>OZ018402.1:58414948-59014948 GCA_963969585.1 Drosophila helvetica
CTCCCCCACCCAGCCGACTGCCGTTTCCTATCTATCAATAACCTTTTGGGCGGGGCATTCAGTCATAATATAATTGATGGACAAACAGAGAATATGTTGTCATTAAATCGTTGGTAAATTCAATGTTTTTCCGAATGAAAGATAATTCGACATCATCTCTGATTTATTTAGAGGAAAAAAGAGTAAAAGCTGCTCAAATTTTCTATGGAAAATCATTGTAAGAAAATATATTTCCATTTAACATTTATGCAGTCGAACTTCTCTTTAAAGAATCGCAAGGGGACAAAAAACAATTCGTTATAGGGAAAATTCGTTACATAGAATTCGTAAAATCAAATTGTTATTAAGTTTATTTTACTTTAAAATAGTTTGTATTTTTATACATTTTTACCCTTGTTTTGGTAGAAAACCATCATCAGAATAATTGAAAAAGAATTTCGTTACAGTGAGATAGAAAATGTATGAGAACTCGAGTTACGGGCGTGGAAAAAATTCGTAATAGAGAAATATTCGCTATAAGGAAAACTAGAATTCGTTATAAAGAGATCAAAACGTACGGAAAATTGAACGAAAATGCAGTATTCTGGAATTAAATTCATTATATGGAAAATTTCGTTATAGGGAAGTTCGTTATAGATAAGTTCGACTGTATATAAATTTATATGCGTAAGGGAGAGTTATATGCGGGCTACCATGGAAACCGAAAACAAAAGGTACAGCCATTTTTCATGTGCGCGAAAACCTATGCAGAAATTTCTTACTGATTTCCTCAGAATATTCAATAAGTGGAATCCTATTGGAAAGTGCCAAAATCGAATAAGAAATAAAGGAATATATATTCTCTATCATTTGCTTAGCGGAACCCATGGACGAACATCCCTACAAGTCCAACTATATTGATGACAATACGCCCTTTGCTGATTTCAACAAGTTCAACGAATTCAGCGGCGATATGCTAAGCCCCAAAGTGGAGCTAACCGTCAAGGATGAGACCTACGGAAAGGTGGGTCTATTATCCTTTCTGAAATGTGTACTTATTCCCCATCTTCTGCCTTTTTAGACTCCCAGCAGCAGCAGCAGCTTTGCACGCCGCAAAGCCCAGCAGCAGCAGCAGCAGCCGCAGCCACAGCAGCAGACGACAGATCGCTCGGCGGAGAGTCTGCCCATCTGCCAGCGCTGCAAGGAAGTGTTCTTCAAGAAGCAATCCTATCTGCGGCATGTGGCCGAGAGCAGTTGCGGCATCCAGGAGTACGATTTCAAGTGCAACATTTGCCCCATGTCCTTCATGACAACCGAAGAGCTGCAGCGGCACAAGCACCTGCATCGGGCGGACAAGTTCTTTTGCCACAAATACTGCGGCAAGCATTTCGATACGATAGCCGAGTGCGAGTCGCACGAGTACATGCAGCACGAGTATGAGAGTTTTGTTTGTAATGTGAGTACCCTACCCCTGCCCCTGCAGAGGGTAACCAATATTCGAGCTATTTAACGGGTGTATGGTGTTCCTGCAGATGTGCTCGGGAACCTTTGCCACGCGGGAGCAGCTGTATGCCCACCTGCCGCAGCACAAGTTCCAGCAGCGTTACGACTGCCCCATTTGCCGATTGTGGTATCAGACGGCCCTCGAATTGCACGAGCATCGACTGGCGGCCCCGTACTTTTGCGGCAAGTACTATCAGCAGCAGCAGCAGCAGCTGGCGACCAATCAGGGGAACTACAAGCTGCAGGACTGCCATATGGCCACCATGGAAAGCAAGTTGAACAGTAGATTGGGGCCATCCAGCCAAAGCAGTACTAACATTTGTGTTCCCCCCCGACCAGCAGTGCCCACAGCACCACTCCATAAGGCAACGCCTGCCAATGCCTCAGCCCTGCCAGCCACAGCCGCTTTGAGCTCGCTGTTGCAGCAGCGCCAGGCCAATGCCGATGGGGCAGCGGCCATGTTTGCCGCCTCCACTTCCGCCTCGCTGAAGAGCGAGGTGAGCGTGAAGCTGGAGCGCAGCTACAGCAACTCCACCAGCGAGTCCTCGTACAGCCACCAGGACAACAGCAGCTACAACAATGCCTACGGCAGCGACAGCTCCATCCACGGCGGAGCCCTGGCCGGACCGCAGGCGCACTCCTCCACGCTGGACGACTCCGAGGACGCACTGTGCTGTGTGCCGCTGTGCGGCGTCAGGAAGAGCACCAGTCCCACGCTGCAGTTCTTCACGTTCCCCAAGGACGACAAGTATCTGAACCAGTGGCTGCACAACCTCAAGATGTTCCACATACCAGCCGCCAGCTATGCGACATTCCGCATCTGCAGCATGCACTTCCCGAAGCGCTGCATCAATCGGTATTCGCTGTGCTATTGGGCGGTGCCCACCTTCAACCTGGGCCACGACGATGTGGCCAATCTGTACCAGAACCGGGAGCTGACCAACACCTTTACCACCGGCGAGGTGGCACGCTGCAGCATGCCGCACTGCACCAGCCAGCGGGGCGAGAGCAATCTGAAGTTCTACAATTTCCCGAAGGACATCAAGAGCCTGATCAAGTGGTGCCAGAATGCCCGCCTGCCCGTGCAGGCCAAGGAGCCGCGTCACTTTTGCAGCCGCCACTTTGAGGATCGCTGCATCGGCAAGTTCCGACTGAAGCCCTGGGCCGTGCCCACCCTCCATCTGGGGGCGCAGTACGGCAAGATCCATGACAATCCCAAGAACCTGTATGTGGAGGAGAAGCGCTGCTGCCTGAACTTTTGTCGTCGCAGCCGCTCCTCGGACTTCAACATGTCGCTGTATCGATTCCCCCGCGACGAGGTGCTCCTGCGACGCTGGTGCTACAACTTGAGGCTGGATCCGGGCGTGTATCGCGGCAAGAATCACAAAATATGCAGTGCGCATTTCATCAAGGAGGCCCTGGGTCTCAGAAAGCTATCGCCAGGTGAGTAACGGGGGGATATATATTCATGGAATGCCCTTCTCAAAGCACTCCTTTCCGTAGGGGCCGTTCCCACACTGCATTTGGGCCACAATGACACCTTTAATATCTACGAGAACGAGCTGTGGCCGCCGCCATCGCCCACTGGACAACATGGCGGCAGCCATCAGCTTCTCCAGCAGCAGCAGCATCATACGTCGCAGCAGCAGCTGTCGCATCATCACTCCTCGCTGCAGCAGCAGCATCAGTCGATGCCTAGCAAATCCTATCAACGCCATTCGGCGGCCTCCACTTCCTCCTCGGCCAGTTCGGCCTCGCATTACGTGGACCCCGAGATGAGTGGCTCCTACTTAAGCCTGACTGCGGGCGGCTCCTCGGGCGGCGGGATGAATGCCAGCGACTGCATGGACGTGTGCTGTGTGCCCAGCTGCGAGAGCAAGCGGCACAACAGCGAGAACATCACATTCCACACGATACCGCGCCGGCCGGAGCAGATGCGCAAGTGGTGCCACAACCTGAAGATACCCGAGGACAAGATGCACAAGGGCATGCGGATCTGCAGCCTGCACTTTGAGCCCTACTGCATTGGCGGCTGCATGCGTCCCTTTGCCGTGCCCACGCTCCACTTGGGGCACGACGACGAGGACATACACCGCAATCCGGACGTGATCAAGAAGCTGAACATCCGCGAGACCTGCTGTGTGGCCGTCTGCAAGCGGAATCGCGACAGAGACCACGCCAATCTCCACCGGTTCCCCAGCAACGTGGCGCTGCTCACCAAGTGGTGTGCGAATCTGCAGCGGTCCGTGCCCGATGGCAGCAAACTGTTCAACGATGCCATCTGCGAGGTGCACTTTGAGGATCGCTGTCTGCGCAACAAGCGGCTGGAGAAGTGGGCGGTGCCCACACTGATCCTCGGCCACGAGGACATTGCCTATCAGCTGCCCACGCCCGAGCAGGTGGCCGAGTTCTATGCCCGGCCCACGGCCCCCAACAATGGCGAGGAGCAGGGCGAGTGCTGTGTGGAGACGTGCAAGCGGAACCCGAGCGTGGACGACATCAAGCTGTATCGTCCGCCGGAGGATGCCTCGGTGCTGGCCAAATGGGCGCACAATCTGCAGACGGAGGCCGCTCTCCTCATCAACATGCGGATATGCAATCTGCACTTTGAGGCCCACTGCATTGGCAAGCGGATGCGTCCGTGGGCCGTACCCACGCTCAATCTGGCCGGCAACATTGAGAATCTGTACGAGAATCCGGAGCACTCGATGCTGTACAAGCGCAGGACGCACCTCAAGCAGAAGGTGCCGGTGACGAAGCCCACGTGGGTGCCGCGCTGCTGTCTGCCGCACTGCCGCAAGGTGCGCGCCCTGCACAATGTCCAGCTGTATCGCTTCCCCAAGCTGAATCGCTCCACGCTGGCCAAGTGGGCGCACAATCTGCAGGTGCCGCAGGTGGGCAGTGCCCAGCGGCGGGTCTGTTCCGCCCACTTTGAGCCGCATGTCCTCAGCAAAAAGTGCCCGGTGCCGCTGGCGGTGCCCACACTGGACCTGAACTCGCCCGCCGGCCACAAGATCTACCAGAATCCGGCCAAGCTGAAGGCCAACAAGCTGTGCCTGCAGCGCGTCTGCATTGTGGAGAGCTGCCGGAAGACCCGGGCCCAGGGCGTGCAGCTCTTCCGCCTGCCCCACAGCCCCACGCAGCTGAGGAAGTGGATGCACAACATACGGACCCGGCCGAGGGCGGCCATGAGGAGCCAGTATCGCGTCTGTTCGCGACACTTTGAGACGCACTCCTTCAACGGACGCAGGCTGAGCGCCGGGGCCATTCCCACCTTGGAGCTGGGCCACGAGGATGACGACATCTTCCCGAATGAGGCGCAGGCCTTTGCGGACGAGCACTGCGCCGTGGAGGGCTGTGAATCGTCGAAGGAGCAGCCGGAGGTGCGGCTCTTCCGCTTCCCCACGGACGACGACGACATGCTGTGGAAGTGGTGCAACAATCTGAAGATGAATCCCGTCGACTGCATCGGCGTGCGGATCTGCAACAAGCATTTCGATGCCGACTGCATTGGCCCCAAGCATCTCTACAAATGGGCCATACCCACGATGCAGCTCGGCCACGACGACTCCCAGATCGAGCTGATACTCAACCCCAAGCCGGAGGAGCGCTATGTGGATCCCGTGTTCAAGTGCATTGTGCCCACCTGCGGCAAGACGCGTCGCTTCGATGAGGTGCAGATGAACAGCTTCCCCAAGGATGCGGATCTCTTCCAGCGCTGGCGCCACAACCTGCGCCTGGAGCATCTGTGCTTCCAGGAGCGCGAGAAGTACAAGATCTGCAATGCCCACTTCGAGGACATGTGCATTGGCAAGACGCGTCTCAACATCGGCTCGATACCCACGCTGGAGCTGGGCCACGACGAGACGGAGGATCTGTTCAAGGTGAATCCCGAGGAGCTGCAGAGCAATCTGTTTGGGCGTCCCCGGCGGCTGCTCAGAGGATTCAACAATGTGGCCATCAAGCAGGAGGTGCCCGAGGCGGAGGAGCAGGACACAAAGCCCGATATTACACAGGTTACAACTGGGAATAGTTCTAGCGATTCCCCTGGCTTAAACTCCCTTTCTTTGCAGGTGAAGGTCAAGAGATCTCTGGGCGATATCAAGTGCTGTGTGCAGACGTGCGGACGCAGTCGCCTGGAGCATGGGGCACGGCTCTTTCCCTTTCCCACGGGCAAGCAGCAGCACCTCAAGTGGCGGCACAATCTGCGCCTGGAGCCCGACGAGGTGGACAAGACCACGCGCGTCTGCAGCGCACACTTCAACAGGCGCTGCATCGACGGCAAGCATCTCAGGGGCTGGGCCATGCCCACACAGCAGCTGGGCCACCAGGAGCAGCCCATCTACGAGAATCCCAAGAATATACCCGGCTTCTTTACGCCCACCTGTGCGCTGGGGCACTGCCGCAAGCGTCGGAGCATCGACAACGATCTGCGCACGTATCGGTATCCGCGGAGCGAGGATCTGCTCGAGAAGTGGCGTGCCAATCTCGGACTAACGCTGGATCAGTGCCGCGGCAGGATCTGTGCGGATCACTTCGAGCCGCAGGTGAGGGGCAAGCTGAAGCTGAAGACGGGGGCAGTGCCCACGCTGAAACTGGGCCACGAGGAGGCTCTGATGTACGACAATGAGGCTATAAAGGCTGGAGTGGCCGAAGAGGAGGCTGGCAGTGCGGCGGCATCGCCTCTGGTGACTCCCAAAACGGAAGTGCCGGACGAAGAGGAGCGCGAGGAAGATGAGGAGGAGGAGGAGAACCCCGAAGAAGAGCAGCAGGAAACCCACGACGAGGAGAAGGATGAGCACGAAGATGACACGCCCGAGGGAGCAGAGCAGCTGGGAGATGAGGATGACGACGAGGATCCGGGCAACTATTTTGATCCCTTGGAACTGGTGGAGACGTATGCAGAGCATCCCAGCGACGATGACAGCGGCCCCGAGGCAGCAGACGATGCCAGAGAGGAGGACGATGAGGAAGATGATGAGGAGGAGCCAGAAACGCTCCTGCCCGATACACCACCCCAACCAGCAGCAGTAGCAGCTGCAGCAGCCGTCCTGCGCGTGCCCAAGCCGTGGGAAAGACCTGTCGCAGTGGTGCCTCGCCGCGAGAAGCGTCCGAATAACGTGGATCCCATCTGCTGCCTCAAGCACTGCCGCAAGGAGCGCTCCGCCATGTATCTGCTGAGCACATTCGGCTTCCCCAAGGACCAGCAGCTGCTGCTCAAGTGGTGCGCCAACCTGCAAATGGATCCCTCGTGCTGCATTGGCCGCGTCTGCATCGAGCACTTCCAGTCGGAGGTGCTGGGCACGCGCAAGCTCAAACAGAATGCGGTGCCCACCCTCAATGTGGGTCACGATGTGCCGCTGCGCTACACCTGCAACGGCCAGGAGATACCTCAGGCAGCCACCAGCAGCTTCCCCGACGAAATGCCACAGCATTCGGTTTTTCGGCTTTGGAGCCTGAAACACTGCCGCAAGAGGAAGCTGTCGGAGAGTCCAGCTCCAGCTCCAGCAGCGATCAAGAAGGAGGAGCAGATGCTGACTCAGATTCAGGCGGAGACGGAGACGGAGACGAAGATGGAGATGGAGGTGGAAACTAAGCCAAAGATATGCTGCCTCCCCAGTTGTGGCAATGTGGAGGGCTACGGCCCGGGCGGGCACTTTCAGCCGCTGCCCCACGACCAAAGAGTGCTGAAAAAGTGGCAGCACAACCTGAGGCTAACGTCCATCAATTCCGACTCGGATTTGCGCCTGTGCATGGAGCACTTCGAGCCGCACCAAATCGAGAACGGAGCCCCAGTGCGGATGGCAGTGCCGACCCTGAAGCTGGGCCACTCCAGTCCGAATATCTTTAAGAACAGCGAGAGCACGCTGCTTGGATGCCTGTGGCCCTCGTGTCCGCCCCAACGCAAGATCTGCTACGATCTGCCAGACAATGAGGCCGTTCGAGCGGCCTGGCTGTCGTCTATGCGGCTGCCGCTGGACAGCCCGGGGCGTCTGTGTGGCCTGCACTTTCTGCAGCTGTTCGAGGAGGTGGATCTGCCGGGAGATGTACCCGAAACGGTGCTCGAGCGTCTGCAGGATACCTACGATCAGGCCTCCATCTCGCTGAAGTTCCAGTGCTCGGTGCAGGGCTGCGGCTCCAAGTACAAGCAGGACACGCATTTGGCGAAGCTGCCACACGACGCGGAGCTGCTCGCCAAGTGGCTGCACAACACCAGGATCTCCTACGATCGCTCCCTGCATTTCAGCTACCGCATTTGTCTGGAGCACTTTGAGGCGTTCTGCTTGAACGGCGTGCGCCCGCAGACCTGGGCCATACCCACGCTCCAGCTGAATCACGACGAACAGATCTACCAGAATACCGTCAAGCAGGAGATCCCAGAGGATACCCCAAAGCAGGTATGTAACCATCTATGTACGATGCTTTCTTCCACATGGAAGCAATTAATTTGACAGCTTTAGATATTGGGTTGATCTTGATTCGTTTGGTTATATTGAAAATGCAATTTCTTTGGGAGAAAATCGGCATACGAAGGGCGATTCTTACAAACGATACCTTAAACGACACCTTAAACGACGCCTAATTAATGCACCTATTTAACACCAAAAATATAGCCCAAGAAATCATTTTTTTCGACTTTTCCTGAATTTTTAAAGTCAAAATTTCCGAAAAAAATACCGCACAAAATGATACAATTTCAATTTGAAGGCTTAATAATTTCCAGACGGTAAGCTGCAGCTGGGAAGTGTTTGGGTACGATTTATATCTGCATTTATCAGCTTTTCAGAACTGCAAAGTTCCATACAACCAGATGTATGGTACATAGTTTATGTGCAAAATAGAAGCACTACCTCTGGAAAAAAATACTAGATTTTAAAGAAATCTATGCTATAAATTTGTAGAAAAAGTCATTTTTAGCCAGAGCGGTATGAGCACTGTGGATTCAAGCAGGACTCTAGTTTAGATATGTTCCTTAAGCTTTAAATAAGAGGAGAGATCATTTCCGATGTGATCTGTAAATTATAGTAGACTTCTCCCACTCTAATACCTAGGAGGGGGTGAAGCCATGATCTTTGTACAGCGGGTTTCAATGCCATTTATTTATACCACACAGGAGATCCTCGAGAGCCCCACCGTGAAGCAGGAGAAAGCCCACTGTAGCAGCATCTCCAGCCTGAGTCTCTCCATCCCCCTGCACATCAAGACGGAGCAGGGTCCTGTCCTGCGGTCCCGAGGCACATCTTCCCAGAGCAGTCCCTGCCTGAGCGCCAGCTCCAGTCCCCGCCTGAAGAACAGGATTTGCTGCGTTCCCGATTGCGGAGAAAATGGCAGATCGCAGCGGCTCTTCCGCTTTCCCACCGCCGAGCCGGCGCTGCTCATGTGGCTGGTGAACACCCAGCAAAAGCCGGGCCTGGTGGACATCCAGAGCCTGTTTGTGTGTCAGCTGCACTTCGAGGCGGACGCCATCAGCCAGCAGACGCAGCTCAGCAGCTGGGCCGTGCCCACGCTGAGGCTGGGCCACGACGGCCATGTCATACCGAATGCCAAGCACAATGGCAACATAGCCAACAGCCAGGAGACGGAGCAGGCCATGGAGTTCATTCGGGCCAACTACTGCTCCGTGCTGAGCTGCTTCCAGCCGAAGGGCGAGGGTGTGCGCTTCCACAAGTATCCCAGCGACATAGCCATGGTGCGCAAGTGGGCCACGAGTCTCAAGCATCGCTCCATGCAGGCCAGCAGCCACGGCTTCCTGGTCTGCCAGTCCCACTTCGCCGCCGACTGTTTCGATCCGGAGACGGGAGAGCTGTGCGAGGACGCCGTACCCGTGGCCACAATTGCGAGCAGCGTGAAGACCGAGAGCCAGCTGCTGCGTTGTCTGGTAAAGGGTTGCTCTAGGGATAACTCTGGCAAGGCACTGCTGTTCAAGGTGCCAAAGAAGAACCGCGTGCGCGATGCGTGGGCCCACAATCTGTGGATGCATCCGATAGAGCTGATGGGCGAGCACTACATCTGTGATCGGCACTTCGAGGCGCACTGCGTGAACGAACACAAACTGCTGCACCCGGGCTCAGTGCCAACCCTGCACCTGGGACACAACGAGCCGCTGGAACTGCTGCCCAATCCCGCGACCTTCCAGGAGTGCCCCGAGGCGTGCAAGTGCTGTGTGCCCGGCTGTGGGCGCTCCAATCGCAAGGAGAAGGAGCTGCAGTTTACCAAATTTCCCAAGTGGCGAGTGCTGTACGAGAAGTGGCTGCACAACTTCCGTCTCGAAGCGCCCAAGCAGCAGCGCATGCGGACGCTGCGCGTGTGCCACACGCACTTTGAGGAGAGCTGCTTTGAGGGCCAGGGCCAGGGCCAGGGCGTGCGGAGTGGAGCCATGCCCACCCTGGAGCTGGGACACTCGCATCCGGACATTTACCGCACGGACAAGGAATCGGTGTGGAAGAAGGTGCACAACAGATTCAGCAACTGCTGCTATCCCGACTGCTACGAGGAGTGCCACAAGGCCAACGTCCATCGCATGGCCTACGATCTGCCCAGCGATGGGCCACTGCGAGCGTCCTGGCAGCAGCACTTGGGCATCCCCGCGAGCGGCGAGGATTGCTCCTCGTTGCTGAAGCTCTGCGCCCTGCACTACATCATGCTGTACGAGCACAGCGAACAGAGCTTCCCCGAGCACGGACCCAACCCACTGCTGGACAGGAGCTACGAGCACGCCCGCCAGCTGGCCTATCTGCGACGCTTCATGTGTGCCGTGCAGGGGTGTCGCCATCTGCAGCCGCGGGACGGGGGTCCGATGCACGGCATACCCCGGCGGAGGGAGATCCTGCGGATGTGGGTGGAGAATGCACAGCTGCGGCTGAACGAGCAGGAAATCTACATGACCAAGCTGTGCAGCAAACACTTTGAGGCCCACTGCCTGTTCGAGGGCAAGAAATGCTATCCCTGGAGTGTGCCCACGCTCCATCTTCCCGAGCTGCAGCCCGGGCAGGTGCTGCACCCGAATCCCACCAAGGAGGAGTGGCAGCAAATGAAACAGAGAATGAAAATGGACGAGCAGACGCTGGAGGCGGAACAGCAGGCAGACGGATTGCTGGTGGAGCCCTACGTCAAGATGGAACCCCTCGACGACGAGTCACAAACGGAATCGGAATTGCTGATAAACGAGAGCACGCTGGACTCGCAGGAACAGGACTCTTCAGCCCATGAGCCCATGGAAATGCCCGCCCTGGAGGTGCTCCTGGAGGTGGGCCATGTCGAGCGACTGGACAGCTACGAGAAGAAGGAATACTCTGCAGATACCCCAGCCATCGCGTGTGCTCCCCCCAAACGCTTCCGCCACCAGTACACTGCCCACAAGTGCAGTGTTGAGGGCTGTCGCGTGTCGCTCGAGGATCTGGGCGGGAATCTGAAGCTGCACAAGCTGCCCAGCTCCACGGAGGCGGCCAGGAAGTGGCTGCACAACATTCAGGTGGATATCGAGGACAAATGGCGGATACGCGTCTGCAGCCATCACTTCGACAGGCAATGCCTCAACGGTTCGCGGCTCAGGCGGGGATCGATGCCCACTCTGCTGCTGGGGCCGCGTGGCCCACAGACTATCCATCAGAATGAGTTTGCGCAGCTGCAATCGGACGAGGCGTCAGCCCAGAATGGCCAGCCGTCGGAGCGATCCGTTGGAGAGGTCGAGCAGCTATGCGTGCCACGTCCCTCGCCGCCGCGCAAGTCCAGCAAATTCTGCCAGATCGAGGGCTGTCCGAATCATTTGACCAGCGAGAATATGACACTCCACAAGTTCCCGCACTCGTCGTGGATCTGCACCAAGTGGCAGCACAACACGCAGGTGCCCTTCGATCCGGAGTACCGCTGGCGCTATCGCATCTGCAGCGCCCACTTCCACCCGGTCTGCATGGCCAATATGCGGCTGCTGCATGGCAGTGTGCCCACCCTGAAGCTGGGTCCACGGGCACCCGCCGAGCTCTTTGACAGCGACTTTGAGGCCATCAACATAAAGATTGAGAAAATGGAGAAGCTGGAGAGGAAATCCGAGGCGCAGAGGAGCACCTCTGGCGACAGGTATCCCACCATGCAGGTCGTGGGGGAGAAGAAGTTCAAGACTGAGGAGCTGGAAGACGGAATGGAGGAGGAGCACGATGACATGCTCTACCTGGAGCCAGAGATGCAGCTGTACGAGGATCAGGAGGAACAGCAACAGCAGCAGAAGCCAAAGGTCAGTCTTGCAGTCCCCAATGGCGGCTGGAAAACGGAACTCCGTTTGCCATCGAAGGGCAGGGTGGCCTTCAATCCGGTGAGATCTGGCTACGACAAGTGCTCGCTGATGCACTGCCAGCGCCAGAGATCGAAGCACGGCGTCCACATCTACAAGTTCCCCCGGTCGCAGGAGCACCAGCAGCGCTGGATGCACAATCTGCGCATCCGCTACGACGAGAAGCGGCCCTGGAAGTTCATGGTCTGCAGCGTGCACTTTGAGCCGCATTGCATACGGCTGCGGAAGCTGCGGCCCTGGGCAGTGCCCACGCTGGAGTTGGGAGACAATGTCCCCGAGGACATCTACACCAACGAGCAGTGCCAGATGTTTGCCAGTGGACAGGGAGGGGAGATCAATGGCATCGATAGCGATGAGGCGGAGGCAGAGGCAGAGGCGGAGGCAGAGGCGGAGAGCGATGGGAATGATGAGGAGGATGGTCTGCAGGAGGACGAGGAAGAGGAGCCCGACGACCAGGACCAGCCCGCCGTTAAGAAGCGTCGTCGCTCGCGGCTGGATGCCTTCTGGCCTCCTGGGCAGGTGCCACCGTGGAAGGTGAAGCAATGCTGTCTGCCCTACTGCCGCAGTCCGCGCGGCGAGGGCATCAAGCTGTTTCGACTGCCCAACAAAGTCAACTCCATCCGCAACTGGGAGCTGGCCACGGGCATGAAGTTCAAGGAGTCGCAGCGCAACACGAGACTCATCTGCAGCCGCCACTTTGAGCCGGAGCTGATCGGAGTGCGTCGCCTCATGCGCAATGCCATTCCCACCAGGCATCTGGGACCCACAGGCGATGTCAAGCCCTTGGTGGCCCCTCCGACAGCTGGTCCCAGATGCTGCATGGCAGACTGTGCCTACGATGTGGCGGATGTGAAGCTGCACAAGTTTCCCAGCAGTAAGTTCACTTAGTCTATATCCTGATGGTGAGCCCGATCTTTATTGAATGTTTTTGCAGATCCCAAACTCCTGAAGGAGTGGTGCCAGGCCTTGAGGGTCACGGACATGCAAAGGTATCGCGGCAAGCACATCTGCTCCGCCCATCTGCCCGTCCACAAGGCCGTGCACTGCATTGTTTGTGGCGCGGACAAGGCACCACTGCTGCCGATGCTTAACTTTCCCGCTAACCGGAATCAGCGGGCCAAATGGTGCTACAACCTGAAGATCGAAACGATAACCAAGTGGGACATATCCAAGCACATTTGCTGCAAACACTTTGAGCCATATTGCTTTGCAGAGGCGGGTCTCCTAAAGCCGGAGGCGGCGCCCACACTGCATTTGAATCACAATGATACCAACATATTCCTTAACGATTGTGCCATAAACCCTGCCTACAGTGGCGGAGGAGTGCGGGTGAAGGACGAGCCCCTGGACAATCAGGTCCTGTCGTTGATGTAGAAACGAAACTGAACCTGAAATCAGTTTCAACTAGTGTTTAGATGTAACATTTGATAGACATTACTCGTACATTTTGTGTACACACATCACACACACACACGCACACACACACATCACACATTGTCTAGTTTTTAATCGTGGATTATTTATGATTTTGGATTTTAATGCGTTAAACGTATATCTCGTGAAAGCGTGATGGAGAAATGGCAAATGGAAACCGAAAATGCCATACAAACAAACAAAACACAACACAAAAGATGTTCCTTAAGTTATTCGTTATTCATTTTAATAGATACATAAACCATACCATACACATTTTATTCTGTGAAAAATTGAGTTGTCATTTCCATATACATACTACATATATATAAACTACTATGTAATACCTTTGTATGTATCGTATGTATGTGTGTAAACCTGTAGGCGAGCCCAACACAAATATTTGGTGTTTTTCTAAATACATATATATATATCTATATATATCGTGGACAAAAAATGAAACTCCTAAGCTATAAAGTGAAGTAAAACTTGACTTGTGACTATGATCTGCGCTCCGAGGAGGGGGGAATGGGGAGGGGGTGATTGCCATCGAAAAAGTGATAGACAAGCCCCCGTGACACCCTCACATCCTGTGTATACAAAAACTACCTATAGTTAAAAAAATTATTGTAAAAGCTACGGCTTGGCACCCTCGTTTATTGTGGAACCGTCCTCGTTCTGGGCAAAATTGGTGTCCATAAACAGATTTCGATCCGCCTTGTTCGACTGGCAACCGAGAAAAACATCAATAAATAAGTGGATAAACGGAAATTATGGCCAACACTAACCTCGCGGTACTTGTTCAAGTATATCTGCAGCGGCTCCACATAGTTGTCGAAGCCCAGATTGCCAAAGGCCGCTATCAAATCATCTCCATTGACCGTCTTGCGATTCTCCGCAACACTCCGCTCGATGGCCTCGCTGCTGATGAAGGATATGAACTCGGAGACGCACTCCTGGATGCACTCCCGGGCGTCTTTCGCGATTTTGCCATTCTGCGGCACGGGCACCTTCATGATTTTGATGATATTGCAGATGGGCAGGAAGCGGTCCTGTTCCCGCAGCATAATTCCATTATCCTGTTTGTCCGATTCGTCTGCGGTAAGAAACGTGCGATTTTGTACAAACGGCAAGACAAAAGCATGCAAAAATAGATTCTCGCTTACCACCCGACGCCTCGTCCTCCTCCTTGACCATCATGTCGGTTATATATTGCTGGGAGTCCTCGCTATTGCTCATTTTCAAATTTTTTTATTTTTTTTTGGGGGGTTTTAAGTTACCATGCTACCCTTGAGTAGCGTGGGATTATTTGGCCACCCGCCTTTGGGAAGGTGGAAATTGCCAAGTCAAATGGTTGTAGATTTTGGTGTGTTACTTATAGTTGTACGTCGATTTGGTCAATGAAGTCGACTAATGTCGAGCTGATGTCTTCTTTTTCATATTTTATATTTTTTATTTATTTTATATTTTCTTAGAGATGGGCAGTTTTGTTGGTACACTTCAAAATGATCATATCGATATCGATATACGATACTTTTCCAGAAATTAACAATCCTAATTTTTACATTATTGGACCACTCCTTGGAAGGAAAACCATAAATTAAGGCAAAAATATATAATCATCGAATAACTTATCCCCGGATGAAACTGTTTACTTTGATTTTAGCAACTCTTATCTGTTCATTCAAATCTTCCCGCTGGGAAATATCTTCCCCGTGAAAGGAAGTTTACCTAAACGAGTTAGCGATGTGCAACAACTATCGATTGGTTCATCAAGTGTGTTCGTTTTCTGTGCGAATGGCAACTGTCCCAATAGACGTGTACTTGACATGTAGCAAATGTGTTGTGGCCATGTAAAAAAAACCTTTGCTTAAACCTTATTTCATAAACCATCCAATACAAGGAAGTCCTTGTAATGATGCCATTTTTGTAGAAAATTTATTAATTTATCAGATAAAATTATATGATCAGTGAAGAGGCCCTTAGTTAGCCAGTAATATTAAACCGAATATCGGTTAAGTTCGTTTTATTCAAAATGTAGTTAATATGTAACTGTTACCAGCTGTTTCTGGCAGTGCCGGTAAACGTGCACAATAACGCAATCCTCACTCACGTTTTCTTACTTTTTGTACCGTTGTTCCGATCATGCACACAGGTTGATTAACCCATGGTAGGCCAGTGGCTATTAAAATAGACTCCACAAATATTACGAAACTTGAAGAGTTTTGCGCAGTTCAGGTGAATATATCATGGCTTTTTTATAAGTAAAGAGGGAGCTTAGGATAGATCTTCACGTAAAATGTACAAACAGTGTTATTTTCCGCGGCTTAACTCAAGGTGTTCACCTGTTCAAAAAGAGGGGGGCTAGTGGGCTAAGCTCGTTCTCTTCATCGGTATATTTTAGGTATATTTTGATAATGTGACGGTATTTCGGTATATTTCTGAGGGTCAGAAGCAGTGAAGATCGCAGCGGTATATTGGCTGCCTCAAACAAAAAGAACGGAACGGGAAAATGCACGTGGAATTTGCGTTAATTAAGGAGGAAATCGACATTGATGACACCACGATCAAGCTGGAGGTGGAAGACAATGGGCCGGACGAGGCAGTGGATATTTCCTGTGGTAAGCAAAAGGCTTGCATTTCATTACTTGGCGAGGGCGGATGCGTCGGTATGTGTGCCTGTTGCTCTGAGATCTGCGCGTGTGTGTGCGAGTGTGGGGCTGCTATTACGCAGCGTACCGTTAGCTTTGGATGAATATATATGTATGTACTTAATAATGCTGCCGTTCCAGCGAGTGGCGCCGTGAAAATACTTGAGGAGCACGCTAATATGATAACGGTACCACTCAGCGATCACAAATCGGAGGACGAGCTGAAGTTTATAGCCAGCTTGGGTACACTCGATGCCCAACAGGTAAGCAGCAGAGCAGCCTTCAACGCACACATGTGCACATATTAGCGAAGAGGAGAGCATAGCAAATAACGTGTCTCGAATTACAGTTATTCGCAGAATCGTCGCAGAGCCAAAATGGCTGTCCATACGAGTGTCACATTTGCCATATACAGTTACCCACTGAACTGGAGATCAAGGCGCACTTTGTCAACCATCAGATGAACCGTCACTTCTGTCGCCGTGGGTGCGGTGCCTGGTGCGGCACGCTGGAATCGGTGCTGGAGCACGAATATCGCCAGCACTCCCAGGGGGTGTACACGTTCTGCTGCAGGGTGAGCTTGATTGGCTATGATTCCACATTAAATTTTGCAGTAAATATACCAAAATTTCGTTCTTTCAGATCTGTGATTTAAGGGTTGAAAGCGCCGATCGCCTGGCCAGCCATATGAAAAGCCACTCCTATGTGAATCGCTATGTTTGTGCTATATGCCGTCGTCATTTCGAGTCTCAGACGAGCCTTAATCTACACCGAAAGGACACCACCCAAGTCTGCGGACAGGTGGACTATATTCAGCAACTCTCTGCCACACCGGAACTCGTGGCAGCCAAGACATCAGCACCACCACCAGCTGCTGCTGATGCGCTATGCGATGTCAAGATCAAAGACGAACCGCTGGACGGAGATGAGATGGGGCCGCAGCCACGGACAGAAGCTGATCTGCATGTGTACATCAAAAGCGAGCCCCTGGACGAGGAGATCACAGACATGTGTGAGGTTACCATCAAGACAACCCCAAAGATGGCAACTCCCACAAAGGAGATACCAGTATCTTCGAAAGGATCGATCTGGGCAAGCCTACCCGCTGAGCTAAGGAACAAGCTGCGATTGCCAGCCTTAAAGCCCAAGCAAGAGTTACAAACCGACCCTCGGCCCCCCCTCAAATGTAAGCCTCCTTATTTATTACTTATTCAGTTTTGTGTACATTAAGAAAATGTATTTCTTGCAGTTTTAAAATGGAATGGTGCCCCAGCACCAAATGCCACTTCTGGTGGCGTCCAGCGGAGTTTATTCAAGGTTTTGCCCAACGGCCAGAAGGTAAACGTTACGGATATGTTAAAGAAGATCGCAAATTCCAAGACGACTGTGCATGGAAAGCCCCCCATATCCCCGAACATACTGAAAGTATTGCCCAACAACTGCATGGTGATTAAGTTGCCGCCAAATACGAAAATTGTAAAGCTGTCGAATCAGCCGAATGCATTGGCCTCTGCAACGTCCCCACAGAACGCTGCTCAGTTGCCAGACTCGCTTACAATCAGCAAGATTACGCCAGAAGAAGCGCCCACCCCCGCTCCGATCAGTCCAGCGGATTATAGACCCCTTCTTCCGCCTCGGGATCGCTGTTACTCTCTCAAGAAGCGACCAGAATGTCAGGAATTGATTACGGAAATTCAAAATCAAATACGCTCTATTGAGAAGACGCTGCCACTTCCGGGAACAGTTCTGCATACAAGGGATAAAGAGACAAAGGTACAAGACGCTGAACTAGCAGCCCCAGTGCTTACCTCATTACCTATAGCGGGCGAGCCCGTTATTGTGGAAGTACATCTTGATCCCGCGGCCCATGCGGTGATGGCGGAACTTCGGAAGAAATACCCGAACTATCGTTTCTTCTGGATTTGTCCCATCTGTGCGCGCAGCTATGAGCAGGGCTACGCATTTCGCACGCATCTGATTCAGGAGCATAAGCTGAAGAGCGCCAACTTGCCACAGCTAAAAATACAATTGAAGCCCCTGAAAAGTGAGTAAAATGCCCCTGCTCCATATCCTACCAAAAAACGTACTTTATATATTTGATTAACGCAGAAACGCTGATCATAGATCAGCAGGAGGCATCGAAAGATAATCCACAGCCAGCATCAAGTGTTTCAGAGCCTGATTCAGTCATGGTGGATATATCAAAGCCAGCAACTGGAAAAAAGGAGATACCACCGGTGCTTACAGCCGCCGCAGGTCCGGCACCAGTGTTTGCGGCTCCAGAAATCGAAGTAGGATCCTCAGAGTCCGAACCAAAGATAAATACATTCAAGCCCCCAGCGGGGAGCCCTCCGGAGGGGCCGAAGAAGAAAGCCATAACAGATGACACAAAGCTATCGCAGTTCCAGTGCCCCACGTGCCTTAAAATATTCACCACTCAGGGAGGCATGCGGATTCATATGTCTATCCACACGGGGGAAATGCCATACAAGTGCGAATATTGCGACAAGCGCTTCCGCACTCCAGGCCAAGTGCGGGTGCACCTGCGCCGACACACCGGGGAGAAACCCTTCCAATGCAAGGTAAACTATAAAACTTTTGATTATTTTTCTCCTTGAAACGCATTCTGACTGTGGCCCTACAGATCTGCGGCCTGGACTTTACTCATCGAGAGACCCTCATCTCTCACCTGTCGCGCCACATTGGAATGAAGCGCTACAAGTGCTACGGCTGTGACAAGTACTTTGTTGTTGTTAGTGGCCTGCGGGCCCATCGTCGCCTGCGGCCGGATACGTGTGGCAAGGTTAAGTTCACGGCCCGAGCCCACGGGCCGCGGGTGCGTGTCATCAAAGGGGAAGTCGTCTTTGAGCACCAGCCCAGCTATAATGGCTACCTGCGCAGCGAAGATCCGCTCGATATATTGAAAGAGCGCGGACAAATCGACTCAATCCCTTCGAACCAAGTCGATGGCCAGGCTGAGAGCAAACCCGAAGCTAAGGCCTCAGCCGAAGCCGAGGGTCTAGATTAACTGTTTTGTTTGTATTACGTTTATAAAATTCTTTATCCAGTTTGCTTTTGAACTAAAATATGCACTTCGTTATCAAATTGTACATTTTCAAACAAAACCAATAAAAAAACAACCAAGTCATACAAAATGTGAGGTGTGTTGCACCTCAGGTGTTGTACCTTCACTTGAAAATTCACATTCAATTTACAATTATCCACTTACACGTATATACATACGTTCAAATATTTTTGCTTTTATCGACTTTAATATTCCATCATCAACTGTTCCCTGCACAGAGGGAGCCCCTCTTATCTGGATTGACAAATTTATTCGAGTATGTATTCAAAGAAATCATAAGCATATGTATTTGTACCCATTTGAAAGCCTCAAGGCCCGTTTACTGATAACACTTGCAGGTCATTTCAGTTTATATTTTTTTGATTTAATTGAAATGTTATTTTTTCGTTTATTTATTTAGCTGTTTCAGTGCCAATCCCTCGACACTTTAGTACCTATTCTTAAGGCTAAGGACACGCTCCAGCAAAGGCTCATGCTGCGTAAAGTCGGAATCTGTGTACTCTGCGATGGCACTAAACAGATCCTGCTCATGGGCCACCGTGGATGGGCTCAGCCTGGCCTTCATTAGGATGGAACCTTCGACAAAGTTATTGTAGAACTTTCCATCCTCAATGGCGAAGTCACTGGCCACGCCGAGCAGGCCCAAAAGGTTTATTGCAATTACTTGAGCCTCGGGCGACTCGGAATTTAGTTGGCCCTGGAGTCCCTCGAAGACGGCTTGTAGGCCATACACGTGGTCGAACTTCTGCGTTAGAGAGCCCGTCAGACGGACGACCCTGCCACGATCCAGATACGACTGCAGAGCTGCAGTTCCAGGACCACGATCGTTAGCCGGAACGCTCATCACAACCTGATCCACAAATTTTAGCGTTATGTCAAGCATGTTGTCCAATTGAACCTCGCGAATCGCTTCGGCATATTTGAAGAACTGGGCGATGATCCCGTTTTGTGTTCTAGGAGCAGCAGCACTACCAAGACTCTGTGAATTGAAAAGTTTTAATGTTTCCTGTTATTTATTTATTCTTATAGCAAAACTCACCAGCACAGCCAGAGCCACAGCCACAGTAAGAGGGTAACGCATCTTCGCCAAAGGTTTCGATTCGACTGCAAAAGTTTTGAGCATGCTCAGCGATTTTTATGGGATTGGCATTATCTCTTGAGACTTCCCAGGTATTGGGGTTCTTGTTCTCCTGTTAGAACCTGGAGATAAGAGGGAGAGAGCACAGATTCAACAACACCACAGCGTTCCTTATCGTGGAGACTGCTGGATTAGCTCTAACGAAATCTGAAGTTCAACAAAAACTTATTATCCTTATTGTAAGTAATGCCAAACCAATTGTAAACGATCACGGAAAGGCGTGGCTAGCCCAACTCGAACAATAAATGACAGAGATATGCCGATATAACCCAATCGCTCGACTTTTATTGTATAGGTGAGGATGTGGGAGTCCTTGTAAAGGATCAGGCATATATTTCTGAGCACGCGGAGGCGTTGCACGCCCAGATCGGCCCAGAAATAACGGAGAAAAGAAGTCTGGAGAAAATATCCTTGATCCTTCGTCCTTGACAAGGACTCCATCAGATCAAGGATGCTCCCCCGATCACAGGAAGCCGTCGCACGCCCAGATCGGCCCACAAATAACGGAGAAAACATGTCTGGAGAAAATATCCTTGATTCTTCGTCCTTGAAAAGGACCCCTTCAGATCAAGAATGTTCCCCCCCCATCACAGAAAGCCGTCGCACGCCCAGATCGGCCCACAAATAACGGAGAAAACAAGTCTGGATAAAATATCCTTGATCCTTCGTCCTTGACAAGGACTCCATCAGATCAAGGATGCTCCCCCGATCACAGAAAGCCGTCGCACGCCCAGATCGGCCCACAAATAACGGAGAAAACATGTCTGGAGAAAATATCCTTGATTCTTCGTCCTTGAAAAGGACCCCTTCAGATCAAGAATGTTCCCCCCATCACAGGAAGCCGTCGCACGCCCCGATCGGCCAACAAACAAAGGAGAAAACAACAAAACAAAAATGCGTTGTTGTTGTTGTCCATTTCGTGACAACAACAACAACTTTCAAACTGCGACCGCAAGTTGGCCAAAAACCGAGAATTTCGGATCTGGGATACCAGGCGAACAGAAATCAGAAATTAGCAGTAGGTCGCTGGTTATTTTGCCCCCAAAAGCATGCAACAATTTTTTTAAATTCAATTTTTTTTTTAATTTGCTTGCTGCTGATTTCTGTTCGCCTGGTGTCTCCCAGCTCTGAAATTTCCAACTTTGCGCCACTCAAATTCGAATTTTTCATTTGGCTATATCTCGGCTATTTATGGGCCGATCGGGGCGTGGCATACCTTTTCGTGATCGGGAGAGTCCTGCCAACCGATTGCCCCCAAAAAAAAGGACATTCATTCTCTAAGGATTCTCGCAAAAACTCATGATGACTATTTTACTCTAGTAGGCTATATCTCGGCTATTTCTTGTCCGATCTTGGCGTGCCACGCCTCCTCGTGATGGTAAAAATATCCCCCATCGTTTGAGCTCAGATTGGGATAAAGGACACTAAGGATTTTGCTTTTTTAACATTGTTTTGTAATCGAAATTTGGTTAAATCGCTATATATCCGCCATTTCTCCACCGATCTGGGCGTGCAACGCCTTCCTGTGATCAGGGGAGCATCCTTGATCTGATGGGGTCCTTTTCAAGGACGAAGGATCCAGGATATTTTCTCCAGACTTGTTTTCTCCGTTATTTGTGGGCCGATCTGGGCGTGCCATGGTGTCCTGCGACCAGAAAATGATCCTTGATGGTCGACTCGGAAATCCCTTAGCCATAAAATCCTTGTCTCCCATCGTTGAGAAGAGCAAGTCGAGTGGGTTAGTAAAAATGGTAATTTTTATTCAAATATTTATTTGATTTATGTATTATGGTAATACTTATTTAAATGTACATAAATTGTATTTAAATGGGTTTCGGCTTACGACTAATATTGTTTTCGAACGCAATGTTTGTATCTATATCGTATGTATATATTTTCCTTAAATATATACAGCTGTATGTGTTGTTGTTTGTTTGTTGCCTGCGCAGATTCTTACGTATTTTGCTTCTAGATGCGCTCCTGTCCTCCCCCGCCCTGACCCCGTACTTTAAATCCGTTTAATTACACCTACAATTTGTATACGGAAATAGACTATAACACTTATAGATACCATACCATACCATATACTCGTCTACACGCATTTATATATATGTATGCATTTAAACCTATACGAATAGCTATGTGTATTTTACAGACTACCAAATAAATTAGGTTCATTCGTTTGTATAACGTAAAAAGCGTTTTCGTAGAGCCTACCGGAAAGCTAGAGTAAAAAAAATATATATATATATATATATATTTATGTATATGTATATATCCTATGCGATGCCTAGCTAGTGTTGTTGTTGGTAGTGCTGATGATTAGGCTCCTTCCTGCCTGTCCTGCCTGACTTCCCTGCCGCCGTCCACTCAGTATCTCGGTGAGGTGAAAGCAGCAGCACTCTCCGTCGTTTCGGTCGGAAGAGGCGGCGGTGGCGGCATCTGGTAGTAGTAGCCGGGATACGGCTGCGTGGGGGGATACGTTCCTCCTGAATGGTAGCCCGACGGTGTTGCTTCTGGTGCTGCCGGACCCTCGGAGCTGATCATCGGCTTGGCATTGGCATTCGTTGCTCTTATCTATAATCCACCGATAATCACCTCCTGCTGGGCTTCGTCATCCATATCGGGGATCTCCTGCTTATGCACTATCATTCCGTCCGCTCCCGGTTGGCGCGGGGCCGTCTGGCCGTACTTCTGGTGGATGCCACGATGGCGCTTCAGTGCAAAGCGATCGGCAAATGCCGCCGAGCAGATTTCGCACTTGTAGGGCTTTTCTCCGGAGTGAACCTTGGCGTGGTTCTTCAGATGCGCCGCCTGGGAGAAGGCAGAGCCGCATATTTCGCACTTGTACGGCTTCTCGCCGGTGTGGATACGCCTATGATTCCAGAGCGTGGCATGGCGTGCGAATCCCTTGTCGCAAACTCCACACACATACGGACGCTCGCCGCTGTGCGTCCGCTCGTGATTCTTAAGATGTGGCGATTGGGAGAACTGCATGCCGCAGGTTTGACATCTGTGCGAAGGGGGAAAACCATTAGTAAATCAATACGGACACAGAAAGGAAATGGACTCTTACTTGTACGGCTTTTCCCCCGTATGGATGCGCGCGTGGTTCTTCAGATAGACAGCCTTGGCGAAGGCCAGACCACAGATGCTGCATTTGTAGTTCTTTTCGCCGCTGTGAAGCTTCTTGTGGGACCACAGACTGGAGTAACGCGAGAACAGACCGCCACAAATATTACAGCTGAAGGGTTTCGAAGGATTTCTGCATGACGAACACCTTGGTTTTGTTAGCGTAGATTTGGGGTTGATCTTTAGCTTACTACTCACTCGGTTTTGACGGTGACGGACGACTTGACCGAGCCACCGGCTCCGGTGCCGTGCGAATGTTGCCCGACCAGCACCACGCCAGAGCCATTGCACTTTTGGCACTTGGTCATCTGCTGGGAGTTGCGCTTTTTCACTGGATGGTGTCCTGTTCCGGTATTTGGCTCGCGCTTGGGTGTCGTGCCACCCGTCTGTGAGGCCACAATTTGCTGGAGCTGCGCCTGAGCCTGGGGTGTGGTTGATATGATCTGCACGGGATGCGCCATTTGACCTGCATATAGAGGGAATGGATTAGATTTCGTTTCAATTTCAAGTAGTTTGCGCCACCACTCACCATCCTGCGCCACAAAGAGTTGCTGCTGCTGGGCCGCCTGTTCCGCCTGCATGCAGGATTCGCATCGGACCTGCTTTGGACCCTTTCGTTTGGACTGCGGCATCATGGAGTTGCCGCAATTGATGCACTTGTTGGCCTTGGAATCATGTTGCTGTTGCTGCATCACAGACTGCTGTACGGGATCCAGCGTATCGGACGCCACGATTTGTATCTGGCCCATCTGGCCGTTGTTGATGATGTTCTGTGTCTGCACCATGCCCTGGGCATTCACCACAGCTATGGAGTCGCCTCCCTGCTGGGAATTGTGCTGCTGCTGTTGCTGCTCACCCTCGGTGTGCATCCGCTTGTGGGCGTTGAGCAGGGCCAGGTGTGGAAACATGTCCGAGCAGACGTCGCACTTGAAGCTGATGTTCGATATGGTGTTCTACACGGGAGAGAAGCAGTTTACATCCGATCTGGAGAGAGCTCCTCCACAAGTTCTACTTACCGCTGCTATTGGCTTGTTTTGATTGACGATTTGTATGCGTCCCTGGGCATCCACTGTGGCTATGCCCAGAGCAGTGCCCTGATTCAGGGGCATTCCGTTGACCAGAGCATAGTTATAGCCCCCAACGGGCTGGGCTATATAGCAAGTCTTGTTGTCCTCCGAGGTAGCCAGCTGTGCGAGATTTACAGTGCCTCCATTGCCCTGAATAAACGAGGACACACAGAACAACGCACAGTAGAATTAGAGGGATGCAATTACCGGGAAACACGCTGCACAACTTACATTTGTTGTATAGTAAAATGTTGGCTGCTGCTCCGTTTTTTGGCCCTCTATTTTCGGCTGCTTGAGAATTGTGCCGTCTGCTGTTTGATATTGTATTGTGGCCGGTTGCCCATTGATAGCGTTTGTAAAGATTATGTTTTTGGTGAGGTCTTCCATCGTGTAGGCAAGTCACTTTAAAAAATATCAGATCGAATAATTTTGATTATTTATTTGCCAGCTGCATGTGAAATTACTGCTAGACGTTATCCAACACTCGAACACGCGACGCCAACAACGTTCAAGTGCGCAAGCGAGACGAATATAGTGTACACACAAAAGGCTGGGAAAAACGACTGATTAAAAATGGCGACGATGAGACAGAAAATATGTATGCGACACAAAATTCATCAATTCGAGCGGCTGCCGCCACTATTTCGACCTTTCACTATGCTTATCTATATCTTATTTATGCCGTAATCACTTTGAAAATACCCCTAGCATATTATATATTGGCCACCTATCGTTTTCACAAGTTACCTTTTATGCAACCAGCCACACACCAATTTACGAAATCTCTAATGTCAGACGATTTTTCCTCAATTCGATTAATCCGAAAGGTTTTACTGGACAGCCGGCGTGGATTCTTATTAATAGCACATCAACTTTGTTTGGAATGAAAGCAAAACGTTTTATTATTGTTTTTTCTTTCTCTAACAAATTCCAGCACAAAAACTTTCTGCCCGTTCTTTCGAATGAGTGCAAAGGAGTGAATGAGTGAGAGGGGAGATGAGAAGGTGCGAGTATGACAGCGCCCAGGGAGAGAGAGAGAGAGCGTGGCAATTAAAAATATCGCAGCGAATGCCTATCGTGCTGTTAAACGCTATGTTAAGAAATGACAGAAAGTGCTGTTAAGCGCACACTTCTCTTTACTCGGCAACACACGTGTGCTGCCGAGCAACATTTTTAGCCACCAGCAACATTTGAAGGCGGGCGAATTTGAAAAAATAAGTAAACAACGCGTAGATAAATGACTGCAAACTAAAATCAGATCTTTAGATCTATAGATAGATGATTGCTTTTTTATGTGAGATTTATGGCCCTCTCCTTATAGCAGACTTCAGGCCCAGCTTATTGGCCTCGTTGCCGTCTGACACTATGCCCAACAGAAGGGACTTCATCTTAAGTCTGAATATTTTGTCCAGGACTGTCATTAACGCATCCTTAATGTTTTCACTGAGTGTTGCTTATTGGGAGCAGAGCAAGCCGAGAAGTGATGATTTGAACTGGAAAAACCTTTTGACTTACTTGCTCCACGTTTGAGCGTCAATCAGAAAATAATTGTACATTTAGAAAACACACACAAAGAGCGTGGGAGGCGGTTGTGCGAAGAGTCTGTGCATGACTAAAGCAAAATGAGCTCATAAATCGAAGATTGTTGTTGATTTAGCGTCTGGCGCTGTTCTACATGAAATTCGTAGGGTATATATATTCTGTAAACGAAGCGGTACTAGCTCTATTACTATCTCTTAAAAGCTATACCAAATTGAGCGGAGAAGCTATGATCATCTCGGGGATTGTTCAGATTTTTTATAGAAGAAAAAGACACTTAAATTTGCTTTGGAATGACAGCAAAACGTTTTATTGTTGATTTGGTGCTGAAAATTTGCTTTATATTTTGTTCACGTCTCTTCCGTATTTCCCGAATTGGAAAAGTTCTTAAATAACCATAAACTCTAAATTAAGAAATGTATACCTATGAATATTGCTTTGATTATTCCGATTGGCGTAATTATTACGGCCAGAATAGGGAAAATTCTGCAGTTTAATGCAATAGCACATCTTTTTTCTCTAATTTTAAGCGTGCTGTTTGTATAATTAGATCATTTAATTTCTTTGAGAAATACCCTCAGAAATATCGTCTGATCTTTCTATCTTTAATATTCATTTCATAGACACTCTGAAATACCATCTATCACATTCAGAATATTATATAGCTTTATTCTCCCACGATTAGGGAGAACCCCAATCTCAAGCGAAGAATCTTCTTTAATTAGTTCTTGGACAAAGCAGCAATTGGTATCCACAATCTTTTTGTCAACATTTCCCCAGATTTTGGCCAATTGTCACGGCGAGCAACCAACTGTTGCTGACCGTTTCGTGACATGCGTTGAACGTTTCAAAGCAAAGCGAAAAAATTCAAAATTCATTTGCAAAATTAACCTTGAAATTGCTTGCAAAATGTCTGCTATTACAAGCCCCATTTTGGAGCGCGACGCGACGGTGCTTAAAACATGTTAGGCCAGTGCTGGGGGGCTTTCCGAGAGAGTGGGACGCGATAGGGGGAAGAAAGCTGAGCAGAAACGGTAACAGTCGAATGGTATAGCCGAATAGGAAACTGGTTTGCTTGAACTTGACCCGCAAAACGTTGTGTGTCGTCCGCCCTCGCCCTCGCCCTCCGACTGGATATTATTCCATAATTTCGCATTAACTCTGGCTCTGAAGTAAACAACAATCGAATTACGATGTTGTGGTGTGGAGTCACTTTCTTGTAAACAGAATTCCTCAGTAAGAACACAACAGTCGTACGCAGCAGAGAATCACAACAGCTGATTCTTCAATGAGCTGCGCTGCTGCTGCTGCTGCTCGGCCTCTGCCTCTGCTGCTTCCGTCATGTCATCCAAAGCTTTTTGCGAGCTTTCTCGCCCCAACGATCGATCGCGTCGCTGGGGAACGACTAAGCTTGTTTTATTTCTCAGTTTGAAAATTTACGCACAGACATCGGACAGGCAGCGGAGCGGCACGAGCCGGTATATAAATACATTCAATTAAAGAAAACAGAAGAAAACTAAAGC
Source organism: Drosophila helvetica (assembly GCA_963969585.1). Taxonomy (NCBI): domain Eukaryota; kingdom Metazoa; phylum Arthropoda; class Insecta; order Diptera; family Drosophilidae; genus Drosophila; species Drosophila helvetica. Next base: position 58,442,267 of record OZ018402.1, read on the forward strand.
CAAAAACAATAACATTTCATATTTTCACTACGCATTGCCGGAAAAACTCTGTGTGTGTGTGTGTGCTGACTACTTTCGTTTGTGCCGGTAAGAAAATGATTTCATTCAACATTTTTCATTCGCACAACGATCTCGCGCGTGGAAGTGGATCTCTTCGGATCGGTTGGAGCAGATACGACCTTGCCTAACAACAACATAAAAAAAAAACAAAAAAAGTAGACAAGCAAAGGTTAATTTTTTGGAATTGAGTTTGCAAATAGAAATTGATTGACTCGAGCGACACAGGCTAATCGGATTTTAAAGCTTTTCCTTCAACAATTTGCATATATGTAAATATAAATTACTTACAAATATGTCATCCCAGAGGTGTCTACATAATCAGATCGTGGGAGAGATTGCCTGGAGCGACAATGACCTATTGAAATGTTTCTAGAGTTATCTATGGATTTCCATATATAATAATGGTATGGGTGTGGTATTCAAAGTAGAATCACTAATTAAATACACCTGAACTCTGAAACTAATATTTATATTTTGAGATCATCTTTGAGATCGGCTTTGACATCATTTCTACGTAAATGTCATCTGCCATTGTTCACCTACCAGTCATTGACACGATCATCTCTCTCATTAAACTTAGGACCCCCCCTTAAAAAACAAAATAAAGTGCTGATTATGGAGTGGAAAATACTGAGGCGTAAAGGGTTATAATTAGGCAAAAGGCAAAGTCTTCAATGGGGGGTCCCGAATCGCTGGTAGCTGATAAGGCAATCATTCAAGCGTTCGCTGTTCGGGTAATAATCTTTATAGAGATTAGCAAACTTTCGATTGGATCAATAGATATTTGCGAAACACACAGGTGTACGATTATTTATGACTTCCGGCCGTCCTTCCACCTGACCTCCATGCCATACAATGCCTTTTATGTACATTACATTTACAATAATTCGATTTCATTCACTTGCAGTTGAACAACCTCTCCAGACCACACTATACCAGACCACACCAGACCACACCGGACCAGACAGTCGTCGTCTGTCCAAAAGTTGACTTTTGACGTCACTTTCCCTGGTCGCACAGAGAGTCGACAGAAATTTCTAATCAGCTGCGGGCTTGTTCGTACGAGTGGTATTCCTCTTTATGAGTGTGCAGTTCCTGAAGAGAGTGTACTTTGTGCCCTTGAAGGTGAATCGCTGAACTGAAGAACAACGGCACGGCACGCGCCGGATGCCCTCAGTGTCAATCGAATCGAATCGATTCAGATCGATTCAGATCGTATCGGTTCGGAGAGGGCCTTGTTCTATTGCCTATCGCTCGCTGAAATCGGCCAAGAGCCATAGCAGATGGGCGGGAAATATTACGCATAATTAATTGAAAATAACAATTGCGAAATACATACTATAAACCCATGAAGTGCAACGCGCTGCTGATTAAGTGAGTGTACTATAAGTAATCGTAGCATCGATGGACCCCAGTGGATCGGCCAACTTATCAGTGCGCGCGTAAAAAAAGATTTCAAACAATTGTGAAAACATAAGTGCAACTGAAATCGAAGCAGGCGCGCAACAATTGCAAAAATAATAGTTTTAGTTCAAGAAAAAAGCAACAAAAATTAAACAAAATAAAAAAAGCGAAATGTACAAACAAGCCGAACAAAATTTATAACGAAAGAAACGAAACCCATATTCGTAGTTGGTTTTAGTATCAGCTCGTAACACCAACGGAGCAGGCCCTGAACGGCCCCGACTCTGCTGGCTGTTTGGCAGGTGACTAAAATATAGAGAGAGCCATAGAGCCGTAAATCCGAGAGGCAGGCAAGCAGGCAGGCAGGCAGCCCACTGGCCAGTCAGCCAGCCATCAGCCATCAGGCCAGGCCAGGCCAGGCCAGCAGAGAGGAGGTAACAAAAACCGACTGCACGCGGCCCAAACGGTGTCAGTGCTTGGATGACTTCGACGGCGCTGGTTCCTGTTCCCGAGTTAACGCTCCCTGCCAGAAACTACCGAAAAAATATTACAAAATATTTCGAGCACACATACAACATGTTGTACCAGCGGCTAATGCAATGCTCTACCATGCAGGCTAGCTGTTGCAGCAGCGGCTCGATTGTGCCCCGACTGCTGCTGCTGCTGATGTTGCTGCTGCTGCTGAGCGGACAAATCCAGTCGGTGGATGGCCACAAAGTGACGGTAAGCGAATGTGCGGTGTTCGGTGTTCGGTGCTCGATGTGCAACCAAAGTGGTCAAGCTGGAAGATTGGCAAAGATTGCCCAGATACAGATACATTGGGTAACGCTAATTAGACAATTTGGCCAGCGTTGCGTATACTTGATCCGAAATGAGGGTGCAATAAATCATAGATCGCAGAATGGAATATTAAGCGGTCTCAAGATCCTGTTCTAGACAATGCCTATATTTCCCCCGATTAGATTAAGCCACTTACTCATAGAGTCTACTTGAAATAGAAACAAAAGACCACTTTGGAATCGATTCATCGATTATATGGCGGCTATAATTGCACAAATTTGTGTATTTTATTTACTGCAGTTCAAAGATTACCAAAACAAAGATCCAGTCATAGAGATTACAGAGCATTTACTTAGCAACGAATAGGAAAAGGGTTCTTCCAGTTCAACAACAGATCTAGGGAAGATTCGTATGATTAAAGACGGGAAAGAAACACTTTTCCCAAGAAGCACTCAAGCTGCAGAACAGTTTCTTATGAATCGCCGGGAACTAGATCGATGTACACTTGTTTTATCGAAAGTATCATTATCATTAGCTGACTTTTGAACACCTGATCTGATCGCTACAAGATACGATCGTTTATCGAATTATTAGCATGACGTGTGAAGCTATGTTTTGTGATAAGTCTTCCTTGTAGTTTCTGTTAGAACATGCGCCAGGCAGGCCCCTGGCTTTCCCCCTTTCTACGAGTATATGGCCGCCCCCGTAAAATGCTTCCGTTCTCGCCTCATGATTAGAGCAAAAATCAACAACGAACGGGTCATATACATTCTGTACGAGTATTTCTATTTGTCTGTGTGTGGGAGAACGCAAAGAACATAATGTACACACATGCTACATACATATATATATATATATATACACATGTGTGTAGGGGGGACACGTATGGCATAATGGCATATAGCAGCAGCGATCACCCGATCTGCGTCTGGTCCCCCGATGCCCGACGCATCGAACGGCAACTATCAGCTGCTCTGCTCCTCTGATAAGATGTTTAAGTACGAAACTTTGTATAGCCCACAAATCAACTCTTGCTAATCGAACAAACAAAAAGAAAGCTTGCCAAAATGTCTGTGTATAGTGTATATATGTAGTATATTGTAGTGCGGATCCGCCTAATGAATGGCCCACGACATGGGCTGATTCCTTGATTTTCTGCTTTTTGCTCGACGTTTCTATTATTCCCATGTTTATCGCTCGTCGGTCTGCTATGACGCGCTCTTCGTGCTTGGACTTTGGCCTCTCTATAGTCGAATCGGTTCGTTGGGTGGGACGAGTGCCGAGAGACCCTCACCTGGCAGCTTTTCGTATGACATTATCTAAAGCGAAGCGGTCTTAACCTTTTTTTTTGTGCAAAAAGCCACCTGAGATACAGGTAAAGATACAGATACAGGTACACTTGAGCAGGGGTGATAGATAGAGGAAGATACATTGATAGTTGGGTAGATTGATCGTTAAATGGAATCGTCATTTAGGGTAGAATGATTCTTGAAGGAAACTTGGGAGGAAACTTGTATTTGGGAGTTTCTGGAGGAGATTAAATAGTCTTTAACAACTTTTTTTTCCTTTTTGCAGGCCACTCTAATCACAAACCACAACTATCCCGTGGAGGAGCACACTGTAAACACGCCCGATGGATACATTCTCACCATCTATCGCATTCCCACGTCCCCGAAGCTGCTGCAGCAGCACTTGAACGAGACGATCCAAAAGCCCGTGGTCTTTCTGCAGCACGGCATACTCTGTGCCTCCGACGACTGGATCATCAATGGGCCGGAGACGTCGCTGGCCTACATGTTTGCCGATGCAGGATACGATGTGTGGCTGGGCAATGCCCGGGGTAACACATACTCCCGCCAGCACAAGCACATCCATCCGGATACATCGGACTTCTGGAAGTTCAGTTGGCATGAGATTGGGGTCTACGATCTGGCTGCCATGCTGGACCATGCTCTGTCGGCGAGTAGGGCCAATTCGCTGCACTTTGTGGCCCACTCGCAGGGCACGACGACATTCTTTGTGCTGATGTCCTCGCTGCCGTGGTACAACGAGAAGGTGCGATCGGTGCATCTACTCGCTCCTATTGCCTACATGCGCAACCACTCGTTCATTCTGTCCAAGCTGGGGGGCATCTTCCTGGGCTCTCCCTCCTTCCTGAGCTGGGTCCTGGGGAGCATGGAGCTGTTGCCCATCACCAGCATGCAGAAACTGATGTGCGAGCATGTCTGCTCCGAGGGATCCATGTTCAAGTTCCTGTGCTCCGGCCTGCTCGACTTTATCGGTGGCTGGGGCTCGCGACATCTCAATCAGGTGAGGATCTAGATCGACCTCGTTTCAGTATCCTTCATTAATCTCTATTTTCCTTCTAAGACCCTTCTCACAGATGTGTGTACCACTCATCCGGCTGGGGCCTCGACCAGTCAAATCATCCATTACCTGCAGCTCTACGCCTCCGGGGACTTCCGGCAGTACGATCATGGCAGGGAGCAGAACGAGATCATCTACCAGCAGGCCACGCCGCCCGCCTACAATGTGAAGAACATCAATAGCTGCGTCCACATGTACTACAGCGACAACGACTACATGTCCGCCGTGGAGGATGTCGAGTATCTGGCCTCCCTGCTGCCCTGCGCAGAGCTCTACCGCATTCCGTACTCGGACTGGAACCACTACGACTTCCTGTGGTCCACCAATGTGAAGGAAGTGATCAACAATAGGATAATAGACAAAATGGAACGATACGACATTGAACACGCCACAGGAATAGTTTCCAGGGGAGAACAGGTAGCCAGCCTCTATAGCGGGGTAAAAGAACAATTCTAGCCAAATCCAAGCACTGTGTACATAGTGTATATACTTATCTATGATAATTTAGCTAGCAATCATAATGAGACAATGAGCCTGTGCGTGATATTATAGTAATTAATTAGCTCGTAAGGTTGCTTAAGGTTTGTGAATCAGCTGTTACGAATTTTTTTTATACTTTCCATAAATTGCAAAATCTAATACAGGTCCATTTTTTTTTTGAATGTGCCGCCATTTCCCGAGTTACTAGGCAGCCCTGTCATGGATATGGATTGCTTGAAGCAGTTTACTAGGGAACCAGTTCAGGCTACACTGTGACTAGTTTTTTTTTTACTATGATATATCTGTTAATTTACTGTTTCTGAGGTTTAACATTCATGATGTCAAGGATTTCCATTTAGTTGGTTTTTTGTTGTTTTTGTTTGGCTTTTTTTAGAATCAGCCAGGGTTCCATTAAAGCTAGTTTTGCTGAAAATATAATATTGTGATTATAATTTATCCGCTACATGGAGTATAGTATACTAAATGTAGCTACTGTACTTTAAAACAGTGTATAAATATAAACAGGATTAATAGATCATGAAATTAACAATGAAGCATTCCTCTCTTAACCTTTCGTATACATATGTATAAATGATATAACATAAAACTTATATGATTTCTAAGCGCTACCTAATAGTTAGTTTACTTGTTTTAACTACAGATTACAATCTAGCTGTATATAAATAAATAAAATTATTTTTAAATGTTTTCTGTTAATAATTTAAAGCATACTTTTAGGCTGCTACATTTATAAAGTGCATCCGAATTTAAGTATTGCATACTTTTGTGGCATACATTTTTCCACTAAAGTTTCGTACCGGCCAAGTTCAAATTTGTGCTATTTGTGGGCCAAAGTGGGAGCTGCCGGCCACTGGGACGGTTTGCTGTTTTTGGCCTTGTGAGTTCTGTTCTCCTTGTTATTTATGGGCCGATTGGGACATGGCTCCCTAGGCTGAAATCGAAGGCTTCGAGCGTTTATTCTTAAGTATTTCAGATGATGTTTTATTACAGAATTAATGTATAATTTCTCCTTTTTTCACTATACCTTTTCCCCCCTGAAATCAATACCCGCACGATCTAAGGATATTTTTAATTAGTAAATAAAAGGCCTCCACATTATCCATAATTTATCGCCCTATTTTTGGTCCCTTGCAGGACAAATTCACATTTCTGGGAACCAAAAATCTAAACTGTTTTCGCCTTTTGTCTGTGTGGTGCTCCAGCTTTAAGTAGCAGCGGCTCTCCATGGCGATGCCGTCATAAATTACACTTTCAAATTATTGGTCATGTTGCACAGTTGTGGAAAAGCCACGAAGTGCGAGGCATGGCTGCCACATTTGGGTCAGCTGCCGCAACAGCTGTGCTGTGGATGGATGTCGTTGCCACCGCCAGGCCAGAGCCGCCTCCGCAGAGTGCCACAGACACCGCAACAGCAGCACCGCAGCAGCCTTCAAACGCTAATGCGGATTTACATTTTTATTTAATTTAATTTTCATTTTATTCATTTGGCCAAAATTAATTGCTGGCTGGCTTTAATACAATGGACACTGTGGCTGTGGCTGTGGCTCTGGCTGTGGCTTTTGGAGCGCGAACTTAGTGGCAGAGCTGCGGCTTGCAAAACCCAAAAGAAAAGAAAAGACCACGGATTCGATGGTTTGGATGGTTTGGATGGATGGGCTTTGGATGCCTTGGAAGACTCTGCCTCGAAGATGGATAGTTGCGGTAATTAAAGCAGCAACAATAATGTCTTGATTGCAAATTCATTTTTTGGTTCAACGTTCTGGGCAGGCAGGCGGGCAAACATTTTCCATTTTCCATGCTGCACGCTCCGTTGCACATCATTGCATTAACTTGTACGCTTCAGACTCCGTGGAGTTTCTGAAGTTTTCAGCTCAAAGCTTAACGAAAAATACTACATAAATATTTCAACATTTGCGTGGCCTGGCGATTTGTTAATATATTTACATTGTACAATGTACAATGTACATCGGTACACCTTTTGTCCGCACGACGACTGGACTGTCTCTCAGTCTTTCTGTCTGCCTGTAAAACACGATCACTGCTAGACGACTGCCACGAGTACTCGTACGAGTAGCTGCTATTATAATTAAGTTCATGGCAAGCACAATACAGAAACAGAAGCCCCATACCCCCCCACCCCCTCCCGAAAACACTTTCAAAAAGCCCATAAAAATAGCAACGCAACTGCTTGGAAATACTTATACGATCACCAGTACGGGTACGGGTACGAGTACGGGTACGGGTATTGTCCATCCAAAGTAAAGCAGCGCAAGTGCGTGGAGAAATTTCCTATGCCGTATATTTTTGGGTAGATTAACGAGGGAAATGCTGAGATATTGGATCATCGACTAGCCATGTACCCTAAGGCCGTGGGGTGGTACAACTATAGGAGAATCTGGAACGCTTCAATGGCCATAAATTACATCCCATCCGATGTGCTCTAGAAATCTTTTGAGCAAAGATTTTGGTACGCCGAAAGAAAGGCCAATAAATTATACTAATTATACTTTGCAGCAAATTTCTCTTTAGAGGAAATTTCGGGTTTGCAGAATGAAAGGTTGGTATTCCAGGAAATCTCTGAAAAAAAGACAATTTTCCTTTTACTTGAAAGAACTGAAGGCAATATTTTCTAAGACAGTTTTTTGATTGTTGAAGGTAGGCGTTCCACAAATATTTCTTCTATAAACTTTCGATAAAGAATTAAATCATTTAAACCTATATTTTAATGTTGAATGGAATAGCTTTTTAACATTTAGAAATAATATGAAAACTCCAAAAGTAATTTCATTCAGATGTCGAGAGTTTTATATTCACTGCCCATTAAGTTTTTATAGTTTAACTTAATTTATTTTACGCATAATATAAACAAAATGTTGCGGGGAAAGTGGCAACATAATTAAACAAATTTCCAGAGTTTTCAGAAAGTCTTAACTGCATTAAAGTCTTTTCTTCAGGTTATTAGAGGACCAGGAATAATTATATATACTATTATTCTATCTAATATCAACATGATATATGGGAAAATACTTTAACTAAGATATAGGCTGTGGAATGTAGTATAAAGGATGCCACACTTTCCCAGCTGAAGCCTGCTTTTTCCTCCCCCAAACTCTAGTTCAAATAATGACCGAGTACCCCCAATGCCAATGCCAAATGGCCATTCCAATTTGACGGGTACGGGTACGAGTAGTGGCAGTATCCCCCCCATATCTATTCACTTACGCTTGAACCATGCTTTAGTTTATTTCTCGTCGGCATCTCTTTGGCTTTCGGCATTCGTCTGGCGGTTTTGTTGCATGCAAATGAGTCGCGCTTTATCGCAGGGGCCAAGAACTGGTGGGGGACAGCAGACGGCAGCCGATAGATAGGCGGGGGGAAAAGTACAGAGTACAGAGAGAAAAAAATACATACAATAAATAAAAGCAAGTGGCATTGGGTTTTCACTTTCGCATCCCTCCCCCCCTGGTGGCTGGTGGCTGGCTGGCTGCCGCTCGCTCGCTCACTCCGCATTGCCTTCGCTTTTCATATTTACAGTTTACAGTTAATTTATGCCGGCACAACGAATTTTCACTCTCGCTATTTTTCCGCATTTTAGACTGGGAAAGTGGCTGCGCATCCGCCAAAAAATACAACAGACCCAAGCCAAGCACACAAAAAAAACAAAACAGAAAACAGCAAAACCAGAAAAAAACGACAGCCAGAAGAAGGAAAAAGAAAATATCGGAATAAAAAATGCCATGTGCTGGTAGTCGTATACTATAAAAATAGCCAAAGCCAAAGCCAATGCCAAAGCCAAAGTCTTCGCAGACGCAGACGGAGACGCAGTCTAGAGTGGGCCCAAAATTTGTGGCCAAGTCCGAGGAGAGTCAGTCGGTGGCTGGGTAAGAGATTAGAAAGTGGTCGCCTGGCTGCCAGGTTTCCATCGAAGCCGCCGACGACTCCAACTTCAGCTACAGCTCCAGAGTGCGGCCAGACATGGCAGATTCTTTGTGAAAAACTGTGCCGCAGCCAGCAGCCAGCAGTCGATGAGGGGCACCCCAGACACACACACTCTGTACGAGGTGCAACTCGCAAGTAATTGGCATTTTTGCATGCAGTTGCAGTTGCAGTTGTTGCTGCACCAGGAACCGGCTGTGGCTGTGGCTGTGGCAGTGGCTACCAGTGGATCGATCAGTGTGCAGTCGGAGGAGGCCCAATGAAAGAGAAAATTGGCCCCAAATCAAGTTCACTATCATTGAACGTCTGCCTCGATGGCGGTTTCTGTAAACTAATATTTTAAAATTGCTGATTATGATGACTTTTCATTTCGCTGAGATCTGGATTGCAGCGCATCAGAGCCGCAGCATCAGCAGCAGCAGCAGCAGTCCCCACCATCATCTTTGGGGCAGCAACTGCACCATCGATGAGGCAGCAGCAATTGCAGGCGGACAAAGTGTTTTTTTAATTTGACGTTTGGCCACTGCCCGCCGCCGGCGGAGGAGGCACAAAGACGCATTCAGAGCCACGGCCACGGTCCACGGTCCGCTGCACTTCAGTCTTCAATCCACAGGAGAAGTTCCACAGATCAAATGGAAAATGTGGAAAGATTTCGATTTAATATATAGCCAGACACCACCTACTATCCCCACAGTCTAGTCTCTCTGCTTACAGTCGTACTTCTCTTAGAGGGATTTCCATATAAAATTAAGTCAATTTTGTGCCGATCTCTTGACAAAAAATGTTCATAAAAGAATTAACTAAATATTTAAAGCATCTATAGAAATATAGTCCTAGTTTCTATACAATTTAGTGGAGTCCTCAAGTTATTATTTACTCTGCGGAAGATTAAGCTTTTCATTTAACATTGTACTATTCCATATTAAAGAAGCTTCCCTGTAGTACCTTCGACTATGCAATCACAGCAATGGTCATTCGTGGAGCGCTTCCCGCATTCCCAGCTGGGCATCTCTTTCCCACTCCCACTCCCACTCCCACACCCAGCTGTTATCCAACGAAATGGAAATGGCAAGCCATAATTCACGGCACATTGAATCTTTGGCCATCCAGCAATCATACATATATCCATCATCTAGCCATCATATTGCAACACTCATATATGAAGCAAGGCAAGGCAAGGCAATATGCGTGCTGGGCTGGCCACGCCCACTGGAAGTCCGACTCCGACTCTGACTCTGAGGTATATTGAAAAGTCAGGAAGCTAGGCGTTTGTTTGCCTTGGGGCTTGGCCCCCCACCTGGTCGCTTCCGAGTGACTTTGGGAAACGCTTCTTAATGCGAGTTTTACGAGTAAACTCGTACATATTCGTATGTGCCTTGTGGGGAGTGTGGGGAAATTAACGAAGCGTCGAAAACAAATTTGTATATCTCCACAGACACAATACTATATGTATAAGGGTAGGGGTATGGCTATGGCAGTGGCTCCGAGGTAGTGCTTATGTGACCCAATTGCGCATGGAAGGGGCACACAAATTACCCGAAAATACGAGATAAGAAAGCGAAACGGCTAGAATTTGTTTTTTCTGTTAACGAAGCTGAAAACTGCTGGAAAGCAGAGGCTCCATTATGTGGTTGAGTTGTTGAAGAAGTACTCAAAAGTTCCCATAGGAATTAGTAGAACTTTTCTCTACAAATGTCAAAGACTTCAACAAGATTGCTTGCTTTTCTCAGTATTCATCCAATATTTGCATTTAAGATATAATTTCTCTAAGGATTTCAAAGACTTTAAGGTTCCAGAGCCCCACAGAAAGTGGTAGGACTTTACAGAAGGGAGGGATTGAGGATAAAAACCCCAAGGGCATACATAATTATATTTTTGAGCAGTAGATTGCTTAGTCCTTGAAATACTAAGGACATAATCTATTAAATATGGTTAAAAGACTGCCAAGTTCTAGAATCTAGATACATAAATGAATCACCGATGATAAATGAATAATCGATGACTCTATGAATAATCGATTACTTTAATAATTATTAAATAATCGATAAGATTGAAGAAATCATCATCAAATAAATTAAAATAGGGATTATAAAAATGGAATTATAGTAAAACGCAATATTCCATGAATGTTTCGGAAAGTATGTTTTTTTTTGTATTGGGAAGTATTCGAACTTTTTATCTGAAATCTCTCAGATTTGCCAAGCAGAACAAAACTTCTCCAGATTAAATACAATTAGAATGGCATCTTGTGTTGCGAGGAAACACTTTCAATTATTTAAATTTCTGCTTCAGATAATTAAAGTAATTTATAAGCTCTATTATCGCACAGAGAACACACCAAACAATAAAGCTAAATTCTCGTTGGGTTGGGGAAGTACAATCGCAGCCTCATTAAGCTGTGAGTATCTTTTTAAAGTCTGTGTTCCCAAGAGCTGAAGATGGAACCCATGTTGAACATGTGCTGAATCACACGATCCGTTCAAATGATGATCTGGTAACCTTTTGGATCCCATCCGACAATCATCCGATGCCATCAACAAACTGTTATTATTATAGCCCACTTCTGTGGCAGTAGTACTTTTGGCCATAAAAAAGGCAGCGGCAGCATAAATTTCCGTTGGAAAGCCAAAAAATAGAAACTATATAATTAGTAATGGCTGTGGGTACGCCCCAAGGCGTTGCCATACGAACATTTCTAGGGCCCCACAGCCCCAGTCCCAGGTCCCAGCTCCCAGTCCTATTCCCATCCGCAGCTGCAATGGCAACAAACAAACAAACAAACAAACAAAAAAATATTGTTCAATGTACCCGTACCCCAAAAAAGAGGCCCCAAATATTGAGCCCCTCCAAACGAAACCGAAACTCTCCAACTCACGATATCAAGCTGAAGATGACAATGATGTATGGGGATTCTTGAAACCGAAACCGAAACTGAAACCCGAAAGAAATGGAAATGGAAACGGAATTGGGTTGGGTTGGAGGCCTGACTTTCGCATCGCCTGACACTTGAAGAGGAGCAGAGCTTGTGCATGCGGCGATCTCAGGGGGTAATGGTGATGGTAATGATGTATCTGGAATGGAACCCATCAGGAACGAGTACGAGTACCAGCACTCTTACCCATGTCGATGTCTCGTTGGCCTGCAAATGCCGGTAAACTGGCTAGAACCACTTTCTACTGAGTGCCCGACCGCAGACCAAAGTAAAAGTTAATTTCTTGTTACCCCCAAAGCGGACGCCGGGCACCGGGCATCGGCACTGGCACTGGACGAAGACGTTTCAATTTCTGGCTGTTTTGTCTTCTCTTCTTTTTTTTTTGCCTTTTGTTTTTGCTTAATTACAGCGTGAACAAATCATAAAACGTTTTATGTTTTAGGGGCAACGGAATCAAGGGAAATTAAGAGGGTATAAAAGGGGTTGCAGCCAGAGGATACCTCTTTATTGAAAGGGAGTCTCATGGGAGTAAGAATAATAAAATATGCAGATAGTACATGTCCAATGAAAGAGGGACTCATAACAGTAGCTATAGTGGAGATGAAGTCTATGGGATACCCTCTAGAGGATCTCTGGTGACTTCCTTCATTATTTCTGACTGTTAATAAGTGGATGAAAGCCATAGGCATAACTCTAATGTAAGGCAGTCCCATATCTCAAAAATTATGGATACTACAATGATCTAATATGATTTCTTTAGCTCTCATTTCGGCTCCTCTTTCGATCGATAAGCGATTATTGATGATTACTATAGTAAGTATATAGAAGAAGTATATATGAACGTAAAATACCAGTTACATCAATTTCATTCGATCGAGTACAACCCTCAATACTCATCAATTCCAAGGTAGCAAAACTTTCGGACACAGTTTGGCCCTGGGGGAATTCGTATTTCTTGTTACCCTTCTTCTTCCGCTGCTTCTGCTGCTCTTCAGCTGCTCTCCCTTCGGTCTGTGTCGCAGTTTCCCGTGGCAAAGGAAATGGGAAATTATTACGAAAATTATGTTTGTTTTTTTTTCTGCTTGGGAAATAGGAATCGGAATTGGAGCGCACGAAACGAATTCAAACAAACAACAAATTCAAACAAAAGACTTAAGAAACAAGCGCATTGGGAGGCATCGGTAACAATGGGAACATCATCATCCAGTGGCAGCTGGAGACCCTCATCTCGTGAATGCAAATTATTTATAGCAACATCTTAAGGCAGCAGTCGCGGAGTGTGTGTTTTGGCCAAAAGCTCACATCAATTACGGCCAAAAGACAGGCAGAGGCAGAGGAACGCACACAGAGTGATGAAATAATTGTGGATTGATTTGATGGGCAATAAAGAGCTTCATTGCCAAGAATTGGTTGTATTTTCAGACACTCCGACTAATCCATGGACATGGCTAAGCTAAAATGCATTTCGAGCATCAATTTAAGGCAGAAACACATGGAACATTTGCATAACTAACAGAATGAAAAACATCAGAGTGCACATCTACTCTACACCTATAAATAACAAAAGTAAAGTGCAAATAAATATCCCCGCTGACACAGCAAAGACCTTCCCACCATCGTTTTGGGGCCAGCCTCCGCTCCGATCAACGGCCTGATGGATTCTCATTCAAGTTTTGGGGCAAAGATTCGCACGGTCAAGAGACGAGTGGAACGCTTCAAGCGGCGCCAGCGACGCAGACAACGAAGATGACAACGCCTCAGAGCCCTGGCAAGTGGTAGCCTACGGAAAAGTAGCTCCAGAAGCAGCATGGAAGCTGAAACAGATGAAAGTTAGATGAAAGATTGGCCTCAGATTGGATCAGTAGGCAGTCCTACCCGCCGCTACGGAACCCACGCCTAGGGCTATGAAGGCGCCTTGCAGCATCCTTAGGTTGAGGGCACTGATGATTTCGCTGTCCTGATTGAGCTCCTGGGCCTGGGCCTCGCCGCCCTTTGCATTCGAGCTGGCCTTGGCACTCTCAGCGGCTGCCAGCTCCTTGGATTGTTGGGCCTGATCTTTGGTTATCTGACGGGACTGAGCCGTGTACTCTGCGGTGGTCATTTTCTCCAGTATTCCGCCCTCAAACAAATGGATGAGGCTGCAGGAGAAACAGCACTTAATACTAGATATGGAATTCCCATCAAAGAGCATTACATACACATCATTCAAGCTATCCAGGAAGGGACAACCGATCTGCACAGCCACTGCAGAGTATCGCGTGTACAATTTCTGACTCAACTGGAAGTTCTTGGCCCCGTATTGCTGTATATTGAAATAGAGCGTTTCCCTGCCGCCGAGCACTGCCTTGTTCTCTCCGCCGTCGGCTATGAGCTTTATGCCCGCCTCCACGGAATCAATGAGGAAGCCCTGATGGCCGTCCGGCTGCTGCTGTCGCATCTGGGCGTACAGCTGCCGAAAGAGCTCTGTGCCATTCTCCAGCATCTCCAGGGAGCTGCTCTCCTTCTCCACATACAAGCGATAGCCGTCGCGGATCATGGCGGATTGCAGACGCTGCAGCGTATTGATGGGCGCCTCGTGGGCGGGCCGGGCAAACTGTGAGGTCAATTGGGCGGAGTACACATCGGCCAGGACATAGGTGGCGGCTATCCAGTAAACGATGGTCAAGAACTTGGCCCGATAGCCGTGATAGAGCTCTTGGCAGGCTGGAATGGGAACAGGCATCACACTCAGATACATTTCTGATGGATCTCATAGTTACACTGCTTCAGGAACAGTCGAAGGGTGAACCAGATGCACTTCTCAAACAGCTGCTCGGGCATCCTGGGCGCCGAGGCAACCCTCCTTCGCCTGACCTTCAGCACACAGGGTGTAATCTCCTTGATGTACGCCATGTAGATGCACAGCTCGCCCAGCTGCTCCACATCCATGTTGACGTGTCGCCGCCGCCAAATATAGGGCATGGCTATGATCCCATAGAAAATGGGTCCCGAAAAGACGATCGTGAGTATAAGATACGGCCAGATGTCCTGCTTGAAGGGTCGCATTATGGCCAAGGCTTCGTTGAGGCGCCGCGGGGCATGGGTGGCAAAGGCCCCCGAGTCCGCGAGGGTAAAGAACGAGAACTCTATGGCCTTGTGACGCTCCCAGCTCAAGCCCACATCGCCCAGAAAGAAATCTGCCATCTATAAATGACAAAGGAAGATGGGGATTTGGGATTGAGATTGAGATTGTCTCCCCTTTGATACCCACTCTGCTCTGCAACAGTCCTATGCCGCCGGTAAAGCTCTCATTCGACTCTTTGGCATCATCGGTTTTGAGGGAGCCCTGCGTGCGACCTGGGGCTTCAATATACTCGAAACGAAAGTTCATGTGCTCTGCCAGCAGCATGAGCAGACGATGATCGCGTCCTCCCGTGACCTGGACTTCATTGCACTCGGGATTGTCTCCGGATTCGCCAGAGGCCTCTCCCGATGCCTCGCCAGAGCCCTCTCCCTCTCCCTCGCTCGAGTCGCTGCTGTTTTGGCCATAACGGACCCAAAACCAGGGAGGAGACTAAACGAGAAGATATCCTTGATTCTCAGGGGGATACCCTATAACTCTGTGATATTTCTTACGTGAAAAACAGGCACACGAAAGATTCTACCCTCAAAGTTGGCATAAACCGATCCTGCAGGCGGCAGCAAGGGGCTTCTCTGCAGTCCCAGATTGTCGCCATCGTACCAATTCACGAGCCGCAATTCCCCATCGCTTGTGGGCCTCGCCTGGTTGTAGTAGATGCGGAAGGCCTTTTGGCGTGGTCTCGTTATGACCACCGCCCTCATGGGCTCCTCAAAGCTCATGGCACTGGCTGGGGGGGGCCAGCGGGCGCCCCAGTAGAAGATGAACAGGCTGAGACGATGGGCCAGACGACGCTCCTGAATCCGCTCTGATAGCTCCTTGGGTTCGTCCAGAACCAGACTCACGCACTCGATGGCGCCCTGAAGATTCGCTTCGATGTGCTGGAAAAACAGTTCCGTGTCGTTGAATATCACCGACTTGTAGTACAGTCGATGGAGGCGCTGTATAAAGTCATCCACTTGGATGCCCTGATCGTTCTCGCAGCAGGCACTCATCAAACTAAACGAAGGCAGGGCCAGAATGGCCAAAGGACGTGGCCTCAATCCATTGATGATCTGCGAAAGAGCTGCCCAAAACGAAGCACTGATCTCTATTCTGTATCTAAAAGATACTCCAAATACCTATGGCCACATCCGACTCGTTCGCAGGTCGATAGAAGACCCTTGTCCACACTTCCGGACTTAGCAGCAGACCCAACAAAACCAGGAACTTTTGCATCTTTCAAGTGCTGCAGAAGTCCTGCCGCTGCCTCCTTATATATGGGCCGCCGCCGCTTTATGATGGCTCGCTTGATGAGCAATTATAGCCTCAATGCCTAAATATCACATGTCGGCGAGCCACCAGGCTGCTCCTGGGCCAAAAGGAACATCGACTGACAGCAGACACCGACAGCTCCGACAGTTTTCAGCTGGGGGCCAGAAGACCCAAACCCAGACCCAGACCCAACCCAAACCATTGGCTGGATATCGATTTTTATAATCATTGGCTGCGCACAGAAACACACAGATACTCGTGCACATGCACTCTCTCCCTAAAGCATATCAGTCGAACGTTGCGAATACTCTTACTCCTTCCTATGGATAGATCTCTAGATGTTATAGCTTTCAGTGGAATAGCTGCACTCTCTTTTAAGATATAGCATTCCCACATACATCTTAAAGTTATAAAGCTGTACGATTATAATAAATGTTAGCCATATTGCAATGATTTCATCCGAAGTCATATATTTCTGAAATATATTTGAAGACCAAAACATAACGAATAAATCCCAATCTGGACTGTCTAAAGCCAAAAACTTGCTTTGAGCTAAACTTATGATGACTTTTCACATCCAAAGTTCTTCATTTCTCAATGATTTAAGACCAAAGACATAGCCCTATAAGGGAATATATTGGTGGTTTTTTTTTGTATTACCTATGTACATATTTACTTGCATAGAGCATTCAAAATTCATTAGGTCTGCTGGTGCCATGTTCCTTTCTTGGTTTTAATTGTCAGAAGTTTGTCATTGCCGTTTTCGCTGACAATTTCTCTTTCCATGATCAATCGGTCTTGACGATCGACGATCCGTGATTGTGGCTATGGCTGTGGCAGTGGCTGTTGCTGCTGTTTCTGCTTTGTGTTTGTTGTCAATCTTCTAATGCCGTTGACATTAATTCCATGTTGTGCGCATTTTTCTTCTCGGGGACTGGCCTGGCATTTGGCTCTTGGATCGGGCTAGGCTGCTGCTGCTGCTGCTTTCTGCTCCCATGTCAACGCTCTACTTTGCTACTACTCTGGGGCCCAGCAGCAGCAACAGCAACAGAGAGCCAGTGATTTATCACCGATCGAACAGCAACAGCAGCAGCAGCAGCGGCAGCATCTTCGATCCGTGAGTTTGCGGATGGGTTTGCCAGGGTTCTTCTTTTAACTTGAGGAATGTTCAAGAATCTATAGAGCTAGCAATAGAGTAGGTACTTTTGGCCACAGATTGTATAACGCAAGTGGAACTTAAATATTAATCTTCTTACCACACATTCTGTCTCTTGGCCCAAATTGGGCTGCGAACTGGAGAAAAGAAAATCCAGAAAATAGAGGCCCATTGATGACCCGCTTATGATATGGCAAAAAGTGTTTATAATCCAGAAACAAAAGCACCCGAGGGCGGGCGGGGCAGTGGCGAGACTATGACACGAGATAGAAACCGAAAGCCAGTGGGGGGACGCTCTTTCTGTGACCTCTGCCAGACACCACACTCTATGCTCTAGACTCCAGATACCAGACTCCACAGCCATTTCGCATCTCTGGGGCTATTTATAAAACCTCTACTCTGCGGATCTGCGTAGTTCGACAACTTGTTAAACTTCAAACTGTCCGAGAAACGCGACAGCAGCAGCAGCAGCAGCAGCCCAACAACAGAGCAACACAGCAACGGTGGACCGATGGAGGAGCTCTGGAGGTGCCTGCTGAGTGGGCAACTGTCTGGCGATTGCATCTGCGCCCCTCTTGCAACATTCAGCAGCAGCCGGCTTGGCTTAGGCTGATCTTGCACCAGGATGCACGCCAACACATTTTTTGTTTCAACGCGCACACGATAGTGAAATGTCCAAGAAGGAGCCTGGCTTTAGCCCTATCCCTTGGATCCACACACACACAGACGGGAGACAGGGGACAGAAGACAGGCTAAGTGGTTGGTGGGGGCCCGAAAGGGGGCTGGGATGGGATCCCCGGCACACTTAAATGCATTTTGTTTGTTTTCGCCTCTGACAACGTTCCCTCTCTCTCGCTCTCTCTCTTCCTGCACTCCTTGGGGGCTGGGGCCAGCTGTCAATTGGCTTTGTCCGCATGTAAATCACTGGAAAACAACAGCACAAAAGGCTGTATCTCTAGATACCGATACACCAGAGATGCAATGCCATGTATAAGCTTTATTTTAAAACAAATCTGAAACTGAAACGAAACTTAATTATTTATAGAAAAACAAGAAGAAAAATAATGTTAAAACGTTCAGAACTCAGCGCCAGAAACTGAAGATAAAGTCCCACAAGCTGTCATCCGAATCATCGTCACTCGAATCATCCATGGCATCCAGCTTCTTTTTGAGCTTCATTAGATTTTTCTCATTGCTGAAGATGGCCTTCCAGACGCGCTTGCCAAACGGATCGTAGAGTCCCAGACGGCTGAGTATTCGTATAACTTTCCTTTTGAAACTTTTGGAATCTTGGAGACTTTCGGCACCTTGGCGTAGAGCGAAGGATGAATCGATCAAGGATTCGCCAGGGACAGAGACAGAGTCACTGTTTTCCTCGTAGGATTTGTAGCTGTTATAGGCTCTGATTTTTCCATCTAATTGTGCGAATGGCCAGTCGGCAGCCTGCTGAAGTTTCTTGTAGGGTTCGAGGACTCGATCTTTGCTGGGATTGGCTTCCTTTTTCAGGGTTTCTCTGATAGCGGTTGTCACAAGTTCATCTAGCTGCTTGAGCGGCTCTACAGGCTGCTCTCCATGGATTGGATGAGCCGGAAAGAGCAGCAGGATTGCTGGTAGAACAGCAATCGGAATCATGGCCTCTACGGATCGATTGTAGCTTCTCTGGATCGTTGGTGCCGTCTGTTTGTGGCATCTATGGATCGCTGGCATTTTAAAGCCTCTGTGGCTCTCGGGTATGGAAATGAGTTATGTGTCTGTCTATGACAGGCACTAAAATGTTAATAGATTTTTGCCAGGCTTTAAGGTTACTCTGGTGTTTGGAGGTCACATGATTATCTTTAATGGAGTGTGAAGTATTTCGAGTTTTCCACAGTGTTTTACCGAACTTATTTTGTGTTAGAATAAATAAATAAATCTCTCAAGTTTCCTTAGTTTTATTGCACCAAAAAACTAATCCCAAAATAGCGCCATAATAGCATTAAGAATATCCTCGAAAAGGGAGGATAAATAAAAAAAAACCATCCTAAAACATTTTTTTGCTCGAGGGTAGTGAATATATTGGCATGAAGATCACATAGAAGCCGGGAAAGCTTTCCCCAGGCACATTTCTACTCCCTGCCGTCCCCTGGCCTTCAACTGCTCGTAGTATAGATAGTGGGCCAGGGAATTGACCGCCTCGTTTACTCTCGAGATGGGGCTACTTAGGAGATTTGATCTTGTGGTAGATTTTCTGGCACAGAGCCTCGCTGACAGGTTCATCCGAAATGGGACCACTCATGGGTGGTAGATCTTTATTGTATTTTCGATTGACGCAGGGCTTGGACAGCACAGCATTAACCAAATCTATGGGAATGATTGCAAGAGGATATAGTTTTGTTCAGGGCCACTTGGTACGGTGCGGTACCTGCATTACAAGAATTGCCAACTGGAAATATAAGTGTCATGTTGGAATCTTAACTTATGCAATTTCTTGAGGCATAACCAATCGATTTTCAAGGCTATAATTGCTTAAAGTTATTCCTCTACACTTCAATCCCTATAATAATCATCATAGATGTCAGCGGGTTCAGTATAATTGGAAGAGTTCCAATCCTCATCGAAATGATCAGAATCTGGGTAGGGGCATGCGATAGAGTTTTCCCTCAGATTATCCTCTTTTTGGGCATTTGCTAGTCTTAGGGATTTCTGGAGAGCTCTCTGTTGCATTCGGTAGAAATCCAAGCACTTGCTATCCCTCTCCTGTTCGAATATAAGCACATTGAGTTCATCTATGCGAAAGTCGATATCGTACTCCAATTTCTGACGGCGGCGATTGTAGATGAGAAACTTGTCGATCTTTTCTTGTCCTTTCAAACTTAGCTTTTCTTCTTTTGTGGGTCTGTTCAGTTCATCTTTCGGTGGTGCAGGTGCAAAGGTTGACACTCTGGTGATCAGTTCGTCAGGTATTGCATCGGTTTGTTCTTTCGGTGGTGGAGGGGCAGGATGTGGTTTTGCTGGCGGTGAAGACTGTTCTGGTAGGCGAGTGGTAGGCAGTGGTTTTGGTGGAAGTGTACTAGAAGTTTTGGGTGTATCTGTAGTACTAGTGGTATCAATTTTAGTAACCTTTCCCTTGTTGGTTGACTTTCTGATACGAATTTTCCACTTGATGATCAGTTCATCAGGAATTGTATTATCGGATTGTATGTCTTCAGTGTCTTCTCGATCGATGTTGGAAGCGTTTACCGAATCTATCAAGGAATGATAACTATAGCCATGGAGCAGATGGTTGTTGAAGGGCCATTCACTTACGGTAACTTGCATTTGCCAGAAGAATTGCCAACAAATGCTTCATCATGTTCTAAAGGAAACTCTATTGTACAAGTGTGGAATTTATGGCGTCTATGGTATGGGTTCGATCATGTGGCATAATAAATCCATTTTGAAAGGCTTTAATTGATTCAAGCTCGATATGAAACTAAGGAACTTCCGTAAAATTATTTTTTAGGTATGCTCATTTAATATTTGTATGTTATTTTGTAGATTATTAGGGACAGTTCTATATTCATTAACTAAAATAATATTCACCAACAATGCTTATAGTTTTACCGTAGCTTATACGCTTTAATAAAGTTGGTATCGACTATGACCGACTCCCGGAGAATCCTCACTTGGGTTTGATAGAATCTTGCGCATCTTTTTGCGTTGGGAATATATTTTTAGTTGGGATGGTCTAAGCGAAGATTAATTTCATCTTCCAAGAACTGACGCCTGTCATTGTACAGATCAAAGCTAACGTATGTTGCGATTTTATCGCTCAGCCGATTCAAACCCAATCGGCTAGCATCGCGTACCTTATCGATCTAATAATGGCAGTATCCGCCGCAGAGGATATCCTTTAATTTTTTCGTTGCTTCTGCATCTAATCTATCTAGTAATTTAGCATTTGCCTCTTTTTCTTCTCTTTCCTTTTTCTCTTTTTCTTCTCTTTCCTTTTTCTCTTTTTCTTCTCTCTCCTTTTTCGCTTTTTCTTCCCTCTCCTTTTTCGCCTTTTCTTCTCTTTCCTTTTTCTCTTTTTCTTCTCTCTCCTTTTTCGCTTTTTCTTCCCTCTCCTTTTTCGCCTTTTCTTCTCTTTCCTTTTTCTCTTTTTCTTCTCTCTCCTTTTTCGCTTTTTCTTCCCTCTCCTTTTTCGCCTTTTCTTCTCTTTCCTTTTTCTCTTTTTCTTCTCTCTCCTTTTTCTCTTTTTCTTCCCTCTCCTTTTTCTCTTTTTCTTCTCTCTCCTTTTTCTCTTTTTCTTCTCTTTCCTTTTTCTCCTTTTCTCTTCTCTTCTCTTCTTCTTTAGGACTTTTAGTAGGACAACTACAAATAATGACCAGGCATTTGGTACCTGGTTTTTTTACATTTTGACATTGGGCCGGGCATTTGGGATTTGCTGTTGTTACACTTGGACATGGGGCTGGTTTGACCTTGCAATTGGGATCTGGTGGTTTTAAATTTGGTTTACAAGTGGGCTTGGACGATGGACGAGGTGGTGGCCACTTCCATTTAGGGGCTCGTGCAGCTTGCAGCTCAGCGTTAATCAGATCTGTCAAGGAATATTTCATTTATAATATTCCTTGGTGTTTTTAAAGGGCCATTCACTTACGGCAACTTGCCAGAATAAATATTAACCAAAACTTCATCTTGTTCTGATGAAAACTCAAATGGAACTGGCATTTTGATATTTAACGCCTTAACCTTTTTGATTTCCTTGATGTATAACCGATCGATTTGAAAGGCTTTAAAGTGGTCAACGCTTAAAGTTTAATGTAGATCTTTATTCTTTAAATGCGATTATATTAAAAATGCATCATACTATTTTAGTTATGCTCACTTGCTTCTCACTTTTAAAAAGTTGTTCTATATATTTTGATATTCTCTCGAGAGAGAACTTTTTCTATCCAAATATCAAGTCATCTCTTGGACGTTGATATGCAATGACTGCACCATCAAGTGGCCCAAGCGACACCAAAATAAACTACTTTATTACTGCAGCAGGAGCGAAAGCGTAGTATCTCGCCTGCCGTAGTTGACTTCGACGATCGCGGGTTTTGCTTTAGGGTTCTTATTAAATTTCATTATTTCTGATAATATTAAGTGAACAACCAATGGTATTTTTCACCTCGAGATATTATTCTTTTTCTGAAATGAGCTATCTAATTAGTTTGAGCTTTTCTACACTATAGTGTTTGGCATGACCCATGACACCGACACCAAATGACCAACACGATAACTATAAAAGCTAAAGACTGTTAAATAAAGAATTCAAGTATTATTTGACACCAAAAACTTTGCAAAAATTTAGTAGATTTCATAATTTTCTGTAGCACTACTATTATTTTGACCGCATCAAAATGGCGATGTTTAGCGAAGAAGCTCAAAATATGACGGGAAAAAAGATTTAAGGAAACATAACTGTATTTTCAAGTACAGCATTACTATGCTGTTTGCTGGTGTTTATTATTATTTATTAATTCGATTGTTACAGTTATTTTGGAGAAAATTAACAATCTGTAAAGCGCTATTATTTTGGACGCAACTGTACATTTTCTACATCTATAGATTTTTAGAGACAATTCTATATTAATCTATACTTTACATTTGTAGAAAAAAATGCGTGTGTAAGGGGCTATTTCCGCAACGCGTGCTCCAAATTGCATGCGATTTTTTTTAATGATAGCCAGAGTATGTGGCATGTTGGTTATACAAAAATATGTTTACTTTTCTAGAAATAGGTTTCTTAAAAATTACTAAAGAGTCAAACAAATACAATTAGCAAGCAGAGAAGCGCGCGGGTCTGCTAGTTTAGTAAAATAATATTCAACAACGCCTAGAGTTTTCCCGTAGCTTAGACTGTTTCTCATCGTTGGTATCGACAATGACCGACTGCCGTAGAATGCTTAGTTGGTTTTTATACAGCTTCGCACATTTTTTTGATTTGGGAATATATTGTTCGTTGAGATAGTCTATGCGACCATTGATTTCACATTCCAAGCTCAGACGCCTTTCATTGTATATATCAAACCCAACGAATGTTGCGATTTTATCGCTAAGCCGATTTAAACCCCAACGGCTAGCATCACGCACATAATCGATCCAAGAGCAGAACTCACGGTTTCTGTCGCATTTGTTCTGCCACTTATCCAGGATATACAGTAATTTTTTCGTTGCTTCTGCATCCTGCTTTTTGTATTTTTCTCTTTTCGCCTCTTCTTCTCCCTCCTTTCTCTCCTTTTCTTCTCTCTCCTTTCTCTCCTCTTCTTCTCTCTTCTTTCTCGCCTTTTCTTTTCTCTCCTCTTTTTCTCTCTTCTTTCTCGCCTTTTCTTTTCTCTCCTCTTCTTCTCTCTTCTTTCTCGCTTTTTCTTTTCTCTCCTTTTCTTCTCTCTCCTTTTCCTCTCTCTCCTTTCTCTCCTCTTCTTCTCTATCCTTCTCCGTATTTTGTTTTGGTTTTTTCGTTGGATACCAAGGGCGCGTTGGATGCCAGTCGGGCTTAGTCTCTAACTGTGGTCTTAGCTCAACGCCAATCAGATCTGTCAAGGAATATTTCATTTATAATATTCCTTGGTGTTTTTGAAGGGCCATTCACTTACGGTAACTTGCCAGAATAAGTATTAACGAAAACTTCATCTTGTTCTGATGAAAACTCAAATGGAACTGGCATTTTGATATTTAACGCCTTAACCTTTTCGATTTCCTTGATGTATAACCGATCGATTTGATGGGCTTTAAAGTCGTCAAAGGTTAAAGTTGTAACTTTAAATACGATTATCTATATTAAAAATGCATCATAATATTTTAGTTATGCTCATTTACTTCTAACTTTAATAAGTTGTTCTATATATTTTGATATTCTCTCGAGAGATAACTTTTTCTACCCAAATATCATCTGGTCACTAGTTAGTAGTCATCGCCATCGAAGATCGCATCGTAATAAAAATTATCCAAATAATAATAATCATCATTATTATCATCATAATCATCGTTATACGGACAGTTGACGGAGTTTTCCTTCAGCTTTGCCTCTTTTTGGTCATTGCTGAGATTTAGGGCTTTCTTGAGTTTCGAATTTTGCTGTTGATAAAACTTTGAGCACCTGCTACCCCGATGTTGATCGGGTATAAGAAAATCAAGCTCATCAATGCGATCGTGGATCTTTTGCTCCAATTCTCGGCGATGTGCATTGTAGGCCTCAAAACGGATCCGTATGGCAATCTTATCGCTCAGTCGGTCCTTCCCCCATTTACTGGCTTCACGGATGTCTCTTACCCACCTGGAAAACTCACTGTTTCCTTCGAAAATACCCTCACAGTAATTCAGTATATTCAGTAGCTTTTCCGTTGCGTCTGCATCCTGCTTGGTGACAAGATCCTGGGTAGTAGTTTCAGGTTTTGTTGTTGTAGGAGGATCAGTTTTAGGAGTTGTTGAAGCTGTAGTAGTATCTGATGGTGTTGATGTAGTACCAGGTGCTGTTGTACCTAGTGTTAATGTAGTACCAGGTGTGTTTGAATCTGGTGCTAATGTAGTTTCTAATGTTGTTCTGCCTGGTGTTGATGTAGTACCAGGTGTTGTTGTTTCTGGTGTTAATGTAGTACTAAGTGTTGTAACGTCGTCAGCAAGTCCTACAGAACAAACTAATCCCAAAATGAAAAGACTCCAAGGCCAAATCATCTTGATATGATAGAAAGCTCGACAAATTCTAAACTGATATTGTTGAAAGCCGTTGAAACTGCTTTTATACAGGTCTGCAGGACCAATTTACTGGGCCACGACTATATGTAGGGTGGGTATTTCTTAATTTAGATAAACCTTAATGGAAATTCCATGAATCGTTACGAGTACTTTAAGTGTTCGTCTTATCGGGCTTCTAAACTTTGTTTTTTAATTGTTAATTGGTTTTGTTGCATACATCGATTTTTTACTTTTCCATTGGCTATACCGTATACTAGCATACGATTACGAAAAATAAGGAAATAATGAGAAAATGTTGATACGCTTTGAGTTTTTGGCTTTGTAGAATTGGTGTACTTATTATTTTGACCACCCTTTTTTACGTTTTTTAGGTTTAATCGATCACAATCTATATAAGTGCAGTGAAAAATGCTTGTGTTGAATATTTCTATAATCTACTGTAGGTTAGAAAACTTAAAGTGAATTTAATTTGTTCTTTATGTTTATTAAAAAAGTTTTCCGAGACGTGAAAGAAAGCTCATAAGTGTGTACTTATTATTTTGGCCAGTATTGTATATTCATTCTGGCATATCATAATTAACTTCACGGCTCGATATGAGACTATCTATGGGTTTATGGTACATAGAGTCTGACAACATAGGGTTTCTTCTAAGTAATATTATTCTATTTGCCATCATACATGCGCTATTTTTTTGAGCCTCCTATTGGGTCTGTAATTTGCATCTCTAAAACCGTTTCGATTGCCGCATTTAACCGTTTCAACGGTTTTTATCAATGCCGTCCTCAAGTTGTGGAACCCAATACGGCACAATCAGCTGCTCGGCTTCCCTCTTCATAGTACAGGTGAGAAAACCAGGTAAAAGAGAGACCGAGAGAGAGAGAGAGAGAGAGAGCGGGCGCAAGTGCACGATCCACAAGAAGTAGCGACGTCCATGGTATAATAATCTTAAAGGTGGGGACAACCGAACGAGCGATCTCATGCATTGATTGAGGAACTTATATGGATGGAAGAAATTAATATTTGATTTACTTTTAGAATTCGATCAGGTTTAATTTTTAGTTTTTTTTTGTTTTTTCATAAAATAAAATGGGTATATATTCTATTTCGAGGTAAATACTCGAATGCCTCCGAAATACACAATGAAAGAGGTCCCTCTCTGAGTCTTCTCTTCCTTCCATACTGCCACCACACCACACCTTCCATACCAATATACCATGCCATTGACGTCTTGTAGTATCTGCTGCGGTCTCTTGTCTTTCACTTTTTGCCCGATTCAGAGCCCGTGTCGCACCACCTACCACATCAGTTCTTGAACGACAGCTGGCCGTGTTGGTAGCATTTCGCGGAAGGTGTTTGATCCGTCAACGACGTGAACGTGTTTCGGAACGAACGAAAGTCGAGAGGCAGCACCAGAGCACCACAACGACGCGACTCTCTGCTCAGTGTTTTGTTCGGACAGTCGGAAATTTATTCGGTAAAATATACAACAAAATGTGGAATATATAACAAAAAAGATAAAAGATAACCACCTCAAGAAAGCAAAGTGAAATTGAATTTTGAACGCGATTTGTAAAGTTAATTGGCAAAAAGCAATAAATAATTTACCCACAAAATAAAGAAATCTTTTGCCGCACAAAAAAATATACCCAACAAAAAAAAGGTGGCATAAAGGAAAGAAAAAAACAAATAAAATGCAATTAAAATTATAACAAAAAGTGCAATTAAATTGGTGTAGAAAATTACAAAAAAAAAACCCCAACAAAATTATAACCAACACGAATCGAAAGGGCGTAAAATCTCAAAAAGGTTTGTAATTTATACAAATTTTCCGTAAAAACAGCTGAGAAAACATCTATCAAATTGTATCTCTTGTACAAATAAAACTTTGAGGAAGCCAAAAGTTTATCCGCTGCCAAAAGATCAACAAGAATAAGAATTACTCGTGGAATAAAGTTCTGTTGGTCTATTGTTTTTCCCTGTACCAGTGGGTGGGGGGGCGATGCAAAGTTTCCAGTCTTACAGAGCGCAAAAAATAATAAATTCAACAGACATTCGAGGGAGAAGGAAAAAAACTGTTAAAACCAGTTTGCAGCCAAAGCGGCGCATGCGCCAAGGCAGGAAAAAGATAAAACAAAACCTAAACAGAGAGAGAGATGAGGAAAAGAAAAATAAAAGAAACGTTGACTAGGCCGAGGCGAATCTTTGAGCAAACTGTGAAGTCAAGTAAAGTGAAGCCGGGAACAGGAACGGGAAAGGGAACGGGAACGGGAACAGAAGCTGCAGCACTGCCTCTTCTCGGACCTCGGAGGAGAAGACACAGGCAATGGCCAATGCACACACGCACCGAAAAAAGATCGTAAAGAAGATTTCGAGAAAACCAAGAAATTTCAAAAGGTGGCTTCCCAAAAGCAAATCTCACACACAGACAGATATTGAATTGCCAGAAGTAGAGGGAATTGCAAGTGTTGGAGTAGAGAGAGAATTCTAGAATACATTTCGGTTGCATGATAGTCTCCCTCCTGCCTTCTCCCACCTCCCACCTCTCTGGTGTATTGCATAATATGTATGTATAATATTTTGGTGGCCTGGCCCCAACCGTTGAGGCCACATTCGGGGCTGCAGTCTCTAATAATAATACTTTTGTGTCTTTGATCTTTGACATGTCTAGAGCTTGAGATTGAATGGGAAATCTATGGGTATCCATGGCATTAGCTACATATTTCTTTAGTCTCTAGTATAATGACCGTTTTGTTTGGATCGCTTTTTTGTGGGTTTGGCTTTAATGAAAGTTGCTCCGATCGGACCGACCGCTCGCTTGGCTTATGACTGGAGAGGCATGACCCTGGGCAACAACACAATGCCGTGCCGTGCCGTGCCGCCGCCGCCACAATATCCAGGAATTGTGAAGAGAACGGCTGACGGTGGAGGAGTTCGGTCCCTCGGTCGCTCGGTCTCTTTGTGGTTTATTTAGTTTTTGTTTGTAGTCTCTTGTCTCTGTCTCTATAGCCCTCTCTTTTATGCACACTCAAGCGTAATTCTATACAGAGAGAAAAAGTGGAAATGAAACGCAAAAATTTGCATGCAACACAAAGAGGAATTACACGAAACAAGAAATGTACACGAAATGCATGAATGAATGAATTACCAAAAAAGACAAGAAGGAATCCCAGAGAGGGGAAAAACCCCGAAAAAAGTACCGACAAAGAGAGAAAGAAAGAGATCCCAAAGACAGCGGTAGAGATCCCAAAGGGAATTGAAGAGTTGACGGGAGAGAGAGGACAAGATCCCTTGAGGGAATTTTTGCAAATTCGATTTTCGGCTGCCTCCATCCAGCAGGTGTTCTTTCGCTCTGGCTACTCATTATGTACGAGTTTTTTTTGGCATTTCGTTTTGCTGCGCTTATCTTCGCTTATCTTTCTTCTCTCTGTATCTTTTCTTGTACTTCCCTTTGTCATCACATCCCAAAGATTCTCTTCTCCAAAAAAGTTTTGACATCACACGATCTTCTCCTCACAGCTGACGGATGAATGCACTTTCGTGGCCTGCTACTGCTACTGCTACCGTGCTGCTGTGCAAATATCACGTCGATACCGTTTCTTTTTTCGGGTTTCGTAGGGACCTTGAAAGTGTACGTACCCATGTATGTATGTATACTTATGTGCACAACTGCTGCAGGGTTATCTGGAATTTATGGGGTTTTTGGCCTAAAATTCGAACACGTAATGGAAAACCTCATGAATTGTTCTTAATAGGCTAGTAGCATTGACATGAGCTACCGATCGCAAGTTTAGTTAACTCAATTACTCAGAATTGGCGTTTACACTTGAAGACTCGAAGCAGAGACCAGTAAGGATCATAAGTCTAGAATTCTAGTTAAAAGTATGTACTATTTTTAAGGATTATAATTTGCTTACCTTTTTTCTCCATTGTTCACATCTGGTTTTGTAGTTTTTCTTGTGGTGATAGTTCACACGATAGGCGAACCAGGTTGAAATATTCGAAAAATCGAACAAACTCTACTAAAACGCAAACAAAACTCAACTGGGCCCCTATGCTAAACTTTAAGCCTTAGTGTAAACAGTATATTAAATAGTTGTGTGTGGCTGTACTCTTAATCGAAATTGATCGATAGGAACGATCGGTAGAAAGATCGATAATGATATGATCAAACGAAAGGTAGTAAATAGCATTAATGAAGGTATTTAGAATATATTATTGGTAGGACATAAGTCTAGATATATGTCTCAAAGGCAAACAAAAGCCTCTGAATTTCATCCATTGTTCAGAAAAGGTTATTTTAGTTTAGGGGTAAATTAATATATTATAATCAGGACATTGGAGCATCCCCCAGCTGTAAAATATTACGCAAACACCAATAAATGAAGAAATACACAAAACGCAAAGCCACTCCTGAACAAAATCTTTTAATTGAAGGTTTTGTAATATGTCAATATCTTTGTCCTTCCCGAAACTTAAACAAATGGCAGCCCGCATTGATGGTAACCAGTAATTAACTGTCATTGCGTTGGCTCATCGGCTAATTAATCATTTTCTGGCCAAATGCCAATTGGATTTTGATAGCATTCAGTATAAACCCCTTTCCTTTGAGGTGGTTTTTTTTTTCAATATCAAAAGTAATGTTTGACTTTTTGCTTTGTTTTTGGTTTGGATGTGTTACCTTTTTTTTTGGCGAGGTTAAACTTTGACCTAGTTATATCGTACGATTCGAATCCCCAGAAAAAATTCAGCAAACGTATGCTAATCCATCAAAAGATATATGTTGCAAATGCGTCGAGGGCATACAATTAAATATTAGGTAAATATTTGCATATCCCCCCACCAGACAGATAACAAAAAGCAAAAGTAATTTGCCAGAACTTGCCCCCAAAAATAGCAAAAATTGTGAGCCACTCGAGAGGCTACACAGAGTCGTAGGTGCCTCCATCAAGAGATCATTAAATGAAAGACTTAATTTCGGTTTATTTTCGATTGGAATAAAAGTAAAAATAGTACTCTGCAGAGGCTTGAACTTGAGCACTTGAACAGCACTTGATGAGAGCTGTCATCGAAACAGCTCTCGTTAGGTCCATGTGTGGGCGTGTTTTTGTGATAATTAGAGATGGGTGATGATTATCGACCAGTATCGAAAGGGATGGGAAACGGATTTAACAATCCCAACGATTTCTTCAGCGACGGGTGAGCATATCGATAATTATCGATAACTATAAAGTGAGGTACTAGAGATGGTAGAATATTTAAATCGAGATCTACAATTATCGGAAGTGGGTTTTCATCTGATAATTAAGAAGATAGCTTTTGGGCGATAAAAGAAGGATAAAATATATTTGTATATGTGATGAATGGTCATTTCTAATACATGTCTTTTATGTAAAGTTCCAAAACTGATCCGATTTCAAGAATTCCACACTATTAATCATATTAAAATAATCCAAATACCAATGCTTCTCCCCCGCTGACTATCGCGGACTCCATCAACACGGCCTCTCAGCACGCACTTGACAGCTCATTAAACCAAATTGGGCAAATACCATTCACATGGGCTTTATAGACATATGTACGTACATATCTATCGTATGAACAGATACAAGAAAAAAATAATTGCGGAAGCAAGTAACCAAACCAATTTCCAAGTTAATACAAAATTTCATGCCAAGACAGAGCAGAGCCAGGGCCAGCCGCGGCGGCTACTGTGCAACAATTAGCCATTAAAAATGTTTTGATTTCATTTGTTCGAAACGCCACTTAATAGATCATTCATTCAGTATGAAATTGAAACAGAAAACAGAAATACAGAGAAACACGAGAAATAGTGGGCTTAGATAGAGGTCATTTTATAAGAATACAAAAGCCAATGTCAAGGCAAAATCTAAGGTAGAAACCGTAACAATCTTCTGAGGAATGAGGGGAAATACCATAGGGTCTGGTATAGAATCCGTGTGCTGCTTATGGAATACCCTATATAGTAATTAGGTCACATTTCCACAGACCAGTTCGTTATGATTCCCATGTTTGAAATTATGTCACTCC
Source organism: Drosophila helvetica (assembly GCA_963969585.1). Classification (NCBI taxonomy): domain Eukaryota; kingdom Metazoa; phylum Arthropoda; class Insecta; order Diptera; family Drosophilidae; genus Drosophila; species Drosophila helvetica. Next base: position 58,473,525 of record OZ018402.1, read on the forward strand.
ACTGGGCCACACTTCACCGAGCCAAAAAAATATGTTGCAAACGGAAAACGTTGCTGCCATAATCACAAAATAATAACCACCTATCCAAAGCCCAAAAAAAAAAAAAAATAGAGTCTGTCTGCAATCCACGAAACTTACCAAAAATAGCGGATACTAGCGGGATTTTCTGTTGCCGTCCGTTTCTGCCGAGGGTTTTCTTCCAAACCCAACAGATAGAGACGGAGATAAAGCGCCATCATAAACGCCATTTAATTGTCCGACAAAAAAAAAAAAGGGGGGAAGGAGACGCGCGATAATCCCGGCCACGGATTGGACAATACAATTGTCTTCTGACCTGGTTTCCATCCATTCCATGGGTCGTGGAAGTCGTGGTCGCTGTTGTTGTTGTCTTTCGTCGAGAGTTATGTAAATGAGTGCACTCGTGAGTGCACTTACTCGAAATTAACCCACAGACCACAGAGCGTACCAGCTTACATTTTGTGGCACTACCCGATTGTGGCAGGAAAAATATATGACAGATAAGATTTAGCTTCGAGGCAATACTGTTTATTGGGATTGATCAGTGAAAACTATTTATAGGATTTGTAATTGTGCTATAAACTGTTTTTCCAGAGGATTTTATACGTCATCGTCCTTTTGATCATTGCCTTGACAATAGAAATGCACTTTCAAGTAGAAAATACACCATTTGAATACTTTCAATACAAAGATGGAATGATTGCTTGAAAATTGTGAATATTAATGAATAAGCCCACAAAATTACTGATTATTATCACCGTTTACTCATCTGTAAAGTCCAGATCATTCATCATATGCAGATCTCTTATAAGCCACCTTGTTTTGGAACAATTTTTGTTTTATTTGATTTCAAAAATTGTTTTTCAACAACAAATTTTTGTATTTTCATCATGTGTTTTGTTTCAATCAATTGGTGTATATTTTTTTTTGGCTGCTTTACATGCCGCACACACAAATGGGTCATCGAGGCACGATTTTTGGTGTGTGTTTTGGTTGTTCTTAAGCGCCCAATGTCGTGCCTGGAAATATATACGTAGGTTTGTACCAGAAATACAAGTAAAAGACGGGGCACACACATAAAAAACTCATTTCAAAAGCCTCTTTAAAATCGTGCTGCAATGCTACAAATACGATACAACGATACACTGCTATATATTTGGTTAAAATAACGACAAAATGCATGATGGCCAAGCCAAAAGCGGAACCTGCTCTGCTCCGGAGAGGCCGAAGACCCGAAAGAGCGAAGAGTGTCTCCGTCTTGAACCTGTGCCACTTCCCAGGCCACTGTCTGTGCATTTGGCTAATCAAACAGGCTAAGAGAGCGAGAGAGAGAGGGACAGTCCAATGGCCAAGACAATGGCCAAGACGAGATCTGTTTGGCTGTTGGTTATTTATGTGAATGATGACGCCAAAAGGGGGCTATAATAAAACACTAAAAATCGACAGCCAAGAATGAAAGTGGTGAAATTTTCTTGTTTCTTCTTCTGTCCGTCTGTCTGTCTGTCTATCTGTCTGGCTTTGATCTACGCTCGAATGAATGCCTTCTGGCGGCAAGAAAGTGAACGAATGAGCGACAAATGACAGGCGATATACTACACGAGATATATGTATATATCGCATCGTATCTCTATAGCAATATAAAAGCCATAATTCTTGAAAAGCAAAACCGAATCGTGAGAGACTTTCATTGAGCGCGTTTCGAAGCAGAAAGCGCGTCTAATTACGACTACAGCTCGGAGCGGAGTCCAAGACAGAGACAGAGACAGAAACAGAAGCAGAGACTATAGCCAAGTTCCATGGCACGCGGCACTTTTTTCTAATTAGTTTTGACCCACAGAAAGAGAGAGAGAGAGGGAGAGAATTCTAAACGGCAGTTGACAGTAGCTGGAATGAAAATTGAGGCCAAAGCCAGAGGCCAACAAACGGATCGCATCCGTCAGCCCAACTTTGGGGGAACTTTGACAGGGGGCTGGCACTTGATGAGCTGATCTGATCTGATATGATCTGATGAGTGACTCTGTTAAAAGCTTGAAAGCCTCCATTAAATGCAATTAAACGTACGAGTATTTTATGGTGAAAGGGTTCTCTAAATGTCACTGATCGGAATACTTTCATATGTATATTAAAAAAGCATTTATAAGTTTAGTGGGAAAACTTCTTTCTCCAAATTAGAATTTATCTATAGTTTCGTTCATTGTGGCTCCGGTTTCAATATAATCTTGAAATTTAAGATATAATTATATATTTTATTATAGCAGTAGACTATTTCCCCTTTACAGAGTACGAGTGCAAGCACGTTTTCGGTTTTATGTTCCACGTTCCACTATCCACGATCCCAGACACGACCTCCCCTGTCCAGTTTCCAGTTCCAGTTCCAGCTTAGAGTTCTTTTTTTAACGCTTTTCTGTGACAATTTCGTGCCGCTAATTAGATCGCTGGCATAAAGAACAGGGCACCCAGCGAGCACCTCCAGTATGCTAAGTTATTCAGAAACGAGCGGATCGTAAATCCACACCGCTATGTGTCAAAGCTGCTCAGGTCTAGGCCCTGTTTTGGGCCTTTAATGTCACTGGTCTTTGTCTTTGTTTTTTAAGAAAAGAGAGAGAATAATGCCTTTTGCTGGTGTGTGGAAAGCGTGGGTAATTTTCATTTTGTCCCGACAATAAAAATATAATTATGACTTTGTTTGTTGTTGCTTATATATTGCACAAACACAGCTTACTACCTACTATATACTTTATGCATATTCATATACCATTTTCCATTCCATTTATTTGTGGGAATGATGTCGAGTCATTTTTATCAACATTTTCAAGGAAGTTGTGCAATTTGTAAGCCGGTGCGATCCCAAAGTCTCGTCTCCCATCTTTCAAGAAGAAAGATCTACGCATGACTTGGCGCAAAAAATAAAAAGAAATAGGGGATGGGAATGGAATGGAATGGACCGTTGTCTGTGAACAAAAGACTTTCAGTTTCCAATTACTTTTGTTCCAATTTTATTCCGAGCCGAGCATCCTGTCGCTTCCTTTCTTTTGGGTTTTTCTTCTCTCTCTCTCTCGTTTCTTTTGTGTGGGCAACAAAAAAAATAAACACAAAAAGTAAATAAAACTCGTTTAATGTCAGGGCAGATCTCATTGCTAATTAGGTGATTTTTGTTTCTCCTTTTTCTCTCTCTTTCTTGCTCTTTCGAGCCTTTATTTATTGCAATTTTTATTTGTGGTGGGCGCTTCCTCCTCTCTCACTTCTCACCTCCCCCCTCTTGGGATCCGTCTGGAGATTCGCTCCGAGATCGTTTTCGTTGCAATTACAATAAAAGCAATTCCAGTTCCCAGTTCAGAGTTTTTCGTGCTGCTGCAGTTTGGTTGGTTTCCTGTTTGCCAAAAATAAAATAAAATCCGCACGATTGTTGTTGATTTTTGCTCTCCTTTGGCACTTACTTAATGAAGTGCCGATCAGCATCCATCCATCCTCCTCCTCCTCCTCCTCCTTCTCTGTAACCCTCCTTCCACATCTTCTCTCTGCATCTCCATCCTTATCTCTCTGTCCTTGTCATTTCTTTATCGGAACCACTCTTTCGGGGGTTTTTAAGGCACGTCTCAGGGGCTTTTTCTTGATTAATTTGTATGTGTATGGAGGAGCATATGGTCACACTTAAAGGCACTGTAAAGTGTGGCAATGTGTAACGGAAAACTATGTAATGGAACACATTTCTCTATAGATTTGAGATCTTTTTATGCCCATCTTATTTTAGTATTAAGCTCTCCACATTCCTCTCTATATGGTTGTCCCTTATATAGAGTATCAACTCTTCAGGTTTCTTAAGGCTACAGTCACACTTTTAGGATGTGTTAGATCAACAGAAAGTTAACTCTCCACCGAAGAGAGCTCGTACTCTCCATCGGTTACGAAATCCTAGCATTTAGATAAACCGGAAACGCAGTCGTTAATGTACCTCCCATCCATCCGCACATCCATTAGCAAGTTGTCTGCAACGTTCTAGGAATTCCCCCTACGAAAAGCCACTCTCCAACTCCAGACCAAACAAACAAAGTTATTGAGGCAAAGACCATTCCGTTAGTCTACCATTTATAAACCTTTTTCCGGTTCTAATGACACGACTACGAGGGGGCCAAGCCCAAAGGCGGCCCATAAGTGTACAAATTGTACTCACATTTCACTCTGAACAAACTCCATTAATTTCTAAATTCTATATAGACAACAGCCATATAAGGCAGACAGGCCAGGCAGAGAACCAACCACAACAGAGCTGAGCAGAGAGGTACGAGTAAAGACTGACATTCAGACAAAAGAGAACCAAGAATCCAAGCAAACAATCCGAATCCAAATCCAAATCCGAGCCACAGCTCCACCTCCCAAGGCGACTACGACGGGGTCTGATCTGTGAGTCATATTATATGCACTTTGGTATGGTACCCCCCGAGTATTTGTTCAATGGAGACCCGGAGCCCCCGTACAGACCACAGACTGGAGGCCTGTAAGTGGGCCGCCGATCAACAGACACACACGTGTCCCTCTATGGCCATATCGGCTGGAGCTGTGCCCACGTTAGAAGGCTCCCTCCCGCCCCCAGTCCCCTGGACTTTTGCAGTTCATTAATTTTCATTGTCAGGCTTTATTTTCTTCGTTTTTCTTCGGTTTTGTTTTTTTTTTCTTTTTTGGCGTCTGCTATGCAAATGTCAAAACTTTTTATGCTCAACCGAAAGGAAAAATGTCACAAGGCGGAATGAGTCACAGAGACAGAGACTGCTGGCCCCACCGATCTCTGGCTTTAGTTTTGCTTTTTTTTCGGGCGACTGTCCCCACGATTACATAACAGACTTTTGGTTTTTCTTTTTGGTTAAATTATGTAAATTTTTGGAGTCTTTTTGAGGTCTTGCCTTTGCATTGTCGGATGTCTATATGTCTCTTTCTTTGTCTTCAAATCGAGTGCCGATGCCGGCATAGTTCTAAGTCTTCAAAAATGCGGCGACTGATATTTGATAGGATCGTAGACCCCCTCCCTCCACCACCATTTTTAAGGGGGTTCCGCACAGCCATAGATGTTTTCCATTTCCCAGTGTTTGCTCTTTGGTCTGTGGTCTGTGCCCCTATGCCTCATGCTTGCACAATGACAAAATTCTTTGACATTTTGTTTTGATTTTAATTAGAGAAGCGACACAGAACAGAATTGTGGTGTGTGGCAAGTGCATGCCATGGCCTGCCTGTGCATTTTATCAACAAAAACTTTCTAAGTCAACTTTTTACCTAACGACAATAGAAATGTCAACGGTAAAAGTGGGGGAAATATAATGAAAGATGTGGGGTGAAATATGATGAAATATCAAAAATTTGATGGGGGAATCTATGGGGAATTTGTAATGAAATGTAATGCATGTCCAAAGTTCGTTAGAAATATAAAATGTTAATTCAAATTGAGATGAAATATATTTTTAAAAATGTATTGCAGTTTGTATGAAAAATGTAATTGAATCTATGATGAAATCTTTTGAGGAAATTTCGTCCAAGAATTGTGTGTAAAATACTTTACTTTAATCTATGGGGAAAATTTGTATATGAATATTCATCCAATTTTCAATTCTAGGCTACCTTTAACATTAATTTCCCTTGCTCTCTTATCCCAAAAGCCCCTCCAGTGCCCCTGCAATGCCTAATCTATTGCCGATAGCTGCCCTAAACTCAATGAAACTCACTGAAAAATTACCTTAAATGGAGCCAAAATACACACAAAACACACACACACACACACAAAAAAAAGATGGGTAAATGGAAACTGAAACAAAAGTGAAAACTTTCACTTTTTTTGATACTCATTTTTCGTACCGCAGAGACGCAGGCAAAGGCAGAGGCCTTTATGTTTAGAGTCGGACTTTAAGTTCCACACGACTTTAAATCTGACTGTTATTTCTTTTATTACCATAAATTTGAATTCCCGTTTACATCATCGAGCGGTAGAGCGAACACCGCTGAACATCTCTGCAGCTCTCAAAAAAAAAAAATAAAGAATTATCAGAGCTGGAGACGTGGTTGGGTTTTGTGGCTTTTCTCCGCCATAACACGTTGATTTTTTTAAAGGTGTTGTAGGTGTGCTTTTCGGGTATTTTGAGGTCTGCTTTTTTTAATGCGATGATTTAAAAGTTAATTTCGCTTTCATTTCGCTTAAACATTTGGGCTATTAATCAGTTATGAGTCGAGTCGAATGGAGAGTCTGTTCGTGTCGAGTCGGAGCGACCAGAAGAATCTCGCATTCAACAGATGATTGCATAAGGAGGCTCTCTCTATAGGGGGGAAGGCTCTGTCTTTACCTATACCCCCCTCTGTTGCCCATTTATCTTACAGTTTTTTTTGTTTTTAATTAAAACTCTACGTATTTGAAATGTGTTGCTGTTTTACGCGCTGCATAGATAACATTTTTAATTTTTGCTTCGTTTTTGCGGCACACGGGAAAAGAGCCCCACAGGTGGCAGTGGCAGTACGCGCATTCGATATCGCAAACTGTGGGTAACAGAACGAGTAACATGCATGCCAAATACTTTAGATAAAAACAACATAAACAGGGTCTTTAAAAGGTACAATGGCGATGCCGTTGTCGATTGGCGGAAGTAGTACTGCTGGTAAACGAAATGAACTGCGGGTGCCCGCAAGGTGTTTCACCTTCAGCGATGGAACGAAGGGAACTGGAGCTTGATGGAAAAACTTGCTACCAAAGAATGATGGAAATTTAACCAGGGTTTTCTCACGTGGCATTCGGATGGATTTTCGACTGATAGAAATATAAGATCAAAGGGGTATTTTGCGATGAATTTTGGATATAAAGATATTACTCTACCAAAAAACAGTCGTATATTTATCTTTGAAATTAATTTTCCAAATAATGTAGTTTATTTTTTCTTTCCTGACTGTTATAAGGCTGTGATAATAATGATTTTCAATAGATAGGTAGATTTTAAAAGAAGATTTAATTTTTCATAGCTAAAGATCACAAGTTTTCTTCTCCAGACTGTTATAAATGTGCGATCAGCATGATTTTCAGCATATTATGTAGAAATTCCTTAAGGCCTCAGTAGCTATACCTCCAGTGCATGTTAATTTTTAGTTTTAACTGTTTATTAGCATTATATAAATAAATAAATTGCTAATTAAACTCCAAATACTTTTAAAAGAAAAAGCCCACTAAAGGACAAAAGAAAAGCTTAAGATTATTATGATATCATATTAAAATCATAGGAATGTCTCATTTATTTTACTAGGTTACCAGTTCCGCTCACTGTTCCTACTTTATGAAGACCTAAAAAGATCTTTTGATTTAATAATTTCCCTATAATTTTGTTTCAACCCATACGATCATTCTTTCAGACAATCTCCCTTTCTTTGGGGCACTATTATAAGTCGAAACTATGCAGATGATCACATTTGTCAATGCTCGGAACCGCCTTTGTGTCGATTGGTCGACCCATAACCCAGTTATGAGTCTACGGACTGCAATCCAACAAAAGGTGACCACCAATGGGCCAGAACTCGAGTATTTTTAGACCCTGTCTCAGAGGCAGAGGAATGTTTTACATTTTCAATGAAATTTCTTTTGGTTGAAGCGACAATGGCAGGCCCTGAACTTTCGTTTAATTTTTGTTGTAGTTTTATTCATTGTTATTGCTTTAAACAACATTATTGTTTTTCCATTCCGCTCCACATGTGCACAGATGTTTTTTCGTGTGTTTACTTTAATTTAAAACTTATACAAACTTGTTTTCCATCATTTTCGTGCGGTGGGTGCAGTTGTCGATTTAAAATAATTTATTGTCATTATTTTTTGCATATTTTTTATATAAAAATATAAATAAATAAAAGAGTTATATGTTTAGGGAAAGGGAGAAATGCTTTTGGCATTCATTTACATACATTTCCATCCAAGAAACATTTTAAATGCATTTTTTGAGCTCTTTTCCCTGCTTTTTCGTCGTGTCTGTGTCTTTGTTTTAATTTATATGATTTTTTAATTTATTTTTATTTTTGTGTATTGCTAATTATTGTATTTACCTGTTGAATTTATTTTATTGCTGGGGGCAGCATTTCTGGCGTTTCTTTGTTTGTCAGCAAACTCCAATAACAGTCGACAGACATTCCAGAAGTTGTGTAATTCCCAGCGATTTTCATTGAATTCTTTTTAATGGTTCAATGTCAAAGTTTTTTTTTGGATCTGCTGGGGCGGTAGAAATTGCCAAATTTCGATGAGGATTGATGTATAGTAATATAATTCTAGGAAAGAATATGAACACTGGAGAGTTATTTTTTCATTGAATTTTTTTGACAATTTTGTATCAAACTTTATGGAAATCTAGGGATATTTTCAAGCTATATCTAATATATATATATAATATTTATATAGAAATATTATCATATATTCTAGGAAAGAAATGATTCCCTTTACCATTACTTTTCCCATTTATTTCGTCAAAAACTATTTTCCCACCCTGAGAAGCCCTTAAATGGAACTGATTTTCATGAGAGTACGAGGTTCGGTTTGCTCAAATAATTGGCATACGCATGCCAGTGGTCTGAAACCTCGTTCTTGCCCTCACAGCGATTACCCCAATGGAATAGAATGGAATGGCTTGGAAGAAGTGGCATTGGGTTACCCGAGCCCTAACCATTCCTTGTGGATTCTTTGCGGCGTTTGCTTTTGGCTGGAAACCATGTTTGAAGAGGAAATTAGGGTCGAGTCGACAGTTGTAATGCCTCTCTGGGGGTCCAAGTTTTAGTTGAAGCGGCTTCCGCCCCCTTTGGTTGCAGGTTGCAGGTTGCACTTTCTTTCACACAAGGTTTCCTTCTCCATCCCTTCCGCACTTCTCTGATTCTCTGATTCTCTGAGAGAAGGGGCTTTGGACTTCTGAGATACCTGAAAGCGCATCCGAGTGCTACCGAGAGGCAGATGCTAATTAGCAGACACGTTTTTTGTGTTTTTTGTGTCCACATACTCGTACGTGTACGAGTACATATTTATTTATTGCATGGCTTTAAAGCGAGTGTAATTAACTGCATTTACAGTTAAAATTGGTTCAGTTAGAAGACTGGTTACGGCCCACAGATACGGCTCCGACCGCACACTCTCCACACACATTAAAGGATGCCAGGCATTGCTTCCTCTCTGTCTGTCTCTCTTGTATCTATAAGATTTACCCCCTCCTGTATCTTTCAGATCTACAACCCGACTAATGTCCACGATATTTCATTTTTAATTGCAGATCTCAGTGACGGCAATTTGTGAAAGAACGACCGCTGCAAAGAAGCTCGTGTTTTGAAGGTAAGTCGTGGGCTAAGAGTGGGATTAGACCAGGAGCAGGAGCTGTGATTGGTATTACCATTTCCTCCATTCCAAACAGTTGTCTCTTGTGCCATTGTACAGCCAAAGATATGTACTTTCCATATTTCACCATAAAATATGCAAAAAATAAGAAGCCGCAGAAATGCCAGAAAGAAGAGAAAAAAAAACAACCCTAATGGGGTATATGACACCATTCACTAAATACTGAAAAATGGTCATCACCGTGACTAAGCGCCGACAGAGGCATTTTATTTTAAGAGACAAACCAGCAGACAAATCATTTCACCAGAAATTGCAATCGTATGGAAGGCCTAGAATCTGGGAATGTGAGAGCAGTAGATTTCTATATGATTATAGGTGTGACCATGCACTTGGGGTCATTCAACGGTCACATTTAAAGTTTTATAAGAAGCCACTGAATGCTGAAAACTATTTTCAATCCACCTTTGATTAAAATCTCTTCGTACAACTTTTTCAGACTATAAAGGATGATATAAACGCATTGAAAGGCCTGTAATAGTCGCAAAAACAGTAAATTAAGTACAAGCTCAATTTCATTTTTAGAACATAAATGTGACCATGCATTTAAGTGCTTCAAATGGTCACATTGGACGGTGACAACTGATTGGTTAAATCAATTCTAAATCAAACTCAAGTGTAAATCCCTTTGTAGAATTATCATCATTTCTCATCGCATACTCAAACCTCCAGACAGTGGCATGTGCCATGTAAATAGTAAGCATGGGATACAATTCACGAGATACATTTCGTAAAACCTCTCTCCCCACCAATCCAGTTAGAGTACGATTTTCGATGGTAGTTCAACCGGTTTGCTAATCGTTCTGACTAAGGCCAAATCTTTCTACCAACGTCTGTCGTAAGGGCCTTATCACGTTTTTGTTTTGGTTTTTTGAATGGCGATCGAAAGTTCAATAAACCTTAAAGCTTTTGTAATTTTGGCTGTAACTGGCTAACTGTCAGTTAACCTCTAGTTAAAAGGAAGTTTCTAAAAGCCCAAAGGTGAGAGAGAAATCTTTAATTTACTTTGACAACCAGGCTAGAAAATGTACAGCAAAAACGAAAGTAAAATGTGCATCGAAGTAAAACTACAAAAATAAAACTCGGAGAAAGATTTCACCAATTTTACGTACCGTTAGTTGCATTAAAAGCCCCTCCAAAAAAAGAAAAAAATTAGCCAAAAGAAAGAAGAAAATAGCAGAAGAAATGCAAATAACTTTGAGCCAAGTTTTAGTCAAGTTTCAGCCACGTTTTTTGGCTAATTTGTTGCTTAAACCAAACCGAAAACCGATATCAACAACGTTCCAGCAGCAGCAGCAGCGTAACACAAAAATTTCGCCAGCTAGCAAATTGTTTTTAATCGCACGCAAATTAATGATTTTCAAACATGCAAATTAAATTTAGAGAAACAAAAAATAGAAACAAGAAAGCGCGACTAAAAGCAAAGACAACGAAGATTTGGATACACTTTGTTTTTTTTTAAGGACAATTTTCTTTAGAAGAAAAGGTGCATCTGGAAAAGCGAATGACGTTCAATCGTGGCGCAAAAGTTCCCATTAATGAAATGACAGAATATTTTTTGGAGAGGCACAAGACCAGAAAAATCGAAATTAACGATTCAAGTAGGGGTAGCGAGCGATAAAAAACCTTCCATAGTTTCATAAACCTTTGAGGAGATATAAGTATAAGATATGTACATATATTCCATTGAATCTTTGAGGATAGTCAACAATCCATTATATATTTACTATAAATTCCTTTAAAATACGTACTAGAAACACGCAGAAAATTCGTTAATTCAATGAGAATACTTTGTTTTCCATTTAGATTCTTTTAGAATACCAGAAGAAAAAAGAAAAAACGTTTATTGCTATATAAATCTTAGTAATTTATAGGGAGTCATTAGATTTTGGTTTAAACTAATTTAAAATACTAAGAAATACGCATTAAATATACTTAAATTAAAAGAGAAAGGAGCAATTATGCCAAGTTATGTTTTTCTTAAAATTCTAGCACCCTTTCAAAAGAGTATAGCCCTCTTGAAAGGCGTCTATATTCAAAAAATATCCACACGATTGGGGGGATGGAATACTGCCTTGCCTCGCAGTAGTATGCGAAAAACTCGATCTACAACATTTTGCGTTTCAATCCCCCAACTAATTGTAAAATGATTAACAAAAAAATCACTTCAGCGCTTGAGAGCGAAGCTCTTCATCGACCAACAACAGAAAACAACAAAAAAAAAAGGGTTTCGTTCAAAGGTTTATTGACCTTTTAATTAAATTAAAGCCACAGAACAGCAGCGATGGTAGAATGAGTGGAGCAAGAGATCCACAGAGCCACAACAGACCAACGGGCATTACGCGCATTTTGTTTTGGGGGGTTTCTGTCGGTTCGGTTCGGTTCGCCCTTTCTTCTAATCCAATTAGAGAGGAGAGCTCTTGCAGAGAGCAAAGGAAAAGAGGCGTAAACCGATTCACCATGATGTTGTATATATACATATAGTACACATAGTATATATGGAATGTGGAAGGTAGAATGTGTGCTGGCTAGAATCAAAGCTTACTTACAGTTGGCTGACCTCCTAAAAAACTAAAAAAAAGCAACCTTTAATGGCAAAAAAGAGGGGATTTGGTAACTGATTTTTCGCAGTTAAAGTCCGTTTACATAACGAACGGAAAAGGTAGTAAAATCTCTACTTAGCGGACAGCCACAACAGTTACGGGTAGATGTTGTAGAAATGAGAGGAATAGATGGTAGCTTCAAAGGTTTTTTCTAGATATATTGTAACATTAAGAAAGAAATAACACATATATTTTATTTCAATTTCATTATTTGAATATATTTCAAGAAAGAACATGGGGTTCTTTAATAATCGTAATCACTTTACGTTCTTTAATGGAACTCCTATGAATCTTTCGATTTCCCTATCCATATGGACACTTCCTTGGCTCTAGGGCAGGATGGAAAAGAGAATGGCCCGCCGCTGCCTTAAATGATTCTACGTTCTTTAATGGAAGCCCTGCTAAAAATCCTTCGATACTGTAATCAAATTCAAGTGAAAGCCTCTTCGTAGCATACACCCATGGGTGTCCCGGAATTGTATAAGATTTCCTGCTGATTAGAGATCTGAAACCTTAATTTGTTACTGCTTTTCAATGACTAAACTTTCATGAAAAGAACCTCCATTCAATACCATTTATTTCTACACATTCCCTGCCTCAGTGGCAGTCAAAGTTTAAGCCCCCCAAACACGCGGAAGTGGGCAAAGTAACACGAGAGCTTACAGCACTACCATACCATACCATACCATACAATAGTTCGAAAACTATCCACCGAAAACATTTGTCAAACACGCGTCAAACCTGAAACTCTTCGACTCTGTGACGACTCTTTCGCTAATCAATCACGAAAGCGAACAGCGAAAAGAAAGAGGAAACCCAGTGCAAAACATTCACAGATTGAATGAAAGTAATTTGAATAGTATTCGAGTGTTTGGGTGTTTGGAGGGAGAGACGGACCCCCCGACCCGAAAGAGCCGACTACCTGGGAGGGAGTCTGCTACAGAGTGACAGGTAGTTTAACAATCACATTCACACTTTACCCGAGGTTTTGCCAAAGGTATTGTCAATAGTTTTATGCCCCTGCCGTCTCTCTCTCGCTCTCTGTGTATGCGTCCTCTGCACGTGTCATATCTCATATCTTGAGTTGCATGCACCACAACTTCCTCCTTTGCCTTCTTTTATTAGGGGCACAACACTCCACACTCCACTCCACTCCACTCCAGAGTTTTATGACGCTTTTCTTTCTCTCAACTGATTTTCTGGTAAAAATCAGTCAGCGGTCAACCGTCATAAACCGTTATGCAAGATGATGGAATGGCACCGGAGGTGGAAAAACTCTAGAAATAAATAAGTCATTTTTCCCAAGTGTTTTTTCGGTTTCATTGTTTTTCATATACCCTTGGATAAAGAGGGTATTATGGGACAACGGATCTAGGATTTTATTAATTTATGATACATACTTTGATTCTTGATCTATATCTATCCAAAATAATATCTATTGTATGCAAATGCTGATAGATAGATTCATAGATTCACTAGAGAAATATTGAAAGATTCAAAGAATGTTCTTCTAGAAATCTTGAAAATTAAGGGACAAATATCATTAAAATTAATTAATTCTAAAAAAATATAAATTCCAGGGTATCTATACTTCGGCTTTCCAAATTTTGGGGGGCAGTTTTCTTTTAGAGGAGGAGCCCTGTCACTGGACAGTCATTCTCATGCTCTCAGTCTGTGTTCTGTGCTCTGCTCCAAAAATCAGGTCAAATGTTCGGGGGAGATCATTTGTCAACGCCCCCCCTCCACACACTAACAAAAAAAAAAGAGATCGATGGAATTCTTGAAAAGCTGACAATTTAATTGACCATCTACAGAGTTTTGACCCATTTCCATAACATTTACCGTTCTTTCATTGCATCATTCTTTCTATGGATAGTTCTTTCTTTTTGTCAGGCATCTCCAACTCCCGCATAGATTTTTGGTTCTTTGTTTGAGGAGGAAGAGGGTTCCTCTATGATAGCACTGATAGTTCCCTCATTAAGATTGTTGTTTGAAATCGTTTAAACTCGATGATCGTTAGATCTGAGAAGTCGATTACATTCTTGGACTAGGATTTCATTGAGGGAAAGGTACGGGAATACGTGAATATGTCAAATGCCACCTCAATGGGCCACTAATTAATGTCCAAAACACACACATAAAAGTTACGAGCAACCTTGAAGATGCAAGAGTGGAAACAGGAGATTCTTTATCGGAAATTGTACAGGTAGATCCCATGCATTAAACGAGGGCTTCCCATAGATCCTACAATTTCCCTCTATAGAACAGTAGATCCTAAAGGTCACATCTTCTCACAGGTAGATGGTTCCCTTCCTTCCTTCGACTGTTATCAGTAGAATGTCCTTTTTTTTTCTAAGGCATACTCGTATTTATGCAATGCCCCGTTTCGGTGCGGTGTCCCTTTGTTCTATGATCCCTCCTCCTCCTTCTGCCTTTGGCTTTCCTTTTCTCTCGACTTTTCTTTACTTGCTGATTAATTTCCACACACTTTGAACCTGTCAAGAATCCATATCCATATCTATTCTGGGACAGACACCACCCAAGGCGAGCGATTTTTGGCTGGAAAATTGTAACAGTTCCACAGGTTCTGCCTCCTCCCTCCTGCCTCTGCCCCCCCGTGTGTCACATCTTAAGTCCAAGCTGTTGAGGCAATGGCACGTCCCTCAAGGGCGACAAAGTCTCACACCAGAGACGCGAGACGAGACGAGACCCTGTTCCACAGATTAGCCTTCTCCTTTTTCCTTTCACTTTTTTATTTTTTTCTTTATCCAAGGCACAGCTGGATGCGATAGATGGATGCGGGTGCATTCTACGGGTCGTGTAGGTGGGCATGTGGAATTGGAATTTAGAATTGCTGCAGGTCTAAGTCCATCCATTGAATGTGTAGTTTATGTTTTTTGATGAATCAGAGGAGGTCTAAAAGCATTCAGAAATTGCCTTGTAAATTAGGGAAACATTCTTAAATTTCTCCTTTGATATTTCTTCATTCCGGATTGTAGCAATTTGTTATATAATACAGATTTTCTGCAATCGAATGTCTACCAAATATTTATATTCTTTCTTTTCTGTTTCCACTCTCTGAACAAATCTATTGGCCTACATTTCAAAAACTAAGTGTATATATTAAAATCTCTCAATTCTTGGCCTGTTTTCTATGGAGAATCCGCGTTCGAGATCATTTTGGTTCATACAATTATTTCAGATCGAGGACACATTCTTCACTTAACATTTCTTTATTTAAGATCTCAGGAACTTGATTTTAAGATATATCTACTCCCGAAAGAGCAGAGCCTATTTATCTTAGATCTTCTTTAGTTTTCTTTTTAGTTTTTCTTTAACAAAGCCATTCCCGGAATGCCCTAGCCTACTAAAAACACAACAAATTTGATAGATTAGCCACATATTTCACTCTCGCAAGGATCCCTAGCATTAGGCTACGTTTGAGAGGATACTTTTTATCCGCAAAAACAGCAGGAGATGACAGCAGCATCGTCCGCCGAGGATCAAGAGGAACAAAGGTAGAAGGTAGTCCCTGTACCTGTTCGTATTCCCATTCCTCTGTGGAAAGTAAATCTGCGACAAATGTTTAGGCTTATGGATGAGATGGGTGGCAGAGAGGCGTTCCCTAGTGGGCGCTACCTTTCCCTCTATTTATTTTAGTTAATCCAAGAGATCTGCGGCATTAACGAGATTTTAATATTTCAAAGCAAAGACATTTTTTCCAACATTTTCCAATGCCAGAGGCGACTCTCGGGGTAAGGCGGACCTGGTCCGAGCCCCGTTTCGAGCCTAAAAAGGCAGCAACAGCAATTCGTCTTGGCCAATTAAGACAAATTTGTTTAGTCTCTAGGCCGGGGCTTAGGCTGTTTGAGACTCTGTCATCGGAGCCAGAGAGCCAGTGAGCCAGTGAGCCAGAGAGTGGAGCTGAGCAGCGATCGTTCGGTTCCATTGACCGAGCCGGGCTGGGCTGGACTGGACTGGGGAGATTCGATTTTATAATAAATCTTGAAACGGAGAGCAACGAGACACGATCGATCCCGAGTCGATATGAAATATTTATAAAGCGAATATGGTAAAATCTAGTTAGACAAATGATTAGATGGCCAACAAACAGCATAAAAGGGGCCAACAAATGGACACATGTCCACAAAAAAGCCGTCTCCGATCTCGTCTCTGTCTCCGGCTCTGATTTCTCGTTTAAGATAATTGGTTTATGGATTTGCCAACCAATTGATGGATAGTTAGAATAGGCTGATCGAACAAAATGTATGTCTTTGATGGCTATTTGTGGTTTAGTATTGAGATCTGTGGGATTTCAATTGATTTTAATCTATTTTTTATTCGATAGGAGAGTGAAAAAACTATTAAAAATTAAAGTTTTTAATAAAGTTGATAGAAAAACCGTTTTCGATTGAAAGTTTGGCACTTTTGAAGGATTTAATCATTTTGGTTTTGAATAAAATGTTGAATTTCGTAAACTAAGGGTTTTTTTTTGTTTTTTTTGGTAGAAGAGCACTATAAATATAAAAAAAAGGATTTTAACCGAAAAAAATTTTCTTTGATTGAACTATGAGAAGAAGAGAGATCTTAAGGGTTTACATCTCTTTGGGGAATCATTAAAACTTAGACATTTTGTGAACATGTTCTATTATCATCGTAACAAAGGATGAAATTTCTTTATGACTACATAATTTATTCAGATACTAGTGTTTTGACCTTTACAAGACTTAAAAAACTCTCTTCTATCTGTTCGGCTATTAAAACATTTGTCCACCAGTGGGAACAAGCATTCTATAGTATCAAATGGCTATCATAAACTCTATCATTTACGACAATGTAGGGACGCCCCTATATCATTTTCAAAATGCATTTCTTAATATTCTTGAAAATTTGTATCTGTTTTTGTTATCATAAGATATCTGAATTGCTGAATAGCATACATATGTCTTTTAATCACAAAATTATTCAATTAAGAGCGGAAATGTTGTGAGCCGCGGTATGTTTATGAGGTAATTGATCAAAAACAGAATGTATAATAAAGAATAGAGAAAGAACAAATTACAGGAATAAAAGAATACAATTACAGGAATATTGCAGTTTAAATTATATTCTGATTCTTTATGAAAAGTGTTTACTTTGGGCGAACCATCATTTGCCTTACCTTAAGTGAATAGTCAGAGCGGAGAGACTCCCATTTCATTCCTTGATGCCTCATGTTTTTTCGGGTACCGTTTATCTACATGCCGAAAAGGTTACTGGAATTATGAGATTAGGAAAGGTTTGGTTCAAAATTAATGTTAGTATTGAAGCATCTGTAAACATCACTTAGCTGTCGGTACAATCACCGTGCCACCAGGCACTACGGTGTAACACTGCACAGTTGCCGCTTTCACGGCTATCGTTATCCCTGTCGAACGTTGTAAATTTCTGGTTCGGGCTTTTATACATCGCATCGCCCGCGCCTCTAGTAAATCTTCCCAACTTTGACATCCGATATAAATTATGTTCACTTTCGATATGGAACTCATCGTATTTGGCATATCTCTTGTGCCCATCGAAATCCTCCAGGTGTACGTACAGCTCTTGGCGCTGTGACTTTGTTATAGCATGAAATCCAATCCTATGAAGAATTCGCCTGCAAGATCCCCAAATCCTCTCTTCAGAGGGTTATATATACCATGGGCACTGGTTTCATAGGTACATTGTCTATATGGATTGCCGATTCCAGGTGGATTTGTAGGTTTTGGCACAGTGTTTTTTGTTGTATCATTTTTGTATGTAATCTGTATTATGGTTGCTTCGATGAGACTCTTTATAACTATCCCGCGATCCAGCGAACTATTGGTTTGTAGGTTTGCATAGTATTGTGGATGGCGGGCTTCTATAGCATCAGATCTGTCAAGGAATATTCCATGTACGTATATTCACTTACGGTAACTTGCCAGAATAAGTATTAAACAAAACTTCATCTTATTCTGCAGAAAGCTCAAATGGAACTGGCATTTTGATATTTCCCGCCTTAACTTTTTCGATTTCCTTAATATATAACCAATGGATTTGATGGGATTTGACTTGACTAAATAATTAAGCAGGCATTCGAAATAAAAATGTATTGTATCCTATCGATATCCTCTAATGTTTTTGAGGCCATTCACTTACGGTAACTTGCATTTGCCAGAAGAATTGAGAGCAAAAGCTTCATCATGTTCTAAAGGAAACTCAATTGTACATATGTGGAGCTTATTGCGTCTATGACATGCTTTCGATAATGTTGTATTACAAATCCATTTTTAAATGCTTTATTTTATTCAAGTTCGATCTGAAAGTAAGGGACTTTGGTCAAGTTATTATACCCGGAGCTCGAAGATTTGTGGAGAAAGTGGATGTGTGTGGGGAAGGGTGCATTTGCACCAGGCGCCACAATTTCGAATTTCTATCAGGCTCAGAAATAACAGCTTGAACAGATAATGAGACGACTTTGACAATGAACTCTCAAAAAAAATTGTTCCCAGTATTAAATTTAAATTAAAAAGCGGGCACGTTGTGAGCCGCGGCAAGAGCCGGAAACGCTTCCATCTGCGTTATATATCCCTTTACTCTTCGAGTATCGGGTAACAAAAAAAGTCTGTTTTAACAGCAAAATCGAAGAGCCCAATCCGATGCTATCAGCGTCATAAATTGCACTGCTAGTAAAAGCCGTACTTGTCGGTTGTCTTTGTCAAACACTCAAGTTTTGATTATGACAAACTCTGTCTAGACATCAGATGCAATCCCTAAGTCTCTCTTATGAATGCATCTATGAATTTGCCAACAAACTTTCCCATCAACAGAGGGAGAGAGAGAAATTGGAAGAGGAAAGAGAGTGCTGCTGCTGCTGCTGCTGCTGCTGTTGTTATGCTTTTTCTAGTTGGGATATGATTATGGCTCTAACTTTTAACTTAATTTGGAAATGCTGTACAAGTATGTGTGTTTTATGGGCTTTTAGTTGTGTGTTTTCTTTCTGTGTATTGCACTGCTGCTATCATCATCATCATCATCCATGAATGAAGGAGGCTCTTTGTTGCTTTAATTAGTTTCAAGCACGCGCAGAAAACACACAGAGAAACAAATGAAAATCACATGAAAATGGTAGGAAAAGCCAAAGCTGAAAATCTTCAACCAAATGACTGAACACCAGTAGATTTCGACTTCGTCTTCGACTTCATTTTGTTGCTGCATTCATTTCATTTGTTTTTCTCTGTTTGCTGTTTGCGTTAGTTTTCCTTTTTAATTGCCATTTTTAACCATGTTTTTAGCCATTTTAAAGCATTTTTTAACCACTTTACAGCTCATAAAGCAAGCAAAAAAATTTTCTGTTTTTTCTGTAGCGTAACGAGGTCGAAAGAGAGGTCTGCTCTGCTGCCCCCCCTCCCCCAAGAGAACCCCTTCGTCGTTTCTTACTCAACTTGTAGGAGAAATCATATAATACTACCAACATACATATATGTACATATATGAAATAATCCCTTTGATATTTCACCCTCTGTCGACACCTGTCATAATGTGTGTGTGTGTGTTCCGGAAGTGTCTTATGCAACAAATGAAATAAATCAAGAAAGAAAGAAAGAAGGAAAGAACCTTCGACTGTAGACCTGCCCCCACCCACATTCAAGGTCGTTTGCCCCATGGTCTGCAACCAATTTTCAGCTTGTTTGTAAATTAATAAATAAATGAGCTATTGTTGTAAATTAATGTGGAAAAAAAGGCGACAACAAAAGGGGGACACACACCATTCCACTCCACTCCACTCCGCTCGCTTGAAGATAAGAGAAAAAACCGAAAATGCAGCCTAAAAATCGATCGATGGATCGATGGCTGGCTGGTTCGTAAATTTAATTAGGGACCATTAAAAAAAAACCAAATCAAAAATTCAATAATGTGTATGGCGCCGAAGCGAAGCTCCAAAACATACGTCAGAGAGCAATGAAAACACTGCGTATATATGGTATATAGTAAGTCATATTGATGGCTCAATCTGTCAGCGGAAAATGTTTCGTTTGTGTTTATAATCGTTTAATGTCCAAATTGGAAGGTTACAAGACGAGTTATGGGGCGACACTTGAGTGGGGAATTTTATTGGTAAGCCTATAAAATATAATTGATTTATTATATGTATATTTTAGAATATTTTCTATATATTTATATTATTCGGGGATCTAGGAAGGCAGGGCAGTGCTTCCCTTGATTTAATTATGATTATTTGATATTCTAATTCACTCTTACCTCTAATCGATATCGTGATTCCCACTTTTCCACTTGTTAAATGTTTATTTAATCTTCTTTTTTGTGTCGAAACTCTCATCACAATCAAAGATTGCCACAAGTAAAATTACAAAAGAAATAAATAAAGATAAATAAAGAAAACAGAGAGGAAAAATATCTGTGACAACTTAATGGATTGCAAAATCGTTGAACGTCTAATCATTCGAGACATGATACTCGTACGAGTTTAATTGTTGAAATGATTACGAATATGCAGACGAGTGAATGTATCTGACGGGTTGCGGTTACGTGTGTGTATCTCACAGATACAGATACCGATTGAATGTGTAACTAGTTTCTACAAAAGAAATTGCTTGGGATTGCGAGTAGACATAATTGCAAGCTATCTGCATAATATTTTTCTCCATCTTTCTCCAAATATAAAATAATATTTCATATCTTATTTTCTCTCTGCTTTTCAGCGCTCTCTAAAAAAAAAAAGACATGGCCATGAAGCAGTCATTGCCGCACGCCCAATAGCAGGAGCCAGCAGGAATCCCCACAGACAGCGGATCCTTCCCCCAATCAATATGTTTGGTTTGCTGAGCAGCTCCCAAATCTATGGACTACAACCCGCACCTGGCGCAACAGATCATCAAACGACAGCAGAACCCTCGAAGAGCAACAGCTTGCCCCATAAGAAGGGTGCCGCCGCTGCCACACAGCATCGCAGATCCACCAGCAGCCTCAGCGACACTGGGGGCAAGTTCTTCTCGCATTTGAGTGGCAAATCCCCCAGCCAGTTCATCGAAAAGTTCATCAAAAGCGAACTCCTCAACGGCTACGACACCCTCAAGTGCCACCAGAGTGGTGGAAAGTCCGCTGCAGCAGCAGGAGCAGCATCCCCAACGGAAAACCCCAGCGGCACTCCCCTGTACTCCAATCTACAGACCTCCTCCGACTGGGGAGGCTTCAGCTGCCTCCAGGGGAGCTATCGGAGCCACGGCGACGGCGAGTTCTATGAGGCCGTGCAGGTCAAGTCCTCATCCACACAGCAACAGCCGCAGACGCAGCCGCAGCCACAGTCACAGTCGCAGTCGTGTGGCAGCAACGAAGTGAATATGCGCTCCAAGGGTACATCCTCCACCATCCTGCTGCAGCACTACCAGAAGCTGCCGGAAGCCGCTTTGGAGCCCACGTTCAACACCCAGGCAGCTGGGCATACGCCAGCGTATAAGAAATTGGGTTTCGGTTCACGTTTGCAGAAGCAGAATGTCGAACAGGTGAGTGAAAGCTGTACTAAGAACTTGGAGAAGAACTTGGGGCAGTAAAATAATAAGGGATCAAGGGAGTTGGATAAAGAGGCCCCTTAGATAATAATACTCTATGCTTTCAGGGCTTAATATCTATAGTATCGTTTCAATGTGTCCTATCACTTAGGACAACTTTGTACAGCAGTCCAGAATTACTGGTAAAATGTGTCCTTTCGCTTATGGGTAATTTCTACACCAAATAAAATGAAATATCCCCTAGTGAAATAGGGGAATAGTCAACCATATCATTTGAAGATGATCTTAGGATCAAAATCCTCTTTTCAGATATATAGGCCAGTGAAAATTGGTCAACGTAGCAGATCCAAAAGAACTCTTAGTTTTTTATGTCATTCAAAAGGAATGAGTCCTTTCACTTATGGGAACTTTTTGCAGCGAATTAATGTGACGTTCGTATCATTCTACGAATATGCCCGAAGGCACAGGGATTTGGTTAGAGCGGATGCTTAGATACATACAAATATCTCCATCTCTATTAATCTACCATAAATCCGAGAATAACCAGAGATTTGGCTACCTATCTCCCCAGATTTCTTGAGTCAACAAAGACATCAAACATTACGAGACTTTCCCAAAGCCCAGAGATACTCTTTACACTAGTTGTAGCCTGATAAAGTGAATCTTCAAACAAATAAGCTGTAGATATGTGTCACTGCTTTGCCCTTGATTGCTTTCTAATGAGCGGGAAAGTGGCCCACTTTCGATGATCGCCTTGGCCGTAATTACTTGACCGACATCCAAAAGATATTGCATCACCTCTTGGCCCATGGTTCTGTCTATCTATCAGTCTGTCTGTTGCATGTTTCGCATAGCCCGGACACGTATCTGCCCATCTGCCCATCTGCATCTGCACGTACAGACGTGTGATACTCGTATCTGTTTGGGGCTGAAATATCATGCAGATATAGACCTTCATCGGACATTGCTTTTGGGAGGGTCAGTAGAGTACAACAAAGTGCCCCCAAAAAAACAAAAAAAACCCAAAAACAATGCCATAAATAGTCCCCCACCAACTAAAAGGCGTTGAAATAAAATATGAGATATATCGTATGTGTATCTCAAAATATATAATATAGTATAGCGCCATGTATTTGTATGATTTATTTTGGGGAAAATCATCCCCCAAGCAGATGATTAGATAGCAAAGAGAAAAAGAGTGAAAGTTGATGGGATAACAACGAACAGCAGGTACTCTTCTAAAAAATGATTAAAAGTGGTCTGTAACCTTAGGAGGGTTTGGTATATCTGAAATAGAGTCTTGGGAGAGTACATCTATCATTATTCGATTTTTTTTTATCACGGAAAATACTCTCAGATAATATTTAAGCTTCACAAATATTTTAAACATCTTTTAAGCAGCTGTTCCATTCATCGAATGATGCAAATGGCATTGATTCGTTGTACAAATGTTCCCTAAGTGAAAGGCTACTTTTAATTCCTGTTCCATGACGATGTTTTCGTTGAAAGTTGTCCCAAAAATATAGTTTTTTTCCTTCTATCCTTAAACCCTTGTTCTGGTTCAAGGTTTCCATAAGTGAAAGGACACCTTTTCCGCAGGAAATAACCCGTCTATAACCATAGTTTCATCAACGATATCAACTCTCTCCAGAGTAGAGTATTCTTAAGTCTCATTTCACCCATAAATGACATGCCCATTGCAGGTGATGGGCCGCCTGGTGGGTAATCATGGTAATCCCATTCCCAGACCCCACAACCTGTGCGTCATTTGCATTACGAGTAGAGTCCAGAGATAAAATAAATGTAGCCTAGCCCTCTGGCTATCAATCAGGGCTAGACCCGGACGGCACTTGTCATTGGGAGGGCTCCAGGCAAAGTTCATTGCTGGAAAATGGTGGGAAAATGGAGACATTTTCATGTGCTAGGACACTTGAAGGTAGCCAAGGGAAGAGCCTCTATCCGTACCCCAACTAAAACACCTTTTGATTCGTTCACAGAACTCGGACAACTCGCAGACATCCTCCCGGAATGCACGCAGCAGTGGCAGTGGCAGCGAAGTGCAACGCTCCTCTTCGGGTTCCAGTTCCTCGGGTGCCGTTCCTCCGGTCACAGCAGTGGTGTCCTCTCCCGAGCGACTCCAACGGAGACGTCTCCTGCAGATGATCTCCAACTACGATCAGCAGAACAAGCAACTGCATCGGGATCTGGCCAAGGAGAAGCGACGTCGCACGGAGGAGCTGGCCTGCGTTGTAAAGTCCTTGATTTGTTTCGAATCGAAGCTAAAGAACGACATGAAGGCCGTAAACCAGCGTCTGGTGGATAGGGATACTGAGATCTGTCGTCTGATGCGACAGAATCGAGCCTTGAGGAAGCGTCTGGAGGATCAGCAGCCGGATGAAGGGATAGCCGATCAGGAGGCGGACTCGGACGAATGTCTGGTGCTGGAGGCTTTGCAATGCCAGAATTGCCGCAAGCAATTCTATGACATTGAAACGACAGCAAGCGGCACACAGACGTGCAGCAAGGAGTTGCAGGGCGTGGGCGGAAAGGGTGAGTCCCAGACAGCATTTTCTCCTGGAAAAAGCGTCCTCTTAAACGACGATTTCCCTTCTTTATAGCAGAGCTGGCTGGCTCTTCCAGCGATGACACCGTCTCATCGTCGTTCTACGGCGCCAGACGCAGCGTCCGGTACACCAGCAAGCGCACGGCGGGCACTTTCCGGGACTACATGCGCTCGCGGGCCATGCACATCGATGATGCCGCCTTGGAGCAGCAATCGGAGGAGAATACTAGCAGCATCTCACGCGAGGACTCCCAGACGAGCTACGAACAGCTGCACAACTATTCGCGGGCCATGGAGCGCATGCACGGGGTGAAACCCGCCTCGATGGAGGATGGCGAATACTCCGAGCAGAGCAGCCTGGAGTTGGAGCAGCAGCAGCAGCAAAGGAGACGGAACAGCTCTTCGAGTCGCAGCAGCAACAGTCGCAGCAGCAAGACAACGACTCCACAGCTGATGGAGGAGGATGATGGCATCTTCTCGCCCACCCAGGACGACGAGGACTTTGATGAGCTGGATACCGAGCAGGAGCATCAAATGATGTCACGTGGCGCCCTGAAAATCGTCCAGCGACGGTGTGCAGACTTCTCGGAGGCCTCCCCGAAGCAGATCTATGAAACGACCACCGATGACTGGTATGCCAGTGCCTCGGACCAGGAGGAGACAGCCTCCACAGCCAGAGTGTCGACCGTGAAGCAGCCCTATGGCCATGGAGCCGTGAATCCCGTGCTGGAGTGCGTCAATCAGATCCTCCTGCAACAGTCCATGGAGGAGACCCTACGAGAGCCCACGCCAAAGTCCGCGATGGCTGGAGCTGCCTCGAATCTCCCCCGCAGGAGCTCCCTCAGCGGCAGGAGTGCCTCCAATGGCCGCAAACGGGTGCACTTCTCCACCAAGAACAGCATGGTGCACGTGCCACGCCACGACGACCATGAGGAGGAGCCAGACCAGGAGGAGGCGCATCCGATGGCTGCCCCAATGATCTCACACTATCATCCCATGACCTCTGCCTACGAGAGCATCTACAGCAATGAGTACGAACCAATTGGCTCGGAGCGTGCCTCCAATCTGTATGTGGACATGGCGGCTGCGGCTGCCACAGGAGCAGGAGAGTCTGCGGCCTCCGGCCATGCCTCGAAGCAGCCCCAGCAGAAACTGCCACCCGCCCTGCCGCCAAAGCCTGCCAATCTTTTGAAATTCAAGAAATCGCTGCATCAACTCGAAGAAACCCTCGAGGATGAGGCAGCGGCCCTAATCGAAGACGATTGTGCCACAGTCTCGGAGCCGGATTACTGCTCCATTTCGGAGGTGGGCATGGGTGCCAGTGTGCGCGTGCAGATTGTGGCAGATATACACAAGGCCCCGGAATGCTCGACAACCCCTCCAGCGGTGGAAGCTCCCCAGATGGAGCCCGATGTGGATGCCGATGCCGATTCCGATGACAATCAATCGCACAAGACTGAGGAAATCGAAGAGATTTTCGCCGATATACCAAAGCTACCCAATGTGGCGGCCATTATAGCGCCCAAGCAATCCGCCTCCGAGTATCTGATGATGACCCCCAAGAGGCAGGAGCTGCAGCTGCAGCTTCCGCTGCCGCAGCCCTCTCCTCTGCAATCGCAATACAAACGGAAGCATGTGCCCAATATTCTGGCGGAGATCAACAAGCGCATGAGTCTCCCGAGCTCTCCAACGACACCGACAACGCCCAAGAGCCTCCACAACAGCACGCCCGTGTCCAAATCTTTGCTCCAATTGGCAGACGCACCCAGCGATCTGCCTCTGCAGGCGGAATTCGATTGGTACAATCTCGATGTGGAGTACGATCGGAATCAGGAGGTGACTTCCACTTCGAAGAGTCCCCAGACAGAGGGCATGCTGGAGGAGATTAGCGAGGATAACGAATGCCTGATCAATGCCGATGCGGATGAGTACAATCTGGACGAGGAGTACCAGCAGGAGGAGGATCAAGACGATCTCCTAATGCAGCCCGAAATGGAAATGGAGGAGGAGCCCCAGCCCCAGCCCCATCTCTCGCCCGCCAAGGCCACGCAAATGAAGAAGAATTTGGCCAGCTTCGAGAAGTTCATCGAGGGCTCTGGACTCAGTACGAAACCATTGCCCAGCAAACGTAAAATCTACTTCAATGCGCCCTTTGTCTAGACGGAAAATAAATCAAATCAAATCAAATAAAATGGAAACGAATTTAAGTTTATTTTTGATGCAAGACAGTAAGAGAAGGAGAGAGTTTTGTTTAGTTCTTAAGTTTGGCAAAAAGTATTAAATGTTTTCCCCTCCCCCAATAAAAAGAAAATGCAACGAAATATTAAAAAAAGAAATGGAACAAGGATTTACTATATATGTATATATATTTTTTTTTTATTGAGAAATTGGGAAGGTTCAAGAGTCGAGTTGATCAGACACACGGCATGTATGTTGTTTTTGGAATCACGAGCCTTGTGATGCACAGGCCATGCTATTGTTGCTTTTGCAACTCTAGGGGAATAGGTTTTTTGTATTTGTCGGTTGTCGAGGACTAAAACTCGCAGCAATGGGAGAAAGGACCTCCCAATCGCTTCCATTTAATAGAAGAAGAATCTATACCATTTAAAACTCTCTTATCGCTTGGATTTATAAAAGAAATTTTATGTATTTTAATGGTTAATGGTTAATCAATGGTCAATCGGAATAAATTTTAAATATACATAATTTAAAATGGAAGCCCAACATCACTTCAATGAGAATTTAATGGTAGATGGATACTTTGATCAATCAGAGGTCTGTCAAAATAGAGGTGTTCTCCAAACATTTGAGAGAGTTTAAACAAGGAAAACTATGGCATTTGAATGGAGAAATAATTCAGAAGTCTCAAACTCTGTTACAACCTGTTATAGCCCCCGGCTTCGAAGAATCAATCGAGGATGAGGCGGCGCTGCTAGATGATTATGCCACAGTCTTGGCTTTCCAAAGGATATTCTCGTACTTGGATGGTAAATGGATCGAAAATCAACCTCAATCGTCACTGCAATGAATCCAATCCTACATGATAACCCTGGCCCTATTTTACATAATTTAATAAAGATAACGTATTGCATTTGAATGGAGCAATGATTACCCTTTTACTCTTCGATTTCCCACAATTGAAGCCCCAAAAAGCTGCGGCATTTGGATGTAACATGTAATAACAACAACATTTATTGCATTTCACATTGTTAATTCATCTTTAAACAGCAAGTAACTATTGGTTTTGTAGGTGGTTTTTGGTTTTATTTCAACACTCTTGAGATTATTGTGTGTTTGTGTTTTTTGTGCTCGTGCAAAAATACAGCCAGTGCCAGTGCGCGGTAGGAGGTTTTCCATAGTTTTAGTCTTAGCTGCTAATTGGATGAGAGGTCATTATATTCCATATACTCGTACACTAAAAAGGAACACAGCTTGAACTTACATTTAAAGCAACCTCCAGAGGAGGGCGAGACAGAGAGAGAGTCGTAGACATAGACAGAGAGGCAATGAATGGTTTGGTTTGATTTGGTTTGGTTTGGATACTGATACATCAAAAGCTTAGCCGCAGAAACTTAACATTTACTAAACGGAATGTAATCTTAAATTAAACGAAAGATCCCTCTCGATCTCTCTCTCTCTAATACAGACTGGTCTTCTTCATGATCCGCAGAAACTCCTCCTGATTGACCTCCCCGTCGTTGTCCAGATCCGCCTCATCGATCATCTCGCGCAGCTCCTCGTCGGTGAGGGTCTCCCCCAATTCGCGGGCCACACGTTTCAGGTTCTTGAACGATATTTTGCCAGTCTCGTCGTCATCGAACAAGCGAAAGGCCTTCAGTATTTCCTCTTTTGTGTCCTTTTCGGCCATTTTCATGGTCATTAGATGCAAGAAATCATTGAAAGCAATCCTGCCACTCCCATCCTTATCGATTTCCGCAATCATTCGTTTGATTTCCTCTTTCTTTGGCTCAAAGCCCAGCGCCCTGATGGCCACCTTCAGTTCTTTGACTTCGATGTAGCCGGTGCATTCGTTGTCGAACAGATCGAAGGCCTCTTTAATGTCCGACTTTTGGGCATCGGATAGCTCGAATTTGGGGCCAGATTTCTTGCGTCCTTGCTGATTGCTCCGCTTGGTGGCGGCCGCCGCCGTCGCCGTGGCATTGGCATTGGTGCCCACTGCCGTGGGGGGATTAACGATATTTGCCACAGCTGCCGTCGACTCCATTTCCGCAAGTGATTCTCGAATAACTGAAGGGAGCAAAAGTTTTCATACAAGTTTTCTTTTAAGGACTGCAGGCAGCAATCGTTTTGCGGTAATTTCATAACTCACGCAAGCGAAAACGAGGCCTAAAAAGGAGACGAACGACCGCGTCACGTCACCCTTACACTTACCTTGACTTTGACTGGTAGCTGGTAGGATATAATATCACACGTATCCTTGGACTTTGCGGCTGCTTGCGCGCGGCCAATTACAGGAGGCAGAGGCAGCGGCACGGGGCACCCACATCCACTCTCTCTCTCTCTTTAAGTGTGGGTGGTGGCAGCAGGCTGTTTGGTTGCTATAAATAACCTCCACAGCAGCTGCAATTGCTATATCTATCTCCTGTTGTTGTTTCCGGCTGCAGCTGTCCT
This sequence comes from Drosophila helvetica, assembly GCA_963969585.1. NCBI lineage: Eukaryota > Metazoa > Arthropoda > Insecta > Diptera > Drosophilidae > Drosophila > Drosophila helvetica. The sequence goes on from OZ018402.1 coordinate 58,502,250, forward strand.
TTGTTGTTGCTCCTGGCTACAATGCAAATTGTTTTCGTGCCGCTAATAGCAACAATCAGGCACAATGCGTTCGGCTCGTGTTGCTTTTCCTCCACACTTTTCACACAGCAGCAATTTTCCGTAGAACGAACTTTTTGTTTACCAGCAGAAGATTCACAGGTTGCTTCGTTTTTGGTTATCGGTTCATGCGCACGCACCATGCCATAGCACTAGAGTATATCGATGAATATCGATAGGGTGAGGGGTAGTAGGCGTTAGGGGATTTTCTGTGGGATTTTACTTAAGCGCGGGTGTTTCAAAAGTTTAACGGTTATTCGGTTATTTGAATGAAGGGTTCGAGGGATTTACATTTTTCTCATAAAATAAAACTGTTTTAATGTATAATTTTGGTATTTTTATTTATAAATCAATCAATTAAAATCTAATATTTAAAAAAATATGCATGCAGAATAAGAATGCAGAATAATATCCCCAGAATTTATAAACACTCTCAAATGATCTGAAATTCTTGTAAATTTTGGAACAAATTTTGAATTTAAAAATAAAAAGAGGGGGCTCTCAATTTTCTGCAATTAATGTAAGCTGATTGAATACCCATCTTACATTACTGATTAAAGAAACAGAAAATAAAACAAAGTATAAATTCTGCCCGATTCCTTTTGCTTTCATAAAGTACTCTGTAATTCTATAGAACTCCTAGTAACCTTCCATGTAGTTTGCTATACAGCTACAAGTGAATGCCCCCTGAAATCAAAACAAATTAAGGAACCTCACCTCCTATCAATACTACCCAATTAAACGCCTCTTTTTAGCACTCCAGCCTCCATTAATCATCCGACTGCAACTCCTGCCATTAACAAAGCCGGCCAGAACCGCTCCATTATGCAAATTATTCAAAGCATATTAATTAGGCTTCTGCTTCTTCGTATCGGCATCTCTCAGGCTGAAGAAATGGACCAGTTTCACGACTACGTGGGCGTTGACATCGGAAGCTCCTCCGTTTGCCGGCTGCCTGCCCGCGAATTTTGTTTTTATTTCAATATTCTCACATAAACAAGAAAAAAAAGGTCGCAAGAACAGGTAATATGCTGGGATGGTGCTTTCTGCGTGCATAAATTATAAGGAATAAAGATAGTTCTTTGGTATACGGCTTATAATTTCCCTTTAGTGCTCTTGAGAAATATATGATATTTTTGCAATTTGTGGGTTACATTTTTATGGTCAGCCTTTTCCCTACTTTTAGCACTTTTTAATCCTCAACTTTATGGATAGTTTTATTCCCGTTTCAAAGAGCATACAGGCATCGCTCTGGGGCTAGACTTGGGGCTTCACCTTTCATCTTTCTTTTACAAAAACTTTAGAACGTTCGTTCGTTCGTTTTTTTTTTTTCGTTTTTTTGCGTTCAATCGGGTATAAATAGGAGCCTTCTCAGGCCGTTCGCCAACAGTTTGTGGCGTCCGCGCATGCGTGAACGTTGAACGCGAATCGAATCGAATCGAGTGAAGGAATAAAAGAAGTTTCGGATTACCCATTGGAATACCATTTTAAAGAACTGAGTGAGTGGGAGGAAATGAGTGTAGCAGTGTTTTGTGCTGTGTATGGGGTACACTTTCTTTCTAGAATTTGTGTCGCCAGTTAAAACAAACAGAACAAAAAAAACAGTAAAATTAATGTACGAATGCATACAGTACAGTGTACAGTGGTGTGTCCAGTGGTTGATGGATTGAGTGAGTCGTTCGGTTGTACGTGAAGTGCATGGTCAATTTTAGTTGAAACAGAGCCCCAAAGAAGTTTATGTATTTTTAATAGTGCCACAGAAATACACACGAGTACATATCATATATATATCTCAAAAGTCTCTGGATTCTTTTTGTAGTTCCACGCTGGCAAAAAAAAAATGTTCTTCTACGACCAGAACAGAACACCTTTCACCCTACACTCCCACGTAGGAAAGAAAGAAAGCTGCCAACCGAAAACCGGACGGGACGCACATTGCGCAATCCCATGGAGCATTCCAGGAGGATCGCATCCAGGGAGCAGGGAGAGAAAGATCTCTGGATCTTGGTCTTGCCGTTCAATGAACCCCCAGAACCTGAACCTGAACGGTTCCGCTGCAGGCGCTTCTCCCAAGAGAAAGAGTCTTAAGTCTTATTCCCAAAGAGTGTTAATCCCAAACAAAAAAACTTGTCCAACGTCTTTTTACACATATTTCTGCCCGCTGTCGCTGGTTACATTTCTTTATAATTACCATAAAATCGGCGATGCGATGTTACGTATCGGTTTTTGGGAGACGAGACGGGGACGGACCACCACCACACCACCGAAAAGAATAACATCAAAGTACGAAAACCGGTTAAGATCGTTAAGCTCTTAACCCAATTCTAAGGCGATTTGCATATCAGTCGAAAGAAGAAAAGAAATTGGCAAAACAGAGCACCTTTCGGCAGCGGGGGCGGCCAGTGGGAAAAAGGGAAAGGGGCTTGGCCCCCGATAACAGATAATAAATCAATGGCCAGGCCAGAAGGCAAACAAAAAGATAATTTGCCAGAACAGGGCCATTTGTGATTTTAGGCCCAGTTAGTGGGAAAAGGGCGCAGGGTGACAATTTTTAATGTAATTAACCTTATAAATTAAGAACGGCTATAGTAGATATGATATTTGTTCATTTAATAGTCAATATATGTATAGGGCTATGGCTGACTGGCACCGTACCCGTATCCGTGTATTGAAATATAATAAATTTAACAACTCACTTACCACTCTTTTTTCTATGTAGTCCCCCGCTAAAACCGCTTCCAAATAAGTCCTTTTGTTTTTAATTTATATTTATTGTCCATTCCTTTTGATCACTTCTCCTTCCAGTACATTTTCGCTCTTACTATTTTACTCACTAATAACTCGCTAAGTATCACTCAATATTTCACTCATTCCAGAGTACTTTACTTCCATTTATGCATATTATGTTCTCTTCGCTCATTGTTCTTGTCCTTTTTCAATCTCAAATTCGAGGAAAGGTATATTTAGATTTCGCTTTTCAAATTCGCAAAATTTTGTTTTTGTTTTTCTCTCTCTGTTTTTGTCGCAAACACACAAATATATATTTAAATACACATTTAACGGAACATTTTACCAATATAAGGAATGTTCTTTGCGAATGCCTCACCTTGTAAGAATATAACTTGCACATACGAGAGAGCACCAAGTAACGGATCTTCTGCTCTCTTCTTTTTTCCACGTGCACACTCAAATACATAGTATTGTAACACAACTGTTTGAAACAAGCAATTTAAAATGTTAAACTCTTTGTTTTGTTAAGCGCCGGCGAGTAGTACATATATAGCCGCGATGGCAGGACGTGTGCGAGTATGAACAAACACGTTTATTTTGTTAGTTATTGAGGTTATGTTTATGCAGCGACTAGTTAAAGCCACAGAAAGCTATGATCTAAACCGAGATTTCATGTTGTTTGTTGATGTTGTACACACTGGGTGGATTTGTAACATTTTCCGCACAAAAACAACATTGAATATCACTCCAAGACGAGTTAATTCTAATTTTTGGCAGCGGTTTAGGGCGGCGTTCCACCTGCAGACGTGACAAATTACTTCCAGCCGCTCACTCGCCGGTCTCGTCTCTTCTTTCCCATTCCATTCGTATTCCACCAGGAACAGGGCCTGGAAATGGGACAGTTATTAGCGTGCACGCTGGAATGATTTCCATGCACATGTAAAAAGTACAAACATTTGAATTAATCCCGCATAAAGCCAAACCGCAGAAGCCACACGTAAATTTATAATCTTTCGGCACTTTCAATCGAATAAGTTTAATTATTTGCACAATAAACAAAACAATATACTCGGACATATGAAATTAATGACCAATTTCGCCGGCATTAAAGATGTCACGGCACAAAAAACCAGTCTAAATGTTTACTTTCATGCGATGCGAATTTATAACCATGACAAGCGGTGGGAAAGTGACCCTGCTTTTTGATAAAAACAATACTCAAGGTTCTACTAGATTTGGGTACGTGCCCAGCCTATGGGCAATTAATATAATCAATCGACTTACAGGCTATACAAAATAAATAACAACAACAAAAGGCATTTCAATAAGTTCCGGGGGCGCGCAAAAACTAACTTCCCAATTTGTCATCCAAGAACGTACGTACGTCGAGACTTCACTTCATTTATATGTATCCCATGCCCCATCCCATGAGTCGTCGTGATATGAGAGGACACCGCACCGGCAGACGTGACAATGTAGGGTGTGCTTCATGCCTTTATAAATCATACACAGAGGAGTGCAGCAGGCAGTTCCGTTCCCAAAAATGAAAAACATACATAATGATATATGTATTTCCTATCTTTACAGCCTGCCTGGAAGGAGATTCCTAGAAGATGCGTAGGCCTACTACGCTTTGCAGGCTGCTGGTGAGTATACCTCTTTAAACGATTCCGAAAACCGCAATCAAAACGCATTCTCCCATCCCCCAATGTAGCTCCTCTGGCTCTGTGTCGTGTCCGCCAATGGTCACATACGCATAGAGGCACCGGAAGTGCATGTGGCGCCCAGCTACAAACCGGTATTTGTTCGCTCTGCCGTAGAGAGCATGCCCGTGGAGGACGATGGCGGTGTCCTGAGTCGTTTCAGCATGAGACCCTCATTTGGAGACACCTTTCTGCCACTGCGCAGCGCCGTGGAGAGTGTGCCCACAGTTAATGAGAAGAATGTGGCACATCTAAGGGAATCCTCGCCGCTGCGTTCCTTTGTGAGGGACTCCGTTGAGGCGCCACCCAGTGACGAGGAGGATGACTTTGAAGAACCCATCAATTTTGATAGTTATGTGAGGGATATCGATGTGGGAGAGGAGCTAAAGCCGGAAAAACTCACGCAATTGGTGGATCCGGATCCGTGGACGGTGTCGGATAAATATGCTGCCTTCATAGCCCCGGGGACCACGGATGACTATCACCCACAGCCCTATAGAGCGGGCTCTGCACATCAGGAGCTCCTCAAGACTGCAGATATTGAAGAACACCTTCTGAAGACCGTTAATATTGAGCAATTGGAGCATATTGATGAGCTCGATCCCTACAGGGAGCCCCAATCCTATGGAGCACTGGCACAGGCCAATCTGGAGGAGCAGGAACCGGCGTATGGTGCCCTGGCGCACCTCAAGGCCGCTGAGAAGAAGAAAAACTACAATGCAGCGCCCAAAGTGCTGTGCTACATGTCCAATTGGGCCTTCTACCGGAAGGCTGATGGACACTTTGCCCCCGAACAGATCGATCCGAGGCTGTGCTCCGCCATGATCTACTCCTTTGCCTCGCTGGATCCGGATCATTTGACCATAAGGGAGTTTGATCCTTGGGTGGACATTGAGAATCAGTACTACAAGAGGATTACCTCTCTGGGCGTCCCTGTTCTGATTGCCATGGGCGGCTGGACCGACTCCAGTGGCGATAAGTACTCCCGCTTGGTGAGCGATGACATCAAGCGAAAGGTCTTTGCCTCCAGTGTGACTGGGTTCCTGCAAAGACATGGCTTCAGTGGTCTTCATCTCGATTGGAACTATCCCAAATGCTGGCAGAGCGACTGCTCCAAGGGTCCATCGAGCGATAAGCCGAATCTCACGAAGCTCATGCGAGAATTGCGAACGGAGTTCCAGCGCGTGAACCCAAAACTCCAGCTGGGAGTGGCCATATCCGGCTATAAGGAGATCATCACAGAGGCCTACGAGCTGTCGGCGCTCTCGGACATTGTGGACTACATGACGGTGATGACGTACGACTATCACGGCGCCTGGGAGCGACAGACGGGGCATGTGAGCCCGCTCTATGGCCAGAGCACGGATAAATATCCGCAGTACAACACGGACTACACCATGCAGCTGCTCGTGAAGATGGGCGCCCGGCGGGAGAAGCTCATACTCAGTATTCCCTTCTACGGACAGAGTTTTACCCTCGGAAAATCCCAACAGAAGCTGGTGGGCGAAGGCGTGGCAGCCACAGGACCCGGCGAGGCAGGAGAGCTTACGAAACAGCCGGGCATGCTGGCCTACTATGAGATTTGCCAGCGCATTCGCAAGTCCAAGTGGCAGACGGGCAGGGATTCGAACAGAAGATCCGGTCCCTATGCCATGATGAAGGACCAGTGGGTGGGCTACGAAGATCCCGCCAGTGTGGAGGCCAAGGCCCGATATGCGGCCAACAATGACTTTGCTGGAGTGGCCGCCTGGACGGTGGATCTGGATGACTTCCAGAATCGTTGCTGCAGTGAATCGTATCCTCTATTGAAGGCCATCAATCGGGCATTGGGTCGTCTGAATACAGAGCCACCAACGCGAGCGAACTGCGAGCGTCCACCGGCAGTGGTGACGCCTGTGCCGCCACAAATGACGACCATAAGCAGCGATGGATCTGCTGGTTCGGGGCAGAACCATCAGCATACAACGGCTTGGCCAAGCTGGGAAGCAAGCAGCAGCACCACACAGAAGCCCAAACCAACAACAACATCCACCAGAGCCCCTACTACCACGACCAAGAGACCCAAGGGCACCACCACAGGCAGCACAACCATTTCCTGGTGGAGCTCTACGACAACAAGGCGTCCCAGCAAACCCACACGGACCACAGCCAGGCCGGCACACACCACCATACCCGCTGCTGCTGTCATTTATCCCGTGGTACAGCCTTCGAACTGTGCAGCAGGAGAGTTCTATGCGGATTCGAAGAACTGCAATGCCTACTACCACTGCATCACGGCGGGGGAACTGAGGCAGCAATTCTGTCCCGGCGGCCTGCACTGGAACAACGATGCCAAGGGCTGTGATTGGCCAGCCTCTGCTCAATGTTCGGTGAAGCGAGAGACGAGTACGGCAAGGCCTCTGCCGCCACAGCCCTCCACGGCAAGACCTCAGGCTCCTTCCACCTCGAAGAAACCCAGAAAGACCACGACCAGTGCCAAGCCCAGTCGGAAACCCACCAAGCCCTCGCAACAGCAGGCGGCTGTGGGAGGAAGCACCACCAGGAGACCCTCTGCTGGCGCTGGAAGCACCACCAAGAGACCCAATCGCACCACAAAGCGCCCACGTCCACGCCCACCCATGTCTGCGCGCTGCAACGAGGGGGAGTACTACACGCACAAGAACTGTGGCAAGTACTACATCTGCATCAATGGTGCTCTGGTGCCCAGCGAATGCGGAGGGGACCTCCACTGGGACGGCATACGAAAGATCTGCGATTGGCCGCAGAATGTCCAGTGTGTGACGAGCAAAAAGTATCTGAGGATCACACAGTCGACACGGAACAGCGAGGAGGATCCCTGCAATGGAGAGGAGAGAGTCCCATATCCGGGAGACTGTTCCAAATATCTGTTTTGCTTGTGGAATCGCCTGCAGGCGGCCGATTGTCCACCAGGATTGCACTACAACGAAGCGCTGGGCAACTGCGATTGGCCAGCAGCTGCCAAATGCAATCAGAATGGAGGAAGTGGTGGGTCTAGCGGAGGCTCGGGCACCAAGCCGAAGCCTCCAGCAGCAGCCAAGCCTGCGCCCACCACAAAGAAGCCCACGACCACGCCCCGACCCACTTATCCCACGGAAAAGCCTCTGCTGGAGCCCCTGGATGGCTACTACAAGGTCGTTTGTTATTTCACGAACTGGGCCTGGTACCGCAAGGGCTTGGGTCGCTATACACCCGACGATATCAACACGGATCTGTGCACCCATGTGGTCTATGGCTTTGCAGTGCTCGACTACTCCGAGCTGACGCTGCGCACACATGACTCCTGGGCGGACATTGACAATAACTTCTATACGCGGGTCAGTGGCCTCAAGAGCAAGGGCATCAAGGTGAGCCTCGCCTTGGGTGGCTGGAACGATTCCCAGGGCGATAAATACAGTCGCCTGGTGAGGAGTCCCTCGGCCCGAGCGAGATTCATACGTCATGCTCTCGACTTCATTGAAAAGTATGGCTTTGAGGGCTTGGACCTCGACTGGGAGTATCCTGTGTGCTGGCAGACGGAATGCAACAAGGGATTCGCTGAAGAAAAGGAAGGATTCACCGCCTGGGTGCGGGAGCTCTCGGAGGCATTCAGGCCCCGGGGATTGTTGCTTTCCACAGCCGTGTCTCCCAGCAAGAAGATCATCGATGCGGGCTACGATGTGCCCGAGCTGTCGCGCTACTTTGATTGGATCGCCGTGATGACATACGACTTCCATGGACAGTGGGACAAGAAGACAGGACATGTGGCACCGCTGTATCATCATCCAGATGATGATTTTGATTATTTCAATGCGGTGGGTACTACAGAAGCGAATTTCGGTTGATTTTCCTTGATTTGAATCCTTTGATTCCTTTTAGAACTATTCCCTGAACTACTGGATTGAAAAGGGAGCTCCTTCCCGAAAGATAGTGATGGGCATGCCCCTTTACGGTCAATCCTTTACCCTGGAGAATGCCAACAATAATGGTCTGAATGCCAAGGCGCCAGGACCCGGCCAGGCAGGAGAATTCACCAAAGCTGCTGGGTTCTTGGCCTACTACGAGGTGCGTCTCGGAATGCCTTAACCATCGACGAAACTCATAGACTTCTTCCCTTGTAGATTTGCGATCGTGTGAAGCATCAGGGCTGGGAGGTTATCCAGGACGAGCGTGGCCGCATGGGTCCTTATGCGCGCAAGGGCACCCAATGGGTGTCCTATGACGATCCGCAGATGATTCGAAAGAAGTCCCAGCTGGTTAGAGCTTTGGATTTGGGTGGCGGCATGGTGTGGGCCCTCGATTTGGATGATTTCCGTAATCGCTGCGGCGACGGGGTGCATCCTTTGCTAAGGGAAATCCATGATGTCCTGAAGGATCCGCCCAGTGGCTACGAACCAGCGCGTGAGTTTTGGCTTGAAAGTGATTTCGTTTCTGTTTGAGAATGCTTGGAATTCTTCCTTTTAGCTGGCTTAAACCCTGTGGAACCAGAATCTGTGGAAGAGCAGGCCATTTCGGAGGAGGCAGGTGCCGCTTCTGTGGAGAACGAGACAGGAGGAGGCTCACAGGAAGTAGCAGGAGGAGGAGGAGAAGGAGCCTCAGAAGAGGCAGTAGCAGGAGGAGAAGCCTCTCAGGAGGCAGCAGCGGGAGGAGAAGCCACAGGAGAAGATGAGAACGAAGGTGAAGCCGTGGAAGTGGAGGCTGCAGAGCCAGAGCATACGTCCTCCCAGGAATCCAGCAACGAGGCAGGCGGAGAGTCTTTAGAGTCCTCTCAAGAAAACGAAGTCGATCCCAACGAAGACATCGAAGAGGGTGACTTTGAAATGGAAGCCCAAGCCTCGGGAGACTTCAAGGTCGTCTGTTACTTCACCAATTGGGCCTGGTACCGTCAGGGCGGTGGCAAGTTCCTGCCCGAGGACATCGATGCGGATCTTTGCACCCACATTGTCTATGGATTTGCTGTCCTAAACCGGGATAAGCTGACAATACAGCCGCACGATTCGTGGGCGGATCTGGACAACAAGTTCTACGAGCGTGTGGTGGCCTACAGGAAGAAGGGCGTCAAGGTCACGGTGGCCATTGGCGGTTGGAACGATTCCGCGGGCGACAAATATGCGCGTCTGGTCAGGAGTGCCCAGGCACGTGCGCGATTCATACGCCATGTGATGGACTTTATCGAGCAATACGGTTTCGATGGCCTGGATCTGGACTGGGAGTATCCCGTGTGCTGGCAGGTGGACTGCAAGAAGGGCACGGCCGATGAGAAGCAGGGATTCAGCGATTTGGTGCGAGAATTGTCGCAGGCCTTTAAGCCCAAGGGTCTGCTGCTCTCTTCGGCTGTGTCGCCCAATAAGAAGGTCATCGATGCGGGCTACGATGTGCCCGAGCTGTCGCGCTACTTTGACTGGATCGCTGTGATGGCCTACGACTACCATGGACAGTGGGACAAGAAGACAGGCCATGTGGCACCCATGTACGAGCATCCCGATGGCACCACCACCTTCAACGCGAACTTCTCCATCAACTATTGGCTAGAGAGTGGCGCCGATCGAAGGAAACTGATTATGGGCATGCCCATGTACGGCCAGTCCTTCTCTTTGGCCCAGTCGAATGATCATCAGTTGAATGCTCCCACCTATGGCGGGGGAGAGGCGGGAGAGGCCACCAGAGCACGAGGGTTCCTCGCCTACTACGAGATCTGTTCGTACATCCGACAGCGGGGCTGGAATGTGGTCAGAGATGCCAGAGGCAGGATGGGTCCCTTTGCTTACCTACGGGATCAGTGGGTGTCCTTTGACGATGCTCCAATGATCCGCCACAAGAGCGAGTATGTGAAGGCCATGGGTCTGGGCGGTGCCATGATTTGGGCCCTCGATTTGGATGATTTCAAAAACGACTGCGGCTGTGAATCGTATCCTTTGCTGAAGACCATTAATCGTGTGCTGCGTGGCTATGGTGGCCCGCATCCCAAGTGTTTGCTGGAAAAGAGTGAGAAAACTATGAGTAAGTTGAGCAAAGATGGCCCTTATCCATCGATCTTTAATGTATTCTGGCTGTAACTCGTTTAGTTTCTGGCGACAAAGAGTCCCCCAAGCCCACCATCAACACGAGTGCTGCTCCTCTGATAGAAACCCCAGGAGAACCCTCTTCTGGCCAGGCTATCGACTGCAAGGGAAGGAATTATGTGGCCCATGAGAGGGATTGCAATAAGTACTACATTTGCCAATACGGAGAGCTTGTAGAGCAGCGGTAGGTCTTTCAGTAGAATATCCGTGTATTACCAATATTAATGCGAGATATCTCTTTTGTTAGTTGCCCAGCGGGTCTCCATTGGAATGAGAACTACTGTGATTGGCCCAACAATGCCAAATGCTCCGTTCGTGCGGATCAGACCACTCAAGCACCGGCCATACATCGACCAAAACCCACCAGCACCACAGTCGTCCCTGCAGCTGCTGCCACGAAACCCACAAAGAAACCATTTACCCCACCCAACAAGAAGCCGATCACGAGGCCCAAGCCCACGCCTGCACCTCCACTGGGCAATGGGGAGGACTACAAGGTCGTGTGCTACTTCACCAATTGGGCGTGGTATCGTCCGGGACAGGGCAAGTACGTGCCCGAGGATATCGATGCCAATTTGTGCACCCACATTGTCTATGGCTTCGCGGTGCTGAACAGCAACTCCCTGACGATCAAGACCCACGATTCGTGGGCGGATATCGACAATAGGTTCTACGAGCGAGTGGTCGAATACAAGCAGAAGGGTCTCCGTGTGACAGTGGCCATTGGTGGATGGAATGACTCTTTGGGCAGCAAGTATGCCCGTCTGGTGCTCGATCCTCAGGCTAGGGCACGCTTCATCGAGAGTGTCCTCAGCTTTGTGGAAAAGTATGGCTTTGAGGGATTGGACCTCGATTGGGAGTATCCCGTGTGCTGGCAGGTGGATTGCGCCAAGGGATCGCCTGCCGAGAAGCAAGGATTTGCGGCTTTGGTGCGGGAACTCTCGGATGCCTTCCGGCCCAGGGGCTTGCTCTTGTCTGCCGCTGTTTCGCCCAGTAAAATGGTAATCGATGCCGGCTATGATGTGCCCCAGCTCTCGCGCTACTTTGATTGGATCGCCGTGATGACCTACGACTTCCATGGCCACTGGGACAAGCAGACAGGTCATGTGGCACCACTGTACTACGTAGAGGGCGATGCCAATCCCTACTTTAATGGAAACTTTAGCATTCACTACTGGCTGGACCAGGGCACTCCTGCGAGCAAGCTGGTCATGGGCATGCCCCTCTATGGACAATCCTTTTCCCTCGCCGATCAAAAGCAACGTTCGTTGAACGATAAGACCGCGGGACCCGGACAAGCGGGAACCTACACGCGGGCCGGAGGATTCCTGGCCTACTACGAGATCTGCGAGAAAGTCAGCAACGGCGGCTGGACTGTGGTCAGGGATGAGGAAGGTCGCATCGGTCCGTATGCCTACAGTGGCAATCAATGGGTCTCCTACGACGATGTGGCGGACATTCGACGCAAGGCGCAGTTTGTCCGGAGTCTGAAACTTGGCGGCGGCATGGTCTGGGCCCTCGATCTGGACGACTTCCACGGTCGTTGCGGCTGCGGCAAACATCCGCTGCTGCGCACCCTCAACCAGGAGCTTCGCGGCATACCCGGACAGCGGGCCAACGATTGCACATAATAATACGTTCTGGAATATTACTAAGTGATCATATCTCGTACGCCATGCCGCCTAAAAACCTAAACACCGAACAAAAACCCATTGCTGCTGACTGGGCTCGCAATCTATTGTCAAGATTTTTGCCATTTAGTTGTATAAGCACGAATCCAATCCCCCTATTAACTGATATTTTATTCTAAACAAAACTCGATTATTGTCTGAGGCATAAAGTGGGTTCGCGGATAAACCGACCAGAAATTGGCAATCATACTCAATATCAATATCAATTATCAATATTGATAAGATCTCCATGGTATGGCATAAAAGAGCTACCTTCTGTGCTTTTCAGCGCAGTATTGGCAAAATGTTTCTAAAGTTCACTCTATTCCTGGCCGCCTTGGGGCTGCTTTCCCTCACTGGAGCATATACTATAATATCGCATGTTGCTGATGGTGTGCCTGAATACCTAAACATAACTACAAAACCATTTGAGAAGATCGGCGATGGATACTATTACTTTGAGAACAGTAAGAAATTGACGTGGTATCAGGCGTATTTGGCGTGTCGGGAAATGGGAGCTGAACTAGTCAGCTTCGATACCCGTGAGGAGATGGACGCAATGGATGCGTATGCAAAAAGAAATCATTACTGGACTTCAGGAACTGACTTGGCAGTCAAGGGCAGGCATGTCTGGTTCTCAAATGCTAAACCCCTGTCAGACGATTTTTGGTGTTCCGGAGAGCCAAATAATCTCGGTGGTAATGAGAGATGCGATATATATATACATACCGGGGTAAACGGCCCGAATGGCATGAATGATGGCGGTTGCGAGAGGCTTCAGCCCTATATTTGCGAGGCACCCCAGCCGAAGACAGCATCGTTTATTGTGTGGTAAAATATGTGTAAAATGTATAACTTTAAAATGTTTTAAAATAAATAAATTTGGTTGCTTATTCATACAAATTGCACTTTTAATTGTATAATATGTAATTAGGAATTGATAATTTCCCAGCAATCGGTCTTGGCTTCTTCAAGCTTCCGCTCAATTCTATCTTTTAATTACATTGTGATCAGTCGGGCCAAATTGCCCAATCAGCTGATCGCTACCTCAGTCACCCGACAAGGGTTGTTCGATTTTTTCAAAATATCAATATCAATATATTCTTTATAAGCAAAATTTGTTATTTTCATAGAATATTTATCCCTCAAAAGCATCTATATGAAATGAAATTTAGATCTCTGTCGGTGCCACTCTCCAGGATTTATTAAATCTGAATTTTAGATGTAAGTAAAGAACACAGGGTATAGAAAACTTTAAGCTCATAGGTTAGTTTTGGGCAAGGGTCAGACGGGCATACTTTATTGGGATTCTCTTGCTCGTGGAGGGATTTCATCGAGACAATATGTTTTTTCATCCCAATAATTTCCATCCAATCCATCTCACTCCTTTTCTTCTCTCTTCGTCTCCGTCTCTTCCTTTTGTTTATAATATTTTTAAGAGCTAAGAAAACTCAAATGGAACTGATATATTTTAATGCCTTAACTTTTTCGATTTCCTTGATGGATAGCCGATCGATTTGATGGGCTTTAAAGTCGTCAAAGGTTAAAGTTTAATGTAGATCTGCCTGGAGGGCATGTACTTACGTACAGTTTTTTAACCTTGAAATAAGATTATATTAAAAATGCATCATACTATTTTAGTTATGCTCATTTACTTGTTACTTTTAAATAGTTTTTCGAAGCATTTTGATATTTGAGTCTCCCTCGAGGGAACTTTCTCTAACCAAAAATCATCTGGTCACTGGTTATAAGTAGTAGTAGTAGTAGTCAGTAGTAGTAGTAGTCAAAGTCATCATCATAATTATAATCATTGCTATACGGACATTTGGCGGAGTTTTCCTTCAGCTTCTCCTCTTTTTGGTCATTGCTTTGTGTCCGGGCGTTCTTGAGTTTCGAATTTTGCTGTTGATAAAACTTTGAGCACTTGCTACCCCGATGTTGATCGGGTATAAGGAAAGCAAGCTCATCAATGCGATCGTTGATTTTTTGTTCCAAGCTTAGGCGACGTGCATTGTAGGCCTCAAAACGGTACCGTAGGGCAATCTTATCACTCAGTCGGTGTTTCCCCCATTTACTGGCTTCACGTATGTCTCTAACCCACCTGGAGTACTCATAGTTTCCCTCATAGTGACCCTCACAGTATGCTATAAGATCCAGTAATCTTTTCGTTGCTTCTGCATCTTCCCTTCTTGACTCTACTTCCTTTGGATTTTCAGTAGTAGTTCTTTCAGTAGATCTTGTAGTACGTTCAGTAGTTGTTGTAGTACTTTCAGTACGTTTTGTAGTACGTTCAGTAGTTGTTGTAGTACTTGCAGTAGTTGTTGTAGTACTTGCAGTAGTTCTTTTAGTACTTTCAGTAGTTTTCTTAGTTTTTTCAGTAGTTTTTGTAGGTTTTGCAGTAGTTTTTGAAGTACCTTCACCAGTACATTTACATGGGCTTGGTCTAGTGACCGGGCAATTGGGTGTTGGTACAGTTTGACATGGGCCTGGTATAGTGACCTGGCAATTTGGTTTACAAGTGGGCTTGTACGATGGACGAGGTGGTGGCCACTTTAATGTTTTCGTGGGTCGTAAAACATGCAGCTCAACGTTAATCAGATCTGTCAAAGAATATTCCATTTATAATATTCCTTGGTGCTTTTGAAGGACCATTCACTTACGGTAACTTGCCAGAAAAATAATTAACAAAAACTTCATCTTGTTCTGCAGAAAGCTCAAATGGAACTGGAATTTTGATATTTCACGCCTTAACTTTTTCGAATTCCTTGATGTATAACCGATCGATTTGATGGGCTTTAAAGTCGCCAAAGGTTAAAGTTTAATGTAGAACTTTATTCTTTAAATATGATTATATTAAAAAGACATTTACTATTTTAGTTATGCTTATATACTTGTCAAGCGGTGCGGCAGGGACCTGTCCCCGCACGAGCCGTAAGCCCGCGAGAAGTTACGTATAGACAAATCTTTTCTACAAGTTAGTTTTAAGTTCTAGTCTAATATACCCCATACTCTTCGAGTACCGGGTACTGAGTACTCATAGTAATGAAATACACAGAATCCTAAAAGCAGAATGGGAAAGAGAGTATGCCGAGTTCGCAAGCGCCAAACAAAGAGGATACCACTCGCTTTTCCCATCTACCTCATAAAAACCTTGGTTCCGTACAAGAGAGTCCTTAAAATGTAGCCATTCTTGTAGAAAATCGATTCATTTACAGGTTAAAATTATTTGGTCTGTGCGCAGGGCAGCAACAGCTAGTTGTAGCTTTATATTTAAACTTTTTAGTATAATTCTCTTAGTTTCTCAAAACGATTTAAATCTTGTAAATATCAGTCAATATATTTAAGCAATTTCATCAATCTTTTTTCAAAATTACCGCCAAATGAAAAAAATATCGATGTCTTATCGATACTTACACGCAAAAATGAGCGAAAGAGCGTGATTTCCTCTCATTTTGCCTTTTTGGGTTCAACGAACGAAAGGTATGGTTAACACGCAAAAACAGCCAAGGGAAATTCCAAGGTTCGTACGAACCTCACCTAGCCGTCATTTTTCGACGATATACCGTGAGGTCTGTCCTCATGTTATATTGAGCAGATGGGGTGGATTTTACCTTGCAGGCGTTGAATTTCTGAACCGTTTTGCCTGCTGTCCATACCCACTTTTTTCTCTGCTTTCCAGCAATTTCCCAGCGGGAAATTTCATTAACTTCCTTTCACGGGGAAGAGATTTCCCAGCGGGAAGATTTGAATGAACAGATAAGAGTTGCTAAAATCAAAGTAAACAGTTTCATCCGGTGATTAGTTATTCAATGACGATATCTTTTTGCCTTAATTTATGGTTTTCCTTCCTAGGAGTGGTCCAATAATGTAAAAATTAGGATTGTTAATTTCTGAAAAAGTATCGTATTTCGAGACATATCGCCCATTATATCGAGGTTTTTTTGCTTTCTGACTAGCTCGAATTTCCCAAAAATGTCATCCAAAAAGCTAAGAGAAAATGGAAGATAATTTCGAATACCGTACCGAAGTGCTCAAGGAACCACTGCAACTTGAGTAAGAATCGATAAATTGATAATTTTTAAGTGTACAAAATATAACTCAACAAGACAAAACTTCCCATCTCTAAGAAAACATATGATATTTACAAATTTTTTTTGAATCAGTCTGAACGTGTCGCGGAAAACGGAAAACGGGAAACGGGAAACTGGTCTGAACTCGGAAAACTTCGCGTTGCTGGCTTCTGTGTGTGTGCGCGCTTGTGCTTGTGTGTGCTTGTGCGTGTGTGTGTGTGGGTGCGTGGCAAAAGTGTCTGTTTTTGTTTATCATCACATCATCGATTCGATCATCTTGCGTGCAATTGCAAATTGTGTAACAGTTTATTAATAAAATTAAAATTAAAATAAGACGGGCGAAGATGCGACGCATTTTAGTGCATCTGGTGCGCCACTGCCAGGCGAGCACAGCCACAACGATAACAACAACGAAAACGACAACAATGGGAGTCCGAAGACTCTGCCTGCCTATGCTCCAACAGACGCCCCTGCTGACCCACAGACGCTACTCGAAATTCAGCACCCACCTGACAGAGGAGCGGGCCATGGAGCTGCTCTGCAGCTTGGACGAGGAGGAGCGGCTCAATCTGCGCGATGCCTTGGGAAAAATGGATGCCGACAAGGAAAAGAAGATGTACGAGAGTAAGTGTCTGCCCCAATAAGATTTGCTCTTCGAAATGCCATCATTTACTACGTATCTCTCCAACAATTACATCGAAACTTAAACAGATTGCCCAGAGGAGTGGCCACTCCTGCTATTGGTATTGGTATTGGTCTTTGTACGGTTCCATCGTCCTTGGGGGCTCTTACATCAGGCCATGCTTGATGGCCTCGCTCTTGAAGCAGGCGCCATAGGCTTCGGCAGCTTCGCAATGGTCATCCGGCACACTGATAGCCGCACAGATATCCCCAATCTCCATGGCGATCTTTACCTTGGCAGGATCGTTGCCGGTGTACTGCTTGGCCTTCTCGTGTCCGGCGGCAGTGTCCAGCTTTCCGTTGCCATCGAGCAGACCGAACTTCTTCATCACGCAGGCACGTAGGCACTTGCCCTCGTAGGTGCTGGATGGCTGCTTCTTGACCATGTCCTGCAGATCAGTGTCTTTGGCACCCACTTCGCCCAGACAGGCCTCGGCGGTCTCCATCATTTTGGCCATGGCCTCCTTTTCGTCAAAGCCGCGCACCAGAACGGCGCCCAGGAGCAGCACCACAGCGAACAGAGGGCACACAAAGCGAGGCATATTTTTGCGTATTTGTCAGAGGTTATAGCAGATGTTATCCCAATGAATCGACCGGCAAACTGATGTATCTCCAAAGATATGGCTCACATTTATACGATTGCCCTGGGCCACAGGCGAGACTCGCTCAGCTGTGAAATGATATACCATGATATGTCGTTTAACAAAACTTTACAATGTCCCCAGCCCCCGCCATACCCCACCCCCCACCCACACAGCTAATTGCCCAAATCGCAATTGTTATTATTTAGATTTCGTACAGCTCTGTGCGACTAGTATAGTATTTGAATTTATGGCAGTTTGTTGGGTTGTAAGCAATAAGTGAAACAGCAGCCACCGCCCCCATCCGACACGCAGGTCCCCGACAGAAATACAAAGGTCTCTTCCCAAAAAAAAAACCCAAAGGGGGCTCCTCAATGTCATCTCATCATGACGGGAGACTTTTATTCTACTTACGGCAGGAAGTCTGACCCTCACTCTTTCTCCCTTGTCCTGCCAGTTCTCAGGACTGTGCGTACGTGACCAAGGTCCTTTCCTGCTCCAGAAATCACCACAGATTTGCCATTTCCCATTCGCCCTTCCTGCGTCTGAATGGCAGCAGTATTTCTGTTCTTATTACTTTTTCTCCTACGTGCAACGTGTGTACTTTCGGGCACAGAAAATCAATCCAATCCCCACGAGCGACTGTTCATCATCCAGTTAGTCGCCAGGCCACACAAATTGCATTTGACAGATAACAGGACGAAGAATCATTCCCCACTCTTTTTTTCTGCCACAAATACCCTTCCGATCTGAATGATTTTGGGTTAGATGGCTGGATAAAAGGTTTATGTATCACTCAACCAAAAAAAAGAGACTTAGGGATACCAAAGCTCTTAAACGAGACCTTTTCTGAAGAACTGAAATCATTCTGGTAATTGTAATAGATACAAGTTCAATCTATAACCTTATATCTTGAAAATTTATAGATTCTCTACCCGAATAGTCCAGAAAAGACACACACAAACAATTTTAGAATTTCCCAATTTTGCAGGCAGAAAAAAACTGGAAAAAACTACATATTTAACAAACAAACAGAATATTTGTTTTTCCATTTCTTTCGCTCGGTTTGCTGGCAATGCAAATGAAAATGAAAAATTCTCCAGCGCTGCCTGCAGCAGCCAGTGGCTGGCGCTGTCCGGAAAAACAAACTCTTTAAATATGTGCATTTATTTACGCTGTAAAAACAAAACAGAAAGCAAAAGAAAAACGTTATAGCAATAGCAATAGCAATGCCCTGCATTTAGTTACGTTTGAATATATATGTTCGCTCCTCATTAAAATTTGAGCAGCGACCTTAGAGAACTGCTATGTTCCGTGCAAACAAAAAAAGAGCAGCGGCAGGAACAACTTTCACCTCACCTGGCTCTTGTTTCAAGTTGTTTTAATTGAATATAAAACAAGGTACATATAATATAGCACTAGGATACACTGTCAGACACTCGGAAAGGATTTTTATACACGCTTCAGGCCAGTGGGCCTCGACAAAAACGTTTCTACTGGTTTCTTAGATTTATTTAGATTTCTATATAATTTAGCAGGTACAGAGAATGAATATTTGAAGAAATAAATGGTGTTCTCTCAAAGAATCATCTAAAGTTCGATTCACATATGGCTGTTATAGGATATAGTAGTCAATTTTACGTACAAAATGACCTTAACTTTGTAGAAACATATGTAAACATTTCCTTTCTTATACATGGTTCCATTATTTTCATAGCCAACCCAGAGGGAACGTTTTTGTCGAGGCCCAGGTGAGACCCTTGAAGAGCTGCCTTCTTAAATATTTTCCCCTATTTTCTGAGTATAATGTTTTTCTAACATCACACTGCTCGTAGAACCTCCGATAGCTGTACGATTATCTCAAACTATGTATAATCCATGAAGTATTGTGCATTATCTGTCCTTAATTTGTGGCATAGAACAGCTACCGAAAAGACTAGCTTTCCCCAATATATATAGGATGGAAAAACCCGCATTCAGTGCTTAACAAACACCTTGCCATATTTATTTTGCCATAGCTCCTGCCTCTGTCAGAGTTTTTGCCCACTGCAAACTTTCTGATTAGTTTTTCCGCAACCTCTGGCAAAATGTCCGCTGGTTCTGATGTTGTCACAGGAAAAACTGCTGGGGGGGGGGGCCTGCCTTGGCATTAAACAGTCGCCAACGGTTAGTCGTTGGCTCAGAGGCGTCTGTTGACGGCATTGTCTTAACTAATCAGCGAAAGCACTTCGTGGCTTGCTCACGTAACGCCTGACGCCTTGCGGCTAATGCAGATAAGAACTCGTTGACGGCGGTTTAGTAGATGCCGGCCAGAACAGAATGTTGAACAAATGTTTAAACGCCAAAGAGTGGAGGAACCACCAGGCACACCAGGCAGCTCGTGCCTTGAGGGAGATAGCCAACAAATTTAAATATTAATAATGATTAGGAGCGATTTTCGGGGGGAGTTAGTTATGATGGGAAATGTATATGCCTTATGGCATAGTTTTTGAGGATTTGTGAGTGCAAGAAAGCATCAGATCAGGTAATATTGCAGTTGGTAAATGTTTGTTTCGTTTGCAAATAATGCGGCCTTTCAGTTATGGGAAACTTGTGCTGAGCATCAACATAATTCCGCGAAAGTGCCCTCGAATGTTACCTATTGAATCAGAGCTATTAGAGAATTTGGTAATTAATAAAAAATAAGAGATTCCAATGCCATCAACCAGCACCAGCAACCTTGCTGCCAGCTGCTGTCATTGCTTCGAGATTTATCTGGGAGAATTCCCGAGAATCCGGTGTGCAGTCGCTGATACTGGTAGTTTTTGTTGGACTGCTTCCAAAAGCTATAGGCATTATATGTACGTTCCCCAATCATCATTAAAATCTGACTCACTTAATTCATATTTGTTTATGTTTATTTTTGCTTAAACGCAAGATTGTCGCTGAGTTCTAAAGATATCTGATATCTCGATCTCTGATAGTCTGCACATATTTCTTGTTTGGCCAGCAATTTGTAACGTCAGAAGCTCTATTATCTGTATACTATATCTGGCATATATATACTATCAAAGTTACGCCTGCAAATGGTACTTGAGGAAATAAACTCTTGGAACCCTTGAAACTTTTTAACGAATCAACAGACGGAAAATGGAAAAACTTTCGATGTCTTCAGTTTGGTGTCTAAACGGCCACTTAACTTAGTTTGGGAGTTGAAGTGTAATACTGGAAAAATTCTAGGGAAATAACTAACCAGAAATAGCAGCAACAATTTCCATAAAAATATAGATAGATCGCAACGATTGTAATACAAAGGAAAATAGCCAGAAACGATTGTAATAGTCAAAGAAAACAGCCCATTTAGTTCCTGTTGCTTCCTGCCAACCGCAAAGTTCTCTCCCAAATGGGGGCTGGTGTTGGGGGTGTCGAAAGGGAAGCTTTTTTATGACTGGGCAGGCCATAAAGCTCGAATCACTTGTACTAGCCCAAGTTAATGAAATTAGCGGTTCGCTAGGCACAAGCCACTCCCAAAGGACGCCCCGCAGAAAAGTTCCACGCCAACCAGGCAACGCAACTCTTGAAAGTCGAACAATTTGTTTGGCATTGGGGTGGGTCGTGGGTTGGATGGGTGGATTGGTGGGTGGATTGGGTGGTGTACCCCAACCCAACATTGCCCAAGGTTCTGTAAGCATTAAATGATGTTCATTGTGTGGCTGGGGCTGGGGCTGGGGCTGTGGCTGTACGGAGAAAAGCCATGAGGCTTGACAGCCAGCAAGGCAGTAGGGCAGTGAGGCAGTGCCTTTTTGGCATATTCTATTAAATCCCGATTTGACCCAATTTGGGGGCACAGCATGGAATCTCAGTGCCCTCAATCTCTGAAAATTCGTTCCACTTTATAACAATTATCCTGTCGCATGTCGCATGCTCTCGGGGACGGGGTGGCAAGCAGGACAAGCTATAAATTTGCCAAAGCCGAAGCGAAGCCAAGGGATAAAAAACTTTTCACTGAAAAATCAATACGGAAAAATCATGGCAATTTAAATTTAACGCGCGGTGAATTATCCTTCAATAAAGTGCAGTTCAGTGTGCTGTATCCTGTAGCCAAACTGCAGTTTAATTCTGGTGCATTCAAGTGCAGTTTATCTTCTAAATAAAACCTGACAGCGCGTAGCTATAGTCATTTGATTCAATGTATGAGGCGATTGCCTTGAAGCACGTGCCAACAGCAGAGAGAGAGTCCTGGAGTAGAAGCAACAGCTGCTGCTGTTCCTACTGCTGTGTATCCTCTAATCGGAATACCCAAAGGAAATTGCTTTCTGCTGGCGTTTTTTTTCGGGCCATAAAACAAAGAAAATCGTTAGTCAGAGAGAGCACAGGACGCACACAAAGGTGCGGGAGCAATGAAAGTGAAAACCGTGCGTTTAAAGCTCTCCCAGATGCTGGCCTGGGATGCCTGGGTTGCCTGGGCTGCCTGGGATTCTGCGGAGCCCTGGGCTGAGGGTGAGGCCACACACAACTAAATACAGAGGATATATATACATATATGTATACACAAACCATGCTCTCTGGCAAGGCTGCTTGCCTTGTGCGTGGGCTTCTTCAGCTCGAGAGCTCGGGAGCTTGGGGGTTTTATTGTATTTCCTCTCTGATTGTAACACCTTGCGGTGCCGGAGAATTAGCTGGTTTTGGGGTACGTTTTTAAAGGCAGTAACACGTTAACGGTTGAGGTTATTGGAATACAAAGGAGGAAACGAGCTTGAACTTTAAGTAGCAGTTGATTGGGTTGTGTTCACCGGAAATCAGGATGCATACAGCTCAACTTTGTAGCTCGTTCGAAACTTTGTGAAGGATATTAACTATAGCTGGAATATTTGGCATTTTACAGGGCTAAAACCAAAGACTACAACTTGCAAAGCAGCCGAGGGCCGCCTCCAACAGCAACAAAGCACGCTTTTTGGCGAAATTCGATTCAAGCATCAGGCACACGGCATGCATGTTGTTTCTGTACTATTCTCCGGCATTATCCTTTGCAGCATTCGCTGGTGCATCTAAAAATGAGCATTAATAGTCCGGCAATCACGCACACGACATGTGATTTGTGCTTGTATTCTTAGGCATGCTTTTTGACCGCATTCGCCTGTGCCTCTCGAGCAGCTTGGAGCAGGAACCTGCCCAGAAACAAGTCCCAGAAGAAGTCACCATCCAACATCTGACCTCAAAGTGCCGCATTTTCCCACCTGATGACCTGATAAAAGGCAAGCAAATATGAGCGATGTGTTGATATGGTTTTTGCAATTTAAATGCAAAGTAAGTGTTATGCAAATTGCAAAAGGAGCTCCACTTCACTCCACTCCACAGACACCAGGATCTGTATGTGTATGTGTATGTGTGTGTGTGGATGCGAACATATATCTTCGTTATACACATACGCATTCCTGCTCCTGATGGGATGCCTCTGCTCCCTGCCCTTGATGATGGGTTGGCTCTTGCTCCTGTCTCTTTATGGTGTGTTGCTCTGGCTCTGGCTCTGGCCGTGAACTGCCTGGGAAATCGCTTACAGCAGCAACAGATACTCAAAAGGACACACATCCTACAGCCCCATACATAGTATATATATACAAAATGCTGTGCGCACACGTACCACCGAGGGGGGGGCTGGGGACGTGACTTCCTGTTGCTTCCTTTATGGGTTTGGGTTTGGGCTTGCTGGTGGCTCCCTCAGTCGATGCTCAGCCAACATGGCACCCCGTTTATCTTTGGTGGCCCCCATAAACGTGGGAAATGTAGGAAGAAAGTATTTCTTTTTTATACCCTACCAGATGTACAAAAAAAGGAAAAATAAGAGAACCGCCAATGCCATAAGATATATATCATCTTTGGTGCAGGATTATGCAGGGAACCTGTCTTTTTCTAGCTCTTCAGCAATTTCTTTGGAGCTGCTTAGAAGATACATAAACAATAACCAACCCAAGCAAAAGAGTATAAAATCAACTGCGAAATGAAGTTTCGAAGTTTTCCGAAGTTTTTTCCTGCTTTTAGTCTCCTGAAAAAGGTGAAGCACATTTCTCTTGACTTGAAGGTACTTGAATATTATATTCTGGAATTGAATTTCAAAGGAGACGGCAAGCAGCAGCCACTCTCCGATGGAATTCTTTGAGCTCCAAGCAACGCGATATAAAGTCGCGTGCCAAAGGCACTTCAATTGGAATACAGGGGAAAATCTCAGCAAGACCCCAAATAGGATATGTAGGTGTCTCTCTCTCGGTGTGCGTGTGCGTGTGTGTGTGTGGCAAGGTCAGGATTGCTCCCGAAGGCATTCCCTGCGATTTTACGACATGATTCAAGCGAACCGAGTGGCAATTCTAACTGGGAATTAAACACTTTGGGGGTCAGCAGAGGAGGCAAGAGATGGCATAATTACCCAGCTTAATGGCCGCCAGTGTCATGTGAATGCCAAGCACACAATGTACATATGCTTATGTGCGACACTGTCTGACAAATGGCGCCCTTGCGGCCGCTGCTGCTTCCACGGGTATTATTTGCGGTTCAGCAGATTGCTCAGAGTCCGCATCGGGGGGTGGAATAATTAATTGGGAAGCCTGCTGATAATGATCAACTAATGATTTTACGGCGCATCCTAATTATTCGAGGATAAAGCCATACTAAACCCTCCACATTTTTGTAGAAGAAAAGAGCCCATTAAAAGAGAGTCGGTCATGATGGAGCCATTCATTGAGTTTCGGGCTTTGGGCTTTTAGTATGTATATTTCTTTCTAGTCCCGGCGCGCGAAAGCGTTGCCGCTAACTAAATTCCGCTAAAACAAGCGTAAAATGTTCCCATTAACAGGCCTTTAGTACACATACATACGAGTAGAGCACACACACATAGAGCACACACATCATGTGTGCACACGGGCAGGCACGGGCAGGCTTTTGAAAGGCGTGAAAGTGTGCAGTGGAAAAACTATGATGGCTAGACCCCTACTCAAAGCCTTGACTAGCGGAATACCCACTAATGAAAGGCATATACTTTTTGCGGAGAAAATTATCTAAAGGGAAGAGGAATAGACCTGACATTCGCTACAGGAAATTCCCTCGAACTACTGCCTTTTTATACCCGGTACTCGAAGAGTAAAGGGGTATATTAGATTTGTGCAAAAAATTAATGTGTGTAACACCCAGAAGGAAGCGTTTCCGACCCCATAAAGTATATATATTCTTGATCAGCATCAATAGCCGAGTCGATATAGCTATGTCTGTCTGTCCGTCCGTCTGTCCGTCTGTCCGTCTGTCCGTCCGTCCGTCTTCATTAGCGCCTATAGCTCAAAGACCATAAAAGCTAGAGGAACACTATTTTGTATCCAGACTCCTGTCCTATCGCACTGTTACAAGTGTATTTCAAAATTTCGCCCCGCCCCCTTCCGCCCACTCCAAGGACGAAAATCTGTGGCATGCACAATTTTAAAGATACGAGAAAACTAAAAACGCAGAATCGTAGAGAATGACAATATCTATCAGAGTGTTGAATCTGGATCAGATCGACTCATAAATATAGCCACAATGAAGAAAACAATTTCGAAATGCATCGTTCCCTCTCGCTCTCTCTCACACACAGGGGTAGGCGCTATGCCTGATCGAATTTTTTGACGCCTAGTTCTCAGAGACTATAAGAGCTAGAACCACCAAACTTTCTATCCAAGCTCCTGTGATATCAAACCGAGACGAGTTTGTTTTAAAATTTGGCCACGCCCCCTTCCGCCCCCACAAAAGATGAAAATCTACAATTTTGAAGATACGGGAAAACCAAAAACGCAGAATCATAGAAAATTACTATATCTATCAGAGTATTGAATTTGGATCAGATCGGATCATAAATATAGTCAGAAGGAACAAATGAAATTTCAGTGGCCTTCCAAGCGCAGACTGATTCCCTCTCTCTCTCGCACACAGCCGTGTATGTATATGTAGGAAGTAGATAAAAACATGTAGAAATGGCAGATGTAAAAAATTTATGTTAACCAATATGGAAACATCTAATAGATCAAAATCTCCGAAAAGGTTCGACTTAAATTGTTTTTTTTTGGCTAAAATTTAATATTTTCCTTTTGCGAACATGTAATAAATTACAACAAGCTCACATACATATATACTGACTGAGTACCGGGTATAAAGTAGAGCCGCGGCGCAGACGCGGCTCATAACGTTCCCCCTCGTTCTCACTATATTATTGATGATTATAAGATGATTTTTGCTAGACAGGTAGATATGGATATCAGCCTCAAATCAGCTGAGTTCTGGATAAACCACGATTTTTCTAGATTTTTTGTAGGGAAGAAATTTCAAAAAAAAACGTGATAGAAAATATTCATAGATTGATTTGAATATATAAATTAATTATAAAAAAACTCAAAAACAAAAAAAAAATAAAAACTAAAAATTAATAAATAAAAAAATTAAATCAACAAATTACAGAATTAAAAATAAATACAAGTTAAAAAATAATTTTAAAAATAACAGTTCAATGATTATTGAACTTTTATGGACAAATAATTTTTCGATTAAAGTTTAACAGATTTTTGTACACCAGAAAAGTAATTCTTGAGTGATAATTGCATTAAAAATAATTGTTTAATTGTTTTAAACTAGGAAATATTAAAACAAATATACCAAGTGTTTTCCACTAAACATTCTGCAAGTATTTATGTACATCTTAAAGTCTGAAAGCTCCCTTAGTTCTGAAAGATTCAGATGGTGTGGAATTTTAACTGTATCCTAACAAGTATCTCCACAAATACACCTTTACCCTTCGCCGATTGCCAGGGTAAAATTATGATGTGAGAAAATTACTCGCACACACACACACACACACTCGTACGCTTATACTCCATAGGGAAGCTGTTATATACGAAAATATTCATAAACCACAAACACATACACATGCACAACACCAAGGTCATAGTGCATTCAATTTGCATTTTGTGCGGCTTAAATGCAGGTCGTAAATAGCCAAAAGCGGAGAGCTAACCAGCCAGGGAGATGCAAGAGGAAAACTCTCTTCGGTATTAAGTTTTATAAACGGAAGTAAGCTGCAGTGATCCAAAACAACAATTTCCTATTTCCTATATACTATAAAACATTCTATTCTATTCTATTCTATTTTATTCTATTCTATTATATTCTCTTCTATAAGCATGCAGCAAACATACATAATTTAGTATTAGTTTAAGCCATCAAACATTTACAAATGACTACAATTAATCTGTTCTTTTTTGCATATATACATCGCCTCTTGATTTTGAACCATTCGCTCTACACAAACAACAAAACAACAAACAACTCTACACCCGAACACTGGAACAACAACAACCGACAATCAATCCTGTCTCTGACTCTCCACAAACACACACTCCATCTATCTATCCACACTCTCTGCCCGAATCCTGTACACCTGACAATCACACGTATTCTGTAGGCCAGCTGGCTGTTGGCAGTTGGCGGACCCGCTTTGGACGGCTCTCGAATAAACCATTGGGCCAGGTGGATCCTTCCGGCTCTTTTTGTGCCGTTCCCGATGAATGGCTGCGAAAGAAAATGGGTAAAGAAGATTCAATCAGCTACTAACCAAAAAGGTGTCCTGTCCCCTCCCACAAACAAGACTCAACTGCAATTCGACTAACCGATTTTCCCTTTTCTTTTCGCTGTTTGCTGTTCTGGAGATTAACGTATTTACTTTCGTTTCTCTTATTCACAGTTGAATCGGCAACGCCACCCACCGCAGGACAATTGTACAGCAGTAAGCATTGGATTGGGTATACATATCGCCTGATTAAAGCCCTATAAATGTATCCACTCTTTGCAGTTTTCTTTGTGAATGCTGTGCCATTTATAGCCTTTGGTTTCCTGGACAATTTCATCATGATCACGGCCGTAAGTTGGTCTTTGAATACTCGTTGATACTGAATGGTACAATGCTAACGTTTCCCAATTGCAGGGCGAATACATTGAGTGTTATTTGGGCCATTTCATTACCCTCTCCACGATGGCTGCTGCGGGCCTGGGGAATACCATCAGCGATGTCATGGGCATCACCATGGCCACGTATGTGGAGCACGGATGCCAGATATTGGGCCTCAAGCAGCCGCAAATGGCGCCAGCGCAATTCGAGCTCAAGTCCAGCAAGCGAGCCTCCAGTTTTGTAAGCAATCAAATGGATCCCCGCAGAACAACTCAAGCGAGCAGCTTATAATAATAATAATTCTATTATTCTAGGGTCGAATTATTGGCATCACAGTGGGCTGTTTGCTGGGCATGTGCCCCTTGTGGTTCATGGATGAGAGCAAGGAGGCGCCCGCTTCTGAGCCAAACGTGGTTGTCCCCGCGCTGACAGACGAAAACACACCAGAGGAAAAAAGTGTACTTAATTAGCTTAAAGTTAATCTGGTCAATTAGAGATGCTGTTTTGTCTTTATTATGTTTAATTTATTGTTACCATCTGACGATTTTATTTGGATATTTTGATATTAGACTTAAACTGCCAGCTGATTGATTGATTTGCTTCAATTCCTTCAACGAACAGACAACAGATTGTATTTCCATCGAAAGGAGGCCCAGTGGCAATGCATAAACGAACTAATGAGACACTCAATGTACCTACTAATCTATTGTACTACTATTAAAGTTCATCCTAGTTCATAATCTACACGTATACTCTTTGATAGCAACAACTAGCCTCTAGAACATGTACATTTTCGCGCACTGACTCTGCTCTGACTGCAACCAAAATCGTTTCTAGACAGAGCATCGATACTCTCTATAATAAGCTCTGAAAACGAATACTTCAGTTTTGTAAACCTTGCAGGGGGTTTTATACTTGTATTTAGAAACCTTAAGATATAATCAAAAGTCGTTCCGGTCCGTCTGTCAATCAATTTCTAAAAGATGTGTTCAAATCGGTTAGCTATAGCATCAAGTTTAAACCCCAATGATCTGCATCTTCGGCTCTCGAAGCTAACCTTTCGTTCTTGTACTGTTTGGGATATGTTTTCAGTTTGGTTTCCTTTACAAGCTAACGAATATCTATAAGTATCTCCTACTTAGATACATATAATATAAACATATAGGATACTGTACTGTACTGTATTGTAGCTGTAAATGGTCCAAATGTAATACAAGTAATCAAAATAGTCATTTTTGTAGAGAAATTATCGAATAGCAAGCACATTAGACAAACAAATTATAGAACCCATTATTGGATCTGCTGTAAAGAAATACGTGTACTGGTACACGTATTTATAGTAAAGAAAACTCACGTAGAAAACTCACTGCTTCAACTGTCCCTTCCACTAAGCCACACTGAAAAGTGCCTAAGAGAATGCTTTATGAGCCTGCTGCGTCATTGGTCTTTAACTTTAGTAGCCTGTATTTATGTAATAAGCTGGCGATCCCCTATTGAAATAAATCCTTGTCGATCAAGAAGATTTTTACGAACATAAGAAGGCGCCACACGCCCAGATCGGTGGAGAAATAGCCCAGATATAGCATTTTAACTAAAAATCGATTACAAAACAATGTTAAAGAAGCAATATCCTTATTAGCCTTTATCCCAATCTGGGTTCAAACGATGAGGAATATTTTTCCCATCATGAGGAGGCGTGGCACGCCCAGATCGGACGAGACATAGCGGAGATATAGCTATTAAACCAAAATTCGATTACAAAACAATGTTAAAACAGCAATATCCTTAGTGTCCTTTATCCCAATCTGGGCTCAAACGATGGGGGATATTTTTACCATCACGAGGAGGCGTGGCACGCCAAGATCGGACGAGAAATAGCCGAGATATAGCCATTTAACCAAAATTCGATCACAAAACAATGTTAAAATGGCAATATCCTTAGTGTCCTTTATCCCAATCTGGGCTCAAACGGTGGGGGATATTTTTACCATCACGAGGAGGCGTGGCACGCCCAGATCGGCCGCCAAATAGCCGAGATATAGCCTACTGAGGTAAAATAGTACTTTTATTTATTACCACAGTCAAAACTTCACAATGCTATATCTCCGGCAAATAGGGCCAGATCGGCGAAGGACCTAGTTTACCAGGATGGCTAGGATCCAGATTGTCGATGGGCATCAAAATCTGGACTACGAAAATGAGGTCGATTTTCGCGAAAAAGTCATCATGAGTTTTTGCGAGAATCCTTAGAGAATGGATGTCCTTTTTTCTGATGCCAATCGGTTGGCAGGACTCTCCCGGTCACAAAAAGACATGCCACGCCCCGATCGGCCCATTAATAGCCGAGATATAGCCAAATGAAAAATTCGAATTTGAGTGGCGCAAAGTTAGAAATTTCAGAGCTGGGATACCAGGCGAACAGAAATCAGCAGCAAGCAAATTTAAAAAAAAATTAAAAATAAAAAAAATGTTGCATGCTTTTGGGGGCAAAATAACCAGCGACCTACTGCTTATTTCTGATTTCTGTTCGCCTGGTATCCCAGATCTGAAATTCTCGGTTTTTGGCCAACTTGCGGTCGCAGTTTGAAAGTTGTTGTTGTTGTCACGAAATGGACAACAACAACAATGCACATTTTGTTTTGTTGTTTTCTCCTTTGTTTGTTGGCCGATCTGGGCGTGCGACGGCTTCCTGTGATCGGGGGAACATCCTTGATCTGGTGGGGTCCTTTTCAAGGACGAAGGATCAAGGATATTTTCTCCAGACTTGTTTTCTCCGTTATTTGTGGGCCGATCTGGGCGTGCGACGGCTTCCTGTGATCGGGGAAACATCCTTGATCTGATGGAGTCCTCATCAAGGACCAAGGATCAAGGATATTGTTCCCAGTCACATATATGGGCCGATCTAGGCGTGCCATGGCTTACTGTGTTCAGAAAAATATCCCTGATTGGATGGAGTCCTTTTTAAGGATCAAGGATATTTTTTCCAGTGTGGGCCTATCTGGGCGTGCCATGACTTCCTGTGGCCGAAAGATATCCTTGATCGACTGGAGTCGATCCGGTGCAATATTACCCACCATGCTTACCCGTGGCAATCATGGAACCTCACCCCAAAGGCTTCACGGATTAGTAAATAAATATACAAATATGCATAATATATACATAGTAATGTTAACAGTCCAAATTGTAGAGAGCTTATTGAAAGAATAAATCAAACTCTATTTAGCTTCGAAGACAACGAGATTGCTTTGCAATTAGTTGAAAAAATATACATATATAAGTGTATTTGCATGGTTAAAGATTGTTGTTAACGTTGCAGACAGGCCCTAGGGACTAGGCCCAGTTGCTGATGTCCTTAATCAATCGTGTTTCGTGTTGCAAGAGAAAAATTTAAAAAAGGATAAAATAGATTTTAGATTAATTTGGGCCATATTTCGGGCCAGCGGACAAGGAACGAACTCTGCACAGCATCGTTGACCAATTGCCAGAATACGGATGCGTTTTGTGCCTGATCCCAGTGGTCCAAGTCGTCGTGGCGTCGGTTGCGGTGACCAGATATCCAATAGTTTGGATTCTCACGACTGTCGCTATATTCGGATTTGATGCTTAGCCAGTGATCTGCATTGTCCCGCGGAGCAAACATTTCGGGCTTCCGGTTAGTCGTTTTCAGTGGTAGATTAGGTACGGATCGAAGATAGCGTTGCGTGTTGCTTCCCATCTCATTCAGTCTTGCCTCGTCGCAATATTGTTGCTCCAGCTTCAGCAGTTCCGCTTCCACATTCAGCGCCCCACAGCTCTCGTTTGGCGGCGCAGAGTTCATTTCATTGGAAATAACAGGAGCAGCTTGGGTAGCGTTCGGTGCAGTGGCAGGTGTCGTGAGTGTCGTGGAGTTTGCCGTGGATGCCACATCGTTTGCAGCCGTGCGGCGATGCCAAAGCGTGCCCGGCACTTGGCTGGCGATGAAAAAGGCACCCGCCAAGGTTATCACACTAGCTGCATAGCTCAGGGCCATTACGGTGATGCTGTTCAACAGAAATTTCATCAACGTAAAGCTGGGTAGCAGTTGCATCAGTTCACTATACGTCAGCCAGCCACGTCGCAGTCCCTCCCGTTCGGCCAGGGTTCGCTCCACGCTACTTAGCTTCGCAAAGAATTGTTCATTCGATATGTATATATTCCAGTCCTACAAATCAAATACGAGTTTAAATTTTATCTAATTATAGTAATTTCTTTTGTAATTATCCTTACTATTGCCGAAAGGAATTCTAGTTCCATTTCCTTGAGTCTTGCTTCGGTCATGTTGCCCTCTTTGGCCCAGTCTTCCAGATAAAACCTCTCATCGTGGCCGGCATAGAACTTGGTAGAAATCATCTATAATATAAACAAAGAGCACACGGAATGAGTAAGCCCCCACAACAAATGACGTCACGGCAGAGGCATGTCAGCGTGCACGACAAGCTATAAATAACATATCATACAGCGTGTAGTATAGGCAAGTTTATATAAGTAATGCGCACATACAGAAACCTGTCCCCGTTTGTAAGTAATCTTCTAGACATACTGAAATGTAGTGCAGCAGCAATATAAAAGAGACAGCTCACAGAACCCCACTATGGATTGAGAGTGTGTGTGCGCGTGCTCCACAATCTGGTGACTTTTTTGCACTGGTGTTCGGTGTACGGTGTGCAGGTTATCAATCAACAGGTTATGCAGGCGCATGATGATGATGGAATGATAATCGTACGACTGTACTCACCAATGACACAACGAACAGCTCCTGGGGTGTGATTCTATAGCCATAGCCTGGATCGATCACATTCAAGCGGTCCAAGTAGATGAGGGCCATGATGAGAGAGCAAGGTGTCGTCTGGATCTTGCCAGCTGTAACGCAGCTCAGGCGATGCAGCGAGTGGCCACGATGGGGCTCTGAAAATATCTCCGAGGCGTATTCAGCAAAGGGCATGGACACCTCCATTTCACCCTCTGCTGTCCCAACGCCATAGTACAGCGTTTTCCGGATCCGACTCATAAACTCGTCGTGCTGCATCACCTGCAAATTAAACAGCTATACAATGTGCTTAAACTCTTTTCGATTCGTACCTTCTTCGCCGGAGCGAATTTACTACGCCCCATCTTGGATCTTGCGAAAATAAATGAGTTTTAGAATGTGGCTCCGCTTGAGTTATTTTTTCCGCGTGGCTGTGTGTGTTATTGCTTTCTTTTATATATGTATGTGTGTACGATAGAGATGGAAGCAAAGTATCGATAACACTTCAGAAGATATGGTCACACTCCGAACAGGCTATCGATAAGAACTAATTTCCGTTTCAATTTAATATACAATTACTTTCGCAAGTACTGTTAAAATTTGGCTGGAAAAAGAAAACAAATCTACTTTAATTTCACTTAAAATGTGTGTTTTAATTAGTTTGGGATTATAACTATATGATATCTGCACCTTGGTAATTGATCATTCCTCTCCACCAAAAAGACCCCCCAGCTCCAGGTCATCTGCTGCCGGACTGGCAATTTGATGCGCCTTGAACTCTGTAAAGAATTTTCCATCGCTTTTAGAGCTCCAGGCTTTCTCCTCCGCCTCGGCAGCAATGTGCCTCGCATGCCTGGGCGGGGTAAAGTGGGTGTACGTGCAGTCTGTGTATGGGGCCGGCTCTGGATTGGCTCTACTGGTTCGCACATTGTAGTGCTCTCCGAGAAAATCCACGACCTGTTGCTTTGTGCCCAGACTGTTGAACTGGACGCGCAGGGATCGCTTCATTTCGCTGCTCCACATGAACGTCAGATGATGATGGAAGCATTGGAAGAGCAAATTATCCCCGGCAGCAGCGGCAATGTCCAGCCACTGCTCCACGCAGGCCAAAGGAGTTGTCGTGGCTGTCGGGTAATCGCTGTTGAACAGCGCCGGATTCGCGAGGAGGCCTCGGGCAGCCATTACGCCAGCCGCACCAGTCTGCGCGTGTAGTTCGCAGGCATCCGACCAGGATTCCACGTTTCCGTTCACTATCAGGGGAATCTGCAGGGATTTGCGCACTTCTTCCATGGCGGAGATGTTGAGCGTGTCCTTGGAATGCTTCTGGGCAGGCGTCCTACCGTGGAGTGTGAGGAAAGTCACTCCAGCGTGCTCCAGTTGACGGGCCAAGTCGATGGTCCTCTCGACAGAATCCTCTTCACTGCCGCCAAGAAGACGCATCTTCACCGAGACACTAAAGTCCGAGGGCAGAGTACGCCGCACCTGTTGCACAACCTCTCGCACCTGTTCCGGCTGACGCAGCAGTCCGCATCCATAGCCCTTGGACATGGCCCAGCTCTGAGGGCAGCCACAGTTCAAGTCGATGCCATCGACATAGGGATAGATTAGCTGCGCCGACGTGACAAACTCTGTCGCATCTTTGGCCGCAAACTGTGCAATGAGTGGCTGATCGTCGGGGTCCGTGGAGAACTCATTCTGCCGTGCCTTTTCGCTGTTGTTGATCGAGTCGGAGATCATCATGGGTGTGAATGCCAACTGCACTCCATTCATCCGCACCAATCTTCGAAACTCCAGCTTACTGTATCTCACCATGGGCGCACTTACCCGCAGAAAGTCCGGCTGGGCAGCCGCAAATAACGCGGCAATGTCATGATGCGGCCTTTGTTGGGGCAAATGCATGTTTAATTAATAAAATAAAATATACGCGTAAACATTAAATATAGAGAAGCGTGAAAGAGCAGAACCACGTGAGTCGGCAAGCTGTATCGATAGTTGGGACTGGTATCGATAGACTCATGTCGATAGTATGTACAATTATAACGGCTATACCAGGATTTGGAATGTTTTGATTTGATTCTGCCTAAAGTTCAGTTGTTGCCACACCCCAATACTTGCGCATACGACTCTCGTGTTCGTTGAACTCATCCTCATCGATCTCCTCCTCGTCCAATATATTGCGCTCCCGCTCGTGAGTGACGGCAAAATCATATTCAAAATTGTAGGGCATCAAACGCTGCAGGGATCCAAAGTAAGCGGAGTGGGGTCCTCGCTTCACGGGGGTTCCAACCATTTTTCGGGGTTTCCCATCGAACATATTATAGCCACAGCTCTGGGCCTGTTGGAAGGAGAGCGTGCTGCCAAAATGGCCGGCCATCGGCGGTTTAATATGATGGTAGGCGCCAATCGGCGTGGGAGTGGAGGCCAGGGGCTGTGGGAGCTGGGGTGTGCTCGAGGAGATGAACTTATTGGCCACGCTCCGCACTAGATTGGTGGTGAAATCGTTGCGATCCGGCATGGCTAGATTCGTGCTCGGGATGGCTCGCTGCTTGGTGAATGACTTGGAAATGGTGTTTAGCTCCTTGTCAAACAGCAGCTGCGTGTTCTGCTCGAGCATGTACTCCCAGCACTTGAACTGCTCCTCCGACAGCACAGACTCGGTTTCGTCCAGCATTTCCAGCTGCTGCTCCTCCTGCATGACGCGTGCATGCGCGAGAATGAACTCGTCGTTGGGCACAACGTTAGGGGCGTCCTTGGACAGAAGATCACGATCGCTCTGACCGCTCGGCGAGGAGCGTCCGGCCAGCGGATCCTGCTCGAGCGCCCGATGACGACAGGCGTTGCTGCGATCGCAGCAGGTTCGCTTACAGACGGAGACAGTGGGCGGCTGCACCAGGGCCGGCTTTTTGCGAACACTCTGCTTGAGCTCCCGAATGAGATGATCCACGTCGGTTCCAAGATGACGGAAGCGCACCACAATCACACTGAGGTTCTCCGATGCACCGAAGCTCTGGGCAATGTCCACAAGCCGCTTGGCTGCCAGCAAAGCGTTCTCCTCCTTGCGAATCTCTCTGGCGGCGCGACCAACGTCCATGACCGACCAGAGCTGGGCATTGCCCACAACAAGGTACTCGTCATCATTGCTCAGTGTTAGCTGGGAAAGAGAAACTCCAATTTAGTTGGTTTCGCTTAAGCTGAGGAGAGATCAAGCTACCTCTAGCACCTGTGGGTCAGGCATTGCCAGCGATCCCTGATCCTTGGCGGTGGATTCCGTGTCTGTCAGGCGCAACTGTGTGGTGCGACGCACCAGGTAGGCATCCAGCCGTCCCGTGCTAGCCATGCGCAGCACATAGCGCTTGCTTTTCAAAGGCCTCACCTTTGAGGGTGCCCGCGTCCGAGTGAGATGGAACAGGGCGGCACTCCGCACACTTCCGCACTGCTGCTGGGCCGTCAGCAACGTGAACTTCATGTAATCTCTGAGAGGAGCATCCTTGACCAGCTGCTCCTGCTTCATTAGGTCCGGCACCAGCTGAGCCATCTCCTGTGCCACCCGTCCATTGCCATCCGCCGCCTCAAACATGCCATAGAGGGCCTCATCCGAGCCGCCATAGTTGGCCGCACGCAACTGGCAGACCAACAGCTTTCGGCAGTCTCCGGATCCTGGCGTCTCTGCGAAACCCATCGTCCAGGGCGAATTCTTGTTTTGATTTCGCGGCACCGTCGCCACCCGCAACGTACTGGTGGGCAGGGCAGCTCGGTTATTGCCAGACACATCGATTAGGCTCCAGTTGCGCTGACTTTGAGTCTGGCATACCTTGAACTGTTGCTCATCCACCTGGAAATACGAAAGTATAGGATTATTAATCCCTGCATTATTATTGGGAAAAATAGACTTTTCTCCAATCTCACCTGCAGCTGCAAATTCCCCGATAGATCCAAGTACTTGAGGTTCCGCGAGGGCACGAGGGACAGCAGATTGACGCGATCCAGATGATTGTGTGATAGATCGAGGACCTTCAGCTTGCCCAACTTGGCCAGCTGGGGGGTGCAGAGCAAGAGATTGTTGCAGCAACGCAGCACCTTCAAGTGGTCCAGCGTGGCCACCTCCTCGGGCAGCTGTTGCAGCATGTTGCCCGATAGAACCAGGATCTCCAACTCCGACCAATTGCGCACGCATGCGGGTGGCAGGATGCCAATGCGATTGTAGGCGAGATGGAGCACCTTCAGCCGCGCTGCATTGTGCAGTGCCTCAAAGATGCTGTCGTTGAGCTGATTCCCAGCCAGAAACAGGTGCACCAAGGCCGCATGATTGTTCTGCTCGTACCGAGGCAGAGTCGATAGCTTGTTGCAGGCGGCGTTCAAGGTGTCCAAACGTGAATGCGTGACAAGGAAGAAATTTTCCGGCAGGCACAGCAGCTCGTTGCTTTGCAGTTGGAGCTTTCGGAGGCTGCTCAATCCCTCCGGAAAGTATTCAAGCTGCTGCAAGTCATTGTAGGACAAATTTAAATCAAGCAGGTGATGGATTCGATAGTTTCGAAGCAGTCCCGTTATGTTGGTCAATCGATTGTGCGAGGCGTCCAGTGTGGACAACGCCGCACAGGCGCCAATCCAATTGGGGAGCTCATTGAAATTATTGTGCGAGATGTCGATGCAATGGAGTTTCAGCGGCACTGGATGGGTGTTGGTTGTGGAGATGTTGTGAAGGCCTGAAAATAATTAAATATAAGATGAATACATAATGAATACTTGCACTCTGCAGCCCTGCTATTATCGAAAAATGGTGTTGGCAATTGGCGCATTATTTTAAATATTCAAAATTCAAAGAAAGACATGCTTTGCTTACAGTTGTGGTCTGCTAAAAGTGCCTGCAGATTGGTGGCGTTTACGATCAGCTCCATTAGCTTGTTCCGGCTGCATTTGAGCGTCTCCAGTTGGGCCAACGAGCTGAGGTCCAAGACCTCCATCTCATTTTCACACACCTCCAGTTGGGTCAAGTACTGGCCAGCGAAAAGAGAAAACGAAATACGATGAGAAGGAAGTCGTTGTAGCACGGAAAGAAGTGGACGGACACGGAGTCAACTCACATTGTAATTGCCAATCAAAATGCTTCCACCCAGCTGGCTGCCCTTCAGGCTAAGCTTCTGCGGAGTAGTGGGGCTGCTGCCGCTGCCACCGCCACCGCCACTGCCATTTTCCTCCTCCGACAGCTCGATGGGCAGCGGCGGCTTGACGCTGTTGTTATTGCTGGCATTAACTTTTAGTTTCGACTTGTATGGATCCGTCGGTTTCCTTGTGGCTTTGAGCATTGTTTCAGTCTGTGCTGCTGCTGCTGCTGCTTGGGCTGCTGCTGTTTCTGTCTATGTTTTCGTTTTCTTTAACTGTTGGCAAAGACGCCGAACCTGGGGGCCGGAACGATACCAGACTACAACAGCATTGCACAGCACTTGGCTATGCATCAACGAGCACCTACCTACAGAGTGGCGATCGCTTCAGATTTCTTATACTTCTCTCTGTGGAAACACTATACATACCCGTCCGTACAATGCACTGATCACTTCCGATTTCTAAACGAATACACCCCTTGTTGTTCTTTCTTTGTATGTTTCACTTAGTGGATAAGGATTTGCCTAGATCTGGAGCTCAACAGCTACATTCTAGTACGCGTACCACCCGCTCAATGCGATGCGTCTGCTCAACTGAAGACGAACACGTTAACTATGGCTATGGCTATGGCTATGACTGTGCCGTTACGGTAAGACAGACACGCTTGAGAGAGCGTCGTCAGTGTTGCGCTGTTCCAACATCCACCCGCTGGCTTATGTTCGGGTTCGTGTTGCCCAAATCCCCCCCCAAAGTTTCGTTAAAGCCATGCAACGTACAGTGAAGGCATTGAGGGGTTTGAGGCTCCACTGTAACGCTAGCTAGTTGATAAAGCCAAAAGACTTACCAATTTAGAGAGGAATGGGCTGCCCAACCAAACAGTTTTAAGAGCACCAACCAAAACGCGATGCACCTGCATATATCTCTTTCGTCTGTTCTGAAAGAGATTTTGAATGGTATAAAAAAGTAGTCACTGTTTGGGTTTTTGTTTTTTTTTTTGTAGCTTGTGTTTTGTTACACGAATTTTAGAAACAATTGGATTTTTTTATTATTTCAATGAAATATAATAATAATTGTTTG
This sequence comes from Drosophila helvetica, assembly GCA_963969585.1. NCBI lineage: Eukaryota > Metazoa > Arthropoda > Insecta > Diptera > Drosophilidae > Drosophila > Drosophila helvetica. The sequence continues at coordinate 58,540,677 of OZ018402.1, forward strand.
TCATGCGGCTACGCATTATCAGCAAAAACTCAGTAAATTTGTGTATTACTCTTGAATCGTTTTTCTTTTCTTTTCTTTGCTTTCCGTGTTCTGTTTTGTTTTTCTGGCGCTTTTTTCTTCGCTCTTTACACGATTATTGCTGGGGCTTTACAAAAATTTTAACAATGTCTGTACATAAAAAACTAAGGGCAGGCAATTATTTGTTTCTTATTTTCTGCTCATCTGTGGGCGTCGCGTCTGCTTATAGCCGTGATATTTATCCTTTACTCTATAACTTGGCCAAATAAATGGTTCGACAGATGCGCCCACACATGATCGGTTGGGGGTGGGGGTGGGGGGTAGAAGGAAGTCAAGTTTTGAGTACATAAAATAATAATAATTAGACAGCGGTGATTAGCAATAATATACGCCCTATCCACATAGTTTGTATCATATACGGGGGGGCGGGGGTTTTGTATGCATTAAAATAATATTTATATTAATATATAATATAAGTGTAAGTATATAGGTATGTATGTAAAATACAAAATAATTAAGGGTAAACATTTCTAAAAACATGGTGGATTGGAGCTTCAAAATAAATAGAATAACTACAATGCGAAAATGTAATAAGAGGGGGGCTCTCGGGGGTCTGGAATACGAAAAAAAACGTACGTTAACTAAGCACATTGTGCTGGCTGCTACGCTCATTTGTTATTATACAATTAATCATTTGTTGTTTTTTGTTTTCTGTTCTTTTTTTTTTGTTATATTTGCTAAGTATTTGTATGCTACGAAATTTGTTATTTTTTGTTTTTTTTTTTTTATACCGGTATCGCATCTATTTCTGTGTGTGTGTGTGTGTGTGTGGGTTGTCTTTAACTTATTTCGATATCTTGATAATGGGCTTAGCATTCGCCCGTGTCTCGATCCGATCCGATTCTTTCATCCTGCGGCAGTGCGAACCGCATAACATAGTTTAGGATTATTTTGTTTTTGTTTACTTATTGCTGTTGTACATTCAACTTAATATTAGAAATATTCAAAGTGGCATATGACTAAAATTCGTTATCGACTATCTGTGTGTGTGGGTTGTGTGGGGTGTGGGGCTAGGGCTGTGGGCTGTGGGCTGTGTAGCACGTTGGAGCGCGTTTAAATTATTCTTATATGTGGGGTGGTTGGAGTAGGAGAGGGCTGGGGCTGGGGCTGGTTAAGGGTTGTCAAGAGTTTTTAGGCAGCGCGTCTATGATTCCGACCCCGTATTCCGTTACCGCTTACGTTTCCGATTCCTATACCGATTCTATTCTCCTTAACGCGCATTGAGAGACTTATACAAAACTAGGAGACGTGTGTGGTAAGGGCGAGAAATTTGATTTCCGCACTACACAATCATAATAAATGGTATTTTCCGTATAAGTAGATAAGGATATTATGTATAAACATTAATTAATATATAGACGTAATTATGCTCCTCCGTACAGGTCCGTATATATAGACTTTAAGCTTACTCTGGATTTACCCACAACACCTTGCTATTTCCCGATGCTCGTCACCGCCGCCGCCGCCGCCGTGGAGAGCACCGCTGACGCCGTCGGCGCTGCCGCCGACGAATTCATTTGAATGCTGCCCATATCCTTGCTGCTGTGATCACCAATGGAGTTCGCCTCTATGCTCTGAGTCTCTGAGTAGTCCAGCTTGTAGCTGGCGCTGCGCGTCACATCCTCCATAGACGCCTCCTGACAGTCCCGGCCAATGTGCGTCTGGGAGCCGCAATTGTAGCAGGATATCTTCGGTGCTCCGCCGCCGCCCACCCCAGTGATGGGGCAAACGGTCAGCGCACTGTAGGGTGGCGTCGTCGGCAGTTGCTGCTGCTGGGGCGTGGGCGTCTGGACCGCCACAGCGTTCGTGCTGACCACAGCGGCAGGGTTTTGCAGCTGGGGCGGCGTGACGGCTGTGGGCGTGCCACCAGTGCCGGGTACCGGCAGGAAGGCAAGGCTCGTGTGGAACGCCGGATAGATGAGCTCTCCGTTGTGGGTAACCGGAGCCATGGGAAACCGGTAGCCGCCGCGAACAGATTGCGGCGGAGGCGGTGCATTATGCGCCTGGAATATCGTCTGCTGCGGCGGGGGTCCTCGTGTGTGATATGGATAGGAGGCTGCATTGTAGGCTGTGGGTGGTGGGGGCTGCGGCTGCTGCTGCGACTGTTGCTGCAACAGGACCGTAGTCGTGGGCGTGCTAACCGGAGACGGGCTAATAAGCAGCGCCTGCTGCTGCTGCTGCATGTTCCCGCTGCTCATCGTCATTGTCTGGGCATCGCTCACATTGCTTGGCGTACCCGTTGTGTAGATCTGCTGGTAGCTCTTCTCCATCCCATTGCGTCCGTTCAGTCGCTGCTGCAGGTTCATTTGCTGCTGCTGCTGCTTGTAGGTGAGATGGTGCTTCTGCTGGTAGCCTCCTCCCATGCCGCTGTGCACGACAGTCGTGATCATGCCCATGCCGGGATTGCCGACTGTGCTGTGTAATGGCAGTGGATGCGGCGTTGGTGTCTCCGGCGGCGATATGTCCCCGCAAGAGCCATTCGAGCTGCCCGATTCGCTGCCAGTTGTGGCCACACTCTTCGTCACGGAGCCGCTGCCATCGTCGTTCATGCTCATGTTCTGCATCAGGCTGTTCATGTAAGCGTTGTTCTGAAAGTGCTGCTGCTGCTGTGGCTGCTGTTGCTGCTGTTGCTGATGCGGCGGTATGTAGGCATTCGCCTTGACTCGATGATGATGTGCGGGCCGCTGGAAACCGTTGCGTATCAGACTGGGCAGACTCGTGCCACTGGAACTGCTGCTGCCGCCTTCGTTGATGTTCTCGTGCTGGAGCTCCCCCCCGCCAATGGAAGTGGGCGGCGGCGTGGTCTCTGCTGAGGGCCGCCGCGCCGCATGATGCTTGTGGCCCGTCAAACGTTGCGACAAGTTGCGCATTTGCTGCGACTGCAGTGGAACGTTGGAGCGCTGAGGACTCGTCGTGCGACTGCTTGACGGTGAGGACTGCTGGCTCAGCATCGGCGAACTGGAGGCTGGAGGCACATGATGATCTATGTTCTGCTGCTGCTGCTGCTGCTGAGGAGCAGCAGCCTGCGGGTGGGGCGGTGGTGCGTAGTGACGCATCGACCACGCGGCGGCCGTGTTCTGGTGGCCGAGTATGGCACTTGTGTCCGCTGGAATGGTGATATTCGATTGCATCATGTGTGGCACACCATCGACACTTATCTGGTGTGTTCCATCGGTCCCAGGCACAAGCTAATAGAGAGACAGAACGGGAGAGAGGTGAGGGTGTTTAATCGTTTAGGTTCTGCGTCTCGGATCACTTACCTTTTGAAAATGTTGGGGGAATAGCATTGGTATGTTGCCCTGCGGCGTCTGCACTACCTGGACCATTTGGGGATGCTGCTGCTGCTGGTGCTGGTGGGCCTGCTGATGTGCCTGCTGCTGGGCCTGAATATGATGCATCACATTCTGCGCCTGCTGTTGCTGTTGCATTATCAAATCATGCTGGGACGGCGCGTGCGGGTGCGGTGGATGTGGATGGGACTGTGTCTGGGGCGGTTCCATTTGCGCTTGCGCCGGAAAGTTATCCGCCACCAGTTTGTTCTCCTTGATCTTGCCCAGTATCCCGAAGATCTTCTTCTGCTCATCCATGGAGAAGACCGGATGGATGGCGGCCATTGTGTAGACAAGCAGCAGCTCCAGAAGCGTATCCTGGTCATTGATGCACCCAAAATCACACTCTCCCCAGCACTCGAGCGTCCGATAGATCTCGCTCACACAGTTCCGGTTGCAGGCACGGATCAGGGCCAAGTAGAGGGCCATTTTGCGGCGTATCTTCCTGTCGGTTGGATCGCCCTTCTGGCAGGTGAACATGTCGGCGGCCAGCTCCTGGGGATTGTTGGCACGCAGCTCCATTCCGCGCAGCGTCTCCGAGTCGCATCTGCCCTGCTCCTCGAGCAGTGTGCCCAGGAAGCGGAGCTCGAACGGCAGGCAGGCGGTGAGCAGCGCGTACATCGTTTCAATGCGATTGTAGCTCTCGAGTTTCTCAAACCACAGCAGGACGTCTTGTTTACAAATCATTTCCAATGTTTTTGCTGCTGCATCTACTGCCTGTGGACTATGGATGTGTCTGCGTGTGTGTGCGGGTGTGTGTGTTTCTGGTTGTTGTATGGGGATGTCGATGGACAGCGGTTTGGTTTGGATGATACCCTGTAAACAGAGCTCGTCTGTATGAGTGAGTGAGTGTGTGTGTGTTGCCTGTGTATGGGTTTGCGTGTGTGTGGATGGCGTGTGTCTGTGTGCTCTAGTTACGTGTGGTGGGTGCAAAAACCACAACAACAATAACTAGAATCTCGATAGTTGGCGCAGCTGCTGCTGCATCACTGCCGCAAAGGCTATGCTGGGCTGCGGATCGGATGAGCGCCTGAACACACAACGCAGCTTCGCTTGCACTGCTAATTAAGTTTTATGCGCTCTGCTCTCCTTGTTTGGCGTTTGCACAATTTTTCGCCTGCTGCTTCCACAAAGGCTGCCCACTACAACTAGTTGTCGTCGCATATATTTGCGCGTTAGCGGGTGGAGGAGGGGTGCTCACGGGTAGCGGGGGGCTGCACCACATTGGCCAGAGACTCGTCGGCGTTGGCTAGTTTACTTCTCGCTGCTGCCGCTCGGGCCGCTGTTATTTGTGACTCGCCGATGCGAATTTCTGCACTTAGCTTCTTCTTAACCATTCCACGCGCACTCTTCCACGATGTTTAACACTTTACGGCTCACGGGCACTAAATACTCTACATTTATAGTTTCAGCACGCTATTTACTTTGCATTGTGTGTGTCTTTTCATAAAATTTTCTGTTCTCCCCAGACTCGCTGGCGTTGGTTTACTACTCGCCAGTGTGACCGCGTATTTATCGATAAAATGTACAGTATGACCGTCAGAAATATAAATATAACCCACTCAAGCCCCCACTATTTAAGCAAGTTTACCGTGATTACTACTTTTATGCGATTCTGTGACTTTTAAATAACTGAAAATTTATTCAAAACTATTAAACCAACTTTTGTAACTTATTTGTTGGTATATTTCTATGAAAAATGAATACAAGTACAAAGAAACTGCAGAAGCTTAGAAACCATCCTCATCATCTTCAGCCATCTCCTTGGCCAACTCCAAGTCCTGCTGCTCACGCTCGCGTCTCTCCTCAGCACTCTCCAGATCCTTGCCGTACGACTTGGGCGGATAGCGCATGGCCTTGACGCTCTGATTGTGTAGATTCAGGCAGAACGAGATGCGCTCGTGGAACGCCAATTGGGGCTCGCGTGTGCTGTAAATGTCGGTGCTCTCCTTGCTGCGCATGTAGTTCTGTGCCGGATCCAGGGTGGCCTCAATCACACCGTCGCGTATGGCCTTCGACACAATAAACTCGGCATCCTCGGACGAATCCAGCATCAAACGCCGGGCGATATCCTGGGGCGAGATTCGCGAGTAAGAGAGACCAATCGAACGGATAGCAGTCTTGATCACATTGTGACGCAAACGGATGATCAGTGTGAAGGTGTGATCCAGCTGGAACTTGGGTCCGTACTGCAACACCACGTCCCCGAAGCGTTTCAGGTTGCCCAAACGCACAGCCTGCGTGAGCTGGAAGTATGCACCCAGGGACTGTCGGAGTCCCGCCTGACGGAACACAACGCGCTCGGGAATATTGCCCAGCAACAGTTCCACCACAATGATCAGCTTCTGCACGGTCTGGCGGAAGCCGATGGCCGCATGCTGAGGCGATTTCCGCAGGGCCTGGACCAGATGCTTGTGTGCGTCACTGTACTCCAGCTTGGCCGCCTTGATCCGGCCCAGATAGTAGAGGAAACGGGCCCATTCATTGTTGCTGGCCGACTCGGGGTAGACGGACTTCTTCACCAACTTGTCAGCCTGATCGTACAGGGCATAGTGCAGATAGTTTCTGAGCAGGCAATTAATGAGCACAGCCTGACCCTCGAAGTCGTTGCGTAGGGTGGCGGTCCGTAGGCGGGCGTGCAGGAAGGCCCGAATGCCCTCCAAGGCGTTGTTGAGCTCAGCCACTCGCGAAAAGTAGAAATAGGACTTGGCCCCGATGAGGTCGAGGGTGCGACGGTTTTGGATGGAGATTTTGGCCATCAAGGCATCGGCACACGTACCGGCGCGTTTCAGATCGTTGGCGTCGATCAATTTGACCAACAGAAGCAGATAGAAGTAGGCATCCACCTCGGCTATTGGTGCCTTGGTAGCCACCAGTTTTTTACTCACATCAGGCAGCTCGGTGGCGTCCTTCTCCACAGCGGGCATCAGAGCCAGTGCAGCCTCACGGTCGGCACCAGCTGGGTAGATTGTCTGGGACAGATTGCGGAAAACAACGCCGTTCAGCTTGCGTCGGGTGTTGGGCAAATTTCGCAGCACACGCAGGATGAATCTGTGGCAAAAGAATCCATAAATATCTTTGAAACTCTGATCTATGGTAGTAGAGCTTACCGCGACTCCTTTGAAGCGACACTCTTTTCGATTTGGCGTATCTGCTCGCGAATTTCTTGGACAGCGGCCACATCTTGGTTTTTCTTTTCGTCTGCCAGTGATATTTCGGTCGTTGGAGGATCAACCTCCATCTCAACATCCTGAGTGCCAATATCTGCTGCGTTGGTCATGTTGTAGAACGTTTAATTTGCAATTTATACTTTTAAATCGCCTGTATTTCGTATTTTTTCCAAAATGCCTAGTAATGCTATGATATCGGCTTGTCGATTATACAGTGTGACCCTCGGAAATATAAATAACCCACTTAAGCCCTCACTATTTAAACAGGTTAATAGCTCAAGTAAAACAGCGAAAATTAATACGGTTTTTAAATACATCATGTAGGCCCATACTTTATCTTTCGCTACAAACAAAATGATTACCTAAACTGTGCTAAAATTCTTAAAATTTCATAATTTTCATGGAGACTCTTTTCGTACCCGCTGGTCGAAATGGGTTAATCGTTGATTCGAAATCATATTCCTCGATTTTGATATTCGGTTAAAAATTTCTAGCTAGCCAGGTCCCTCAGCACATAATTTTAGCTGATAAATCAATAAATTTTCTTCAAGAAAGGCTACATTTTAAGCACTCCTATTTGATTGCTTATAAAATGCCTACTGGCATACAATGGGTTAATCTACAGCTGCTTTCTTTGACAGTGCTGTAAAATTTGTATTGTGGATTTCGATGGGGGCGCAGCATTAACAGAGCTGTTAACTGGCCATCTGGGATTCCGGGGACGTTATCGCTATTACAAAATAATTCTCACAGGACCGGAATGTGAATGAAAATATATATAAATTCTCAAGTTTAAAAATGTTACGATACAGACCCGTTGTGCGCATTCTGCAGCACCGGTCCTACTCGGTTGGCAATGGCGGCAATTCCGGTGGCAATAGTCCAGACGACGACAGGCATCCCATTAGGCGGACGTTGCGGTTACTCGGCAATGATATGCGCAAAGTCAAAGAATTCTTTGTGCCCAAGGACCCCATTGCGGAGGACACCTCTGAACGAATTCTGACTCAAAGTAAATTCAAATTCGAAGGCGACAAAGGACGGAATTCCAGGCAGCCAGATGAATTCCAGACGCACTGCGATGTGCTGATCATCGGCGGTGGCGGTGTAGGCAGTTCCATTGCATATTGGCTAAAGGAGAAGGCGCGCGATGGACTGAACGTTGTGGTTGTCGAGAAGGATGATACGGTATGTGTGACAATCATGGGATAACTGCTCCACACAGCAATCTAACTCGTGTCTCTTTGTAGTATGCACAGTCTGCCACCCGCGTCTCTGTTGGCGGCCTGTGCCAGCAATTCTCCCTGCCCGAGAACATACAGATGTCTCTCTTTGCTGCAGACTTTTTGCGCAACGCCAAGGAGCACTTTGGCTCAGAGGTACCGCTCAACTTTACGCCCCAGGGCCATCTGATGCTCGCTGGCGAGGAGGGCGCCGAGAGCCTGAAGAATGCTTCGCAGCTGCAAAACGAGCTGGGTGCCCGGAACGAGCTCCTCACGCCAGATCGACTGGCGGCACGTTTCCCCTGGCTGAATACCAAGGGCATTGCTCTGGGCTGCCATGGCCTCGAGAAGGAGGGCTGGTTCAATTCATGGTCGCTGCTCACAAACTTTAGACGTTCTGCTAGCGGACATGGTGCTCATTTCGTCGATGGAGAAGTGGTGGACTTTGCTTTCCAAGCACAGCCGGATATATCCGTCTCGGGGGACAATAGCGCCAACGAAGGCAGCTATGATGGTCTGGACAAGGCTGTTATTCAGCTGCCGGACGGCACACGACGCACGTGCAAGTTTGCTCTCTGCGTGATAGCAGCCGGAGCTAGTTCCGGAAAAGTAGGCCGACTGGCACGTATTGGTACCGGTCGGGGAATGCTGAGGGTTCCCTTGCCCATAGATGCACGAAAGCGGTACATGTATGCAATCAACACGCAGGCACAGAATGCACCCGGCATGGCCATGCCCATAACCATCGATTCCAATGGAACATTCATGCGGAGAGACGGCCTGGGCGGCAACTACATCTGCGGGCACAATTCCGATCCGCACGTCGATCCAAACAGTGATAATTTGGTGGTTGATCCGCAGTACTTCGAACAGCAGATTATGCCCGCACTCGTAGAACGAGTGCCCGCCTTCGAGGCAGCCACAGTTGTAGACAGCTGGGCGGGCCTGTTCGAGCATAATATTTACGATGAGAACGGCATTGTGGGACCACATCCGTACTACCACAACATGTACATTGCCACAGGGTTTAGTGGGCACGGCATCCAGCAGTCGGTGGCTGTGGGTCGAGCCATATCCGAGCTGATTATGGATGGACAGTTTCGCACGATCGATCTGTCGCGACTGAGCTTCGATAGACTAATTGTCGACAGGCCCATGTACGAGTTGAATAATGTTCTAAGCTAGTGTCGTGTCTGTTGAAAGTACAATGTATTGTACATTATTAAAGTTTCATTTTACTATTTGAATTGTCCTGGTGGCGCACCAAAGAGACCACCGCCCTGTTTGCTGGCGGCACGCGAGGGGGCAAAGCCCAGCATTTTCTGTATGTTCTGGCGAATGGACATGGTGCACAAAATGTAGAGGAAGATGAACGAGCAGTCGGTGTAGTCTTCGCCGGCCAGATTGCGATGGCTCAAGCCCTGAATCCAGGAGATGGGGGTAAAGGGCAATTGGGCCACAACACGTCCATCAAATATGGTGTTGAACATGCTCAGCAGTGCGGTGAAAGCGAAGCCGGTGGCAAACATCGACTTCATCTTCACCAGCGACAAGTCCCGGTTATTGTTCTTGAGCTTCTCCTCATCGCGCTCGAGTTTCTTTTTCACCGCCTTGTCCAGAGAGTCGCCATAGATTTCCTTGCGGCGCTCCACTTAAAGTAAACACACGTTAATTTCTGATAATGATAACCCAATTTGCAGTACTTACATTTCTTGCTCTGCTTTTCGACTTCGGTCTTCAGCTTTTGGTATTTTTCAGTGCGGTACACCAAGACCCAGGTGAGGCCTTTTAGGGTAAAAATTAATGAATATGTTGGAAATTCAACTGCTTTGTCATGTTTAACTCACCTTCGCCCAAAAAGGCTGTGCAGACGGATATGAAAACTATTAACGTTGTGTCGGACCACATTTTTTCACTTATTTTGGTGTTAATTGAATGCAGTGTGACCGTGAATTAAGCGATAAAAAATACCGTTGGACTCTCAAAACTATACCAGCACATACGGTCTCATTTTAAAAAAATACCGTAATAATACCAAAGTAAAATAATTGTAACAAACTGTTGGATCTTTAAAACGAGGATTTTGGAACAGCAGCTCTGAATTGGGTTAAAAAATTGCATTATCTCCGAGATTTAATATGAGATATAGTTAGATTCGAAATATTTTCATTCTTGAATCTATTTCTTGTGTTCGTTTTATTTAAATTTATTTCTGACAAAATTAGTTCGCACGATGTGTGAGCCAATTCCAAGGGCTAATTGGCTAATTGCACTATTTAAATGAATTATATTATTTATTTTCAAAAGAAAGCCGGGCCAAACTGGACATTTTGTATCTCTAAGATTTAAAAACACATATTATTGGCATGGTCACAAGCTTGCCGTCTGTTAATAGATTGTATTTCTAAGTTCATTAAAATTTCAAGAAATATTAATTTTACATTTGTTTAATAATTAATTGTTTTGCTCATTTAGTATGTATATATTTTTTAGATTCCGCCGATACAGACGTATATCCTTGCGTTGATGCCGCTGCCGCTGTCGCGTTCTATTGACGTGGGATGTTGAGGGCTGTGTGGTTTTTATTTTTGTTGGAGGTGAGATGATGACGTTAGGCGCTGTAAAAATTGCTACATTTGAGGAAAGAAATCATATCAGGTTATATATGTATATATATATCAATATATGTCAATATATATGTGGGCATATAGAACAACAACAAAGAGAAATAGAATGGAGAGGTGAGAAAAAGTGGAAGAGAGGTGGAAAATCTTCAAATTAAGTTTTGTGAAAACGTTGCCAAAAAACATTCAATTTGAAGTCGTTTTGAACTTCAAGTTGAATATTTAATAAGAACGTCAATATATTTAATGGAACGTGCGATAACGTTCGAAGAAATTGAACATTTTGCGGGTAATGTGAGACCACATAGAAGTTTGTTTGCTTTTAGTTGCTGATTTTTTTCACTTTTGTTGTTGTGGATGATGGTTGCTTGGTTTGGTGGTGGTGGTGGATGTTGATGATAATTATTGAGATATATTTCATTGTTTATTTTTTCAATCTCAAGACGCCTCCTCCGCCTCCTGCCTTGCTGCCTAGTAACGTCTTCGCTCCCTATCGCGACTCCGCGAGTGGCGCCGCTCGTTTGAACGATTGCGACGCGTGTCGCGTTGGCGATCACGATCCTTGTCACGCTCCTTCTGTCGCTCCTCCCGCTCCTTGACGCGTAGCTTATGCTCCTCGATGCGTTTCTGGCGGAATGCCTCCTTCTCTGCAATCTGTTTGTGGAGAGATACACATTACACACCATACCCCCTATAGGATTAGGAAATTCAATGCTTACCGCTTCCGGCGTAAGTGGCAGCCAGTAGATGCAGGGCGTGATCTTTGTTTTGCGAAACAGATCATCCAACAGCCTAATGGGTGGCTCGTTCTCCTTTCTTTTTGTCTTGGACACTGTTTTTAAAATAGATTTAGTATCACAAAGGACATACAGAGAGCAGATATACGCTTACTTGGTGATCCAGAGCGGCTACGTCCGTGTGTATTGCGATCGTTATTACGTTCATTGCGGTCACGTTCGCGCCCTCTGACCCCCTCTCCTTCCCTGGAGCGCTTACGATCCTGACCGGGTCGCTCTACATCTCGCGATCGGGAATCCACCGCGCGCTCCTTGCTCCCTCGACGCCTGTCGTTGCTGATTTTGTCGCGATCATTGGGCTCCTTTTTGCCCACATCCCATTCCCTTACCGGGCGGGCAGGCTGCTCAGAGCACAACGATTAGATTGGATTTTAGTTACGAAAGAAGAAGAAAAAAGATTAGATTCTTTTACCTTTTTATCAGTCGCGTCCAAACGAGACCAAGTATTGCCCGATTGCTGATTATCTCTGGTATTTTCCTGGCCATAGCGTGGCGGCTCGTCCTTTGTCAATTGTATCGCACGATCCATGTCTGCGCGACTGCCGAAATCCACATTCAAGCACTTTGGATTCGAGACTGGCCAGCGCACTCCATGCAGGGCATGGCGTGTTTCAATAGCCTCGCTGTAGAGCAGGAATCACATGAATATAAAGGACATTTGCTTATATGGTAACAGAATACTTACTCTTCATTGGAATAGGCAACAAAGCACTTGGACTTGATGCGATCTATCCAGAAACCATCTTCGACTATCTTGCCCGTCCGTGCCAGCAGCCCCTTCAGCTGGAGCACAGTGAAGGGACGCACCAAATTGGTTATGTAGAGCACATGACTGGAACGATTGCGGGCTGGACTCGGTGAGCGGACTATATTGGGTTTCGCAGATGGAACTGTGGATTTACTCAATCCCCCGCCGACATGCACCTGCACAATGTCTGTGGAGAGCGCCGGTGTGGTGCGGCCCGTGCCTGTGCCTGTGGTGGCGGATTCCTTGGCCGCATTCGACTCGACGGCGACACTGTTGTCTGTGGCAGTAACGACAGTGACCGTGCCACTCTCGTCGCATTCACGCTCCTTGCGCTGAACTGGTGTCACGGGGGACGCAGATCGGTCCGATTCGTGGTCGCTGGTGACAAGGCCCTCCTCCTCCGAGGACGAGTCCAGCTGGACATCGCTGAGCGGCACTGGCACCACATCGGATATGATGTTCTTCAGCGAATCCGTCGAAATGGCCAGCACGGGCGGGGCGCGATCTGACGGCTTTTTGTTCGTCAACCACTTGCGCTTGCGCACAGAACGCTGGCTCTGCAGAACTGTGGCTGCTGGCGCTGTCGATGGTGTCGCGGTGGCCGACGTCTCGTGCTTGTTGTTCGGAAGATCAGCGGCCTCGTCCTGAGCTGGTGCTGGCTGCTGTTCTACCGACTTTTTGCGATTCTCCTTTTGCTCGTCCTTCGTCTTGATCTGGTTCCTCTCCGGTGGCTGCTCCTTATGCTTCCTCTTCCTCTCCTCCCTGCGCTCCGACTTTGGAGTGTCCTCGGCGGCGGCGGCGGCAGTGGCGGCCTCATCATCCCTTTCTTCAACGTCCTCTGTTTGAATGTCTAATACATCACTGGATGTTTTTAGATGTTCCTCCTCCTTACTTGCTGTTAGGCTAATTGAAGGAGAAGGAACTTTTACCTCTTGAATGTGAATGCTCTGCCTGCCGTCGTCGTCAGCGTCATCTTCTTCGTCTTCGGTTCGCTTTTCATCATCCTGCTCGTCCTTCTTGGCATTACCTGGCTCTGGTTGCGGCTTTTCGACCTTAGGTTCCCGTTCCTCCTTCGGCTCCGGGTCCGTTACGGGTGCAGCATCGCTCTTAGACTCATCTACGCTGTCTGCAGCCGGAGGAGTCCTCTTCTCGCTCTTCTCTGGTTTGACGACATCAACGTTGTTTCTGCTCGACTCGCATTTATCTGAATCGGCGCCGTTTTCTCCCTCCTCCGGTATGGTTTCCACCTTTTTGTCGCTGCTTTTACTCTCCACGCGCTTTTTAGGCGTCGTGCGGCTGCTGCGGCTCTTGCGCACTGGTGACGGCGATGCCGCGCGCTCCTCGCTGGAGGCACGCTCGCGATCTTGAGCCTCATTGATTTCTTCGCGCGATGCGGCCGCCTGGGGCAATTCCTGACTTTCAGCAGCATCTTTATGCACTACGACGCTGTCGTCCTCGGTTCTCTCGTTCTCGGACACTTTGCGGGAGCGTCGACTACGCCGTGCCGGCAACGGTGCGGGCGATGTAGATTTTTTTCGCTCGCTACGCCGTCTCATAGCTGTAAAAGAAAGCGCCCACGGCACACAGCACTGGAAAAAATCTGAAATAAAATGCGCGTGAACTCCTATATGCCGGCGCGTCTGTTATTTAATGCACTGATGAACGTTTAACTCCTAACTTTAGCAATATGCACCTTTTCTTCTTTGAGAAAATTATTTTGCCTTGCCAGCGAAAGAAGAGCGTCAATCCGCCATCAATATGCAGGGTTGCTTTAGGGTTGCCTTTCGATAACTTTTACTGCGGACAAATTGCTTATAAAATGCACATAAACCTTTCCACTGCACAAATATTTAAAATTATTCATAAATCGGCAGCTCGCAACATTACATTTAATATTAATTGACAGCTTTGTCAAATATATACCTTGCTCTTGACTAAACTCTATTTACGTTTGCTGCGTTTTTCCACACTGTTTCCACACTCTGCAGCCCTGGGGCGCATTTCATAAGTCTGCTGGACTGAACCAAAATTTCCAACTTTATTTTAGGCATAAAATGCATTAATTTATTATACAAATGATTGTTAAGAATATTTCCAAATTAACCCAAGTCGTGGCCAGACTTCGGGTCGGCCCAAACCCAAGGCAATATGGCTATATGTCTAGATTTCGACACATCATCAACCAGCAACGGTCAGATTCGGGATTATCGTCGCTCTGCCCTAATGTGGGTGGACATCAGCACCATGGTACGGACAATGCATGCAGAGGCACGGCCTTGGCATTTGCAGCGGCCTTCACTTTGTTTGGAAACGGCGATAATGATAAGGAGGAGACTCCCGAAGAGAAATTGATCAACCAGATCAAGCGATCCATTCTGTGTGTCCAGCGGGAACAGTATGACAAGGCGGAGCAGATGCTCCACCTGGCACTGCGGATGGCCCAAGACTTGCAGAGCAAAGATGGCATTACGTATGTGTACGATGTAATGGCCAATCTGGCCATGGAACGCGAGCAGTTCAAAAAGGCAGAGAAGATATTCAGGGATGTGATGAAGCGTCTCTTTGCCGATGGCCACACGGAAGAGAGCCCAAAGGTTTGTCCGTCCGTTGTCTATGTTGAGGCCCAAACACCTTAAACTCCTTCGTTTCAATGCTTTTAGATTCTACACATTAGTTCCAAGATAGCGCACATGTCACAGCTGCAAGGGGATCTGGAGAAGAGCTATCAGGGCTTCATCTGGACACTGCAGCAGCTGTCCAAGCTACTTGAGAAGATGCCCGAAGACAAGGACATCCAAGAGCTGTATGGCTTGACAAAGAATTGGTATTGAAGGTGTTTCCATATTGATTTCCGAGCTTGTAACAACCCCCACACCCTTCCCATCAGACCGTATCCATAACGATGTGTATGTGTGCTTCATTTGCAGGTTTGGCCAGCTGCTGATGAAGCAAGGCAAGTACACAGAGGCCAAGAACCTTTTCAAGGAAGCCTTCGACACCCTCTGCGATGTCTATGGCGCCGTCAACGATGCTTCGGTGACCATTTTGAACAACATCAGTGTGGCATACGTGAACGTAAGTCCTGTCCTCCCTCCAAAAGGCATACACTTGGGCCATAACCTCAAGTCATTTCTTTTAGCTGGAAAACTACACAGAAGCAAAGGAAACTCTACAGCAAGCCATGGCTCTGGCCAAAGAGCTGAAGGACGTCAGTCAAGAGGGTGTGCTGCTGGCCAATCTGGGTCTGGTTTACCTACGCGAGGGTCTGATGCAGCAGGCGGAGCAGTCCTGCAAGTTGGCCTGGAAAATGGGGAAACAGCACAAGAATCCCGATGCCATCGAGCAGGCCGAGTATTGCCTCAACGAGATCAAGGCCACCACTAATGGCACGAAAGGGGAATGAATTAGAGGTGTTTTTCCTGTTAAAGTGTATTTTTTGACTAATTCAAACTGTTCGTATAGTATAGCATAATTTTTGAATGCATATATAAAACTCTATCTCTGAAATGATGTGGATGTTTAAGTAACCTTCCAAGACACTATTCAAACTTGGCTATAACAATCATCAGCGCCACGCCGGTGAGCAGGGCCAGGATCTCCTTTAAGGACTGCTTCAGCTTGGTGGACTCTTCCAGCAGCTCTGGCAGCACGCTCACTGTGGCGATGTATATAAATCCGCCGGCTGTGAAGGGCAAAACCCAGGGGGCAGAGTTGTCCTCCCCGCTGCCGGCACCAATCAGAGCCAGAGCAGTGCCTGCCACGGCTCCCAGCGCCGTCACCAGCTGCAGCATCATTGCCTTCTTGCGGGAGCAGCCTGATTTGATAAGTATGGCAAAATCACCTATCTCATGCGGCACCTCGTGCAGCAGAATGGTGATGGTTGTGATTACGCCGATGCTGTTGCCAGCCAAATAGGAAGCACCAATTGCCAGGCCATCGGTAAAGTTGTGGGCAAAATCTGCCGCCAAATTCAAGTAACCTGAGATCTCCACTTCTCCCTCGGGCTCTGGCTCGGCTTCTGTTTTCTTTGCCTTGGCTTTCGAGGATTTACCTTGTTTGTCGCCATCTCCGCTGCCGTCTTTTATCGGTGCAGGTTTGGGTTTGGGTTTGGGTGCACCGTGGCTGTGCCCGTGTCCACCGCCGCCACCCTTCAGAATGCGCACAAGTTTCTCCACCGAAAGGAAGGCGATAATACCGCCCAGAACCCACAGACCAACGCTCATGTCGTGGCTGTGTCCATGGGCCTCGCCTTCATGATGATGATGGTCGTGTCCGTGGTCGTGACCATGTCCGTGGTCATGCTCTCCGTGACTATGCGGGTGCGTGGCATGCGGTATCAAGTGCAGGAATGCATCGCCCAATAGGCCGCCGGATGCAAAGGCCAGCAGAACTTTCAAACGGGGTTTCATGGCATCGCTGTTATCAAGCGGTATGATGTAGAGCAATACAAAAGGCGCGGCGCTGATAAGCAACGTGGACCCAATGGAATGCAACCATATGGTGCCCATATCTGTAGAGAATAAGTTGAAGTCACCTATGTAAATACTGAGAGATAATGCGAGAGCTTACCAAGTGCCGGCTTCGTTTTGCTGTGGATGTGGCCCTCTTCATGGCCATGATGATGATGCCCGTGGTGCTCATCGTGATGATCATGATCGTGGTGCTCCCCATGATGATGATGATGATGATGATCATCATCATCATGATCGTGATGGTGCACTGCCGGCGGAGCGTTCTTCGAATCAAAATTTTCATTCGCTTCGCGGGAGTATTTAAAAGATGGATTGCCCTGGCCACCGCATAATGACGGTAGGGAAAGCAGAATACCACCGAGTATAATGCCCAGTGCTATTTTCTGGTAAAATGGAAGCTTGCTGCTCTGGAAATCGGCCAGATTCTTGGCCATTATAAATATACGCGTGGCTTTCTTTTGTTGACGTGACTGGTGACTGTGGCAGTGCTGCCAGTTTAGCAATTTAGTTGCTAGATCTGGCAACTTTTAAAAAAATTTGCAACTTTGTTTTTTAAAGTGCCATTAGCCACAAAACTAGCAATTTTTAATTATTTTAGCAATTTGATTATAAAACTAGCAATTTTTATATATTTCTTCACACGATTAACAGTGGTTCACAAAGAATAATAACATTAGATTGCTTTGAAAATACCGAGAGTGAGTGACGAAGATGGTTGTCGATAGAGACTGCGGTGTCCCAGTGCTTATGTAAAATTCGATAAATCATTGATATTACTGGTAATTAATTATGCTAGCCCTGGAAATTTAACAAAATAAGCAAAATATATATAAAAAAATTCAGAATTCCCGCTGCCCGCTGTTTTCGTTTTTTTCCCGCAATTCTACTTTGAAAAAAGCCAGAATTTACGGGAAAAAAGCTGAGTTGACAACATTGGAAAGTACTCACAAGAGCTATCGATATTTGGTGTCTCCTTTCGATTGGAGAGCACGACGATAACTCAACCGTTTTTTTCCCTCAAGAGACACCCGTTTCGACAGGTTCCTAACCGGTGCCCCAGCGATCTCGCTAGAAATGAAGAAGAGCAGACATCATCTAGAGGCCAGGCTTACTCAATACCGATTCGCAACGGTGGAGCAGCACAGGGAGACCCAGGACAGCCTACAGACACCTCCACCAATGTCCTTACCCATTAAACCAGTCAGGGTCGAGGAGATTGTATATTGTATATCCTCTTGCATATAGCACAAGGCTTGGTTCTCACTATATTACTTAATTGTGTTGTTAAGATACTAGTTATGCATTGTATGGATTCAACGCTTAATAAAATTAAAATTAAAAGAAAACTGTGATGTTTTTTTGTTTTAAATTTGTATATTTTGCATTTAAATGACTATTAAATATCTTTCGCTTTTAGTTGGTTTTTTTTTTTCGTTGCCAGACATAGTTAAACGATGCTAATAACTAGACACGTGAAGGGTGCATAATATTTTATGTATACGATGCCATTAGATAATCCGTTACAAAATAAGAACGAGTAAAATTCGGTCGGTGTTCAATAAATAATAACTTCGAGTTACACACATAACATTACTGCAGATAAAGGCCAACGCTACCCGTTCCATGTACTTCAATCGGGGGCTGGGCGGGGCGGTGCGGGGCGGGGCCGTACACTAAGTATAATTTTAAATGCTCTCTATGTATGTGTATGTGTATTTACAAGCCACTTTGGTTGCGAATTGCTCATGCTCCTGCTGCTGCTGCTGCTGCTCCTGCTCCTGCTGGACACTCTTCAGTACAGATTGATCTTCTTGAGTATCGTTTTACGGCACATGTGACACGTGCGCAGCGTCTCGGCGCAGTGGGAGCAGGCCCCGTGGCCACACAGAAAGGCCACGTCCCTTTTGCGCTCCATGCAAATGCCACAGAAGTGCGACTCCTCGAACTCCTGCACTTTGTTCTCCAAGTAGCGCAGCAGATCCCCCGAGGGCAGACGGGTCGGATCGCTGGGCGACGATGTGGACGATTGCAGGGAGACCACCCGCCCGTTGGAGGTCACACGGCGTTCTATGAGCACACCGCATCTCAGACATTTCTTCATGCGTATGCCGCACTCCTCGCAGGCGATTTGATGTTGGCACGGCTCGAAGCGCACCAGGGGCAGGATCTCATTGCACACGATGCACTCCAGTGGACCCGCGACCATGGCCGGACTAGGAGCCGGACCAGGCAGGGCGGCAGCCACAGCACCGGCCACAAATGGCTGCTCTGCCGCTGCCATGGCTGTGGCTGTGCTGCTGCTTGAGGTAGCTGGCGGCTTGGGGGCCTTCTTGCGAGGCGCAACCTGTGGCGAAACATTCGGGGGTGCCGTCAGTGAGGGGGCATCCGAATTCAGTTTCTTGACTCCCGGTGATGCTGATGGTGTTGGCGGTGCAACGGCTGCTGATGGCGACGGCGTTGCTCCGGCCATATCGTTGGGCTTTGGCATTACATCTAGATGTTGGCGCTGAGGTGGCGGCGGAACGGGCGCCGCACCGTTTGTCTCCGCGGCCCCAGAACCGCCGCCCGTTGGCATTTCGTCTTCAGACATATCGAGAGCCTGCAGGCGCAGCAAGGCTGCGGCACTCGAGGACTCCGCCTCCGGCTGCTGCTGTCCGAAGATCATCTGCCTGATGTTGCGGTCGGTGATCCACTCGAATATGCTGGCATTGGCATTGTTCAGCTCCACGCGGCACCCGGCCCGCGACAGATAGATGAGTATGCTGTACATCAGACGATCCTCGGGGCGCACACTCGTCTGAACGAGGCTCATGTAGAACTTGTGTATCTCGGGCGCCTCCTCGGGATTCGGTTCCGCCGCCGACTGCAGATTGGACTTCTTGATCACGCACAAGTGCATGGCATTGTCCCCGTCCTCGTCCTTGGCATTCACATCGCACGACAGCCGCACGAGCCGCTCGATCACGCCGGCATGGCCCTGCGAGACGGCCAGCAAGAACGGCGTCTGACGCCGATTGTTGCGGATGTCCAGCTCGGCCTGGCCCTCGGTGACCAGCGTCTCGACCACCTGGGCATGCCCGTTGAGGGCGGCCAGATGCAGGGCCGCGAATCCATCGTCCTTGCGCACATTCACCAGCTGCCGCGAGAGCTGCAGTATGCGACGAGCGGCCACCACATTCCCCTTGAGCGCCGCATGGTGCAGCACATTGAAGCCGCGATTGTTCTTTACCGTGAAGTCCAGATTGGGGGCATTGCACAGCAGCTCCACCACCTCGGTGTTCTCCTTGCCGATGGCATCGTGCAGTGCCGTGTCGCCGTACGAGTCCTGAATGTTCACGTTGGCCTGGTGCTGCAGCAGCTCGCGCACACAGTGCGGCGTCTTCTTGTGCGCACAAATGTGCAGCGCGGAGCAGTGGCTCGAGTTGAGGAAGTTCACTTCGGCCCCGTGCTGCAGCAGGACGCGCATTGTGGCCGGCTGATTGCCAAAGGCGGCATAGTGGAGCGCCGAGTCGCCCTCCTTGTCCACAGCATTCACATTGGCGCCCTTGGAGATGAGGTAGCTGACCAGCTCGACGTAGCCCTGGTGCGAGGCCACCTGTATGCACGCCTTCCCGCCGCTCATCACATCCACCTGGGCGGGATTCATGTCCAGATATTGGCGCACAAACTCCAGATGCCCCTGGGCCGCTTCGCGCACTAGTTTGTCCGCCACAGAGCTGCCCGAGAGGCCGGAGAGGGGTGTCATTACATGATCGGCACGCCGATGGCTCAGATCCATCATGCTGTTGGAGCGTTCCGCGGCGGTGGCCAAAGGCGAACGCTCCAGTTTGACACATTTGGGATTCAGGGTCCACTCGAAGCCATCGTCCAGCTGCTGAATGCGCAGATCCCCATCCGAGTAGACTTTAACCACTTTGCAGATCTTACCCAAAGCCTAAAAAGGGGAAACAATTCAGATTATAAATCTAGGGATTAGGGATTAGGGGCTAGGGATCTCCTGGCCACCGCTTACATAGCGCATAATATCAATCCATTCGCCGTGACCCTTCTGCAGCTGCTGGACCTTGTTGGCATCGTTGATGATGGTCACCAGATCCCCCACACGGAAGGAGACAACTTTTACGAGTGCGGCGGGATGAAAGGTCCAGCGATTGGGACAGTTTTCATATTGCACCCTGCCGGAAGAGGAAATTATAATTAGTAGAATCTCCGCTCAAAGGATCAAAGTTGTCCTTACCTTATGTCTCCTTTATCCGTGATCCGATGGACTGTTCCCAGCTTGGCTAGATGCTCGACCATTCGTGGATTCCAACCGCCATGGCCCTGCTGGAGTTTCATGAGGGCATCCACCTCCAGGCAAACCTTGACCCGATCGCCCACAGAGAAGCTTGGCTTCACCATCGGCGCCACCGGCTGCTGCTCCTCCGGCTGGCCCAGCACTGGCATGTGATCCTTGTAGTAGTGGCCGCCGCCCGTGGCCGATATGTACTTGAGGTCGACGTTGCCCTTGTGCCCCAGACGATAGACGTTCGTCGAGCCCGTCACCCACGAGACGTTGGCCACACTGCGACAGGATTCGTTGTCCCAGCCACGGATTTCCATAACCCGCCCCGTCTTGCCCTCGCCGCCGTCCTGGTCGTTCCACTCCCAGTCCGGGCCGCGCACAACCTTCGAGCCAACGAAAATGCCACGCAGTTGAATGCGCTTCGATCCCTTGCGCGTCGGCACTCGCACCCCCAACGAATTGGGCGTCGTGTATCTGATGAAGGGATGCTCCAGATCGTGCAGATCCTCGGCGTAGCAGAAGGCACACAGATGATAGTTGGCACACTGAGCACACTTGAACACAATGCCCGCTATGCCGGCCTTCGAGCAGCCATCGCAGACGACATTTGAATGGCGAACGCCTGCCAAGGAATGCCAGATTTGAGATTTAAATATCTCTAAATTCTGATAATGTCTGATGGCTGAATGGACTTACCGACTTGAGCATTATCCACAATTATCAGATCGTACTGACTCTGATAGCCCACACGGTAGTTGGTGCGATGTCCCGAATCCCAATTGACGACCACAGTGTTCTCTGGTGAGTGTGTGGACCCGCATCGGCCGATTTCGCAAACGGTCCCAACGTGACCTTCTCCGTCGTCTGTTGCGCAAGCAATGAAATGAGAGACAGAGAGAGAGTGCAGGGAAAACACACGATTTGTTAGAGAGAAGAGGTTTCTGTTGCGCGTTCTGGTTCTGGCTCTGGCTTCCTCCTGGGGCACATCCGGTGGCAAGACTTCCTCCCCTTGAGGCGGCTTCGATGCTTCCTCCCCTCCATAAACAACACGCTATAAATACATTTAATCATTGACTCTGCGGAGCCTCCAATCCCCCCGATTTTGTTATGCACTCGAAATGCAACAGCAGCAGTCGGAGCAGTCGGAGCAGCCGGAGCAGCAGCTGCCTCTTATAATTATACACACACAAACAGACAGACAGACAGACACGCTGCTGGTCCTGTGTTGCCGGAGAGGGTGACATGGCAAACAGCAGGATTGGGGGCCGCATTAAAGGCGGATTGTCTATGCCCCAAAAATAAAACTCTCCAAACACTCTGGGTCTCTGCCTGCCACAGTGCAGCCCCTGGAGCTGTTGCACACGATCCCCCGCCCCTCCGGCCGCTTCTATAAATAAACACTCCACGAAAATGGTTGGAGACAAAATGGCACGCGCCCTTGCGTGGCTGCCGCTGCCCGTCGTCTGACATGACAGCCGCCAGACGTTTATGCCCGCAGGCGGCGGCACGGCACGGCACGGCATGGCAGAGCAGTATTTGGCTTTTTTCAGGGAAAGACACATACCATGACCTAATCTGTTTATACGGATGGTTCCAATGAATGTTCCTATATACATATGTATATATATTTGAAGTATTTATGGACAGACACTCCAGAGATGTGCAGCTGCAGCTGCAAATGGGAGACCTCTATGGAACTATTAGTCATGAGAATTTCTGGAGAATAGGGATATTTATCTTGCAGTTAAAAGGTAGGAATTGACTTTAGTAGATTAAAGTCCTGCCACAGGCACAAGAAAATTAAATGAAAGTACTGTAAACGAAGCAGAATAGAATATAGAACTTCTAACAAGGTTTTTTCGGAACCCTAAGCGTCTTTCTTTGAGGAGCAGACAGTCCTAGAACTGTTTAAATTCTGAATCCTTAAGAAAGTCTCTAACAAGATGCTTTTTGGCCTCTTATTTCTGAGTTTTCGATCATAAAAGGGCGCTCTAAAGTTCAGATAAATGCAGAAATATTTAGAGAAATAGAAAAACCAAGGAATATAAATATATAAATAGCTCTATGGATATTTTCTTATATGTATTGCATTTTTCTTGAATTCTTTGCGACTCTCAAGACAGGATGATGAGATAGAACCAAAAATAGATTTCCTTCAGTTGTGGATCATTCAAGACATGACATGACATCTTTTTCAGAGCATTTAAATACCACCGAAACCATTGAAATTCTTAATGTGCCAAGGAAAACCTTCAAAGATAATGAATTTCATCCTTTTTGGCCAAAACAAGTCAAGGAAATAATACATTTAAGTGCATTAAATGGCATAAATGTATTAATATAAATAGTTAATGGAATACAAGTGCTATAAAAAAAGATATGACTCACTACTACTTTATAAATGATTTTATAACCCTCTAAGAGTGATAAAAGAGAGATATCTGATTAGATTAGGTTATTGCAGAAGAAGGCCTGTTTCAGAGCATTTTCATAACTTCTAATCTATAAATATTCCACTTGCTCCACTAGAAACTTTGTAATACTTTTTGGCCTATAACTTCAGCAATAAACACTCCATAAAAGCGATACCCTACTTGTGTGGTTCAACTAATCCCCCCTGTAATTAAAGGGTACCACTGGAAACACACTCATTTATATATGATAATTGTTCACACATCAAAAACTACAAGCAAATATGTATGAACGGTTAAAAGCATTAATTGAATTAATAACTACGGAATAATGTTATCTCGTTTCCAGCGAATGAATTTCACTGCCATATCTGTATACATATATTATCGAAAATACATATATACATATATAGTATATCCACCGTATATATAGAATGAAGCGTGGAGGGAAAGCAGCAAAAAGCAATTGGTAAGCGAAAAGAATTTCGCTGGCGCATTGAGTGTTCCTATAAATAGAGAGGCCGAGGCAGAGGCGCGTCCTCTTTTTACACACAACAACGCCCTGAGCAACGAAACGCAACGCCAGGCAAGGGAAGGGAAGGGAAGGGGCATCATGCCACACCGTAACACCTCTGCACCCCGTACACCCCGTACCGTACCCGTTCCCCCGTGTGCACCCATGTTCGGATACACGGGGCGCCAGTTGGAGCGTCAGAGTTTTTGTTTTTTTTGGGATATACAATTCCAAATTCCATTCCAAGTCCATTCGATTCTTACCTTGATTCGACCATATCCAATTGGGTCCGCGAACCACACGTATGCCGGGCGGAATGGAGGCTCGCATGGCTCGTTTCCTGATTCAAATTTTATATAATTTCCTTTGTGGCGTAGCGCTCAGCTGCAGCTGCGTTTCGGTATTCGGTTCGGATATACTTTGATTCGGTTGTGTGCGGCTACTGCAAGAAGGAGGAGAGCATACACCCAGATATGACATTTGACATTAGATTTCAGTGACGCTGCTGGCGCTGAATGGAAGTCGAGTTGAGAGTTCTTCTTGGATGGGGACCTGGTTAATATTTGGGTCAGATAACTGGTACAAAGTCAGCGCATGACTAAAAGGCACAGCACAGCCCAGCACAGCCACCGCACAGCACAGCACATATTCTGTATATGGAAATGTATACATAGTAATACCTGAGGAAACTGCAGTGCAATGCAATGCAGCCCAATGGATTGCATATTGCAAATGGATGGGATGGAATGGAATGGACTGACTGTTCAACGGATATGGAATTAGAAGGTCTCCATGACCATCGTTGTGCTGTGTATTGTGTATGGAACTCGGCTCCACATCAATGGTGCGGGAGTAGTCGGACGGACGTGCATATGACGCATGGCGATAAGACATATGGATGGGGATACATATGTTTGTACATATGTATATACGAGTGTATTTTTCTTGTGGTCTCTCGCTCTCGCTGAATGATAATAATAAGTGAATGGTACACTCAGCATTTCGGGATAATACAAAAAAAAACAAATGTATAATTGACCCGCATGTTGTTTACGAACACACACACACACGCACGAGCACACACCAAGTATATATATATATAGTATATATGTACATACAATGAAAAAGATTACATTTTTTTGGGGGCTTACCGAATTGCTTACCGAATGCAATTTCTAGACACTGTGTCACGTATAATCACTTTTACCCCAGCTGTTTCCGTTTAATATAAAGTTCAAGTTTTCGTTTTGGCTCTAATGTTGCATTTTTATGCGCGCGTGCGCTTTTTTAATTGGCATTTAATGTTTCCCTAATACTTCCCCACTTCAAACCGTTGCTACGGACCACAATTTAAGGCATTCTCTTTCGCTGTTTCGTTCACTTGATGCTCTTCTTTTGAGTTTTAGCACACCAACATCGCACTAGTACGCTGCTGACTGTGGACCATAACACTTTAATTTAATCTCTATTTGTCCAAAAAATTTAGAATTTTGCTAGAAACTACAACTAAAATTTTTGGCTTTCTTCTTCTTTTTCTAGGACTGGCCTAAAGATGGCAGTGCAAAATTACTGCCACCTATCGATGTATTCGATATGCGCAGTATCGAGTGGCAGTAAGTCGATACCAATATCGATATGCGGAACACAACAATTGCAAACACATGTTCAATGTTTGTGTAATTTCGGCCAAAGCAAATATTAAATTTAGCCATTTAATTATATTTGTATTCATGTACTTGAGCGGGTAATGAAAAGGGCTACCACAATGGATCAGTTGACATACACCACGGCAGTTAAAAAGGGTATGTAAAGCAATGAAGAGTGAGTAATAAAATGTAAACACTTTACTTTATGCAGCACAACTGGTGGAGAGAAATCCACAATCTCTGTTGGATCCTCTGCGTGTTTCTATGCACGACCAGGAGGACATCATAGCTTTGGCCCAACAAATCCAGAATGCCGACAAACAACTGAAACACACCACTTGCCACAAACTAGGAGTAATAATGGATCAGGTAGGGATGGCATGGCTCGCCCCTGATAAGGGTTCGAATAATATAAATTATACACCTAGATCAAGATGCTGCAAGCACAGGCCATGGAAATATTGAAAGAGTCCAATGTCAACCGAGACCTGCACAATGCCGCTTGCAACTTTACGAAAAAACCCGGACAAATCTATCATCTTTATCAAAGGGCATCAGGTCAAACATATTTCAGCATGCTCTCGCCGGAGGTAAGTCTTCTAGTCAACAATGCTTGTACAGCAGATTTAACCGTATTATTGACACATTTTCAGGAGTGGAATCATTCGGTAGACCAGACATATAAGGGAAGCTATAGACTAGAATTTGATTTAAGTTGGACACCGCTGGACAAGGTAAAGCAGCAAGATGAAAGGCTCAAGTGGGCGGAGGAATGCATGGAGAAGGCATTGGACAGTGGACGAGGCACGGCTATGGCTATTGACTTCAATATTAATCATGAATAAAATGGTTTAATTTCAATCAAATTAAGTATCGTATCCCCCGTTTTTAAATCGATAGCTTGGTGCCATCACCAGATGATTGAAAACTAGCTGCATCGATAGGCGCAAGACTATCGATAGGGTTAGTGCATCTCTATTTCTGTTTTGGTTTTTGTGAAATTTTTCGTTTTCGTTTGTTTTGTTCCGTTCGACGTTGACCAGAAGACACGTAATATGTCCGCTGCCAAGAACGAAATGTATTACAGCCTGCTGGAGTGGTTCAAAACTCTCAATCTGAATGCACCCCACGCAGATGCCGAGTCACTGGCAGACGGCGTAGCTGTCGCCCAAGCTCTGAATCAATTCGCCCCCGAATCGTTCACAGACTCGTGGCTGGCGAAAATCAAAGCCAGTGCCGTGGGCATCAACTGGCGTTTGCGTATGAGTAATCTGAAGAAGGTCACACAATCGCTCTACGACTACTACAGCGAGGTCCTCAATTACACCCTCAGCGACTTTGTGAAGCCCGATGTCCAGCGCATTGCCGAAAAATGCGACCTGGTCGAGCTGGAGCGTTTGCTCCAGCTGGTCCTGGGCTGTGCGGTCAACTGTGCCAAAAAGCAATCGTACATAACCGAGATCATGTGCCTGGAGGAGGAGCTGCAGGCGAATATCATGCGAGCACTCCAGGAGCTGGAGTCCACCCGAAACGCCGCCGAGGGGGGCATCGTCACGTCGCTGTCGCGCAGTTCCATCAGTGGAATGCTGGATGGCAAGGTCCTGCAAGAGGAGCGCGATGCCATGGCCCAGAAATGCTTCGAGACGGAAAAGAAAATGCTGCTGCTGATCGACGAGAAGACTAACCTACAGCAGGAGCTGCAGAAGGTGCAGAAGGA
Organism: Drosophila helvetica; assembly: GCA_963969585.1. Taxonomy (NCBI): domain Eukaryota; kingdom Metazoa; phylum Arthropoda; class Insecta; order Diptera; family Drosophilidae; genus Drosophila; species Drosophila helvetica. The sequence goes on from OZ018402.1 coordinate 58,567,691, forward strand.
GTTTGCACGCCTGGAGCACAGCTCCACAGTCATTGGCGACGATGGCGTTTCGTTGGGGCCCGTGCAGACGGGCTCTGTGCGCTACAATGAGCTGCGGCGACAGCTCGACTTGCTTAAAGAAGAGCTCTTGCAGTCGGAGGGGGCTCGCGAGGACTTAAAGCTGAAGGCCCAGCAGCAGGAGACCGACCTGTTGCACATGCAAATGCGGATAGATGAGCTAATGGTATGCACATATCAGCTAAAATTGAGTTTATTGTAATCCTATTTCCCACAGAAAAGCACTGCGGAAGTGACAACACTCAAGGATGAGGTGGACGTGCTGCGGGAATCGAATGACAAGCTGAAGATCTGCGAGGGACAGCTGGACACGTACAAAAAGAAGCTGGAGGACTACAATGACTTGAAGAAGCAGGTGAAAATCCTCGAGGAGCGCAGTGCGGACTATGTGCAGCAGAACGCCCAGTTCGAGGAGGATGCCAAGCGATATGCCAACACCAAGGGCCAGATAGAGCTGTTCAAGAAGGAGATCCAGGATCTGCACACCAAGCTGGACAGCGAGAGCAGCAAGAATGTGAAGCTGGAGTTTGACAACAAGAATCTGGAGGGCAAGAACCTGGCCCTGCAGCGTGCCAAAGATAGTTTGCTGAAAGAACGTGACAATCTTCGCGAGGCCGTCGACGAGCTCAAGTGCGGGCATCTGTCTTCCAATTCGGCCCTCACTGGCACCACCGTTTCCCGGGAGCTGCAGCCCCCAGCCACAGTCGAGAAGATGCAGCGTCTCGAGGCGGAGAACAAGGCCTTGCGCGAGGGGCAGGGCGGTCAAACGGCCTTGGCGGTGAGTCTTCAAAGATCCTGTACCGCTTTCTCTAGACCTTTCATTATTTTGCAATGCAGCAACTTCTGGATGATGCCAACAAACGCTGCGAGAATCTACGCGAGCAGCTAAAGACGGCCAACGAGCGCATACTCTCCCTGTCCCATGCCTCTCAGAGCGACGATCCCATACTGAAAGAGTAACCAAGCATTCCACTCTGTCATTAACTATTTGTACAAACATTTCTTTCGATTGCAGAAGCGAATTCGGCAAGCAAATCAAACAGCTTATGGAGTTGAATGAACAAAAGAGTGAGTCTCTTCGACGGTTTCGATTAAAAAAGGGAATCAACTTCAGTTGCAACTTTCTTTTAGCCCTACAATTGGAGGAGGCGGTGACGCAGAGCTCCTCGCTGCAGTGCAAGGTCACGCAGCTGGAAACTAATCTGACTGCTCGCGAGCAGGAAGTAATGGCCTACGATGCGAAATACCGAAAATGTTTGGAAAAGGCCAAGGAGGTTATCAAGAGCTTCGATCCGCGCATAGCCAGTGGTATTTATAGCCCTCAAAACACCCAAGAATAGGCATTAAAACATTCATTTTGCCTTGTAGCAATCGATGCCAGTGCCTTGGAGAAGTACTTCGATGTCGTTGAGGAGGAGCCAAAGCCAAAAATGAGCGTTATGGAAGAGCAATTGATGACCTCGGCCTTCTACCGATTGGGTGTCAATTCCCAGCGCGATGCTGTCGATTCCAAATTGGCCATATTAATGGGCTCGGGGCAGACATTTCTGGCACGCCAGCGACAGTCGGCGCCACGCAAATCACTAAGTGCAATGAAATCGAAGTAGGGGGAAGCAGGAGCAGAAGCATTCGTTTGGATTAAGTTAAGGACATATTTCATCGCCAGGGGTTTGTTTGAACATTTATATAAATAATATATATATAACGCAAGTATTTATTCGATAACCGCAGGGATCTGACCTGATCTAAATAGTATTTTTGTAGGAAATACTTTAATAAAGTTACAAAAAAAAGACAATTATCCAAATTAAGCAAACGATGTCTTTTGAATCAACCGCCAAATATTCTGCTAGAATTCGATCTGGCAATGCCTTCCAACGATCACTAGATATCGATAAGAAATATCGAAATTTAAATTCAAACCACCACCATCATTGTTTTTGTAAATATCTTAGTTTTAGTATAGAATTAAATACATTTAACGCATAGTTCAGGGCAAAAAACATACATATACATAGGTAAATCATATGGCCGCCTCTCCATGCGCTCTCCCGATCCACATAAATCTATCCAAAGAATCTCTTCTTTGGGCATTGGCACACGTACAAAAATGCAATTCAGAAAAGGAGCTTCATAGACGAGCAGTTACACATATAACAATAGGTTTCTGATCCATCCGTCCATTCTTTTGCGTTTTTTCGTTTTTGGGGTAGGGGGCGGTCCGCCGGTTGCCGGCGACACCATTTACCATCACCATACATAAGCAACAAACTTGTGCAGTCTACATACTTGGTACATAAAATCTAGCATCCTCCGTCTGGCATTCACCATGGCCGCCACATGCTCTCGTCCTGGCCAGGACCGGGCTGCCCGGCTGCTCCAGCCTGCGCCATATAGTGGTACTCCTCCTCCTGACGCTGCCTCAGCGCCTGGCGCGCTGCACTGCTCGTCTGCGCCCGTGGACTGGCCTCCAATGCCTCGTTCTCATTGGACCCAATGCCACTCTCCGATCGCGGCGATGACTGCTGCGTCGCCGGCATCGACTTCAGCTCGGACACAGAGACGCCAGAGCTGACCGAAGCGGCCACTGAGGCGGGCCGTTCTGTCGCGGCTGTCATGGCCGAGACGGTGGCACCGGCGGATGCGGCCACTGCCATGCTGTTGGCGTACGCAGCCGCAGCGGCGGCCGCCACATGAGCGGCCTCCAGTCCGCCGCGAAAGTTGGGACTCAGCTTGCCCGCCAGATGCGGCTGGACACGCTGCAGCTCGATCAGGCGCTCAAAGTCCGTGCGCGTGGCAATCGGATCGACCAGGGGCTGGGCACTGAGGCCCAGAGCCGCCGCCAGTTGCACGTAGTGGGGAGGGAGGACGAGCACACCGTTGGCGCTGTCGGGCTGCTGGATCTGCTGGGCCTGCTTCAGCTGCTGCTTGTACTGCTCGAGGACATTGGCACACACTTTGCTGCGATCGTCCTCGTAGCTCAGCTCCGAGACGACGCTGCTGGTCGCTACCCCAGGGTCCACCTGCGATTGGATCTGTGGGGGAATCTGTGCCACGATCTGCTGGCCACGATTGTTGTTCTCGTCCTGTGGCGCTGGCGTCGTGGCCGCCTGCAGGAGTCGCTGATCGGCGGCGCCCAGCTTCAGGCCCTTGCTGTAGTCGAGGGGATTCGAGTCCTGGCTGCTGTAGTCCAGCGAATGATCGTCCGGCTGCGACTTCTTCGAGTTGTTCAGATCGAAGCAGCTGCTGCTGCTCGGACTCTCCACGAAATTGGCCGTCGAATGGGGACATATTTCCACGTCGATCTCCGCGATGCACTGGTCCAGGTGCCGCAGCAAACGGGCCTTGGAGCCGGGCTCGCCCAGCGTGGGCATGCTGCCCATTGGCGGGGGCTCGGGCGTGGCCAGATAGCGAGCCACCTCTCGAGCACAGTCCGTGTATCCCGCTCGGTACTTGTTGACAGCTGCAAGGATGTAAGGATGCAAGGAAAATGAGTCACGTGCTACACGAGTGGAAGAGTGTCCCGAGGGATCACGCTCTTACAGGGATCATCGAGGTTGCGATGCCTCTGAAAGTGTCGCACTGTCAGCTCCAGGATGTCCGCCTTCTCCAGCTTCGTGTGCTTGGCCTGGCCCTCGCCGTTCTTAGCATTCTGACTCTTTGTGGACTCGAGAATGAGGGCCTTCAGGATGGCCAGGCTCTGGTTGATGCGCGCCCTCCGTCGCTTCTCCATGAGTGGTTTATTTGTACGCTTGCTGATGTCCTGCGACGAGGTTACATTCTGCGTGGAGCTCACCAGCCCAATGGACTTTATGCCGCTGCCATTGGCGGTCGAGCCGGCGGCGGTGAATCCGATGCCTGCAACACAAAAAAAATGGAAACGAAAGCCAATGATTAGGTGGGGCATATATATAAATATCTGGATATAAATTGTTATAAATCCTTTTTCCTGGTGCAGGCGGTTTAAACTGGAGGATAACCCCCGAAAGGGAATGCACAATCGTACAAATATGACCCTAACATTTCTGTTTTTTTAAAGGATCATTCTTTAAGGAATTTCTTGTGGAATAGATGTACTTTTTTTTAAGATATTTAAAATGGTATAATCTTTATAAGTTTCAATGGAACTAGAAGAATATCAAACCTTTGGGGATATTTAAAGTCTGTTTCCTGTTCATGGGTCTTTGAAAAGGGATTGAAAATATTTTTAAAATATGAATTTCATATCGAATTTCATATATGAATTTAAATCATAAATTAATTCATTCATATTCATATTAATTAATTTCTTTAGGATAATTTTTTAAGGAATTTTTGGTGTAATGGATGACATTTTAAGGTTTTTCTTAAGACATTTAAAATAGTAAAAACTTTTTACGCTTCAATGGGACTATCAGACCTTTGGGGATATACATATAAAGTCTGTTGCCTGTTCATGGGTCTTTGAGTAGGGATTGAATATATTTTTTTGTTTAAGTGAATTCCCTTTAAACCGCTTTCCTTTTTCCAGGGCTAAATGTCTAGGTCTTCATTTTCTTCAGGAACTACGAATATGTATTTAAATTATCCTTTATTTTTCAGACACTTTGGCATGGAAAATAAATCCTTGATAAATATTGAAAATATAAAAAATTCCTATTACATTTTTCTAACAAATATAAGCTCAAAATTCAACAGCCACAATATGGTATTTTCTGGCATCAAATAACTGAAGCAGGAGCGGGAGCAGGACTCCTCGCACATAAGCCAGAAGGTTCCCGACGCCTACAGGTGTTTATTTCTGTGAAACGCACTGTAGTTGTCCTTGAATTAATTATTTTGCAAATCGTTTACAAATTTTTGGAGCCAACAAAAGTGAATATAATTCCGTATAATCGCGAACAATGGCCATATTTTCCATTGTTTTGAACTGAATGAAATTCGCGGAATAAAGGCTAATCAATTTCGGAAAATCTTGGAAAATTCTTGGCTATTAGAATTCTGCATTAAAATGGTTTTTGCTGATTGAATTTTCCCAGAAACTAAGCCCTGAAACAACACCCAAAGCCGTGATTAAGGGCTAATTGGAACCTTTAAGTGAAATATCCATAAAAAAAGTTCCTTCAAAGGATTGGATCTTAAAGCGTTTAAAATCTTTCGTAAGTTCTGTCCTTTCGCCTTTTTTGAGTATAATTTGAAAGTCCTTTTCCCCATAGTTACTCTTATGGTCAAGGATCTTGGAAAAGTGTGTGTGTGTGTGTGTGTTTGGGTTTTTACCAGTTGCCGATTTATTTTTCGAGTAATCCTTATCACGTTTTGCTGTCATTTTCTCATTTTCACGGAATTCACAGGAATTCTTCGTTGCGCCAGAGATTGGTTTTCAGCGAGAGGTTTTTCCACTACAAATTCTGCTCTCAGTTAAGTCCGATTTTGCTTGGAAATATTTGAAAACCAACTGACTTTGAATTTCCACGGAAATGTTACGTCTTTTTGGGGTTTTGATTTCTTCAGTGGAAATTTTTCCCGTAACCGTATCCGGAGGAAGGAGACCACGTCCGTTTGGGTCGACGGTTCACGGCTAACTGACGGTAGAAGCAATGCCAAAAGCGTAGCTGCGAAAATGTTCAACTGTTTGCCGCCGGTTGGTTGAGGTTTTTCCGCTGTCGCGTGCGCTTCGTTTGTGCAAGATTTCCCGACTGAATGACTGGCTGTGCTGCTGCTGCTGCTGCTTGCTGCTTGCTACTCGGTGTGGCAGTGGCAGTGGCACGAGCCATCGGGCCATCGGGCCACGAGGCACAAAGTTTGCCAGCCGTCATCGTGTGGCGCAGCAACCAAAGCAGATTGGAGTCAACCGACAATAAAAGCAACACCAACAGCAACAGCAACGCCTGGCTGCCTGCCCGCCTGCCTGCCTGCCTGCCACGTTAATGGTGGTTGTGGTAATGGTTGCCACACACAGACACACACACACACACACAACACAGACAGGGGGGACACAGAGCTTAACGACGCAGCAGCAGCAGTGGCAGCAGCAGTGGCAGTGGCTGTGGCAGCAGCAGAGGCATGTTGCCAGTGGGCGGGCGTTGGCTGCGGCAAATGTCAGGCAGCGCAAGCGACAGGCCGACGTGCCGCCACGCCGGACAGACAGACGGACGGCGTGACCATGTCTGGCTTTAGCGCGCACACAAAAGTTCACACAGACACGCACACACACACACACACATACACACACACACACAGAGATGCAGATACAGACACTCTTCCACACAGATACTCCCACCCCACCCCCACAAACACTCACACACACACACACAGGCATACAAATCAATTCGTTTAGGCGCAAATAGGAAGTATCCAAGCAGACATTTTGGGAAGGGGGAATCCTGGAATCTAGTAGGGGAGGGGAGGGGAGCGGAATGGATCTCTGATGGGTTATGCATATAGCACATAAGTATATCTTTATTTATATATTTTTTACCGATTTTTCATCAATTTTGTAGCAGTCGAACAAGTCTTCGTCATGCACACGGCATGTATGTTGTTTTTGCTTGCTTGGTGGCCCCAAATTCGGCCTCGCTCTGTCGCCCATCACTGTGTGTCTTTTGTTATTGCATTTTAGGGACCGAAAGCGAGCACCAGATAGGAAAATTAGGAAAATTCAGTGCCATAATGGATCCCAAATAGAACCTCTAAAATCAGAGTTTTACTCACACACTTTCCACCCATTATATTTCTGCCTGGAATACGACTTTCCCTTCAACAATTTTGTTCATTGGGTGGACACTGCGTCACAGCGCTCTGTCAGCAGTCGGGTTAGCCTTAGTTGTGGCCTGCGGGCGGCGACGCAGCAGAACCTCTGACTGTGGCGGCGGAGCGGGGTCGCCAGGGTCAGTGGGGTGGTGCTGTGGGTGGCCGAGAGGGGTGGAGGGGAGTCGCTGACTTTGCCATTCGGCTGCCCGCATCGAAATCATAACACCAACGAGGCGAAACTTCTGCGCCACAGCCAGCAGCCACTAGCAGCAGCAGCAGCAGTCGTGGCAAATAATAAGCCAGGCAGCAGGCGACAAAACTGTGGGACTGTGGGGCAGGAGCAGGAGCAGGAGACGCGTGCAGGACCGGATGGAGGTGCCATGGTCATAGGACAACCGGATGGGATGGGGCAGCAGCCAGACGAAGACAACTGTGACACAGCGGGCAGGACAGTGGCAATGGCGGTGGCAGGGACTATTAGATAAATACGCTGGCAGGAAAGCAGCGATGGAGAGGAACGATGGGGAGGAGCGATGGTGCGGTTGATGGCAACAAATTGCAGTGGATGGTGCCGTGCCCATGCCATTGCCGCACACATCAGACGGAGCTTAACAAGGTGCGCAACGCGTTCCGACAACAAGTGCCCCCCAAAACTGTATGCTATGCAAACGTTCCATTTGCCATGACCGCTGCTCCCGCTACCGCTGCTCCCGCTGCTGCTGCAGTGCCTCTGCCGTTTGCGGGGGAATTATTCAAATGCCAAGCAAATCTCAGGCCAAAGCCAATCGAATTTGTATAAAGCATAATGCATCAGCAGGCGGTGTCCAAGGATAAGCCAAAAGACCAAGCCCTAACATCTATCACTGGGACAGCCCGCAGGGGGGCACAGGCGGGGGGCATGGGGCATCCCTCAAATGGTGTCTGCAGCTAACCACATTCTAAGCCAAGGAAGAGCTGCTGAAATCCTTCTAATCCTTCTGCTAAGCCCGATAAACCATACGATAGGCGCATTTAGTTTATGGCTTCTAAGGGTCCCATTGCTCAGACTCGGATTTCTTCTTCGATAACCGACGACAGGAACGAGAGCGCAAAAACAAAATACGAGCTATTCGAGGCCGAAGAGAGGCCCTCTAGAAAGCAGCAACAACATACATGTCGTGTGCCTGACGAGCTACATTAATGCTCCATTCGAGGCTCGCCGATAAGCAATTGGATTCTTTTTTTATGATTTATGGCTTGGCAGATATTGCCTGAACAATTTTTAAGCAAATGGAAGCATATCTCCCCATACCCTGGACTTTCAGACACCTATTACCTCATGAAAATGGTTCAAATAGACTGACATGACCGAAGAATGTCTTGTCGATAGAGAATACAAATCATATATCCAATAAATGGTATCCCAGAGATGTCTCCTTTAATGTTAAACAAACACAAACTCAACTCAAAACTCAACTCAGAAGCAACAATATATACGTCCTAGAGAGGTTCCCCTCTCTGTTTGTGGGCCACAGGAATATTTAATAAAATACCAAACCCCTCAGGGAACAGCCCCCTCCTGTGCCAATGGTGTGAGAATCTCGTCTGAGAATTCTTTGAGGCGTAATGAGCAATTAGCATCCACACACCATGTGTCCGAGTGCACGGACTTTCGTTAGGGATTGGGGGTTGGGGATTGGGGATTTGGGGATTGGGAATTGTGGAGCCTCCTGCTCCGATGATGGTCACACGGAGCCGCGTAAGTGCGAGTCGCTTGGGTCGTTGGCTCTTTTTTTATGCGGCTTAGCCAGGTGTAATCATAGTCGAGCGCACACACAGAGACAGCAGCAGAAACAGAAAGAGAGGAAGGGGGAGAGGGAGCTACGCATTCACCCACAGTTGCACGTGGCAGGTGGCAGGAGGCAGCAGGCAGCAGGCAGGCAGAGAGTAGCAGTTGGGGCACCACCCCCCGATCCAGCGCGCTTGCCAGCTGCCGTCGCCGTCAGCCAAATTACTGAACTGAACGATGACTTGAATGTGAACGGGAGTCGCAGGGGGGCGGCCTGTAGCCTGTGTGGCATGCGGCATGCGGCATGGGTTGGGGGCAGGGGCAGTCATGTGGTGCTGGCACACACATAAATCGTTTATAGCCACACCGAGACCCGAGATCGAGGCCGGGGCAGAAGGCAAACCAGGCCGGGCATCATCGTCATGACCGTCGTCGTCCTCGTTGTTGTCGGCGCTAAAAGCTCTGCCACGTCCATGACTCTGACTGGGTCTGCAGTCTCCTGCCACACACACACACACACACACACACTCACACACATCTCTGGCGAGGGCTATGGCTAAGCCCCCAAACCCGAACCCGAACCTGAACCCAAACACCAACAATGCTGCCAATGTTTCTGGTCGACTTGACAGGCCCCACTGGCTGCCACTCTAGAGCAAGTCCACATGCTGTGTGGCATGCCACCCCCCCCCCCCCCCCCACCTCCTCCTCCCCCTCACAGGCCAGAGAAGGGGCAGCAGTAGCAGTAGCAGTAGCACTGGCACTGGCACTGGCACTGGCAGTAGCCCTGTAACAGCCGGCAACATGCAACCTTTTGGCCAGGACTCGGGACTGTGGTAAATACCCTGCAATCCTCACAATCGTGGGCGAGACCACCTGATGGCCAGCCACAGGATGAAGGAGCAGAGAGCCAGAGTCCGGAAAGCAGAGTCAAAGGTATAGGAAAAGCCTGGAGATAGATCCTGGAGAGACTCGACTGGAGCGACTGGCGAAAAGGTATTGGTGGCAAAACAGAAACGAAAATCAAACTGAGGGCAAAAAACCCCCACACACACACACGCGGCACAAAACGGGGAGGAAAAACCCCCACAGGAAAAGCTTCGGAAGTGCGCTCACTGCCGCAATGGCAACGGAAGCAGGACGGACAGGACAGGCAGCCAGGCAGGCAGGACAGGCAGCCAGGCAGGCAGGACAGGACCAGGACCAGAGGCAGAGCGAGGAAGAGCACGAGGACCAGGGCACGGCACGGCATGGACAGGCCAGGAACAAAGGGGGAGAGTGCGGCACGAGAGAAAGGCAGTTTGTCAAGTGGCGGCAGAGACGGAGGGGGGGGCAAGAGAAGTGCTGTGTGCGATGCGGTGCGGTGCGGTGTGGAGGGAAAAGAAAGAAGTGGCTGTGTGCGATGCGGTGTAGAGGGTGCCACGGGTGCCACACGGGTGGGGCCATGACACGACCTGCTGCTCCTTCTGCTCCCCCTGCTCCTCTTGCTCCCCTTGCTTCCCTTGCTCCTTCTGCTCCTTGTGTTGCTGCTGCTGCTGGTTCTGTCGGCTAAAGAGAGAAAAATGACTAAATCAAAAGGAAGTGCGCCACACTGTGCGGTGTAAGAGCACGTACAATACGCCAGGGCAGGGCAGGGCAAGGCAGGAGCTCCATGGAGGGCTCCAGTGCTGCTGTCGGTGTATGTGTGTATGTGTGTAAGTGTGTGTGTGTGTGTGTGTGTGTTCTCTGGTGTATCGGTGTGTGCTCGAGTGTGCATAACTGCTGGTGTGTGTATGAGTGCGGGTGTGTCTCTGTGTCTGTGTGTGCTGGCGCGTGCTTCGAAGACCGACAGCATGACGGCTTGGCGCACCTCACAAAAGCAACAAAAGCGAAAGGCTAGAGCATACCGATGGAGAAATGAAGGCGTAGCATAACTATAGGAAGAATGAACAACTATTCTGAAGAGTGAACTATCAGCAGAATGAAGCAGTGGAAGAATGAACCATCAGCAGAATGAAGCAGTGGCAAAAGGAAGCAATGGAAGAAGAGTAAAGCAATTGATGAATGGAATATGATCGGAGAGAAAGAAACAGTGGATCACAGGCTGAAGCAAGGAAGATTCCATTAAGATTCCCAATATAAGAAGGAATCTACAGACGAATGAATCAATAGAAGAATGAATTTACAGAAGAATGAATCCACAGAAGAATGAACCTATAAAAGAATGAATTAACAGAAGAATGAATCTACAAAATAATGAATCTATAAATAAATAAAGCAATAGAGGAAGGAATCTACAGAAAAATGAATCAGTAGAAGAATGAATGTACAGAAGAATGAACCAATAGCAGAATGAATATACAGAAGAATGAATCTACAGAAAAATGAACCAAGAGCAGAATGAATCTACAGAAGAATGAACCAAGAGAAAGAAGAATGAACTAATAGAAGAATGAATGCCCATAAGAATGAACCAATATAAGAATGAATCCACAGCAGAATGAACTTTCAAGAGAAGACTGAATAAAGTGGAAGCGTGAATCAACAGGTAAATGGGGCTTTCAATGGGGCTGAATGAATTAATAAGGAAATCAATAGATAAATGATCAACTAGAAAACGGATATAGCTGAAGAAATCTATAATCTTTTTAATCGTATTTAACTGAAGACATTTATCATCTTTATAAGGATATTTTCCAATCATTTCCTGCTCTCAAGTTACAATTTTAAACCCTTCTTCGTTCTGTTTTGTCGGCTGTGCCCTGGCATGGCCGCAATATGGCAGCGGCAGACGGCAGACGGCAAACGCAAACAGAAGCGGAGCATTGGTGTGAAAAAAATTGAAATTTGCGTGAGTGCTCCAACTGCGGCATGGCGTGGCAGTTCCCTCCCCCTTCCCCCTACCCTGCCATTCATTCCCCCCACCCACCGACAGCCAAGAGAAGCGCTTTGGCTGCCTTCCAATCCTCCAGTCGCCAGTGTGTGTGTGTGGGAGGGGGACAAACGCCTGTGTGTGGGCGTCGTTTGCACTTCAATGCTAATGTTGGCTTGGCAGCGACGTCTGTCGTCGACATTTTCTCCATGTGGATGGGGTAGGCGGTCCGCCTGGGTTACAGCAGGGGACTGCGGACTGCGGACTACGGACTACGGACCAGGGGACTGGGGACTGGCACAGGGACAGGCCAGGGCCAGAACGACGCGTGTCGCTTGTTCGTTTTGGGCATTTTTTGGGATTGGCAGTGGGCGGGCGACAGCAGCAGGAGTGAGCCATGTGTGTGTATGGTGTGGGAGAGGGGGAGGGGGAGGAGGAGGCGTGTGCCTTGTCAACGAAACAACAATGGAACTCAACACAGCGCCGCGCAAATGTAGGCAACGCTTTTTTTCAATCCAATTTCTGCATGAAAAGTGTCATGCACCAAAAGCAATAATAACAACAACAACAAAAACCAGAAACAAGAAGTACAAAAAATGAATAGAGTGACCAAACATTCGGCCAGAGCCTAATCCCTAATGACGTTAACCAACACACGCCCACACACGCAAACGCCCGAAAATACTGCTACCCGAAAATACAACAAAAATACTGCCCCATCCAGCAGCAGCAAATTCTGTTATAAAACTTGAAGGCAACAAAATTAAACTTTAAAAAAAAAAAAAAGGTTCCACAGAGTTTTTTTTCTACTTTTTTTGCACTGACGACAAGTGGCAAAAGTTTGCTTATGTGTGAGGGTCTTCAATGTGTGTGTGTGTGTGTGTGTGTGTGTTTTAAATGCTGCGCCTGATCCGTGGGCCCTGCCTGGGCTGGGTCGGTTGTCGGATCCGAGCCGTGTTTTGCCATGGCGCCCTTTTGCGCGTCAATGACTTGCCTTTGCCTTTGCTGCTGCCGCCGCCGGCTGCCACATGTCAAACCCACCTACAGATGACCCCTCTAGCTTCCCCGCCCCCGCCGCCGTCCCGTCTTTCCGCCATTCAGCCACATTTTGCACACAACTTTTGCCGCATTAAATTTGAGGCAAAAAGCACGCGCGCTGGCGGCCAAAAAAAATATAAAAAGAAAAAACAAAATGAAACGAGCAGCAGAAGCAACAACAGGATCACACTGTAAGAAAATGCTTCAAGGATCGGAAATATATTGAGACAATAGAAGAAATTATGTTTGGAATTATAATCAGTTTTTGGGCATGGGAAATAGATGAATTTTCGGCTGTTTTGTCAAGTTTTAGAGCTCCCTTTCCCTCAGTGCATTTTCCCTCGCAGAAGCTTTGGATCCACAGTCGACTAAAGTCGTTGTCTGCCACCCAAACCCCAACCGCCACCCCCGCCCACCCGTCACACGTGCCACATCATCACCCATCACCGCTTTGGGGCCTGCTGCTGCCTGCCGTCTGCTGCCAAACAAGCGTGACCTGCCACCACGCAACCAACGGACGGACGGACGGACAGACGGACAGACGGACGGACGGACAGACCGACCCGACCCGATCCGACTTTGACGCTCAAAATGCTTCTGTTCTGCCGTTGCCTACGCACCGGGGCAAATCGAGTCCCCGTTTGGGGACCTCTACTCATGAAGAGAAGGTAGTTGTGGGTGTGGGTGTGAATGGGGATGGGGATGGGGATGTGGCTGGGTGGCCACAGTGGTGTTCGATTCAGGTTCGGGCCCCAGAGCGTCGGTTCGTCAGTCAGTTCAGTCATCAAGGCTGTTTGCGGTCTGCTTTTTGGGTGCGCTGTCTGCCGTCTGTATGTGTCTGGGATTATATACAGTGAAAGTTGCCTTGAGGCGAACAGCCTTGATAGGGGAGAAGTCTCCACCTCCTCCCCCCCTCCTAAGACAGAATTAATGAGTAGAGTTTATGCTAATCAAATGTGGCACAGATCGTAAGGGGATTGCCAGCTAGACATAACTCTATTTAAGGACGGATAAAGTCAGTCTCAAGTTTGAAGAGCTAAAGCAGCTCTTCTTGGAAGAGAATAAGGAATACGAAAAATCCTTTACAGAGAGAGTTTATCCGCTCTTTATGAATACTTCTACCTATCTCTGAATCTATATATTTCCTGGCTAAACGATTGCACTCTTCTCGAGCAACCTGTCCCTTGGGACATCATCTACTGTATATCTCTGCCTATCCCTCTAGACATATACCTATATATTTCAGTTATATTTCAGGCTTTATACATGTATTTTTGTAGATTTGTATAGCTTTGGCAAGTGCTGGAAACCCACAAAAAAAACCAACAAAAAAAAGGTACGATTGACGAGCGTCAGAAATATTTTATGGTTTCGCTCTGGCACCTCGCTCTGCCACCTCGGTCCCTCGATTCCGGCGCCCTCTCTCTTTATCGCTCTCTTAATTCTATCCCCCCCGTGCTGGCATTCAGGCCCCCTCTCTGCCACTCATTGGCTCGATTGTTCTGCCACTCAGTGGCCTCTCCCTCTCCTATCCGCCCGCTTATCCATATTGATTTGCCACATTTACAATTTCCAGCCAAATAGCTACCGAAAAAACCTTCTACGATGGCGTTGGCGGGACGATGGAGGAGGCAAGGCGGCAGGCAGGCAGGCGGCAGGCAGGCAGACGACGCCTTCTACGCTAATTGCTAGATAATCGCCGAGAGTTGAGAAAGTTGTCTCCTCTCTCTTTTGGCAATGTGGCGGTGGCAGGGGCAGGGTAGAACAGGGCGTGGCAGCTTCTTTAAGTTGTTGACTTCAAGTTCAAACACAAATCCGCAAACATTCAAAGGCAGGACTCACGGGTCCTCCCTGCCCCACGGCTGCTGGTGCCCCCGCCCTTCTTGTGCCCATTAATTGGTGGCGTGTTAGAAAGTTAAGCTCCTGCTGCTGCTGCCTGCTGTCTGGTGCCTGGTGCCTGCTGCTCCTGCCCCAAGTACTGTCATTACCCCCGAAGCTAGTCCTCGATGTGGATGTGGGAGCGTGGCAAGTAATACGTTAGCAAACACATCCACGAGGCGAGGACGAGGGGGTGGGGGAGGGGGAGGGCAATCCAAGTGTACGTTCGGCTGTCTGTCCGTGACGCCACTTAAATACATGCGCACACAAACACAACACACAATACTGGGGCACAGTGGCACAAAACAGCCCAGAAATGCCACACAAAAAACAAAGAGAACGAACAAGAAAAGTATGAAAATAACAAGGAAAAGCCAAAAACTTCAAAGAGACGCAAGTCCAATTATCCTGGCGAAACGATCGTTGCTATGGCAGCCGTATTGGGAGGTCCTGCAGGAAGGATGTCGTAAAGCGAGTAACTAGATTGATTCAGCAGAAAAGTGCCTGTAATTTAAATCCATGAAGATCCTAATGGTAATTCATTTAAATATGTAATTTAAGAGAAAAAGATAAATACATCTAAAACACCTTTTCGATTAAAAAAGCTTCATTCTCTCTCCGCTTCCCATAGATGAGAAAAAGAGAGCCATCCGTTGACCCGTCAAAACAGTGTTAGCAATGCCAAAGGGTTTCGGGCTTTCGAATTCGAATTTTCGAACAATAAACCTCGGTTCGATCACTTCCAACACTTTTGTGCTTAAATTCAAATTTGAATTTAAAAAGTGTTTTGCTATGGTCAAAAAAACCCTGTTTTGGGTCACAGAAACGATCCTCCCAGCCCTTGATGAATCTAAAAACCATTTAACTGAAGTAGAACCCCCATCAAATTGAAATTTCAATTGGATTTTCAACCCCATATGATACTTGGAGTGTTCGGGGTACGAGTATGCATGTTCTGGTCACAATCAGTGGCTCTCTTTAACTGATTTTTGCTGGTGCCTGGTGCCGATGGCCTAAGGGGGCCCGAGCCCGAGCCCGAGAGTTCCCTTGAAATATTCTGCTTAATGAAGCAACGACTGCGTTTCCTGCCTCAGCCAATTTGGTGTGAGTGTGTAATTCTTTAGCTATTACGGATACCCAGCCAACCGAGCAGAAGCCCATGCCCATACTCCTCCTCCTCCTCCAGCTTCAGTGCCAGGCCCTTGGTTCAGCTCCACTTTCAGTGTCCCCCCCCCGCCCCGCCGCACCACACACACAGCGGCACCTGTGACAGTCAGGCGGCCAGACGACAGACAGCTTGGGGGATACTGCCAAAGGGACTACTGGCATAAAAAGTTACGCACGGACTCCACACCACTCCACTCCACTCCACGTCACTCCCCCCAACACGACCTAGCCTTTATAAGCCACCTGCCAAAGGCAAGGGACGAGGCTTTCAACGTTTATCTGCGTCGAGGTGGTGGTGGCTGTGTCGGCGGCGGCGGCAATCAGAACCAGTCATGGCCCACACATAGCACGCAGCACACAGCACACAGCACACAGCCCACAGCCCACCGACACCATCTTCCTGCCACCACCATCATTTCCGCCACACTTCACCCGTAGCGCCAGCAACAGCAACCACATTGCTCCACCACTTTGGCAACAAAATGTCCCACAATTACCACTGAGGCCACATCCACATCTAACGAAGCCGATGATGATTCCTATGACAATTTTCTATAGCTGGCAAGTGGCAACTGCTCAGCGACGGCTGCTCCTGCTGCTCCTGCTTACCGTCCCTCGAGCTCTTTGGGGTTCAAGCCACCTCCAACCCCAAGCCCCAATCCCCAAGTCTAAATCCAACTAACAATCAGACATTGCCACCGCCATTCGTTGGGGCCGCCTGGCTGCTGCAGGCCGGGCTGGGCCGGGCCGGGGCCAGTCGGTCGCCAATGTCCGTGTCCCGTGTCCATGTCCATGTCGCTGTCCCATGTCCCCTGTCCCCTGTCCGTATTCCGTGTCCATGTCCGTCCCATGCTGTCCAACCCGTCCAACTGTTTTGTGTGCTGCGTCTCACCATTCCGATCCCGTTATCATGTCTCCAGTTTCAAAGTTTTCTCATGTAACCAGCCAGCCACGGGAGGAAGCGTCCGTAACGGGCAGCAGGGATCAGGGCATGCCAAGGGGCGACACAACCAGCAGACGGTCGCACGTAACGGATGAATGGGCGGACGTGGGGCACCATGCTATGCCACACCGAACCACCACACCACTCATACTCACACCACTGCAGGGGCATTGCGGCTAAAAAGCCATACTATGCCAGGCAATGCCATGCCAATGCTTCAAGGCAACCAGAAGCAGCCACAGCACAGTCATGGAATGCCTAAATACGGCAACAGCAACAACAATTGAGTCGCCTTTGTGCTATAGGAATACCTATTAAAATTCTTAAGCTCAAACTTTTCGAATTCAAATTTAAACTGGAAAGTGTTGGGAATGGCGGAAATATCGCTTTATCGATCAGCGGCATGCGATCGAAACGGTTCTTGTTCTTCGAAAATTCGAATTTAACCCTTGAGCGTTGTTAGCACTGTTTTTAACTGTCAGGCCTCTCTTTATTGGAATTTAATGAGAATTTGTGTAATTTCTTTTGCTTTTAAGAGATTGATTTAGATTAGATATTTATAATATACCCCACAAATTGACCAATACCAGGGTATACTACTAGAGCAACATCCACGCTCCAGACGACACTCGCCAAACACCATGGAAATGGAGAGCAACTGCTGCTGCTCCACTCACACTCCCATCTCTACCCTCAAATCCATCCGCACACCCACAGCCACAACAATAAGGAGTAAGCTCCATCTCGACCCTTCGCCCCGCACCCGACCTCTGTCTGTCCGTCTGCGTTGTGTGTGGGTGTGAGAGAGTGTGCGAAATCAGCCAACTCAAACGCAAGCTGCCGCCGCCGTCGCCTGTTCGTCTGGCTTCCGTTGTGTGTATGTGTATGTGTTGTCGGAGAGTTGCCTGCAATTATTCCGTTAGTGTTGGGTCACCCCTCCCACTCCACTCCACTTCACTACACTCTCTTTCCCCACACACACACACACACACACACACACACACACAACAAAACAGAGGAGAAAAGGCGCGTCCGCATCGCTCGTTACTCACACCAACAAGTGCAGCTGCTGTTTTCCTTTGGGCCTTCCTCTCATCCTCTGCGAGTCGTCGTCTCGTCCTGTTGCCGGTTGCCGTTGCTGTTTTTGTCGACACTTTTTTCACGGCTTGCTCGCTTGGCTGCTCTTTCGTGCGTTGCCAGTGCCAGTGGCAGTGGCAGTCCCAGGGCCAAAGCCTTATTCCTCCAGCTCCAACCATCAACAATTTCAACCGCATCCCCATACCCATACCCAACCCCAACCCAATCCCTCCTGCTGCTTGTTTTTCTTTGGGGTTCGCGCTCAGTCGTTCGTTGAGCTTTGGCTTGGCTGCTCTCCATGCCCTTCTCCCCTCTTCCCCTCTTCAGCACTTCACCGTGCTATTTGCCATCGTCCTTTTTTGCCTGAAAATCAAAACACACGTCTCGGCGTGCGGCGCACATCTGCATGGAATTTCTAAAGTACGTGCCACGGACAAATGGACAGGCAGCCAACGCCAGCGCCATCGCCATTGCCATCTTTTGCCACAACCGCCAACAGGCAACTTTGGCGCTCTGCTGTGCTCTGCTGTGCTGTGGCACATTCATGGATTACATAGCTACTAGTCGTACCAGCAGCCATTCCTATCCCGTCGTCGCTTGTCTGTTTGTATATTTGGCGGCATGGCGGCGAGAACGTGAACCGTAACATGCAGAAGCTTTAGTGAAAAGATACACTTGAAGAAAAAACTATCTATCGAGAGAAGAGCTTACCTCCTCACATGCATCTCTTTTCTTCTCTTTGTTCTCATTCGAGTTCGAAACTTGTTCAATTCGAACTCGAGTAGTGTTGGGTAATGAAAAAAAACCAGATACTCTGGGAGAGCATATCTGCCTATTTGGCTCTCTTTGCGATCTCCCAATCTTCACTATGGCTTTAATCCTATCCTAATCAAACATTAAATCTGATTTTTTTGTACTGTGCAAACCAGGCTAAGGCGTTGCGGCCTGCGCGTGCGGTGTTCAAGCTTGGCATTATAATTTCTTGCTCCGCATAGAACCGCACCACACACATACTCGCACACAACGGCACCGTGTAGATTCAGGGCGCACATTTTAACACTCTCAACAATAAACAGCATGTCACTTAGCTCAAACTTCAAAAGTGCGCCAGTCTGGGGCTCTGGTCTCGGCCATAAGTAGGATCTGAGCATGGGCAGCGATTGGGTAGATGTGGCACAGGAGGAGCTGGAGCAGGAGCTGGAGGACCTCTCCAGGCTTCCGTCGAGAAGGAGTCATCGTCGTCGCAGTCGCAGTCACCGACATCGTTATGCGAATGCCGCCAGCATGCTTCCGTGCCGTGCCAAAGTTTTTTTTTATTTGTCATCGTCATCGTTGGCGGCAACGGAATTCGCCTGACAACAAGACGGCGTCGGGGGTGGCGCCGGCGGGTGACGGTGGCGGTGGCTGTGACAACGACAAAGTTCTGCACCCGCGTGGCAGGGATGGGGTGGGTGGCTGCCACGGGCGGCTGCGAGTTGAGTTGAGGTCGTTGATGGGTGCTGGCGATAATAAACAGACCCAGACCCAGACCGAGCGCGAGACACACACATCGGTACCATCACCACAGCACCGCACCGCACCGCACCACTCAAGACGAGAGCCAGCGGCGAAACGGCATGAAAAAGTCGCGCACACTGGAACTGAAGGACACAGGACGTGCTCTGGTCCCTTGATTAGTTGGAAGAGAAATACAAAAATACCCCAAAAAGTATGCTACAAAACTCATGATTGATCTTCATTCTAGATCGAAATTTGTACTAAAAGTAAACGTTATAAACCTTTGATAGTACTGCAAAGCAGCGCAAAACAGAGTTGGAAAATGCGTAATATTATTAGCCAAGAAAATGGCAAGGATCCTAGCATATTTTCCCACTGTACTTGTAAGCGGTTTGATTGTCATGGCAATTCGAAAGCATTTGTCGGTCGCTCGCCCCGCGCAGACACAAAATCCCACACCCAACCACACGGTCCCACTCCAGGACACTCGCCCCCCCCCCTCCCACTCTCTCCCTCCATTGGCGGCACACAACTGAGGCAGAAGCAGGAGCAGCCACTTGCCACATTTGGCTTTCTGCCAGAGCCAGACTCCAGGACTCGTGCTGGCTGGGCAGGCGGTGGGGTGGTGGGGCGGTGGGTTCGGCAACGGCAACTAAAAATGCGACGTGCGAGATTATCGTGTCGCTTGTTGGTCGTCCCCATCCGTACACGAACACCCGTACATACAGACACACACAGACACCCCACCCCTTTGTTGTTGGTGTTTCTGTGGCTGCGCACAAACTCTCCACCCACGCTGCCACTGTATACTGGCCCCCCCCGTTCCACCATCCCACCATCTCTTCGACAACTTACTGGCGCTGACGGAGGCAACTGCTGACTGCTACTTATGGCGTTGATGATGGCACAATTACAACAACAACCAATACTTCGGTTGAAGTGTGGACTAAATGATACCTAGATCATGGTCTAAAAGTGAAGAGATTTGCATTCGATTAAGAGTGTTGTAAAACGGCACCACGAATTCTTCGAACTTAATCTAGATCATGTTCTAAAACTAAACATGGTTGCATTTTCTAGCGGGTTTCCAAGTGTTGGAAACTAGTTGGAAACAGAGTTGGTAAACGATCGATGAATGGTTTAACTTTACAGAAGAAGAAATCATTATTTAAATATAAATATTATTTAGGGATTTAAAAGGAGCAAATTTTGCCCCAAAGCCCAATATAGACATCGCATCCAGCAGCGAGTCCCTGCCAGAAAGTATGCAGCGTGCGCACGCGAGGATAACGACTCGACGGAGGACGACAACAAGCCCAACACAGAGTGTATGTGTGTGTGTGTGCGTGGGATGAAAACAGAGGATGGGGACACAGCGACAGGCGGAGCGGTGGCTGGGGGTGTGCTGCTCCTGCTGCTGCTCCGGCTGCTGCTGTGCTGTGTGCGACTAATTGGGTGAGAGAATGTGGGTGCTTAAATTGGTTTCGTGCTTTCGTGTGACGCGTGCGGAGGCGTGTAAAGCTTTTGCCTCGGTGTGCGTGCGTGCGCGCGTATGTGTGGGTGTGTGTGCGAGTGTGCAGGCGACAGGCTGCCCTGCTCCTGGCCGTCGGTTTTGTGCTGCTGCTGCTGTTGTTGTTGCTGCTGGCATGAATGCTTGATGGCGTGACGGCAGCCGGTTGTTGCCAGCAATTGGAACGAATGGGGCAAGGGAGGGGGGTTGGCCCCACAGGCAGGCAGGCTGGCAGGCAGGCTGGCAGGCAACGAGGACGACGCCACCGCTGCCACTGCCGCCGCCAACGACGACTACGACTCCGATGAACGCAAAAAAAAAGCAAATACAATTTGCCTCGCCTGGATGTGAATTTTATTTTTGCGTGCTTTCTTTTTCTCTGCTCTCACAATTTTGTGTTTTGTTGTATTGCTCTGTGCTTGGGATCTGCGTGGGCCTCCACGGCGACGGCGGGGGGGAGTTCGTGCAAGGACTTTTCATACACCCACACGCGCCCCCCCGCTGGCGCAGCTTGTTTATGCCATTTTGTTTATGCTGGCCACATGACGTGCACTGCGCACTTTTTGTTCATTTTGATATTTTTTTAGTTCCTCCACCTGATGCGACGAGTGGGGGAGGGGGGGTGCGTATGGATGGTCACATCCCACCCAGGATTCATTAACTCCTCTTGGACGTGGAGCTAGTCCTACGCGCCTCATCCAAAGTAGTCGAATCCTGGACGAGTATGATCATGTGCTCGTTCTCAGCGGCCACCAGAATCTCAGACTTGAGGGTCCGCATCCGCAGGTACGTCAGATCGTCCGTGGGCTCCACCTCGCGCACCAGGGAGCGTGCCATCTTCACCATCGGACCCATTTTTCCGGCAAATATGTGGCTGGAAGCGGAATTCATGGACGTGCGAACGGGTACGCCGTCGCTGTTCACCAGTATGGCGCCCATGACGCCCGGCAGCTTCAACAGGCGATCGAACGTCGCCTCAACGTCCGACATGTTGTTCCCAACCAGAGGCAGATTTTGTTCCGAATATATTGTGTTGCGCGAAATGGTAAAGAAATTTTTAAGCCATTGCCAAATTTGGTTAGCTTTTGTCGAATTTAAATAGAGGTTTAGGTTGGACATTTCTTTCAAGGCTTGCCAGGATGTTCTGAAACGATCCCTGCGTACATGCCTGAATCCCAGTTGATTATTAATCCAATCAGTTGTCCAATTAACTCTTAGATTTGCGAGTCCATGAGGATGTTGGCTAGCATTGCAGCGAGTCCTGCCCAACCCCTTGACTACGGGCTATAGGCATGGACACATTATGCAACCGATGCACAAGCCCTTCGCTGGAGTCCTTGTCAAAGGTTGGACCTTATCCGGTGTTACAGCACGCGGCCTGGCATTGCCTTCGCACCCCCAAAAAGCGCATTGAGGCAAACGAAAGCGGAGGGGGTGGGGGGGTGCGAGCCGTGGCGCCACCACCCATGCTGCAGAGAGCAATCATTTCTGGCAGCATGCTGCGTTGCCTGGCGGCAGCACAGCACAGACGACGACTGTCGACTGCGAAGGTTGGGGGTCACGTAAATGGCGTTGAATTACAGCCCCGACAATCGAAGCGTTGAAGTCTCGAACTTAAGAGTTACGTCTGCGCCACCACCACCGCAGAACACACGGCCCCCCACCCACACCATCACCCACTCAGCCGTAGGCCACCGCCCACCGCCCACTCCCTTGCCGTGCCGTGCCTCTGTGTGCATCATTTATAAGCCCGGCTAGGCCACAGATTGTCTCGGCGGCGGCGACGACGGGTCGAGTCGAGTGCGCACGCACGCCACCGCCACCAAGCCGATGATGAGCTCAGGACGGCAACAACAACAACAACAAAATATATAACTTTATGACTGTGGGTCGCTGGGTGTCACGTGCGGTTGCGGGCCCGGGTCTGGGTCTTGCATGTTGTATAATTCATTTGCTGTAGTGAACCCCTTTCGGTGTGCAGAAGTATTTATTCAATAATTCGTCGTAAAAGGTTAACACGAAGGAACGCCACGCCACGCTACGGCCACGCGGTGAGACCACGGATCCGGATCTGGCACAGCGGCGCAGCAGGACCGGACCCCCCACCCCCCCAACTGTTAGACATTCCAAACTTTAGGAGAAATGTTTGTGGCATGTGTGGCCATATTTATATATTACTTACCCAATGATTTCACGTGTTTTTTCATCTTAAATTCACACTAGAACGTGATCAGCATTAAATGGCGCCCCTCTCCTGCAGCCACCTGCTGGCGGCTTATTTTTAAGGCCCGAAGATCAATTCAACATGTATTCCTAACAAGCCGCACATCGCGCACACTCGAAACACTAACCGAAACCGATTATTTAACTAAAAACATCCACTTTTGGGCAAAATATTAAACAAAATCGAATTGGAAAAAAACAAAACGTGATAAGCAAAAGGAACGGTAAATAATATGCAGGGGCTGCCAACTTTGGGCAAAGAGAATTGGCGCCAGAAATAACTGACATGCGGTCTGCCAATCTGTGCAAGAAATCAGCTGTTCAAAGATACCAAATTTGGTATTATTAGCAATTTTCAGTGCTGGCAAACTAGTATATATTTTTGAAAGCTAATTTGAAAAAAGCGGCAAAACCATAATCATTTAAATAATTTTAATTGTGATTTCAGTTGGGTTGGATCCAAACTGCAGCAGATCGAAAATTTTATTTGTTCTTTTATTACTTTTTAAAAGTTTAAGTACACTATGTAACACTTAAGTAACAGTTTTCATGTTGCTGAAGATCCGTTTTCTTCATATTGTCATTTAAGCACGTATCGGCTATAGTTTCGTAGAGGTATTCGGCTATGAATATTAGAGGATTGTTTTCTGGGCCTAAAATGATATAAGAGTTAACAATTTTACTTCTAAATAAATGTGAATTAATACTTACATCCTGGGCCACTTTAAGTAAATGCTCGAAACTGGATTTTCCCGTCTGCATGACCATGCCATGGAACACTTTGCTCTCCGACTCGGTCAAGAGCTCGTAGGGGGATCCAAACTCCACCACGCGGCCGGCATCCATGACCAGCACCTTGTCCGAGTCCATAATTGTGTTCAGGCGATGGGCTATCGTCAGGACAGTGCAGTCCTTGAACTTATTCCGAATGGTGGTCTGGATGAGGCCGTCGGTCTGGGGATCCACATTGGCCGTGGCCTCGTCCATCACCAGAATCCGGTTCTCGCGCAGAATGGCACGGGCCAGGCACACCAACTGGCGCTGACCCACGCTGAAGTTGGTGCCACCCTCGGAGATGCTACTCTGCAGGCCCGTTGGCAGCTCGGAGATTTCCTCCTTGAGATTTACCTGAAAATAGTTGAGAACATGAATGTCTCCTGCAAATATTAGGGGGGTAATTCTAAATCATACCTCTTCCAACGCCTGCCACAGCTTCTCGTCCGGATACTGCTCAAAGGGATCCAAATTGTAGCGCATTGTCCCGGAGAACAGCACCGGTTCCTGGGGAATGATTGAGATCTTGCTGCGCAGATCGTGCAGCTCCATCTCATTCGTGTCGCGCTGATCGATCAGGATGGAGCCATCGTTGTAGGACAGTCGGAACAGGGCATTGATCAGCGAGGACTTGCCCGCTCCCGTGCGTCCCACGATGCCCACCTTCTCACGCGGTTGGATGACGAAATTCAGAGACTTGAGCACGGTTTCCGTTTCGGGATCGGGCGCATATCTCAAACTCAAATCCTTGGCTACCAATTGACCTTCTTCCGGCCAACCCTTTGGCGGCTGTTTGTCGTTAGTAGAGGAGAAATTACCTTCCGCCTGCAGATTCTTATACTCGAGGACACGCTCCACCGATGTCATCGAGTTCTCCAGCTCGGCCGACTGGCGCATGCCCCACTGGACCATGCCCGTCATGCCCAGGGCCTGGGTGATGGCCAGGCCAATCTGGCCGGGATTGCTGACTGGCGGATTGAAGAAACTATTGAGAATCACCGAGATTACATAGGCCACGCAGAACAGATCCAAATAGTAGCCAAAGGCACGACTGGTCGAAATGAACGTGTAGTAGCCGGAGCTGTGCAGATCCTGATAGTTGTCGTACTCCCGAATCAGTGTCCTCTGGGCGCCCATGGCCCGGATTGTGGGCAGGCCGTTGAGCGTGGCACTAAAGTGCGAGTACATGGGCGAGCGGGCCACCGCCTCGAGGCGCTTCACATCCCGCGAAGTCTTGAGGTAGAACTCCCGCCAATAGTAGAAGGCCAGCACCATGGCGATGGTGTTGATCAGGTACCAGGGATTGGTGAGGCACAGCACACAGATGATGCCCGTCAGCGTTAGGAATATCTGAATGCAGTCGAGCATCACGGCGGGCAACATCTCGTCCACCTGGCCCAGGTCCATGGCGAACCGGTTGAGGATCCTGCCGGAGGGATTCGTGTGAAAGAAATACAAGGCCGTGCGCGACACTCCACGGAACATGGTGTTGTGCAGCTCCGTGGACGAGTGCATGGTCATGCTGAAGAAGAGCAGCGTGCGCAGCAGGGCGCAAATCACCAGCGAAACGTTGATGGCAGCAAAATAGTAAATGTCCAGCGAAGAGGTGGACGTGGCGTTGTTCTTGACCCTGTTGGGAGAATAATATTACTCATTAAAGATTACTCCGATCATGTATATTCCAATACTCACCAATAGGACAGAAAGTAGTCCCCGCCAGAGGCCAGGAGCTGGGTGCCAGCGCACAGGAGCACCAGCAGGGCAAACGTTAGCACTCCGCAGCCTGCTGCAAAGTATTTCTTATACATTGCCAGACCGATCTTGCCGCCACTGCGCGATTCCTGCACCTGCACCGAACTCGGCTGCGGCTTGTCCTTTTCCTGTGGCACCAACGACTCCTGGGAGGAGGCACTGGCCGTGCTCTGAGTGCTGCTCTGGCGGGAGAGTGACTTTCCCTCCGCAGCATCGCCAGCTCCGCTCTCCTCGTTTTGGGTGCTCTCCGCCAGGAGTTGGGCAAAGTCCTGGCCACTCTGGAGCATTTCCGCATAGCTACCGATGGCCGTGACCTTTCCTTTGTCCATGATCACAATCAGATCGGCCTGCTCCAGGAACTGCAGCTGGTGGGTGACCAGAATCACTAGTTTGTGGCGCAGGAATCCGCGCATGCACTCGTCGAACAAATGCCGACCCACATGGGTGTCCACAGCGCTGAGGGGATCGTCCAGGAGGTATACATCCGCCTTGCGATACACAGCCCTGGCCAGGCTGATCCTCGCCCGCTGGCCACCCGACAGCGAGGCTCCGCGCTCGCCCACAATCGTTCCATCGCCATGCAGCAGCTCCAGGTCGCGCTCCAGGGCGCACTTCTTCACCACCGTGCGGTAGCGTTGCTTGTCCATGGGCAGACCGAACAAAATATTGTCGCGCACGGACGCATTGAACAGCCAGGGCTCTTGCGAGGCGTAGGAGAATCTGCCATGCACATGGACGCTTCCCGCTTCGGGGGACAGTTCTCCCAGAATGGCCTGGATGAGGCTGGATTTGCCAGCGCCCACTGGTCCAATGACGGCCACCAATTGGCGGCGACGCAGCGTCATGTTGATGCTGTCCAGGACTGGCTCATGGGGCTCTGGACTCCAGCGTGCTCTCAAATCCTTGATATCCACCAGAACGTCGGGCTTATAACCATCTCCGATATCAGCGGATTGCTGATCCTTTTCCGCCAGCAAATGTTGGCTCTCGGCGGGCTCCTCTTGCTCCAATTGATACGGCATGTGATCCACATTGGACTCGTCGCGCAGCATAAAGGTCTTGATGCGACGCAGCGAGACCAATAGCTCCGCGAATTGCGACATTCCAGCGGGAAAGAACTTGGCCACTGTCCGCCTCAGGATGTTGTAGAAGGCCGTCACACAGAAGGCCCGCTCCGCTGTGAGTTCACCGCCCAGGAGGACGAATCCCATGAGGCTGACAAAGATGGCAATGCGCCCCAGGGTGATCTCGAAGGACAGCAGAACGCCACGCAGCAAATTCACCTGGCGAATGGAGCTCATCTCGCTGCGCCGCAGTTGCTCGATGAGCCTGCCGAACGGCCGCTCCCAGGTGTACATCTTGATGACCTGTATCCCCGAAATGATCTCGTTCATCATTCGCACACGCTGGTCCGTCCGCAGGGCGGTCTGCAGGCGCAGCATGGAGGTGACCTTGCTCAGATACGTCTGCAGCGGCAGGTAGAGCACCAGGATGCCAATGCCGAAGAAGGAGGCCGGTCCGATTTGCTGATACAGAAAGTAGGCGGCAATCAGCAGCTCCAGCGGACCCAGCCACAGGAAGTGCAGATGGATGAGGGCGCGATCGAAGCGATTCAGATCGTTGGACAACAGATTGACCACCTGGCCGATGGTGGTATCGCCCATGGCAGTGCGGCTGAGGCGGAGAGCCTTACGATAGATGCCACAACTGACGGCCACGCGCATCTTCATGGCCAGATGCTGAAATGGTAAATGGAGATCAATAAATGGATGCATTCGGATGCATTTGCGGAGCTTACCATCATTCCCAGCATATAGGGATGCGTGAGGAGCACGCTGGCCAGCACACACAGGATCAAAGCCACTGCATAGAGCTGTGCGGCCAAGCTGCTGCCCTCGCCGTTCTTACTAAACTCGGATATAAGTCCAGCCAGGATCAGAGGAACAGTGGCCCTACAGGAACAAGGCAATTCGAATCAATATTTCCCATTAAGTGAACTCAGAAACCCACTCACCTGGTGCCCAGCTCCAGGGCGCCAATCATCACGGCAGAACGCAACAGTTCCCAGCGAAAGACGCGGACAATGACCCGCAGGACACTGGGCTCCCGGCGCGAGTCCTTGCGGCGGCATGCCTCCACCTCATCCTCCCAGGTGCGATAGAAGCGATCGCCCAGGCTTTCGGCCTTGTGCTCCTCGAGTGCATTGTACAGATCCGTGGGCTGCAGTGTCTTCTTCCGCCCCTTGAACAGTATGGGCAGGGCAAAGCTGAAACAGAGAGAATCTTATGTAAATCTATTTCGCAATAGAGAACAATTACAAAAATATGCTACGAACAATATCGTATCGATAAGAGTCGGTTGTCTGCTCGGGTGTCTGTTATTCAGCTTCGGCTTGTAATTTAAACGTATTTTTTATCACATATTCCCTTCCATATGTGATAACACACACACTTGTGCGCGCGTAGAGATAAACACAAACACACTTATATACATGTAATAACGGTAAATTGTTAACGTGTCGTACCAGAACATAAGCGAGGACAAAATACCTGCCGACTCGCGGGGATTTGTTGGCAATTTGTTGGCCTGCATGTTTTATGCCTAGTTTTAAACTATTTGAACACGAAAATATGCATGGGAAATCCACTTCCGGGGAGAGAGAGGCTATTTCAACACCACACAAAACGGAAGAATTTCATCACAGGCTGTAATACCGTTACAGTTGCAGCATCAGGATGTGGCTGTTGAAATATATATGAGTTTAAGCGCGGCCACGTGATGGCAAATTAAACACGCACAAAACTTTCCATTCAATAAGTTGAAATCAAAAAAACTAAGCACTTAAGCCAACCGCGACGCCCCGCTTTTCCAATCATTCTGTTCGTTCGCTCATGTCGCCGCAATCAAAAAGCTAGCAAAACAAAAAAAATCAATCGAAGCCGAAATCAGCTGCTCGCCATATGGCCTATGGTCGTATGACACTACCTAAGGAAATAAGTATACAACCCGAAGCAGAATAATATGCGTGGTTTTTTTGTCGAGTGTAATATGGATTTTTGCAGTATCCTTTCTCTGTCTTTCAGATAAGGGAGATAGTTAAGTGTGGTGTCATACGACCATATCTATGTGCTTTTACATGTTTACTTTGTGTGTGGGCATTTTTAGTGCAAGGGCATTGTTTGTATGTATTTTGCGGCATTTTTAGTATCTTATTTGCATAGTGTGAAGGTGAGGCGCCAAAAGATTAAATAATTTGAAAAGTTCAAGCCAGACCATAGATAACACCAATACACAATCAAATTAAATGCCGAGTGGCTTTTAATTAATAAGTAAGCAATTGAAATTGATAAAGCTAAGCTAATCAAACGCATGTACATACCATTTATTTATTTTTCAAGGCGCTTCTATTTTGATGTAAAGAAAACAAAATTTTATATCACTTCCCGATATATAATATATAAACTTTATTTCTTTACGAAGGCACTTATTCTTTGCACTTATAGACATTTAAATAAATACAAATATTAAATATAGCAACAGATTCCAAAGCAACTCGCAGATGCTATCTATCATTTCGAGCTCAATAAGGAGGATAGGATCCATATCCATCCATCTATACATTCATTCACACAAAACACGAAACATTCATACAAAAAACACACAGATTCAAAAACATTAAAACTACATTTAAACTAGGTACACATATATAGTATAATGCCGGCGACGGATTGGGTTACTAGCACCTCGGCTCAATTCCTTGACAATTTCTAGTTTTTGTTATGTACTCGCCGAGTCTCAAGAGGACAGACGCCGACTCTGCTTTTGGCCGTCTTCAAAGGCCTAAACAAATATGTAAATGTTGTTTGTAAATTCAGTTATTTACCGGGTAAATATGACATGGGCCTACCTTTTGTGCGACCTTCAGTAGGCCATCGTAGGTGGCCTGACCCGTCTGCTTGACCATGCCGTGGAACACCTTGGTATCTGCGGCTGTCAACAGCTCGTACGGCGTACCAAACTCCACCACGCGGCCGGCATCCATGACCAGCACCTTGTCCGAGTCCATGATGGTGTGCAGCCGATGGGCTATCGTCAGGACAGTGCAGTCCTTGAACTTGTTCCGAATGGTGGTCTGGATGAGGCCGTCCGTCTGGGGATCCACATTGGCCGTGGCCTCGTCCATCACCAGAATCCGGTTCTCGCGCAGAATGGCACGGGCCAGGCACACCAACTGGCGCTGACCCACGCTGAAGTTGGTGCCACCTTCGGATATTTTGCTCTGCAGTCCACTGGGCAGATCGGCCACAACTTCCTTGAGCTTCACCTCCTCCAAGGAGCGCCACAGCTTCTCATCGTTGTACTCATCAAAGGGATCCAAATTGTAGCGCATTGTCCCGGAGAACAGCACCGGTTCCTGGGGAATGATTGAGATCTTGCTGCGCAGATCGTGCAGCCCCATCTCATTCGTGTCGCGCTTATCGATCAGGATGGAGCCATCGTTGTAGGACAGTCGGAACAGGGCATTGATCAGCGAGGACTTGCCCGCTCCCGTGCGTCCCACGATGCCCACCTTCTCACGCGGTTTGATGACAAAATTCAGCGACTTGAGCACGTACTCTGCCTTGGGATCGGGCACGTAGCGCAGGCTCAGCTCGTCAAACATAATCTTTCCCTCAGCGGGCCAGGACTTGGGTGGCTTCTTCTCCGGCGTTGATGCTTCCAGCTCTCCCTCTGGCTCAATGTCCTCGTATTCAACCACTCGCTCCACGGCTGTCATTGTGTTCTCCAGCTCGGCAGACTGACGCATGCCCCACTGGACCATGCCCGTCATGCCCATGGCCTGTCAAAAGAATTGGAGAGATATGTAAGCCATGGCTTTGGGCGATAAGGTATTGTCCGGAGCGCACCTGTGTTATGGCCAGACCCACATCGCCGCCATTGGCCGGCGGATAGACAAAGAAACTGAGTGTGATTATGGCTATATAAATCACGCAGAAACAGTCCAGCCAGTAGCCAAAGGCGCGCGACGTGCTGATGAACATGTAGAAGGCGGAGCTGTGCATATCCTGATAATTGTCGAACTCTGCCTCCAGCACACGCTGTGCCCCAAAGGCGCGAATGGTGGACAGGCCCGTCAGCGAGGCAGCCAAATGGGAGTAGACGGGCGAGCGAGCTGCAGCAGAAAAAGGTGTGAACAAAAACAATGAAAAACCACCCGCAATAAACTGCTTAACACTTACTGATGGCCTCCATGCGCTTGACATCACGTGAGGTTTTCAGATAGAACGTCCGGAGCTGGTAGAAAATAATCCCCAGCACGACCGTGGGTATGAGAAACAGGGGATTGACAATCGTTATGACAATGACAATGCCGGCCAGGGAGAGAAAGATCTGTATGACATCCATCATGACGGCGGGCAGTATCTCATCCACCTGGCCCATATCCTTGGAGAAGCGATTCAAAATGCGTCCGGACGGATTCGTGTTGAAGAAGAACATGGCGGCACGGCTAATGCCATGAAACATGGAATTGTGCAGATTAATGGAGGCCTTCATGGCCAGATTGAAGAACAGAAATGAACGGGCCACCGTCACGACAATGGTGAGAATCGTAATGAGCGTGAATATATAGGTATCCAGCATCTCAGCGTCCACGGGCAGGCCCTGCTCATTCAGCCAGTGCGAGAAACGGTTCTCCAGCATGGGAAGAGAGCTGACTGTATCATTCTCTGCATTGCTGGAGATCACTGCCTCGTTTCCTTTCTTGGTGACCCTGCAAAAGAGATGTATATCAATTAATCACGTGGTTCTCCACAGCCCATACTTGATCCCTTACCAATACGATAGAAAGTAGTCCCCCAACGATGCCAGGACTTGCGAGAGCACACAGAAAGCCATCATCACGAAGAAGGCAAAGAAACCGCCGCCGGCCTTAAAGTACTTGTTGTACAGGCCCAAGCCAATGCGACCCTCTGTCTGGCGCTCCTGCTGGACCATTTGATTTGCGCCGGCATCTAGCACGGAATCGGTAACAGATACCAGAGATATCTCGCTGTTGCGTCGATGATCGACCTGACTGCCCGACCGAGAGCGCGACCGCTCCTCCGTCTGCTCTTCGCGTGCCTCCTCGTTCAGCATTGAGGCAAAGTCCATGCCGGAATCGCGCAGCGACTCGTACGTGCCCACTGCGCTCACCTGGCCCTTGTCCATGATCACGATCTGGTCGGCCTGCTGCAGGAACTGCAGCTGATGGGTGGCCAAAATGACGATCCGCTCCCTCAGATAGCCGCGCATGCACTGCTCGAAGAGATGGCGGGCCACATGGGTGTCGACGGCGCTGAGGGGATCGTCGAGCAGGTAGATGGAGGTCTCGCGGTAAACGGCTCGCGCCAGACTGATGCGCGCCTTCTGGCCGCCAGAGAGAGAGGCTCCTCTTTCGCCCACAATTGTCTTGTCCTTGAACGGCAGCAGCTCAAAGTCACGCTCCAGGGCGCACTTCTTCACCACCTTCGTGTAGCGACGCCTGTCCATGGGCTGGCCAAAGAGTATGTTCTGTCGCACGGTGCCCGAGAAGAGCCACGGCTCCTGGGAGGCATACGACATGGAGCCATTCACCTTGATCTCCCCCGACTCGGAGCGCAGTTCCCCGAGTATCGCCTGCATGAGGCTGGATTTCCCTGAGCCAGTGCGTCCCACAATGCCCAGCATGGTGCCGGGCTGGACGCGCAGATTCACGCCATTCAGTGTGTAGTCGGGCGAGTGGACATCCCACTTGGCCTTCAGCCCGTTGATGATGATACCCGCCTCGGACAGCACGGCATTCTCATTGATCTTGCCCAACTGCACAGGTACGGGCAGCGGCAGGGGTGAGGGCAACAGCTTATCCTCGACCTCGTCGTGGTCCTCCTCTGTATCAGCGTGAACCGTCGCCTGATTGCTGCCCGGCGTGTCCAGCGGCCAGTCCACACTCTTGTCCGATACGTCCGTCTCCTCGGACAGCATGTACTTCTCCACGCGTTTGATGGAGACCAGCGTCTCGGCCATCTGGGAGATGCCTTGGGGGAAGAAAACGGTCATCGTGGTCCGCAGGATGTTGTAGTAGGCAGTGATCAGGAAGGCCACCTCGGGCGTGAGGAAGGTGCCCAGGAGGACGTAGCCCACCAGACTGAGAAATATGGAGACGCGCGTCAGGAAGATGATGAACGAGAGCAGAATGCCGCGTATGTAGGACACGTGTCGTATGGCATTGATCTCCTTTTTGCGGGCATACGCCACCATCGTCTCGAAGGGCAGCTCCCAGGCATACATCTTGATCACCTGTATACCCGATATGATCTCGTTCATCATCCGCACCCGCTCGTCCGTCCGCAGGGCGGTTCGCAGACGCAGCACAGAGGTCTTCTTGCCCAGATACGCCTGCAGCGGAATGAACAGCAGCATAAAGGCCACACCAAACACGGCGGCAATACCAATCTGACGAGAAATTCAGTGACTAAGTAACAGGTCAAGAGATTATCTCTGTGCCGGCTCACCTCCTGGTACATGAGAAATGTTATGAAAACCGTCTCCAGTGGTCCCACCCACAGGTAGTGCACGAAAATGGTGGCCAGATCCAGGCGTCCCACATCGTTGGACATCAGATTAACCACATGGCCAGCTGTGGTGTCTCCCAGGGCGGTCTTACTCAGTCGCAAGGCCTTGCGATAGATCATGCTGCACATTCCCACACGCATTTTCAGACCTGAAAAGTGATTCAACAAGGAATTAGTTGTATTTTCAAGGAATTAAACCATTAGTGGCCTTACTGACCTACGTGCATGGTACCCAGCATATACGGATGCATGATTATTACGTTGAGAGCACTGCACAGGATCACACCGCCCGCATAGTAGTAGGCCGCCTCGATCGCCTCCGACTCCGAGCCATGGGAATAGTATGAAATCAGTTTGAGCAGGAAAAGCGGCTGCAGGGTGCGCAGACCCAGCTCCAGGAGGAACAGCACCAAGCCAAGCAGCCCAAAGTACCAGCCAAAGACGCGTAGCAGTGCCCGCAGCAGATTGGGACGCCTTTTGGCGCCCAGCTGCAGCTCTCGGTCCCAGGCGGCGCACAATTTGTTGCCCAGTGTCTCTGCAAATTAATCAAAGATACGGGAATTGATTGGGCGGCTCGGATTGGCTCTATTTATTCGGATTACGAAAACAACAAATGCCCCAAGGCACAGGGAGACAGTTATCAAATTGAGAAAAAAAATACAAAAATGCACAGCCCGCGGAACAATTAAAACCAACAAAAAAAAAACATCAATTTACGCGGTCAACGAACATACTATGTACATCGATCAGTCCAATGAATGCTATGGTTCTCGTGATTACATACAGTACGAGGCGAAACTATAAGGCAGTTACCATGAGCTGGCAAGACTTTATAATCTAGGAAATGACAGACAAAACCGTGAACAGTGGGAATATCCAATTTCCCCATTTCCTCCTATCTTATATGTGACGACAACTCAATGTTTTGAGCCATTAAAACTGACAAGTTACCGAGTCGATATGGATCGTTGATAATAAAATTGGAAAATTTGTTAAACATCATCAATCCATTCCGTCATGTGGCCACAGCGTGGCGTAGTATTTCATCATAATTGTTCAACATACCAGACTTGTGCTCCTTGAGGGCTCTATACAGATCCGTAGTGTCCAATGTGCCCTTGCGCCCCTTGACAAATATGGGCAGGGTATACCTAGAGAAATTCCAGATGATATTTGATATCCTCAATATTTTGGGGAGTGTTTCCACTTACCAGAAGCATGCTGCTGATATAAAATTAGAACTCTCTCGCGGATTTTCCGGCAGATCTGCCGTCTTAATCGACTGCATTTTGTATTCTAGCTAAAGGAACTCTAAAATAAATTAAAAAAGTTATATATTCAAGGCTAAGGTCAAGGTTCGTAATCGGCATCGCCCCTTTTTCCTTGAAAAAAAACAACCGCAAATTGTCTTATCCAAACAAGCCTTTTGTTTTTTTTACTTATTTATCAGCAAAGCGAATCGAATTCTTGTTGGCTTGGCGACTGTTTATGATGTATCTACTTATTTATGTATGTGGCGGTCGTCGTTGTCGTCGCCTAGGGCCGCATTACGATGCGTCATTAGGATGATATTTAATTAATTTCCTTCCCGGGAACCTTCCCGAACAACTTTCTGGAATAGAACAGTTATTGTGACATGCACGCGGGCGTCATTTCGCCTTGTTGCTTCTCTCTCTTTCTTCTTTCCTTTCGTTTGTTTCATTCATTTGTACCGAAAATAGGCATGCCTTTACCGTTGCTTCTTCAGTACAACTGTGTGGGTGCCGTACCACGTTGTAACTGAACGAAAAAAATTAACATATGTATGTACTGTATGTACAAAGCATGTAACACCGAAAATCGCTTAATCGCCGAATAAACTAAAACTCAATTCAGATAAAGGCCAATTCGATGAGGTTTGTGCGCTTGCCTTGCCTGTAAATTATCTAATCACATGGATTTTTTCACGTACACAAATTACAAAATCATCTTTAAACACAGCACAATTATAATAATTGCCAGCTAAAAAGTGTACGTACATTTGTTTCAAATATTGTTTACATTAAACAATAACAAAAACTGGCAAATTCCACCCGTGGAACGTGGGAAAGAGATTTCGTAGAGCCAGAACGGCAGAGACCCGGTACACACACACACGGCCGTGTCCACTGCTGGTGCGGCGTTGGCAGCGCAAAAATATAAAAACAACCAAATAAACAGAAGAACAGAACAGAACGAACCGTCCGCGCTGAAAAAAGGGCCGCTAGTGACGAGCAGCTGGCGACTATCAGCGCTTTTAATGAATGCTCGCCGCCACCATGTACATAAGCTTTTTTGTGAGCGTGTTTGTGTGTGCGGGGGAATGTACAATTCCGAATCGACTTATTCCGATTGCACACGAGAGGAATCAACAAGTGTAATCAATGTATATTAATTAAATGCATACATACATTAAAAATGTACATCGCGTGTCCAAACATATATTGCACCAATCCTGTATTTTCCTGGAAACTTTCAAAAGCTTTCACTCCCTCGCCTTTGGGCAGCAGCATTTCTAGCAACTTGATCAAAAACGCCTCCATATTCTCTAGTATTCTATAAAATAGTTCTGATTTCCAGTTTAATTAAGTTGGGTTTATTTGTTATACATTGGTAAAAATGTATGCCCACAAAATAGAAAAGATATTCCCACTAACACGCGAATCGGGTACACTTAGGCTACCAGGGCAGAGGCGGTGCTCGATTCGTATTTCCAGTTGGGTGGCAGAACGCTCTTTGTCTTGTAGTAGCGGGCCAAGCGGTGGATTCTGGACTCGACCAGGATAAGACGGAACTTGCCGTCCTTGTCCTTGCGGTTGCGCTCCAAATGCTTGCGGATGGCAACGGCCTTCTTGATCATGTGGTACAGATCCTCGGGAATGTCGGGCTTCAGACCCACCGACTTCATGATACGCAGGATCTTGTTTCCATTGACAAATCGCACCTGAGCAACGCCATGGGAGTCACGCAGGATGATACCTGGAAGCAATACAGAAATGGCGTTAACATAACCTCAAACAACAAACACACACACAAACATATTACCGATCTTCGATGGGGTCAAACCCTTCTTGCCGAGCTTCTTGATCTGATCCTTGACATCCTCAGCGTTCAGCTTCAGCCAGGATGGCACTGTACGTCTGTAGGGCAGAGCTGATTGGGAAATACCCTTGCTGCGAAGAAAATAGTTTTGTTAGTTCATGCTCAGTTCAGGCGGCGGCTGTCAGTGTGTGTGTGTGTGTATGAGCACCCAGTGTCTGCACCATGTGCTTGCCTTGGTGAACAATTTTAGGCTAAGAGCAGGGCCCAAGCACTAAATATAACACAATCATTGGATTGTCCCACTGGGCAGGCACATTTTGCAAATCTATTTGCTCACACAGCTGCCTTTTTAAACTATAAAAAATCGCATTTTTACCCAGGAGCGTGCATACGACCCATCTTGATAGTCTAGTTTTTTTTACCGAAAAGAAAGTGGAGACTTTTGGCACGTTGACAGCTCTACACTTCTTAGAGTTGCTACGATGGATGTATCGATAGTATCGGTTCGACAATGTGTTGTGAAAAATAATACATTTAATGCCTACATAAATTAATTTAGTAACTTTTCAAATAAAGCTGATAATTAATTTAATAATTGTTCAACTAATTTGAAAAATACATGAACACATCTATCGTTTCAGAACCATTCTGACAGCTAATCTCTCCAAAGTTTCAGAGTTGCTTTGACTAGTATTTTCCGATAACATCCGCAGAAATAAATAATAAAAATGCAGCCAAATAAATACAGCGATTTGCTAGAGCGGCTGGAAAATGAGGAATTGGAAGTGAGTAGCAATGAAAACATGATTACACTAGTAACTTTATCCAACTATTCGTTTCCACAGCAAGTCGAGCTGGGAGCAGAAGTCTATCAGCAATTACTGGCCATTTATCTCTACCAAAACAAACTGTATGTGAAATGGACGCTTTGTGCTCAACGCTGAATATAATAAAAATGCAATATCTTTTTAGGGCCAATGCCAAGCTGTTGTGGATGCGTATACCAGATAAGCTGAAGGAGGACAAAGAGTTGCTGCATTTAAATCAGCTAAATATTGCCCTGCAGAACAACAACTTTGCCGACTTCTTTCAAAAGATCAGATACGATTGGTCCGAGTGTGTCAAGCCGGCAATGGAAGATCTCTTGGGTAAGTAGTTAAAGCAAGCAGAGTTTAAAGAGTTAATTTAAAAGCCTTTTCTTTATAGTGAAACAACGGGAGGAGCTCTTCACCCTTACGGGCAGCGCCTATGTTTCCATCTACCAGAACAATCTGCTAAAAATGGCACAAATGACTGAGGATGAGCTGAAAAATGCCGCCACGGCCCTAGATTGGACCCGGGAACAGGATGGCGATGAGGTTATCTGGCTGCCCAAGGCCAAGGAAACTGCGCCCACAGGAGGCAACGATGATCAGTTGCTTAAATTAACCGAGTTTGTAACATTTTTAGAGAATTAAAAATTGAATAAAATGCACTACAAAATAAACTATAATTTAGGTATTTTTTATTAGTATTTTCCTTGTGTGCACTAGTATCGATTATCGTTTGTGGTTATCGGTCTCGTTGTGTCATTTGGAAAAAAGTAAAATTTGCAGCAAACGATGAGCGTACAACAGTGCTTGTTTCAACCACATATGTTTCACGTCGCTGGAGCTCAACAAGAAAAGCTACCGAAGTTTACTGGATTTGAACTACTTATGTTTGCCAAATTATCATCATGGGATTCAAAAATGGCGCTTTCAATCTATTGCCAGTTACTCATCTCCAGTAAAATCGATAGTGCCTTGCACATATCGATACATCGTTTCGACCAACCACTAACGCCAGCAGGCGTAACCACAAAAAAAAAAAAGTGAAAAAAGTAAAATTTGCAGCAAACGTTGTGGCATCGCATTTTCTTATCAACGAATATTTTGTAACATATGTGGAAAATTGCGAATACCAATTCAACAAGCTAGCGGAATTAATTGATTACCCTAAACGGTGCACATTGTTAGCGGCAAGGCAGCTAAATCAAGTTGGTTACTTGCAGAATAGAAAAACCGATTTTCAGTGCGTGTGTGTGAGAAGAAAAAATGGCAGCGAGCGACAAATCAGTCGATGATTCTCTTTATCCCATTGCGGTGTTAATTGACGAGTTAAAAAACGAGGATGTGCAGGTTAGTAGCAGTAACTATTGCAATCCGCAACCATAAGAGCATTTCAATAAAAAGCCAGAGGCAGAGGCATGGTCGTGTCCTGCACACCGTGTGTGTGTTTGTGCAAAAAAATGCGTCACTTGTATGCATAGTAATGTGTGTGTGTGTGTGTGGGTGTGTGCCCTTGCATGTGTGTCTGGTGTATGTGTGAGTGTCGCTCGCATTTTCATCGCTGATTTTTGTGTACCTTTTTAATGAGAAACTAAATTAAATTCCACACACCCACCCCGACCGTGATTTACGCAGCTGCGCCTCAACTCCATAAAGAAGCTGTCGACCATTGCTTTGGCCTTGGGCGAAGAGCGCACACGTTCCGAGTTGATACCGTTCCTAACCGAGACCATATACGACGAGGATGAGGTTCTCTTGGCACTGGCCGATCAACTGGGCAACTTTACAAGTAAGCAAATGCTGTCATTCACTCAACAAATTTGTTTCTATTAATACTTCCGACAATAGGCCTTGTTGGCGGACCCGAATTCGCCATGTATTTAATACCGCCCCTCGAGAGTTTGGCCACTGTCGAGGAGACTGTGGTGCGGGACAAGGCTGTTGAATCTCTACGCACGGTGGCGGCCGAGCACAGTGCCCAGGATCTGGAGATTCATGTGGTGCCAACGCTGCAGCGTCTCGTCTCTGGTGACTGGTTCACCTCGCGCACCTCCGCCTGCGGCCTCTTCTCGGTCTGCTATCCACGCGTCACACAGCCCGTCAAGTCGGAGCTGCGTGCCAATTTCCGTAAGCTCTGCCAGGATGAGACCCCAATGGTACGCCGTGCAGCGGCCAACAAGCTGGGCGAATTTGCCAAAGTCGTGGAGACGGAATATCTGAAGTCTGACTTGATACCAAACTTTGTCCAATTGGCACAGGACGATCAGGTGCGTTGGCCACACAATTACACAAGAAATTAGATCATTTAATCATCTCCTGCCCCCCTTAGGACTCTGTTCGTCTGCTGGCTGTGGAGGCTTGCGTTAGCATTGCCCAGCTACTTCCCCAGGATGATGTCGAGCACGTAAGTTGAATCGGTCGAATAAAATATGGCAATGGTTTCTGATTTCACTCGAATGTATTTGTTTAGCTGGTTCTTCCTACGCTGCGTCAGTGTGCCAGCGATTCGTCGTGGCGCGTCCGCTATATGGTGGCCGAGAAGTTTGTCGATCTGCAAAAGGCTGTGGGACCGGAAATCACTCGCGTGGATTTGGTCCCGGCATTCCAGTACTTGCTCAAGGACGCCGAGGCCGAGGTGCGCGCCGCTGTGGCCACCAAAGTCAAGGACTTTTGCGCCAATCTGGACAAGGCCAATCAGGTGCAAATCATCTTGAGCTCCATCTTACCATATGTCCGCGATTTGGTCTCCGATCCGAATCCACATGTCAAGTCGGCTCTGGCCTCGGTCATCATGGGCTTGAGTCCAATGCTGGGCGCCTATCAGACAGTCGAGCAGCTGCTGCCCCTCTTCCTAATCCAGCTGAAGGACGAGTGCCCCGAAGTGCGTCTCAATATCATCTCGAACCTGGACTGTGTCAACGATGTGATCGGCATTCAGCAGCTATCGCAGTCCCTTCTGCCCGCCATTGTCGAGCTGGCCGAGGACTCCAAGTGGCGCGTGCGCCTGGCTATCATTGAGTACATGCCCGCCCTGGCCGGTCAATTGGGGCAGGAGTTCTTCGATCAGAAGCTGCGCGGCCTCTGCATGGGCTGGCTGAACGATCATGTCTATGCCATTCGCGAGGCTGCCACTCTCAACATGAAGAAGCTGGTGGAGCAGTTCGGTGCCCCCTGGGCCGAGCAGGCCATCATCCCCATGATCCTGGTCATGTCGCGCAACAAGAACTATTTGCACAGTGAGTGTGGAGTGTGAGGGGAAGACTCTAAGGATATTCTAACCAATGTTTCCCCTTAGGAATGACCTGCTTGTTCTGCCTGAATGTTTTGGCTGAGGTTTGCGGCACGGATATCACCACCAAACTGTTGCTGCCCACAGTCCTGTTGCTCGCCGCCGATCCCGTGGCCAATGTACGCTTCAATGTGGCCAAAACATTGCAGAAGATATCCCCCTTCCTGGAGGCCAGCGTCATCGATACCCAAGTCAAGCCCACGCTCGACAAACTAAACGTGGATACCGATGTGGATGTTAAGCATTTTGCTGCGCAGGCTATAGCCGGAATAGCAGCAGGTAAGCCTCCACCCACACCGAGACTCCCGTAGTCCACAATTCGAATTTAGAGTTAGAATTAGATCATAAGAATGATGAGAATTTAAAACTGCTATCCACTGCCATTAGAAATGGAATTGAATGTGTTTAGAACGGCGGTGCCGCCGTGCATGGGTGCTAAAATTGAAGCGGCCATGGACTCGAAGCTGATTTCAGAAGCCCCGGCATCGACGACGGACCCTGAGGATGGTGGCATTTTAGAAGGAGGCGTAGCAGAAGATGGAGCAGTCTTGATCAACCAGGATCGAGAGTCGAGAATTGAATTGGAATGTTAGAGGATGAGTAGCCAAAACACCAAGAACTGTGTCTACCAATGCCCAGTGCTCAGTGCCCAGTGATGCTGTTCTTAACACCGACACCCCGACTCACCCCCCCTGCAATCATGTCAAATGTTTTCCCAATCATTATACGAGTGCCATGCAATTGTTTATTAAACTTAAATGTTGTTCCGAAAATTCAGCAATTTGAAACTAATATTGAACCAAATGTACTTTTTTTCTTGTCTCTTTCCCGGTATTTCATCCGCGTGGCTGTCGTGTGTTTTTTTTGTACATTTTGTTTTGATTTTCGTTTTGTTTACAGCGTAATCAATCTTCTTGCATCTTTTTTATTCTATTTTTAAACTGTATGTATTTAACGCCGGCAACAAACACACACATATTATATGTAGCAACCACACTTAAAAATGGAAACTTGTAGTGGATCCCCATTCCCCGCGAGGAGGTGTTTAACGCCTGCAGCAGATGCTGGCTGCCGATGGAGGAGGAGACGAGGCGAGTCGAGTCGGCAGGAAGCTCGAGTTGAATCGAGTTTCACTTGCCAGTTCTCATGGAGGAGGAATCATCAATGAAGGAGAGCGAAAAGGAGCCATCAATGCCAGCATGGGAGGAAGAGCCACAAAAATCGCAAAAAAAACAACACACAGAAAACAAAATTAATTACATACTTATATTATATAATAAACAAACTTTACCACATAAGCATAAAGATCATTATTAAAACGCATTGTAGAGTTGAAACATTTGAGCGCATCTGAATGCAAAATAAACAAATAAAATAAACACAAATTGTAGTAAAACAGTACGAAAATGCAGGATATTAATTAAGGAATCGAACAGAAATCTATGTTGATAGATATAACAATTCGTTATAGGGAAAATTCGTTATAGAGAATTCGTAAAATGAAATTGTCTTTAAGTTTATTTTACTTTAAAATAATTAGTTCATTTATAGTTCGGGACTTTCCCACATACATTTTTATCTTTGTTTTGGCAGGAAACATAATCAAAAAATTTGAAAAAAAAAAAGAAAATTCATTATAGCGATATCGAAAACCTATGAGAACTCGAGTAATAGAGAAATATTCGCTATAAGGAAAACCAAAATTCGTGTTCAAATTCGTTATATAGAAAACTTCGTTATGGGGAACTTAGTTATAGAGAAGTTTGACTGTATATCTCTAAAAACAGGTTCTTTGTGATATTCAAAGGTGTCTCAAAGATTTCAAAAACCTTTTAAGCCTCGTATTGCTAGACAGTAAATTCTGCAGCTATATCTAGTATCTGTTTACAGCTTTCAACTAAAACCTACCACACCACAAATCAAGTAGCACCCGCCCGATAGTTTCGATAGTTTCCAAGGTGATATCATGCTCCTACCGGCGCGATAGTTTGTGTCTGTTTTCAGGTTTTTGTGTTTTGGCGAGAGATCAGTTCAGTTCAGTCAAACCAAACATTTGCGACGGCGTGGTTGGACGCTTTTTCTGTTCTGTTTCGGTTTCGGTCTGGTCTGGTCTCTGCTCTCGCAATCGTCGCGGTCCAAAAGTCGTTCATACGTAGAGAAGAGGCGTCTGTAAATATTTACTGGCCAATACCACGCAGAGTGCCTTCGTAAGTGCCATTAGAATCGATAATCG
The DNA here is from genome assembly GCA_963969585.1 of Drosophila helvetica. Lineage (NCBI taxonomy): Eukaryota > Metazoa > Arthropoda > Insecta > Diptera > Drosophilidae > Drosophila > Drosophila helvetica. The sequence continues at coordinate 58,609,938 of OZ018402.1, forward strand.
AATCGTATTGCTGAGACTTGGAACGGAAAGTCAAATAGGGGGAAAACATATGCAAATTGGTTTTGCTAAACGGGTGGAACCAATCTATTGCCCACTTGTATAGTAAATACAGCACATAGGCACCACACAGCTGGTCATTATAATCAATTTCCTACTACTGTTGCAATATCCGTGTCCGCATTGCCTCGCCCCAACCACCCAGCCCCCCACCCGACGGCGCAACAAGTGTCTAGCGCATTAATTACGCGAATATGTCAAAAATCTGCTATACTGCTGTATTTTTAATATTACTTTTTCTTTAGCCTGTGCTTGAAGTGGCGTGTTTTATGGAACGAGCTTGGCGCTCCGCTCTGTCGCCCCCCCAGTCCCTCCCCCCACACTCGTATCGTATCGGTACTATCACTGGGCTAATTTCAGCCCGATAAGCGTGCATCTAAATTGAAGTGGCTCTTTATTTATAAAGCCGAATTTACAACAAAACGAAAATAAAAGACCGGTCGAGGGCCGTTCCCGTGTCGCGCTTTGATTTCGTCACACAACTACACACACAAATTTGTACAAAACCATGTAGAAATGTGTGTGTTTGGTGGTATGTGTGTTGTTGTGGAATTGCTGTAATTTCCAAGTGTGCTTTAAGCATTATTGTTTGCTTGTTTGTTCATACACATTGTGCCTGGCCCCCCCCTCCCATCTCTTCGGGGTTAAGGTAATCCATGCCATGCCATGCCATTAGGCCGACAGTGAACCCAACATTATGTGGAAATTAATGGGTTAGTAAGCCCTGAATTATAATGGAGCATAGCATAGCATGTCTTTTGGCGCTTGCACCAGAGATCGATTTCAAACGGTACATGTGCAGAGTTGCACCTCGATCTCTTGCATGCGGTTTAATCGATTCACAAATATTCCACTTCAAAGTGGTGTAATTGCACGTTAGAAAGAGATAGATCGAAAAGCTTGATTCAACTAGACTTCCAGATTGCCCAAGATAATTCTTATGCAATAATATGGATGATTGAATCCGACTGAGTACGGGCTCTTATATCCATCGAAAGGTATTTGCAAGATTAGATCTGGTTTATTTTTTCTAATTTTTGTGTTTCGGATAAGTAAAATTTTTTGCTGTGAGATTTAAGCATCCTTTTGGAATTTAAATCCGATTTCGTAATTAAATTGTTAGGGTTTTTTCTTCAAAATGAGATTAAGTACTCCATAGTTAATATCCTCTGTCAGGTGTATATAAATAGTACATGTCCAAATGAATGATGCATGGACGGGCAAAAGTTTTCGGACAGGCTGGACAGGACTTTGCCTCCAGTGGTGTGTGTTTCGTTTCGGTAATCGAATGAATCACGATGCTAGTGTGTCGTAGTATTAGCCGCCGCCTTTATCTTATCCAAACGATTCAAATTTAATTAGAGTTATCATTTTGAATGCGGTTTAGTTTCGGCCACGCCACGGCAGAGCTTTAGCCGCGTTTCGAGTGGCCGCCACTTCAGTCTTGGTTAATCACTGCCTGGAAGCGGAGGATATCCGGATAGCCAAACCACTTGGAAACGTAATCAATCATTTTATGGACACACCACACCACCACCATGCACAAGGCCATTAAAAATAAATCCAGTAAGTGCTGCACTGAGAGTGATGGAAAATGGAAAATTCCTTTACTAAACTTTCGATAAATTGGCTTTCAGGGCTGCTCTGTGGCCTCAAGAACGCGAAGGCAGATCTGACAACGGCAAAGTTTATACTGTATTACGGGTACGTAACGGACCCGATAAATATGTCATGCAGGGCTTTATCTCTCTCTCTATCTCTCTTTCTCTTTCTCTCTCTGTCTGTCTGTATGCCACAGACCCACGGTGGCAGATAGCGATATCTATGATCTGAAAGACCACAAGAGCCTATTGGAGGACGAGAATTTGGATTTGAGCAAGAACACCGTACTCTATTTGCACGGCTATCTGGAAGATCCGGATGTGGAGAGCATACATGTGATAGCCGAAGCCTATCTGGAGCGCAAGGACACAAATCTAATTGTCCTCGACTGGGGAGAGCTGGCCGATGGCAATTACATTTTCGATGCTATGGTCAATGCCAAGCAACTGGCACCCGAACTGGCCAAGGTGCTGCTGGAGATGTTTGACCACGGCTTGGATATTGAAAAATTGCATATAGTCGGCCACTCGATGGGCGGACAACTGGCCGGAAATATTGGTCGGGAGGTATTTAAGCGCACCAAAGGTGTTCGAAAGATAAAAAGGTAATGTAAATTATATAACTATGGATAGAAAAGTCTTATACAAATTTCCACTGTTTGTTTTGCTTTAGAATTTCCGCCCTGGATCCCGCCTTCCCACTGTACTATCCTTTGGGCGCACATCTAACTGCCAATGATGCCGAATTCGTGGATGTGATACACACAGACGCCTGGCTTTACGGCGCCCCTACGAGCACGGGTACGGCGGACTTCTGGCCTAATGGCGGCAATAGCCTACAGCCCGGCTGCCCCAAGCGGAACTACAAAATGCTCAGCGATAATGATCTGTCCAGTCATCGGCGTAGCTGGTGGTTCTGGGCCGAAAGCGTCTCGGATCGTTTTCCGATAAGATTCGATGCCGTGCCGTGCAGGAGCTGGTCGGATTTCAAGCAAAGCAAAACGGTGGAGACCTGTCCCCCCGTGGTAATGGGTCATCACTGTCCCACAACGTAAGAATCTCCGATTAAGGGATCTATGGAGTACTAAGGGATCTGGCAGAGAGTAAAACAATATCTATCTTTATTTTTTGCAGGATTCAAGGCAACTTTTACTTACAAACGAATGGACAAACACCTTTTGCCAGGGGCAAGGAGGGTACAATATATGTGGATCCCAAAGAGCTCCTGGAAAATACCCATGGCTACTCCTGTGAGCCGCGCCACTCAATCAAACCGATTTGATTTTTTTGTTATTGTTAAGGATTCATTTACATTTACAAAATGTAGCGGAATCTACTCTTTCTTCTTCACATCACGAAAATAAATACTTAAATTTTGTTGTTGACCATAAATTTCTATAGCAATCAAGTTGGAATTACAGTTCCCTTAAGTGTGGTGGTGCTTGCCCTCCCCTCTCTTTTTGTGCAGTTGATTGCATTTTTTTACAACTAAAATCAGTAAAAATTTAAATTTTGTATGAAAGCAAGCGGCAATGCATTATTTAAAACGGTTAGAACCCATGTTTAAACTCTTATGTAGATATCATGTAGAGATGCACATTCGAATAGTTACATTGACATTTGACATGTAGCAAAATGTGTAGTTAACAAAGCATTTTGTGTTGACCGTCTTTGTTTAAACCCTATTTTATAAACAATCCAATAAAAAGGAGTCTTTTAAATAAGCCAATCTTGTAGAAAATAGACTAATTAATCAGCTAATATTATGTGTTCAGGGCTGAGGGACCTAGCTAGCTAGAAATATTCAACCGAATATCAAAATCGAGGAATATGATTTTAGTTCATGGACTCAGAACGATTAAATAGAAGGGTTAAGTTCGTTGAAAGATGACCTGATGTCAGCCCGGGAAAATAAAACTAAGGTGAGAACAAAAATTATTTATATTGGTTTATATAAAGAATCCAATACAAGTGGGCCTTACAATGTAGCCCTTCTTGTAAAAATGTTCAGCAATTTCATCAATCTTATTTCAAAATTACCGCCAAATTAAAAATATCGATGTCTTGATACTTTCAAGCAAAAATGAGCGAAAGAGAGTAATTTCCGCGCTTTTTGTTTTTTTTTTGGTTCAACGAACGAAAGGTATGGTCAACACGCAGAAACAGCCAAGGGAAATCCAAGGCTCGTAACCTCACCTAGCCGTCATTTTTCGACGATATACCGTGAGGACAGGCCTGTCCTCACGTCATGTTAAGCAGGTGGGGTGGGCTTTACCTTGCAGCCTTAAATTTTCTGGGCCGTTTCGCCTGTTGTCCATACCCGCTTTTTTCTTCACTTCCCAGCGGGAAATTATATAAACTTCCCTTCGCGGGTAGATATTTCCCAGCGGGTGGATTTGAATGCACGAGAAAATGATAAATATAATAGACAAACAGTTTCATCGGGTGATTAGTTGTTCGATAATGTTATCTTTTTACCTTAATTTATGGTTTTCCCCCAATAGTAGACAAAAATAACGCACCGATACTATCGTATCAAAAATAAAAACTATCGCCCATTCGATATATATCAACAACACCTCGCGTTAAAAAAAATTATTGAAAATAAAACAAAAAATTGATTTGCGGCCGAAATGAAGATAAAACTAATTGATTCTGTTGTGCGGAGCTTTAAGGTGGCGAAAATCTTTCGCGAGAACACCGACAAAATCAATGCAATCGATTTTGCACCGAACGGGGAGCATTTGATTTCCTGCAGCGAGGACGACCAAATTGTAATCTACGACTGCGAAAAGGGAACTCAGTCGCGCACGGTCAACTCGAAGAAGTACGGCGTGGATTTGATACACTTTACACATGCCAACAACACGGCCATACACAGCTCCACCAAAGTGGACGACACCATCAGATATCTGAGTCTGCACGACAACAAATATCTGCGCTACTTTCCCGGGCACACCAAAAAGGTCATCTCGCTGTGCATTTCGCCCGTGGAGGACACCTTCCTCTCCGGCTCATTGGACAAGACACTGCGGCTGTGGGACCTACGCTCACCAAACTGTCAGGGTCTGATGCACCTATCGGGACGCCCCATTGCCGCCTACGACCCAGAGGGACTGATCTTTGCAGCCGGCGTCAATTCGGAGAGCATAAAACTATACGACCTGCGGTCCTTCGACAAGGGTCCCTTTGTCACCTTCAAGCTGAACCAGGAGAAGGAGTGCGATTGGACCGGCCTGAAGTTCTCTCGTGATGGCAAAACTATATTGATCAGCACAAATGGATCGGTTATACGGCTGGTGGACGCCTTCCATGGCACACCACTGCAGACATTCACCGGCTATCCGAATAACAAGGGCCTGGCCATCGAGGCCAGCTTCAGTCCGGACTCGCAGTTCATATTCTCGGGCAGCACCGATGGCCGTGTGCATATCTGGAATGCCGACACAGGCAACAAAATATCCGTCCTAAACGGCGATCATCCCGGCCCTGTGCAGTGCATTCAGTTCAATCCCAAATACATGATGCTGGCCTCGGCCTGCACAAATATGGCCTTTTGGCTACCCACATCGGAGGAGGGACCATAAATAATCGCAGCCCATCATTATAACATTACATTATAGGATAAAATAAATTTAATTTTACAATAAAAACAAAATTGGAAACTTACAGCCGATCTCTCTCTCTCTAGCTTGTAGATCTTTCCTGCGCTTTGTGTCGGTCGAAGCCCAATCGGATGCTGCTTAGCAGTTGGCCTAGATTTTTGCCCATTTTGGCACTAATCCCGAGCACAGGATTCTGCAGCCTTCGCTGCAGTTCCTCAAAGTTGGCGGCACTGTCTTCCATGTCGATTTTATTGGCCACCACCAGCTGCGGACGACTCGCCAAGCTGCCGCCAAACTGCCGGAGCTCATGCATAAGCTGTTCGTAGTGGGTCCATGGCTCGGGCGCACTGGCGTCTAGGACAAAAAGGAGTAGTGTGCAACGCTCGGCGTGCTTGAGGAACTGTATGCCCAGGCCCTTGTTGAGATGGGCATCGGGCACGAGTCCTGGCAGATCGGCAATCGTGAGCTGCACCAGATCGTCATACTGGACGGTGCCCAGGTGGGGGCGTAGCGTGGTGAAGGCATATGGAGCAACCTTTGGCTTGGCACGGGTTAGGGCATTCAACAAGGTGCTTTTACCGGCATTTGGATAGCCAATTAGGCCGACATCGGCCATGCTGCGCAGCTCTATGGTGTAGGAGAGATCCTCGCCAGTGGGTCCATATTCGCAGACCTTCGGACTGGTCTCCTTGTCGGTGGTGAAGAAGCGGTTGCCCTTGCCGCCGGCTCCACCGCGGGCGGCCACGAACATCAAGTCTGCGTGCGAGAGATCTCCGACAATCAGACCCTGAGCGTTCCTGATGACTGTGCCAATGGGTACTTTGATCACGGAATGCTTGGCATTCTTGCCATGGCAGTCTTTGGCATTGCCCCGTTCCCCTTCCTCGGCACGCAGCACGCTGCCAACGTGATTGAAGTTGCGCACATCGTTGGAGGCCTGGAAAACCACATGTCCCCCGTTGCCGCCATCTCCCCCGTCCGGTCCGGCCCGCTCGTTGCACCACAGCTGCAGGAAGGAGACGCATCCATCGCCACCCTTCCCGCCGACAGCACGCACCCGCTTGGCGTCCGAAAAGTATTGCGCCTACGCAAAGGAAAGGAAAGGGTTATGTAAAATCCTCACTGACTGCAACACTCGAACCTCTTTGCGCGTGGACTTTGGTTTCTTTGGCCGCAGCGCAGTCGCGGCCTTGCAGTAGTTGACTCGGGCACCCCTCTGGGTGGTAGCATTCTTAGAAATTTCAGCAAATGCCCGCGCCAGGAGCGATCTGCCGGTGAAAAACAACATTATTGAGGCGAACAGCTGATGCAGCAGCACGTCGATACTGCGTGTAGTCACTGTCGATAGTATCGCTGCCGTGTCTGGAAAATTGTTATTAAATGTTTTTGAGTGGGCGTGGGATAGGACAATTGCGAAGGATGTCCATTAAAGCCGCCCTCATAGATCTCAGTGGCACCCTGCATGTGGAGGATGAGCCCACGCCCAATGCAGTTGAAGCCTTGGCCAGGTATGTCATATCGAAACATATCTAAATGCGTATAATTCACACGATTTATGGTACATACAGATTGCGTGAGTCTGGAGTGACTGTTAAATTCGTGACAAATACCACCAAGGACTCAAAGGGGACTCTGCACGAGCGTCTCTGCAGGATTGGCTTCGAATTGGACCGCTCGGAGATCTACAGTTCGCTGAGCGCCGCTGTCACCTTTGTGCACAATGGAAAACTAAATCCATACTATCTGCTGTCGGAAGATGCCCGCCAGGACTTTCCGCCAGAGGATCCCAATCGGTGCCAGGACTCGGTGGTAGTTGGTCTGGCCCCCAAAGCCTTCAACTATGAGCAAATGAACAAGGCTTTCAAGTAGGAAACAGTGTCCCGAGTGTCCCTTTCGGCAGGGTTTATTATTGATGTGCCTCTGCCTCTCCGCCACAGCGTGCTGCTGCAGCAGAAGGAGCACAAACTGGTGGCCATACATCAGGGGAAATACTACAAGCGCTCGGATGGCCTGGCCCTGGGTCCTGGCTGCTTTGTCAAGGGTCTGGAGTATGCCACGGGATGCACCGCAGAACTGATTGGCAAACCGAATCCATACTTCTTCAAGGGGGCTCTGGATGGCCTTGACCCATCGTCGTGCGTCATGATAGGTGATGTAGGCATTAGCCACCATTCAAATCCTGTGGTTTGGCTTTAAATTCCGTTTTGTAGGATGCCAATGATGATATTGGCGGTGCAATGGCCATGGGTCTCCAGGGTATACTCGTTAAGACTGGCAAATATTTACCAGATGTCGTCCTGTCGCCGCCGCCCACAGCTTTGGTCGAGAACTTCGCCGAAGCAGTCGATTGGATACTCAAGAAAAACCACGCTTAAAACCAAATAAAACTCCATCGCTTATAGTAAGTGTATAAAATGCTGCTCTGCTTTAGTTTTATAAATAAGCGATCAAATTCGTTTGAAATGCTGTTTGGAACAGATCAAAGCATTATGCGAAAAATTGTTTATCAAATTTCTGAGTAATTATAGGATAATTCTGAGCATCTCTGGACATCTCTGGGTGCCTTAGGCCAGCTTTGACTGTGCAAACTTGGTGGCCAACTGAATGATCTCCTCGATGCGCTCGTAATTGCTGCCCGAAGCCTGGGCGGACTCTGGCTTGCCGCCACCCTTGCCGCCCAGAGTCGGGGAGACATGCTGGACCCATTCGTTTGCCTTCAGGCCCTTCTCCACAGCACTCTTGGGCACCGAGCTCAGGCAGAAGATCTTCTTAGAGTCGGCGTCCACGGAGAAGAACATGGCAGCAGCATCGGGCAGCTGGGTGCGCACCTGCTTTAGGGCGGCATCGAGGGCCTTGGTGTTGTTGAAGGCCTCCAGCTGCTGGACGAGCACGTTGGCCCCGGGATTGGCCTCGCACAGTTCCTTGGCACGCTCCACCACATTCACAGAGACGGCTGCCCGCAGAGAGCGCTCCTTGTCGTCGAGCGTCTTCTTCAGGCCCTTCAACAAATTGCGCATCTCATCCTTTTTCACATAGGGAACCGTGGCATGGGAGATCTGCTCTGTGAGCTCGACAATCTCCTTGACATGCGACTTGGAGTCCTTGCCCGATTTGTCCGCTTCTATGATGGCCTTCAGTTTCACAATCTCCTGCTCGAAGGCTTCCGATTTCTTGATGGCCTTCAGAGCCTCTGGCCCGGTCAAGGCTACAATACGGCGGATGCCCTTGGCTATGGCCTCCTCGCTGCTGATCACAAAGTCCATGATATGACCCGAACGTCGCAGATGAGTGCCGCCGCAGAATTCCACCGAGGTCTGCTCTCCGGCCTCGGCATCGGGATTCTGCTCCAGCTCGTCGACAGGCACGCCAAACGAAATTACGCGCACTGGATCGGGGTAGACCTCGTCGAAGACCGAACGCAGGCCGCGTATACGCTTGGCCAGAGCCAGCTTCGACTCCTTGGCGTAGATGGGGACATTCTTGTAGACCATGTCCTTCGTCAGCTGCTCCGTTTTGGCCACCTGCTCGATGGTCATGGCGGCCTTGGTGTTGAAATCGAAGCGCAGCTTCTCTGGCACCACCAGCGAGCCCTTCTGTTCGGTGTCCTTGCCTAGGACCTGCAGCAGGCAGTGATTGAGGGCATGAGTGGCCGAATGGTTCTTCATGGTGAGCCAACGACGCTCCTCGTCGATGTGCAGCTGGAGCTCGTCACCGACTTTCAAGGTGCCCTCGACAACGCCGATGTGCAGGATATAGCCGCCACGATTGTAGACACGATCCACCAGGAACTCATTGGCCTCGTCGTTCAGCTTGACAAGTGCACCCTGATCGAAGATCTGGCCACCGCTCTCCGCATAGAAGTTGGTCTTGTCCAGGACGATGCCCGCCTTCTGGCCATTGCTGATCTCGTTCACGAACTGATTCTCGAAGCGAAGGGCAACGATTTTACTTGTGCATTCCTGATAGTTGTAGGCAGAGTCCCGCTCCTCCGACACGGCCTCGTATTTGTATTTGAACGAATCGTTGGTGGGCGGCACGCCCTGCTCCTGCAGCTGCGATATGGCATGCACATCTAGATTGATCTCCTCGATTTTGCTGGCACCCTTGCCCTGCGACAGCACATAGGAGTTCTGTTTGGCCGCCTCATAGCCGACCATGTCGATTTCCAGCGACTTCTCCTCGGCCATCAGCTGGGTGAGATCCACTGGGAAGCCGTAGGTGTCGTACAGTCGCCACGCAACGTCTCCAGGAATGACGGACTGGCTGCCCAGCTTCTCAATGGTTCGATTGAGCAGATTGCGGCCACGCGTCAGCGTTTTCAGGAACTGCAACTCCTCCTCATTGATGATGTCAATGATGTGTTGTGGGTCCTTCTTGACCTCCGGGAAGGCATCGCCCAGCAGTTCCACAACGGTGTTCACTAGCGTGCCAAAGAAACCAGGCTTGGCATTCAGTTTCTCCGTGGCATAGCTGTGGGAAAAGATATAGATCATATAGGTTATGTAATCTTCTATATTCCTCCTTGATTACTCACCGAACAGCACGTCTGAGGATGCGGCGTAGCACATAGCCACGACCAGTGTTATCGGGAGTACCGCCATCAGCCAGGGCAATGGTGATGGTGCGGGCATGATCGGCCAGGACGCGGTAGGCCATATCAATGCCATCGACATCATCGGCACCCACGCGGCCCTGGTAGGCTGGGGCACCAGTGCCCGCCTGGATGGCCTCGAAGAGTGGTACAAACAGATCCGTATCGTAGTTGGAACGCTTGTTCTGGATGACCGAGACCAGGCGCTCGAATCCCATGCCGCAGTCGATGTGCTTTTTGGGCAACGGCTTGAGGCCGCCATCCGATTCGCGGTTGTATTGGATGAACACCAGGTTCCAGATCTCCAGGACATCGGGATCGTCCATGTTGACCAGCTCCGGCACGCTGCGGCCACCGATGCGGTCAAAGTGCAGCTCAGAGCAGGGTCCACAGGGCCCGGTCTCGCCCATCTCCCAGAAATTGTCCTTCATGCTGCCCGGTAGAATGTGCTCCGGCTTCAGGCCCAAGTCCAGCCACAATTGCTTGCACTCCAGATCGGGCTCCAGGCCGCTGGCCGCGTCGCCGCCAAAGTACGTCACATACAGGCGATCCTTCGGCAGATTTAGGCGATTTGTAAGGAACTCCCAGGCCCAGGTGCAGATCTCCTTCTTGAAGTAGTCGCCGAATGACCAATTGCCCAACATTTCAAAGAACGTATGATGGTAGACATCCTTGCCGACATCATCCAGATCGTTGTGTTTGCCACCGGCACGGATGCACTTTTGTGTGTTGCACACACGCACCCACTTGGACATCTCGCTGTTGGGATCGGCTGTGCCCAGGAAGATGGGCTTGAACTGATTCATGCCAGCGTTGGCAAACAGCAGCGTTGGATCCTCCAGCGGAATGGTGCTGGATGAGTGGACATAAATGTGCTTCTGCTCCTTGAAGAAGCCCAGATAGGCGTCGCGCACCTCCTTGGCGGTCAAGAACTTCATTTTGCTGGCTGCTGCTGCAACGACAGGAGTTGGAGGTTGTAGGTTTTTGAATCCAAAGAAAAAATGGTTGCCACGCGACAATTGGCTCAGACTTTGAGAGCGCAGAGCTCTCCTAACCCCCACAGAAAGTGCGGTGCCAATAACCAAAGCAGTGAAAGTCCACCGCTCTACGTGATAAAATTACACAACTACCAGGCTATTTAACAGGAGAATATCAATCAGTTGTTTGACTTTTTACCGCGGAACAGACCAGCAGAGCCATTCGATCAAAACAAATTGGGTATTACTCACGTTTTCAATAAATGCAAATGCAAACAAATTTCGTCAGCCTGCAGCAACGTGCAGTACCAGATGATTAACCCACTTGACCCCCCTCTTTTTGAACAGGTTAACAACTTGACTTAAGCCGCGGAAAATAGTACTTTTTGTAAATTCTTGTTTTAGATACATCCTTTCCCTTTTCCTACAAACAAAAGGACCACGATATATTTCATCTGAACTGCGCTAAAATTCTTAAAATTTCATAATTTTCATGGAGACTATTTTCATACCCACTGGTCGACAATGGGCTAATCTTCTCTGTCATGTTTCGAAATCATATTCCTCGATTTTGATATTCCATCTAATATTACAAGTTAACTAGGATTCTCAGCGCTAAAAACGTAATTTTATCTGATAAACTAATCAATTTTCTACAAGATTAATAATGATTAATTAATAAACAAAGACGGTCAACAAAAATGTCCATTATAACCAAACTTAAGGAACTTAACCCACTTAACCCCATTTTATTCAAACAGAGGTGCAACTGTTAAACCGCGGAAAATAATTTGTAATTTCTCTTTTCGTGGAGTATATTTTAGTACCCACTGGTCTACAATAACAAAACAATTAAAAGTCGATTCGCTGTGGCATATTTTCCTGTTCCAGCTGATATTCGATCTCCTTCATACGCAACATCACACTGAAATTCTGCTTTTCCTGCTTGTATGTCAAATACATGGCCAGGAAAGCCTGGAAGGCAATAATGGTGCCCAGTGTAGGTACAATGGGACGCGTAAACTGTCGCCACAGCATGAACACCTCTCTGGGGTTCTCCGTAATCGAAGGTATCCGGTAAGTGTAACAGCGGGTGGCAAACATAAATGCTGCAAAGGGCGCCAGTATCGTTGGGTAAACGATTCCAAGGCTTGTTTGGAACGCTGCACTCCGTACTTGTCTGCAAATCGGACACTCGCCCAGCGGATCCAGCAGTATGGGACGCTGTATGAAGAACTTGTGCGTCAGCATGGTGAATATGGCGGGTACAACAACAATTGGCATATAACTGGACAGCCGTCCATGGCTTCCGAGCCGTAATTTGGTTCTGTAGTGATTATTGATATACGCGCCCGTTGCAGCAGCCATAGCACTAAGAATCCCAGGCGCATAGCGCAGGGACCATCTGCAAAGAGGGGTTTTGTTTAGATGTTAGGTAAGCGGAATCGACACATGTGTGTTTTATACGTACACCTCTCCGATCTTGTCCCAGGCTGTTATTATTTTCCATTGGTATTTTAAGGCTTGATCTTCGGAGATTATAACAGCATCTTTTGGTAGCTGCTCGGGCTTTGCACGAGACAATGCCATTTTATTTTAATAAATAAAAATAATTAGCGGCAGGCAACAGCTGTTTCAGCAGGTTTTGGCAGTGTTGTAAAGCATGGAAACCGGTGTCAGTTCCAACCAAAAGTATTGTTGTTGTACTTTTTGAGGTACAACTTTTATCACAGTTTTAATTATTTTGAGATTTTTCATATTAGATTCACTATCCACTAACATTTCACTGTAATACCGCACCAGATAAACGTTAAAACTAAATGTGCCTTTCCTGACCTGCTGTAGGCACAGTGTTGTAAAATCTGTAAATCAGTGTGGCGTGCCGTAGACTCTGGAAAAGTAGTTTTACTTGTTTTAAAAATGCCTCGGAAACACAAACCTCGAACTATTCCAATTCCAAAAAGTCCACTGGCTGCTCGCTCTCAAGCAAACGACCGGCCACAAGTTACCGTGGAGTCAAACAATGTGTTTGCTCTTCCTAGTATCAATTCCTGTGTGCGCCCGCAGGAGGAAATCGTACGAATGGCAAAAGAGATAATGGGTGCAATTGATAATTATGAGCTCACGTCAGAGACCCAGGCTGCAGTGGCTCCAAAGGTGAGTGAAATAGTATCAATAGCACCGTAGTAAATGGTCAAAATTCTCAAAGGTTACCCAAAAGATGAACTTTCTACCAAGCCAAGCGGTGTTCAAGGGTTTAGTTCCTCTGAATGTGAACGATTCGATACTGCCGCCCAAGAAGTTGGCACGCAAACCGATAAAAGGTAAACAATCCAAGGAGAATAGAGCAAAGACAGCAGAGCCGGAGCTGGAGGACTATGTGCAGCCAGTAGCGCCCAAACAAATTAATATACCCGACCCCGAGCTTCATTTGGAGTATCAACCGGAACCGTTCAACTTTTTCGACGCTTACAAGAAACTCTTCAAATAAAGTTATAATTTATTTTACGATACATTAATATATGCGAATGGTGGAGCAGTACAAATGTTGTTGTTTTTGTCCATTTAACCGATAAAGTTCATCACCACCAAATGCAGAATCACATGGGCAAAGATGAAGTCAGCAAAGCCGCGTTCCGGCGAGATGCCTGCGAACACGGCCTTGTTCTGCGGATTGGCTTGGAGACGGAGGCACACTCCCAGGACGAAGCAGCTGACGGTACTGATAAAGCCGGACAGGAACGAGTTGAACGGGAAGGTGCCCACCATGCAGCAGTAAACAAACTGAATGATGCCGGTCAACAGAATGTAGCACAGGTAGATGTCCACCAGCTTCAGCTTCTTTGTCGTGTTCTGCACATAGTCGTTGTAGAACTTCGATACGACGCCCGTGATTTCGACCACCATCTCGCTGCCGTTTTCAATGTGTTTATTACGGAAAATTGAACGAAAAAAGTCGAAATTGTACAAAACTCGCCCAGACACGTCACGAATAGAGCTGGACCTTTCGATAATATCGATCGTTTTGGAATTGTGCGATATATTATTAATGGTTACACACTTGCACAGCCTACACACCTACGTTTTATGTTTTTTTGTAAAAACTTACTTTATACGGTTTTTACACTGCCGAATCATTGTCGAAGGTGCGGAAAAATGTTGCGAGGCGTTTACACCAAAGCCGCATCTTTTTTCGCATTATTTGTCAGCTGAGTAAGAAGAAGAGAGCAAAAGCATTTTTATTGAATCTTACATTTTCTTTAGCCATTTGTCTATAAAGACATTCTTCGCCACCTCTGTCCATTTTTTTTTTTCTTGTTGCTCATCTTGCGCTAAACTTTAAATTTAATTTATTGTTTTATGCGACAAAAGCAGCTGTTTACTATGGGGTATTAATCCGTCGATACCATAATTACAGTATTTTTAAAAAATACTAATCAGAATAAGGCAACACTTTCCAATGATGCGGCCGCATCATTGTCTTCTTCTATCCACAGGGTTCTTAAGGGCATCATTGTCGCATAAAGGAAAAATCCAATATAAAAGGGATATAATAATCCGATAGACTAGTAGATTAATACCAATTTTAATAAATACACTGCACTAAGCCAGAAAGGAAAAAGGTGCTGTTAATTTGTTATAAAAAAAAATTGTTCTCAGTGGTATATTTACCGTCAATTTTGAAAAGGAAACGGTATTTTGCTGAGGGTCACACTATTTTGTCGATAAATCCAATCACAATTGGCTTATTATAATAAATAATGTAAACTGATTCAAAACAGATCGTAACGTATGCAAATAAATGTGTTTAATGACAATAACAAAACAGTAACACATGTTGCAGCAGGCTGTTGACTATTAGCGTGGAAAAGCGTTGCAAGCTGTTACCAAAAGAAAAAGTGTTCGTGAATGAAGACGTAGTGGGAGGATGACATTGTGAATCATTGTTGTTGCTTTCTTGTTGCTTGATTCACAGATTCACATCAATATCGCTCAGCACAGCACAGCACAGATAGGTGGCACAATCGCGCGAAATACACCCCCTGCTGGCACACGCATGCCTCTCTGCACCCACATGTGTGCATGGTATCTTGGCGTACTTCAATTTTAATTTGATTTTGCACCCAGTTATACGTTGTACACTTGCGCATCGACGCTGTGACCTTCGCAGGAGTGGGTCTCTCGTCTCTTTTGTCTTCTGCACCGCTTTCATTGTCAGTGTCAGGAAGGAAAAATCAATGGAGGACTTGACACCATTAACCAACCTTCAACAGGTAGAAAATGCATACACATACGGAGTATGTATACATTCTGCATGCATTTCTATGTGATTTATTCATTTTCCATTTTCAGTTGATTTTCATTCTGTTTATTATAATTTCTTACAGTCTTAGTTCCAATAATTCCACAATAACTACTGGGCATTCCCTATATTTTGTGACTTATTATCCGTAAGTGAGAAAAAACGATATTACATGCCTATCTTTATAATGGCTTTATGTGCCAGTCGGTGGTGGTGCAATGTCCGCAGAAGATAAATGGATATAACCACCAACCACACTTTATTTAAAATGCTCTATTTGCTATTCTTTATGGTGCACAAACAAAGCTTAGTTTAATTATGAGAGAGATGTTAAAAAAAAACACAGCACAGCACCCACACGTCTGGCGATAATGTTGTAGACCCTGAAAGATACAAATACTTGCTTTACCTACTTTAACTTTATCTATGTCTATTTTGTATCCAAATCTCTGCTAGAATAGAACCTTTTGGCAAGTGCTTGTTGTGTACATTGAAACCTTGGACCGCGAAAGTCGAAAGCCATTCTTTTCTTTAAAAACCGAACCTCTTCGGAAGTATTAAATATCGCTCAGTGACAGAAATTGTACCAAGAACTGCTGAATCAACAATGAGAAAAATATGGGTGGATATTTGATAACTGGTTTGGATATAGTACATTATATAATTGTGGTATTCTGATGCATAGTATTGCGATCGGTGGCGTGCAGGTCTTATCGCGCCTTCTGTAGAGCTTGTTTTTGTGTTTTCGAGCTTGGGAGCTATACGAAACTGAGTCACTGGACTCGAAAATTTGATATCGATTTATGGATGGTTGGGGGGCTTGCGTTGCATTTAAATATTTTTATATCAGGTCGAACTTCGAGTCAAGTCCAAGGCTGCCGCTGCCGCTACGACTGCAGCCCGAGTGTCTGACTATCTGCTTCCTCTGTCTCGAAATTTTCCACTCCCTCCGCTGGGTCTGGGACTGGGTCGCGCTTCTGTCTGGTCTGTCTGCACTATCAGAAATTTGTTATTACTCGCATTATGCACGCATTGGAAATCGGGGACTAGTGGGTAGAACTGAGTCAGCGGAAAATTTTACAAGTCGAAAAGCGGGCATCGCTAACGCATGGGAGGTTCAGTGCGATCTGTGCGGCCGAGGAGAATACATCTACGCAGCTATTCCCAGTCGCTCTCAATTGATCAAAGCATCAATTCGCACGTCTCTTATAGATTCCGATTCCGGAGGGTGCGGCACGCAAGAAAAAGATGACGGAACGCCAACCGCTGCTGCTCCAAAGCGATGCATCGGACTATGAGGGTGGCCGGGGGCCTGTGCGACCGGCCCGCAGCTCGCCGCCTGACAACACGCTCGTCAATGTGCACAGCGAGGACAGCATAGCAGGTGAGTGCGTGTTGAAGGTGCAATGGTTCGAATAAAGAGTTCACCTCCACAGTGCATGCGGCAGCCTCGGCCTCGGGATCCGGAGATGACGATCAGGCGGCTGTGGACAAGGCCAACTATAATCCCACTCTCCATCGCACCCTGGAACATCCGACATCCAACTCGGAGACGCTGGTGCATCTGCTGAAGGGCAACATCGGCACTGGCATTCTGGCCATGCCGGACGCCTTCAAGAATGCCGGTCTTTATGTGGGTCTCTTTGGCACCCTGATTATGGGAGCCATTTGCACGCACTGCATGCACATGCTGGTCAACTGCTCCCACGAGCTGTGCCGGCGGCTGCAGCAGCCGGCCTTGGACTTCTCAGATGTGGCCTACTGCAGCTTCGAGACGGGACCGTTGGGTCTGCGGCGATACTCTCTACTGGCCAGGCGGATCGTGACCACGTTTCTGTTCATCACACAGATCGGGTTCTGCTGCGTGTACTTTCTGTTTGTGGCCCTGAACATCAAGGACGTGATGGATCACTACTACAAGATCAATGTGCACATCTATTTGCTGATTATGCTGATGCCCATGATTGTGCTGAATCTGGTGCGAAATCTCAAGTATCTGACTCCCGTTTCGCTCATTGCGGCCTTGCTAACGGTGGCCGGATTGGCCATTACATTCTCGTACATGCTGCACGATCTGCCCGACGTGCACACGGTCAAGCCGATAGCCACATGGGCCACGCTGCCCCTCTATTTTGGCACCGCGATCTACGCCTTTGAGGGCATTGGTGTGGTGCTGCCGCTGGAGAACAATATGCGCACACCCGACGACTTTGGCGGGACTAGGGGTGTACTCAACACGGGCATGGTAATTGTCGCCTGCCTGTACACATCTGTGGGCTTCTTTGGCTACCTGAAGTACGGGGAAGACGTCAAGGGCAGCATTACACTTAATCTGCCGCAAGGCGATGCGTGAGTTGAAAAAACTTTCCATTCACCATTCCTTGATTACACACACACACTCACTCATTCTCTTATACTCTTTATCTTTCAGTCTCTCGCAGATGGTGCGCCTCACCATGGCCGTGGCCATCTTCCTCTCGTATACGCTGCAGTTTTATGTGCCCGTGAATATTGTAGAGCCGTTTGTACGCAGCCATTTTGACACTACGCGGGCCAAGGACTTGGCAGCCACTATCCTGCGAACAGTGCTGGTCACTTTTACTTGTACGTATAAAAAGAAAAACGTTGCTTGATGGCTTCCCTATCCGATGTATTCCGTTTTGACTCCTCACACAGTTCTGCTGGCCACCTGCATTCCCAATCTGGGCTCCATTATTTCGCTGGTTGGAGCCGTCAGCAGCTCTGCGTTGGCTCTCATTGCACCGCCAATTATTGAAATTATTACGTACTATCATGTGGGCTATGGCCGCTACAATTGGATGCTATGGAAGGACTTTCTTATCCTGATCTTCGGTCTGTGTGGCTTTGTCTTTGGCACTTGGGCAAGCCTGGCGCAAATTTTAAACGATAGAACTCATTAAGCAGGGACAAGTGTGTGCGAATTTACGAATGTCGAAGGCTTTACGTAGCAGTCCAGAACTCTGCGAATATTTATACAATTAGGTTGTTTGCCCCCTCTCCTTTCTTTTAAACGGGCATCGGACCCAGTGGCGGTGCTCAAATTTTGTTTTATTTATTACTTTGTCCACGAATTAGTTGCAATTCTGTGTTATCCATTAGCTACAATTCTTGTACCAGACAATAACTAGCATTTTAAGTATACAGTTTTATATATACCTAGTTTTTTTCTTGATTTAGTTTGACAGTTCAAAGGAGGATTTTATTCGAGGATCGAGCCGCGCACAATGCCAAAAGTGATTTTTTGTCGTAGTATTCTTAAATAAATTATTGTTTAGATTTTACTATGGATCCGCCTGTAGTCTAGGCCGGGTCGGGGCAGGTCATTCCAAAAACAACGGCTAAGAATTTACCAGAAACAGAAACAAACGTTAGCTATAGATTAACCGCATACTTTTATCGTTATTATATACTCTATAAGGGGCCCCCCCCCACCCCAATGTTCTGTATATACATATGTATTCGGTGTATCCACAAAATGTTCTATAATTGTTCATACAGTAACACAAGACAATAATTAATGTAATGTTTATAAAAACCAATATCACGACTGTTCTTTCATGTCTCTACCAAAGCACAGGAACGCGAACAGCCACGTTTTGTGGGCTAACCAGTCTCAAGGGCCTCTCGGAGAGTAGAACCAATTGTTGGAGCTGGGGCTGGGACTGGGGCAGACGTCTGAGCTGCTTACTGAGACGTGCCGGTGCTTGGTCGATGGGCTGAACCTCTTCTGCATCCGGATCGGGTGTAAAGTCCTGCGGCTCATCGGCGCTGGGCAGCTGCTCCACTTGGTCGGTTGGTGGCGGGCCATAGGTCAGATCCGGGGGTCCATAGGTCTGATCGGGCACTCCCTCCTCGAAGGGTATCTCCGGCTTGAGCTCCTCGGCGGATGGATAGGGCGCTGCCTCCTGTTTTTGTAGCCTTTTGGTGGATGATCTTGCTGGCTGAGCTGCCACCATCCCAAGAGCCAGCATCAGGACCAGTAAGGAACAAACTTTCTTGGCGTAAGTGCACATGGTGATTTTTGTAATGATTTCGATTTCGGTAGACAACCAAACTGTTGAACAACTATTCGTTGATTGATAATTTTGTGCTGGAAACTTGCCTATTTATATGTTGGACTTAGGGCTACGTGGATGGGTTGATTAATTTTTGGTTACTAAGACGTGGTCATATGGCTAATGGCTGATGGCTGATGATGGCCCTGATGGCCCTGATGGCCCTTGTATGAGCTAGGTCTGTCGGTCATGTCACGTTGCAGGTCCCCTAAACGGGAAGTCAATCAAATCAATTAATTTCAGTGTCAATGTTAGGTTGCACAAAAAATATTCAAGCTATAACTAATTAATTAGTTGGGCAGAAAAAAAACAAAAAATGAATTAAAAATCTTTCAATGAAAAGCTGGAACCCTTAAGAAAAGGTTTGTTTGATTTTGTGCCTATAATTCCCAAGAACTTGTTCCATACTAAATGCATTTAAATAGCAGTCCCAGTCAAACGTTCTGGTTAGAGCACATACGCTTATAATTCCCAAGTCTTTTTTCTGCGCCATGGCCGTATATAAGCGCGTTGCCTGTCAGCTACCAGCGTGTTGTTTGGAAGGAGAGCAAGTTAGCACTCCCCTAGACAAGGATGGAACACATAAACGAGCGGCTGGCACAAGACAAAGCCGTTCACCAGTTTTTTTTGTTTACAGGCTATACTATTAATTAAATTTAATTAATTATATATTATATACTACATATAATGATTATAATTCTTTGAGCTAAATAGCATTATGTCAATTGTAATGCGATTTTTTACATTACAATTAAAGTCTAATCATTTAAATAAATTAATTACATATTATATTCTACATAATGATTATAATTATAATTTTTCCATCTTAATAGCATTATGGCGATGGTAATGCCATTTTTTACATTACAATTGAAGTTTTTAATGCTGTTTTATAATTATTATATTATTTACAAGTTTTTTAAAGGTTATACTTATAATTCAATTAAATTAACTAAATATTAAATACTATAATGATTATAATTATAATTTTTCCAGCTAAATATCTTTACATTATTTATAATTATTATTTACTTTTCATAAATAGCTATATTCAATTGGAATGTCATTTATTTCGTGAAAACTACATTTATCAGTGACTACAAGGTGTTCCACAAAGTGTTACTACATATTTAAAATATATAATTATAGTAAATTTGTTAAAAGAGAATTTCTCGCGACATTTATGAGCAATGCAATGCAAAGTTTTCCAACATTTCCATTAGATTGTTCATGAATACAGCGATATTCTGCTAAATGTTTGTTTGCTTTTTGGTAAATATTTGTCTAAATTAATGAACAATGCCATTCAAAGTGGGAAATGACTTCCACTTGATCCATTGTATTGTCCATTAGTTCAGACGACATTCATTTGCCCAGTAATCTGGCACATTTTCCATACAGTGGCATGGGAGACGTCGCACAGGCTCTGCTCGGCATATAAGAGAAGAAGGTCTGCTGGAGTCCGGTATAGTTTTTGGCGCGAAGATAATTCATGGCCCGCCAGCAGAGACGCGTCCGTTCCATGACAATCTCGTTGACGTAGTCCTTGAAGAACTGCTGATACTTCTGGGTCCTGGCCAGGAAAAGGTCATAATTTGCATAGCTAATGCTTTGGTTCTCTTTGATTTTCGAGTGTCCCATCAGGATTGGGTACAGCTCATGCTTCATCTCCGACAATCTCCACATTGTCTGTCTCATGGCACCCATCTCGGAGAACGTTGCCACCGTATGCCGTTTGCCGTAGTGCCGCCGAATCCATTCCCGCAGCTCCGGCACCTGATGACCATTGTGCAGAGTAGCCAGGACGAGTTTCTTGTTCTTTTGCAGTAACTTAAAGGCATCGGCTAGCATGCGGTCCATAAAAACCTCATCGTCGGGATCGAAATGAGTTTTTCCCTCGTAGCTGAGCCGCTCCTTTGGCTTCTCACAGTATTTGTAGGCCCAGAGACTCTTTTCAAAGATTCTCCTCACACATTGGTTGACGGCATCGTTTATATGCAATCGTGTGTACCTGATTGGCTTCTTTTTTTCCTTGCCATCATCCTCTTCAAGGACTTTCAGCACGGCGCCACGGATACGTTGTCCAGCATCCAAAGACATCTGGCTGTATCTGCCGAACAGGCCAATATAGTCGAATATATAGGGGGCATGCCGCTTGGGTCCTTGGAAATAGTTAACGGTCGTGGTGGGGCTCGGTATCTTCCGTGAGGGCCGCCTGGAATCTTGCCCGCCGCTGAGTCGCAGCATTCGGTCACAGCTGCCGTCCATCTTCGTCCAAGGCAGACAATTCTCCTCCCCCAAACTGTCCAGGACCATTACGGGCAGGGGTGCGGGACCCAGTAGCCGACAGGCGGTGCATCCGATTTGCCGGAACGCTGGCACGCCGGGACTCCAGCGATTATTACCAAACTTTTGCATATATCGATCCACATCGAGCTGCAGCTGTTTAGCAATACGTCGCCTCGTTAGCTGCGGAATGGGAGGGGATATTGGATCTGGGATGTACATATGAGAGGCTCTTCCACTCACCAGCTTTCGCTCTTGGTTCAAGTCAATCATGTCCAGACACTGCTTACGCAGCCTAACGATGTACGCATCCCGCTCCAGCGAACGACTCTCCTGATGATATTTACACATATCCTGGGCAACTGCTTGAGGAGCCTGCCCAAACTCGTCTATTCTACCGAAGAGCTTGCCAATCTCTTGGCTGATTACGGATTTGATAATACGCTTGGCCGGATGGAATTCGTAGTCGGCAAACCAGCGCTTGTCCGGGCTTTCAGAGTCCTTTGTTTCGTTCGGAATAGCCGCCTCGTAGGGGTGCGGTTTTGACTGTACGTTTGTACGTTTCTGCTTGGGTCTTCGTTGCTTTTCAAAGTAGGGTAGCTGTTTAGCACAAGGTTTGGTGTCCTCTCTGCGCCTTCTTTCGGTCGGATGCGGCTTTGGGGGAAGAGTCTTCACCCGAGGCTTCTCGGGCAGCGGAAGAACTTTCTCCAAGGCCTCAACAGTGGCCGGCATATCCAAGTGCGCGATGGTCGACAGTACGATCTGTGCATTGAGTGTGTACTCGTCCTGAGGACCCTCCGATTGGTACTGCATCGTATATAGAAAATAGAGAAATGCCAAATTGTCACCCTGACTGAGCTGAATTATGTTGGTCAAGCGGCAGCCATCGAACTGGACACAGACGCCCAGGCGATGCAAGCAATCGTGCACTCGGTACGAGGTCTCCTCCTCCAGGTCTTGGCTCAGTTCCAGCTGCAGATCGGAGGCCGCCTTAATCTGTGCCAGCGACAAGCCCCGATGCCAAGGCGCAACAGGGAGCTCAGTCTCAGGTCTTCCCATATCAAAAATACCCAAAAATTCACAGAAAACAAATTGAACGAAAATTTGTGTCACTGAGATGATGTCTAGATGGATAATGATGTCAAAGCAATAGCAATTCAATATATAGTTTAAGTTCCATCAGCTTTTATTTGTCCAAGATGCTTAGGGGCATGGAGCATACCATTGCCACACGGCCCAGTCGACGCACGCCCCAGTCTTGGGGTCGAATCCTTGCTGCTGGCATTCCTGGAGCACGGCAGTGCCAGTGCTGTCGCACTCCCAGTAGTGGGTGGGATCCCAGAAGTCGCGGGCAACCAGTCCAGCACGTCCAACGCAGTCGGGTTTGCCATCGCCATCGGGATTGCAGATGGATGCGGCGAAGGACACTCCCACAAAGAGGGCCAGGCACAGGATCACAAGAGTTGCCTTCATTTTGATTGAACAGACGAATACTTCTGTATGCTCTGGTCCATTGATGATACGCTGTCTTATATAGTCGCAAGAGATCTCTCTCTCTCTCTCTCTTGTCGGGATAAATTATAATTTTGGCAGTAACATGAAAACTCGTGCAAAAATGATAAGAGACACCTGAGGTACCTTAATCGCTGGCCAAAACCTGCAAAGTCTTTCATTGCCATGAAGAACCTTCCATAGAGGCTCTTCCTATATCTACCGATGGCGTCAACCCAACTTTTTTGGAGGCACGAGCCGAAAAAAAGGCAAAGATATCGCTGGCGATACATGGCACGATTATTTTTAAGCGATTCCATGTTACCGCTAAAATAGAATTTATCTAGACCGGGCCGATAATGGAACCCCCCCGACTATATAAGACAGCGTTTTCATTCGGGGGACAACAAATAGTACACAAGAGAAGCAAAATGAAAGCCGGTAAGTCGAAGACAGGAGCCTAACCAGGGAATACCAGGTGAACTGATCGCTATACCTTTCCTTCAATGCAGCCCTAGTCCTCCTTTGCCTGGCCCTCTTTGTGGGAGTGTCCTTCGCCGCATCTATCTGCAATCCCGATGGCGATGGCAAGCCCGACTGCGTTGGACGTGCTGGACTGGTTGCCCGCGACTTCTGGGATCCCACCCACTACTGGGAGTGCGACAGCACTGGCACTGCCGTGCTCCAGGAATGCCAGCAGCAAGGATTCGACCCCAAGACTGGGGCGTGCGTCGACTGGGCCGTGTGGCAATGGTATGCTCCATGCCCCTAAGCATCTTGGACAGATAAAAGTATTTTTTGTCTATGATCAAGCTACTTTCAGCCGTGTTTGTGTGGTTGAAAGATTGAAAAATAAAAGTTGATGGCATATAAACTATATATTAGGAATTTCTATTGTTGTGAGACCATTAATCAATCCCCTAGGAACTATCGGTTGGACATATGTTGTACATACAAGATGTTGTTACACATGACATAATATTATTTAAAATAATATCACATACCGTACATAGGAATGATATTCGTGTGACCCACACAAAATTTTGTTTAGCTCATCACCGCAATATATGTTATAGAAAAGTTCTCATAAATATGAATGATGTATCAATGCTCCTAGAAAAAATTTATCTGTCGCGAAACTCTGATTAAAAATCCATAGATATACTATCACATTTTATAGTTTATAGTTATATAGCTCTTTAATTTCTGGAAAAGACAGGCCCCACAAGACCAGAACCTCGATTAAACAAGGAACATGTTTTGAGTAATAATTATCCGATCTGCGCACAAACGATTGAGATTGATGGATAAAGAATATCACCATTTAGGGAGCCCTATTGTAGATCTCGATTCTGTTGTGTTCGCTGCATTCCAATAATCATTGGAACCATAGTCTTTGACAAGACGATGGACTAATCCAAATTAAAGGCCATCATTTTATAATTTTCGATGCATTTGCTTGATATTTTATTTTTTCCATTGATGCCTAAGCGCATGGTGCATACCATGTCCACTCAGACCAGTCGACGCAATCCTTGACCACGGGATCGTATCCTGTCATATTGCACAGTTCAACCGTGGGCTCACCAGTTGTTTCGCAAAACCAGAAACGAGTTGGATCCCAGAAGTTGCGGAATCTTTGGCCAAGGGAACCTGTTGCAGCGCAGTCTGGCTTTCCATTGCCATTAGGATTGCAGTCAGTATCGGCGCCATAGAGGACCGCCACGAACAGGGCCAGGAGCAGGAAAACTAGAGCTGCAGTATGAAGAATTTTCAGTCAGTCTTTCTTTCCTTTTTGTAAGATCACAGAAAAACACCTACCCGCTTTCATGTTGAATGATATTCGTACGAATGTGAGCTGGAACTGCAAATGTTCTACGTTTTATACTCGAGCCTCCCCACCTGATACGTGTTCCATTATCTGAGTGGGGCTCGCTCCTTGATAAATTCTATTTTGGTTGCATGTACATATGTATAATGGAAGCACGGAAAACTAATCAGACAGTGTATCGCTACTGGCATTTGAATCTCAGATGTGGTACCTGCTCCCCGCTCCCCGGTCCCCCATTGACGCAGTCGGGCGATAAGTGCACATGTTTGACGGGGACTTTAGCAAGGTCAGTTAGGATCCACCTTTGCTAGAAGGTGGTTCCTTCAATGAACTGTCTTAAACACTGAAATCTGCAGAAAATTCAACAGGATATACTTCTGGGGAAATTATGTTGGTAAAGAATTATTATCAGCGTTCACTAGCACTCAAAACCTGATCAATGTGATACTTCACCGATCTCCGATCAAGTTGTGCTGGTGAACACGCTCATTGTGGTCACCAATTTGTGGTCACCATTTTCTGGTCACCCAATTTTGTGGTTCTTATTACCCCCTGTTGAGATCTCCTTCTATCAAAGACTATAAAAGAGACTGTGTATTTTGTTGCTGAATTTTTCACACCGAAAAGGTAGTCTCCTGTGCGCCTCGCCGGACTGCGTTGGTTGTTGTTGGACTCTAGGACCGATATAACGAAAAACCCCGACATTTTATTGTATAGTCTTAGCTTCTATAGAGTGCATGGCTTTCACCGAAGAGGTGTTCCGATGTGGCCTACACTATCGTTTCAGTGCATTTTTTTTTTTTTTCCGAGGGTATAGTCTTCTGAGAAATATTATTAACTGAGGGAACTATTTTTGCAGAGAATATACTCGTACCTTCTGTACTCTCTGATAGTTAAAGAACTATCTTAATTTATATAACATCCCCAAAGTTAAGAACTCCCTAGAAGTCTACAGGCTTACTTATGCTGAAGGCGGTGGAAATACTTTCCCAAAACTGCAAGTTTATCTTGCAGAATTCCAAAAAGATATCTAAAGACTGTAGTAGTATCTTGGAACCTAATGTCACAATCCTTCACAGATCCGATCCATTCTGTTTTTATTGTGGCCAAATGTTGAATAGAAATTTAAAGTAAGTTTTTCATTGGAATGGAGTCGGGGGCGCCGTTGGTGCTGCAGTCGGACGATGGCCAAGGACAGCAAGCCATCGTGATACGCCTGATGCAGCCGACACCGGGCCCCAACGGACAGACACAGAGCGTGCCCATATCCTTTCATGCTGTTCCCCTGTATCTCCTGCCACAGCCGCAACCGCAGCCGCAACCGCAGCCGCAACCGCAGCCGCAACCGCAACCGCAGCACCTGTTGCCGGTGGATCAACAATCACTTTTCAGTAATCGGAATAGTTCTTATTCAGCAAGAGTCCAGCCAGGGGGACAATGTCAGAGGAAGGGCAGGACGACGGAAGATCTGTGTGTTCCCCCAGGCAGAGGCGGTGGCTGGTCCAATGGCAACAAGAGCCGCAAAAAGGTGTGCTATAAGGTGGAGTACGTCCTATGTCCTGAGGAAGCCATATATAGCCAGCCAACGGACCCCTATGCTGGCAATCAGTTCAGTGATGTACGCGGCGAAGCACCCTGTATGGCTTATCAGGACCCGCAGTCGGAACGGAAGCTCAAACATCGATGGGAAAACATACCAAGAAAATGTCCCAAATGTCTAAGCAAACAACGATCCAAAGCACAGGAGCGGACAGTCCCAGACAAGAGCGAAGATGGCCAAAGGGATCAGAAAACCAAAGATTACCCAAGGGATCAAAATACTGATCAGACTAGCCGAGAAGAAAATACCGAAAATGATGCTCAAATGGAGCAGAAGACCGAAGATGGCTGCCGAAAGGATCAGAGTACCAATACAAATGCACAGGAATGCCCAGCCTCCCCGGATCTGAAGTACATCAAGACGCTCTGTGAGAAGCTGTGTCGAGCCATGGTTGTCTGTGCCACAGCGGCTGCGGAGGCTAGGGGCAAGGTGCCCGCCAATCTGGGTCTGTCCTCCAGTTACTGTATAGCCGGGAAGCCGAGCTCTCTAAAGCAACCGACAAGCTATCCAGGTTGCCATCCCAGTATTTTGATTGAAAGTACGAGCACAGAGCTAACCACTGAGCCAGAAGAAGCTCCGTCCAGTTCCGGGGCAGAGAGCAGCTTAGCAGGATCCAAAGGAGCCATAGAATCCCATGACTCAAGCATCGGAAAAAGATCTTCGTACACCTTAAGATCAATAGAGCAGCAATTTGACGTGTCTCAATCGCAATTCCGGCACATACCACCATCTTCCAGCTATGACTCGAAAGGAGCTCCAGTCACCAAAGACTCCAAACAGTCGACAGTATCTTCGGATGGTAGTGCTAAGAAAACGACCAGAACACCCCGTGGCTCTACCCAGAGTAAACGAAAGTCAGCCAGTGCTACCAAACAAAAGAAATGTCGCTCAACCTGTTCTCCTGAAGGAAAGAGCCCTCCCCGCTTGTCAAACACTTCTACGGAAAAGAAGACGTGTTCCCGCCGTGGCTCCAATCAGAGCGCAGATATTCCTAAGGAAAAGAACATTTCTCCTCGTGGTTCAGACAGAGCCGTAGCAGATCCGAGTCTAAGATCTTCAGTCGGTGCTACCGAAGGAAAGAGCCCTCCCCGCCTGTCAGACACTTCTACGGAAAAGAAGACGTGTTCCCGCCGTGGCTCTAATAAGAGCGCAGATATTCTTAAGGAAAAGAAGAGTTCTCCTCGTTGTTCAGGCAGTGCTGTAGCAGATCGGAGTCAAAGATCTTCAGTCGGTGCTACCGAAGGAACGAGCCCTCCCCGCCTGTCAGACACTTCTACGGAAAGGAAGACGTGTTCCCGCCGTGGCTCTAATCAGAGCGCAGATATTGCTAAGGAAAAGAAAAGTTCTCCTCGTTGTTCAGACAGTGCCGTAGCAGATCCGAGTCCAAGATCTTCAGTCGGTGCTACCGAAGGAAAGAGCCCTCCCCGCTTGTCAGACAGTTCTACGGAAAAGAAGACGTGTTCCCGCCGTGGCTCTAATAAGAGCGCAGATATTCTTAAGGAAAAGAAGAGTTCTCCTCGTTGTTCAGGCAGTGCTGTAGCAGATCGGAGTCAAAGATCTTCAGTCGGTGCTACCGAAGGAACGAGCCCTCCCCACTTGTCAAACACTTCTACGGAAAAGAAGACGTGTTCCCGCCGTGGCTCTAATAAGAGCGCAGATATTCCTAAGGAAAAGAACATTTCTCCTCGTGGTTCAGACAGAGCCGTAGCAGATCCGAGTCCAAGATCTTCAGTCGGTGCTACCGAAGGAAAGAGCCCTCCCCGCTTGTCAGACACTTCTACGGAAAAGAAGACGTGTTCCCGCCGTGGCTCTAATAAGAGCGCAGATATTCCTAAGGAAAAGAAGAGTTCTCCTCGTTTTTCAGGCTGTGCCGTAGCAGATCCGAGTCTAAGATCTTCAGTCGGTGCTACCGAAGAAAAGGGTTGTTGCTCAGCTTTTACTACGGAAGAAAAGAGATCTTCCCGCTTGTCAGAGACTTCTACGAAGAAAAAAAGTTCTCGCCGTAGCTCTAAACAGAGCGCAGATATTGCTAGGAAAAAGAAGAGTTCTCCTCGTTGTTCAGACAGAGCCGTAACAGATCGGAGTCCAAGATCTTCAGTCGGTGCCACCGAACGAAAGGGTAATGGCTCAGCCCGAGCTACGGAAGGAAAGCGCTTTCCCAGCGCTTCCGCCACTAATACGGAACGGAAAACGAGTTCCCCCCGTAGCTCGTGCCAGAGTGCACGATCCTTAGAGAGGTCACAATCCAAACGGAATTCTTCATCCAGCAGGAGGAACGTGTCTTTAGTGGTCAAGCGATGCGGCAACCGCTGTTCCCCCTGCGGCAACCGCTGTACCTCCTGTGGCAACCGCTGTTCCCCCTGCAGCAACCGCTGTACCTCCTGCGGCAACTGCTGTACCTCCTGTGGCGCCCTATCGATAAATCAAGCCAAGAAGAAGCAGTCCAATGCGAAATCCACTCCAGAGAAACGGAAAGAGTTTACGACTTCGGTGGATAAATCGACTTCGAGACCGACTTCGAACCCCCCGAAATGCAAGTACATCACCTATTGCTGCTTTAATAAGTCAACAAATAATCCGAGAACATTAGGAAACGGCGTCTGCACATTCTGGCGTAATTTATAGTTTCAGAAAATAATTTCGAATTTCGAAAATAAATATACAGACCAGAAATAAACAATTAACACAAATCCTTACTTATTAAATAAAGTCAAAATAAAAATATACAGACGAGAAATAAACAAATTACAAAATTCTTTATTAATTAATAGAATCACAAATCTCAAGGGGACCAACAGAAATTCGTTAAATTCGTTTAAGTTTATTTTTATTATTTTTCAAAATAATTTTTAAATTTCGTAGTAAAGAACTATTCGCTATAAGGAAATCAAACAATTCGCTATAAGGAGTGCAAAACGTACTGAGAATTGAACGAAATTGCAGTATGCATTCCGGAAATAGATTCGTTGTACGGAAGTTCGACTGTACTTAAATGCATTATGGATAGTCTTAGTCATTCAGAGTCTTGATTAGATGGATTCCGTTTTTACAATGGGCTTAAGATAGGAGAAATTAACTACTAAAATTCCAGTAGCGCTCTGGCTAAGATTACTATGATGGCATCGGGGAAATGTTTCTATTTCTTTTCAATGTTATTTTCTTGTGAGATAGCAATTCCGCGAAATACCATCGCAATTCTCAATAAGCTGATAAGGTGCTGACACGTTTTCATAGACTACCAACAGAGGTTGGTTTTTTTGTTTTTGTTTTTTTTTTTGACAGGAAATTTTCGACATTTGCTAAATGTTTGATCACAGACTTTGCCGGAAATTTCAGGCAAGAAGCGGGAGGAGGGGGCGAGCGCTAACTGTGTTGGATCTCCGTATAAAATTGGACAAACATCTAATGAATTGGTCATGTTCGTTGGAATGCAACCAACAGGAACGAACAGTGATAATTTCTTAATGATTCTTAACTATGCTGCCACCTGCAATCATTTCCCCTGGGTGGTTCGAGGAGTTTCTCGCTTCAGACATCTCTCCAGAGATCTCTCGTCTTTCACATTAACATACTCCTAGTGCAGATACATATATCACTCCACTAACCATTGACAAATCCAAGCTCACACACTGACGAAACCTCTTAGTGGAAAGTGAAATTCCACCACACGTCTAGCGAGACTGATTGGCGCACCGAAGCAGACAATTGCCAAAGCACAAAGCACAATTTGTCGCCACTCTAGGTAGACTGCCACTTCAATGCAGTGGCAGTAAGTAGTCCCACAATCCCCCAAAATATTATTATAAAGTCGATGACATCGCTGCCGGGCGAGTTTAGTCATAATGTTGCCCACCAAACGGCAGGTTCAGGCCGCATTGAGCTTCCTTTGGCTCAGTCTCGTCTCCGTGTCTCTGGCAGAGAATTCCAACGAGGGTACGGGCAGCAATCAAATTAATTCGGATAGCTCGGCATCGGGCAAGAGTTTCGATCCGCCGTCAGAGCTCTACAGAGGAGGTCTCTCATCGGAAACACAGGCGGCATCAGGTCTACACCCTTCGTTGGGTAGGTTGGGTGAGAGCCTGAGCGAGGCCTACAGCAAGTGGCGCAATGGAGGACCGCAGGAGCGTATTATTGTGGGTAAGCTCAAGACGTCTTGAAGGTATTATTCGCCATATATAAGTGTATATATTATTAGGCCACTATGGAGGCGGAGTAGCATCGCATGGACAGAACCACGTTAACTTTGAAGCAAATACCCATAGCCATCCATATCCTTATGAGTACAACGCACACAGCGGTGGAGGGTCTATTGGTCCTGGTGCCGGGGCTGGGGCTGGGCCTGGAGCCTACTATGGCGGCAGCTCGAGTGGCGAAGCTGGTGGCATACCCTTCGACGTCTATGGGACGCGTCATGGGGCTGGCTTGGGCTTGGGCCATCCCCATTATACTCGTGTCCCCACTGGCCCGGAGTATGCCTATCACTATCCTGTGGAGGGCCATGATATAGCCGGGCACAAGGGCCAGGGGCATACCGATGTCTCGTCGAAGGCCCTGTTGGCCAAGAGTTTCTTAATACCTCTGGCTAGTGCGGCTGTACTGGGCATAGCCGCCGCATTGGTCAGTAATCCTCTGCTGCTGCAATTGGGCACTGTCTCCGGACTGGGACAGGCGTTTGCCGGCAAACGCAAGCGACGTTCTGTAAGACGGCCGTATCTATCCGATAAATGGTAACAGAAATGCGGCAAAGGGAATCTCATTAATTCATTCAATAAATACGAGCATGCCATTCATAGCAAGAGTAATTTTAGTATTTTATTTTATTCTATTTTTTGTTTGAATGAAGTTGTATTGATAAGTAAAGACCTTCCCCTTGATAAGATTATGTTTCGAAAAATTTCGAAATGCTAAGAATTTCTAAGAAAATTGCTCTTATCATGCAAAAACATTTGATCAGATGATTTATAGCCATCAAAATGTAATCTACAGTAATCCAACTGCGATTTTTATACAAAATGACATACATAATACATTTGCATACAGATGCATACATAAACCTAATATTTATAATTTGTTTTAGACTAATTTCTGTATTCTTATAATGTAGAACATTATATTCCAAAATAAATATATGACGACTCGTTTTTTCAAACACATTTTGATGGGCGCCAATAAGTGCGATATGTCGATATCACTACCGATACTAATAATATCGATACGAGAATTGCTGGATACCGTAATAGCTGCAAAAACAGAGACAGCCTTATGGGAAAAGCATGTAGAGAGAGCGAGCGAGATATAGAAGACGAAGGAAAAGTAAACCACCAACAGCATCACTAATTTATCGATGTCTATCATGTTCTTCACAGCCAATTTATCAAAGTCCAATGTCATAGCGCTATAAATAGAATTTACTGCAGCCCTGCAACTACACTAGAGTAAAAATGTAGCGTAGCCCTGTTTTTAATTAAAAACAAACGCTGAAAACACTTTAAACTGTGTTTAGAGCAAAATCAGCTCGCGACGGCAATGAGCACCAGGAGAATACGGCTGCAGAAGCTGGGCCAAGTGCCAACAGTGTCAACCAAAACTACCATTGGTGGAGTCCTCCTCACAACGTAAAATTACTAAATCCAAGTTCGAAAAGTCTTTCCAAAAGGTAAACAACCCGTAAAAATTGGATTGGGATGCCAGGATCTCGACATGTTCACACTTATTGGCCAGAAGCAGAACCCCACCAGAACTTCGTCTCAAAAGATCTTACAACTTTGGAACGAATTAAGGGAACAGTCAATGAACGATTTGATTCGATTCATATGACCCGAGTAGAAGTAGTCCCTGGGCCGAACAGATGCATATGTCGGGTCTAGGGTACATCGATTCGATGAAGAAACCTCTTCAGCTGCGAAGCAAACAATGGGTGTATTCCCAGCCACACAATATTGTTATTTTATAGAGAAAAAGGGAATGGAATGCACATAGAAGGGGGATTTGCTTATAAGCTAGTGTATAATTTGTAGAAAAATATCAGTCTTTTAAGATTCAGAATATATAAATATTTACCAGCACACAGACTTCTCCTGGAGAATGCTTGCATGGACACGTTGTGCCAGAAATCTGTAAAAACGAAGACAATTTTATTAGCTTTCCCACAGAGCACATCCTGCTGCCACCTACCTCATTGCATGCGTGGGCACAGCAGCCACAAATAAAAGAAAAATTACGTTGCTTTGCTCATCCGCATAGGCATAACACTTGTGATAGTCCGAGCAGCTGTACTGATCCATCAGCACAGTCGCTGTCGTTTCTCGATTAGCCTCAAATTGCTGGATTGTGTCCATGGTTTGGTCAAAGAACTTCTTGAGCATGTCCAGGCGCTGTAGGTC
Source organism: Drosophila helvetica (assembly GCA_963969585.1). Taxonomy (NCBI): domain Eukaryota; kingdom Metazoa; phylum Arthropoda; class Insecta; order Diptera; family Drosophilidae; genus Drosophila; species Drosophila helvetica. Next base: position 58,642,739 of record OZ018402.1, read on the forward strand.
GCCCACGATAATGCGCTTGGCACTGGCCGACTGGTGGAGATTCCGCGTGAAGAGGCTTTTGCGAGATTGCCGATTGATTAGAATAATGGCCAACACATTGCCATCAATATCCAGGTGCTCGGGTAGACTGCGAGGGACGCAACGTTCGGCGGCGGCCAGCACATTTCCCTCGTTCCGATAGGCATTCATGGCATGCATGTGCAGCTCTCTGAAGGAGGCATTCTCGGCCCCACACAACACACAGAGAGCACTGTTGGGGGCCACGGGTATGCTGACAAAGCGGTAGGCAATGTTTGGACTCTTTACGGGCAGATAGACGGGCACATCGTGCTGCAGGCTGCTGGAAGAGTTCAGCAGGAAGAGCAAGAGTTCCCTGTCTATGGTATCCAGATCCCACCAGCCCTCAGTGGCCACGGCAATGCGATGACCCACCACCAGACAGCAGAACAAGGAGCCGCAATGTCCGCTGAACTCATTGAGGCACTGCAGCAGTTGGCCATTATCCGAAGACAGCAGGCAGTCGGTGTAGCCCAGCAGTTGCGTGCCAGCACAAGCTGCCTCCAGAATGGCATCCACAATGGGTACGTACTTTTTGGCATCCTTCTTGAGGCGCTCCAGCAGCGTGGCGTGTGCCATCTCAGATGCTCGCGTGATGAACATAGCAATGGCCCCAAAGACCAGGTCGGCCAGCGACTGGAGGAGCTGTTCTGAGCCCACGCCGCTGCTACAAACAATCAATGTGACGGCATTGCGGTCCCGCCAAATGTATGTCCACTCTTCCGGATCGGCGGGGCCCGATCCCTGACCCTGGAGTGGTTGTTTGCTGGTCGTTGTCGCTTCCAATTGAATGCCGAGAGATTTAAAGAACATGTGAAACCCGTTGAGCGAAGCAACAGTTGAAAACGGCAACTGGGGGGCAAATCAAAGTGGAAATTACTAAGGGTACTAAAGGACCCGCGTAAATACCACTCACATTCTCGCATTCTCCCTTCTTTCGTGTAAAAACTGGCAAGCCACCGTTTGTTGTTAAACATAGCAAATAAATGGACATTTTCAGCTTTTAGCTGTTTAAGCACTAACGGCCACGTTTAAAACAAAATTCGTTGCCGACAAAAAAATTAAAAATATTTGTGGTACACACACCCACACACACAAACACACATAGCAGTTGTTTTCCCCATTGAATCAATTTTGCTACATGGCAAATACACAGAGGTGTAATGTGTATTGTAATCGTGTAAAAATACATACAATTCGCGCAGGAATTTTCACCACGCAAAACCCTTTTTTAAATGTTGCGATGGTTTTTTGGTTTTAATCAATCGGTAATTCCAAGCGAACTGCCCACAAATGCCATTTCTACATGATTTTTACATGCTATAGATCGGAAAAATGTTTGCCAAGCGAAAAGTTCCATTTAAAAATACTAGCGGCCGAGTGTGACCAGGTGTGCATGCCCTGCAGTTACACTGCATACAAATAAAATCAGTTACAAATTCAAATTTTGTATCAAAGCAAGCAGAAATGTATTTTTTGTGAGCGCTGTGGCGCTGGAGGCCGACAATGCACAGATAAACCACCGCAAGATTGGATAAATCCATCTTTGCGGAACAGAAATGCAATCAAATATTATTTATTCGCCATTTATCCCCTAAATTTCATAACAATTCCCTCTTCTCGACAGTCACTATTATTTTCATTATGTCGTCGTTGCAGTTTAATTGCAATTCGAATAAATATAAAAGGATCTGGAAAAATACCACAAATAATAAAATATTTTTCCAGTATATATAGGCATGTTTGTTTGTCGAGCTAAGTACTACCTGCGGAATTTCGCTAAGCAAAACATTTGCTAAGAAAAATGTTTTTATCGGTTTCGGACGAATATCATTCCTGATTCCGATCGCAGATCACGATATCACTGAAAACAACTCTGTAAACCAGGGCTGCTGTAACATTAGATATGTTTTTCCCTGTGAAACTACACTAATACGGTCACATTGTTCACACAAATTGCATTTCGCATTGTCCGTCTTCGTCGTTTTCACACGCTGCTCTTTTCTGGAATTGGAATAGGTAAGTGAAATAAGTTAATAACGTTGGCTTGGACAACAATTATTCTTCCCAGCACCGAATTGAGGTGCAAGGAGTAGTATTAATTGTGAAATGCCGCCGCAGTCTCGTCGCGGCGGCGACAGCAACGACGATGCGTTCAATTGTATTTGTGTGCGTGCGTGTGCGGTATGCTCCTGTGTGTGCGTGTGTGAGTGTGCGAAAAAGTGTAAGCGCGCGCAGGCAGCAAAAGCAAGCGTGTGCTGTGCCTGTGGTTGTATGGGTGTTCCAAAAAAGAAAATAAGAAAATCAAAAAAAAAAAAATATGGTTGCCTGCTAGCCGAAAACGCAATAAATTTAATTTCCACTGTTTCCCTCATCTATTGACTGGATTTTTTCCAGTTCAGTGCAGCGGTCCAGAGCCAGGGATCGACATCCACATTGCCTTGCCACTCCAATCCGCTCCCGCTCCCGCTACACACCATCATCACACCATTCAGTTCAGTTGAGTTGCGCCCGTAGGCCGTACGCCGTCGTACACAGAACGTACGTACGTACACGCATCCAGTCCGCATCCAGATCCAGTCAACACAACTCTACTCACCTCAGGCCGGAGGAATAAGCTAAAGCAATCAAAATTAACGCGGACACAACCTCCGAGCGACGCAGACGCGAACGCCGCTTCTACTACAAAGCGATGGCGATGTTGACCTCAGAAGAGGCGAGCAAACTCCTCGACTTCTCGCAGAAGCTCGACATCAATCTGCTCGATAAGATTGTCGAGGTGGTATACACATCGCAGGGCGATCAGCTGCGCCTCGCCCAAGACATACTGACCACACTCAAGGAGCATCCGGAGGCATGGACGCGCGTCGATAGCATTCTCGAATATTCACAGAACCAGCAAACAAAGTTCTATGCCCTCCAAATACTCGAGGAGGTGATCAAGACGCGCTGGAAGGTGCTGCCGCGCAATCAGTGCGAGGGCATCAAGAAGTATGTGGTCAGCCTGATCATCAAGACATCCTCCGATCCCACTGTGATGGAGCAGAACAAAGTCTATCTGAACAAACTGAACATGATTCTGGTGCAGATCCTGAAGCGCGAATGGCCCCGCAACTGGGAGACCTTCATTAGCGACATTGTCGGCGCCTCCAAGACGAACGAGAGCCTCTGCATGAACAACATGGTCATACTGAAGAATCTCAGCGAGGAGGTCTTCGACTTCTCGCTGGGCCAGATCACGCAGACGAAGGCCAAGCATCTGAAGGACACCATGTGCTCGGAGTTCTCGCAAATCTTTACGCTCTGCTCGTTTGTGCTTGAGAACTCGATGAACGCTGCCCTGATCCACGTCACACTGGAGACCCTGCTCAGATTCCTCAACTGGATACCGCTGGGCTACATATTCGAGACGACGCTCATTGAGACGCTGATATTCAAGTTTCTTACCGTGCCCATGTTCCGCAATGTCACCCTGAAGTGCCTGTCCGAGATCGCCGGCCTGACGGCGACCAACTACGATGAGAACTTTGCGACGCTATTCAAGGACACGATGGTCCAGCTCGACCAGATCATTGGCCAGAACATGAACATGAATCACGTGTTCAAGCACGGCACCGACACCGAGCAGGAGCTGGTACTGAATCTGTCCATGTTCCTGTGCACCTTCCTCAAGGAGCACGGCAAACTGGTGGAGGATGCCAAGTACGTGGACTTTCTGAATCAGGCCCTCATGTACCTGGTCATGATCAGCGAGGTGGAGGACGTGGAGGTGTTCAAGATCTGTCTCGAGTACTGGAACAGTCTCGTCGAGGATCTGTACAATTCGGAGTTCTTCCATCCGACCCTCGAGTCATCGAAGCGGCAGCAAGTGTATCCGCGCCGTCGCTTCTATGCCCCCATTCTGTCCAAGGTGCGCTTCATCATGATTTCACGCATGGCCAAGCCGGAGGAGGTCCTGGTGGTGGAGAACGAGAACGGCGAGGTGGTGCGCGAGTTCATGAAGGACACAAACTCAATTAACCTGTACAAGAACATGCGCGAGACTCTCGTCTTTCTCACCCACTTGGACTGCGTGGACACGGATCGCATCATGACGCTGAAGCTGCTGAATCAAGTGAATGGCACTGAGTTCTCCTGGAAGAACCTCAACACGCTGTGTTGGGCCATTGGCTCCATTTCCGGTAAGCTTTGAATTTCCACTCTGCACTTTCTCGGCATTCTCTCATCCAAATCCTGTGTGTTCTCTGTTCTCCGTTCTCCGTTCTCCATTTTTAGGTGCATTTTGTGAAGAAGACGAGAAACGTTTTCTGGTCACTGTGATCAAGGATCTGCTGGGTCTGTGCGAGCAGAAAAAGGGCAAGGACAACAAGGCCATCATTGCCTCCAATATCATGTATGTGGTGGGCCAGTATCCGCGCTTCCTGCGCGCCCATTGGAAATTCCTGAAGACTGTTGTTAACAAGCTGTTTGAATTTATGCACGAGACACACGATGGCGTGCAGGACATGGCCTGCGATACGTTCATTAAGATCGCCATCAAGTGCCGGCGCTACTTTGTCACCATCCAGCCGAACGAGGCATGCACCTTCATTGACGAGATCCTCAGCACAATGAGCAGCATCATCTGTGATCTGCAGCCGCAGCAGGTGAGCAACTCCCCTTCTGCTGCCCAGTGGCTCCTTTTCTAAAGGGAAGTTTCCCCCCTCCCACCCTGCAGGTACACACCTTCTACGAAGCTGTCGGCTATATGATCTCCGCTCAGGTGGATCAGGTACAGCAGGATGCGCTTATCGAACGGTATATGCAGCTGCCCAATCAGGTCTGGGACGACATCATATCGCGTGCATCGAAAAATGTCGATTTCCTGAAGAACATGACAGCCGTGAAGCAGCTGGGCAGCATTCTGAAAACGAATGTGGCCGCCTGCAAGGCTCTCGGGCATTCGTACGTCATCCAACTGGGGCGCATCTACCTGGACATGCTGAACGTGTACAAGATCACATCGGAGAACATTATCCAGGCCATCGAGGTGAATGGCGTGAATGTGAACAACCAGCCGCTGATCAAGACCATGCATGTGGTCAAGAAGGAGACTTTGAACTTGATAGCCGAATGGGTCTCGCGCTCCAATGACAATCAGCTAGTAATGGATAACTTTATACCGCCCTTGCTAGATGCTATATTACTCGACTATCAGGTGAGGTCTCTACCGAAATATGGACAAGCCAAGCTAATCCTCGGAACAAACTGAATATTAATAATGTCTGAAACGTTTTACCTTGCAGCGATGCAAAGTACCATCGGCACGCGAGCCAAAAGTCCTGAGTGCGATGGCCATAATTGTGAATAAACTGCGCCAGCATATCACCAATGAAGTACCAAAAATATTCGATGCCGTCTTCGAGTGCACACTGGATATGATCAATAAGAATTTCGAAGATTTCCCCCAGCATCGGCTCAGTTTCTATGAGCTACTGCACGCGGTCAATGCGCACTGTTTCAAGGCGTTCCTCAACATACCGCCGGCACAGTTCAAACTGGTCTTTGACTCTGTCGTGTGGGCCTTCAAGCACACCATGCGCAATGTGGCCGATACGGGCTTGAATATACTCTTTAAGGTAAGGATACGGATACGGAGTGTAGCCAATTGTTGGATGGCTTTTTATACCATGTTTCGACTGTTTACAGATGCTGCAAAATCTGGAAATGCATCCGAATGCGGCGCAGAGCTTCTATCAGACATATTTCACGGATATTCTAATGCAAATCTTCTCAGTGGTAACGGACACCTCGCACACGGCTGGTCTGCCCAATCATGCCATCATATTGGCGTACATGTTCTCGCTGGTGGAGAATCGTAAGATCACAGTGGACCTGGGACCCATACCCGATAATATGATATTCATACAGGAGTATGTGGCCTCGCTGCTTAAGTCGGCCTTCAATCATCTATCCGATAATCAGATCAAAGTCTTTGTCACTGGCCTATTCAATTTGGACGAGAATGTGCAAGCATTTAAGGAGCATTTGAGAGATTTTCTCATACAGATTCGCGTGAGTAGCAGCCCAACCGATACGATAAGGGATACGATCCCATTCCATATGAGATTGTTGATTGATCATTTTGTTGTTGCTTTTACAGGAGGCAACGGGCGAGGATGATTCCGATTTGTATCTGGAGGAGCGGGAGGCAGCCCTGGCCGAGGAGCAGTCCAATAAGCATCAGATGCAGCGGAATATTCCAGGCATGTTGAATCCACACGAATTGCCCGAGGACATGCAGGATGAATAGATGCATAGGTGTACCATCCCCCACTTGGCATGTTTTTAGTTGATGCTTGGATTCAGAATGATTCAGATACAGATTCAGATGATACAGATGATTAGAGATATTCTTCAGTTGATGACAATGAAGATGTATGAGTGTTTCTCCGTCGAGAAAGAGTATAAATGTTTGTTTGATTGAATGCATATAAGTACGTTATATATATATATACACACACACACACACAGAGCACACACACATACAGATACACCTACCAATACATATAAATATATAGAGTTGCGTTTTGTTGTGGTGAATGATTTGAGAGATTTGAGAGAGAGAGTTAGCGAGAAAGTGGAAATGGTTATTCGTGCGCAATTACATACGATTAATATGATTAAAACATATTTTTGCGCCATGTCCTCGACACACGTGAAGCCACAATCCAAGATCCCCCCCCCCCCAATGCCCTTATCCTCCCCTTTATATAGTCTAAAACACCTAAAAGGCGAGCAAAAACGAAAGAATACCATGGTAAAGTTTTGTTTGGGAATTTTTTAAATACTTGTAGAATATCGTGTATGAATGATTGAATACTTGAGAGAGCGAACACAACATACAATGCACGCAGAGATACACACACACACACACACACACACACAGACAGCCAGACAGACACAGAACAGAAACACAGCCTAACAAACAATAAGTTTAAAGTAGAGATGGCAGAGATCATAATAAGCAGCGGCAACGGCGTCGGTGGCCGATGTAACAAAAGTTCTATGCAAAATTTAGTTTGCATAAAGTTAGCATTATTAAGCAGTATACACGAATAAGCGGAGCGGAAATAGATCCCAGAGAAACACGAGTGTGCAGAGCGAATCATAACCATACCATACCATCATTTTCGGAGTTCATGTCATCTCATGTGTGTGAGAAATAGAACTAAAAGAAAACGCAATTACCCTAAAACACACACAGATACAAAATACAGATACACAAGAAGCAAAAAAAAAAGCAAATATAAGAAAACAAAAGAGTAACCATAGAAATGCGTATTAATGATCATGTTTAAATTTTTACATAATTAGTTTGTACATTAATTTAAATAAAAATCAATTAAAACTACATTTATGTATGATGCAAATCCAGAAAGCCGCATTGTTTTTTTCTCTCTTTTAATATCTTGCGCGAGCTACAGAGAGACTTTTATTAAAACACTTTGGAGCCCAACTGGGAAGGGAATCGGTGATGCACTCCCCTTAGGAGTTTCTCCTTGAATCGGCCCAAAATATACCCAACTTTGAAAATTTATTGTGGGATAATGAAAAGACCTAGCAACTTCTGGTTCTTATTGTTAAATTGGTTTATTATTTCTTAAGAGATTTATTTTTTTTGTATGCCAAAATTCAAAATGGCGGCTGCAAAATGACGTCTCTTGTCGACCTCTGCTCGGAAAAGAAGGTCCCCGAACTTCAAGTCTGCAGCCCCTTGTAGTAAAATGAATTTCAAAATGTATGAAATTCTCTATGGCTTAAATTAAATTAGAAAAAATGTTGAAAAAAATTTAACAAAAATATAGGCACTCAAAATTAATTTTTACCGTTGACCTCGTTTTAAAAATATAAGTTTCTATTTTTTTAGCCATATTTTTTATTCAAGCCAAACAAAAAAGTGTTTTCTTCCAAATGCAATTTATTTGAAGAGAATCGGATTTATAGAATAGAATTTCACAAAACAAAACAATTTTATATTTAATTTTTGATCAAATATATTTTTTAAAATATGTTAAAAAAAAATTTCTGAATAAAAAGCTTGTCAAACGCTTCAAAACCGAGATAAGGGATTGTAAGATTAAGTAATAGAATAATTCGACATGGGAGGTACCAAAATAAATAGGCAAATAAATATTCTTTAGTAAATTTAAGCTTATAAGATACTATTTCCAAGGTAGATATTAAAAAAAAAAAAAATTGTACAAGCTTTTTATTCAAACAATTTTTTTTTTAATTTTTAAAAATATATTCTATTAAAAATTAAGTTTAAGGTTTAAGCTCTCAGACATTGGAGCACCATGTACTTTTGCATGCTCAATTTTGAAAGATTTATGCAGCTATGCAAATGCAGTTTATTTCATGAAGATATCTTTATTCGTTCAGAAGTTATTCATTTCGCAAGCTGAAATGGCCGAATGTCCCACTTGGCGCCGGTTAGAAGTTAACTCTCGCTTGAGCCCTTGAGCAAACCAATCTTCATTATCGGACACTTTAAAGTTCCGATTAATGTTAACCCGAAGTCGAGAAACCGACCCTAAGACTTGTTAAGAATCTCCTCTAATTTAGTTAATCTTCTACTTCAAAATCTCGTTTAAAAATAACATTTCCAACTCTTCTCCCAAAGTGTAGAACAAAATAATTATTGAATCCTGTGTATTTCTTGTACAAAATTAAATATTGAAATATTGAAATATTGCCAGTGTTCATTGGACACCCAACTTGAGGTTTACGGATATCCGATTGTTGTGCAAGAAGTGCGTGTCCCTCAGGTATCCCTTCCACCTCTCGTAGATATGCTGGGAGATAAGCCAAGTGTTGCCCATGGGCTCCACGGGATAAACATCAGACTTGTTGCTGAACGGCAGCTCCACCTCCAGCAACACGCGCCGCTTGAAGGCAGTGCTATTGAAGGTCCGATTCGAGTGCAGGGCCAGGGTCACATCGTCCAGAAAGATGGCCCAACGCCGCCTGTAGTAGTCGCGCACGAGACCCGACCACTGTTTGCAGGCATAGTCCAGGATCTGGCCTTCGGGTCCCCATGCCGTGATCTGGTTGCGGGCATTGAACTCAAAGTTGCGCCTGTCCGTGGCGCTGGGGGCTGCTCGCTTGGCCTCTGCCAGCCAGGTGCCCAGCAGAAAGTTGGAGCCGCTGGCCAGGATGCGCTCCAGGTCGTCGAACAGCTGCAGCAGCTTGGAGCCGAGGTACTCGAAGCGCGCCACCTGACGCTTCCTGTAGGCGGACTTTAGATTTACGTACAACTGGTCGGCGCTGATCTGCAGATACTGCCTCGTAATGTCCACCAGATCGTGCTCATAGATCGCATACTTGTCGTCGTCCAGGGGTATGATGGCCCGCGACGACAGCAGCAGCTGCCAGGCCTCCAGCACATCGCTGGCATTGTACCAGGTGAACGGATCCTGATTGAGTGCGGGCCGCCGGGTCACCGTGTATCCTCCGCGCATTTTCTGCAGCCCGCGGAAGGAGTAAACGCTGCGCCTCAGCAGCTGCCAAGCCTGCTGCAGACCCACATCATCCACGCCATAGCGTGTGCGAGCAAAGTGCCGGAACCAGCTGTCCAAGTCCAGCGGCAGCTCACTCCAGCCCCGCTCCAGGGCAAGCGAATACATCGCATAGTTCTGGCCAATGCCCTCCGGTGTGATGCCAACGCCAACGATGCTGCTGTTGGGCATGCGCCGTGCCGCCTCAATGCCGCTGTTCACCAGATCGGCAGACCCGAACATGCCCAGGGTACCGCCAAAGTTGTGCAGCATGCACCAGACGAACGGCTGGCCGTAGTAGGAGTCGGTGCGCTGGTACTGCGGAAATTGCTCGCTCTGCAGGTCCAGGACGAGCAGGCGGCCAGTGGGCACCGCAGTGAGGAAGGCCTCCATCATGGCGTCCGTCCAGAAGATGTTCTTCACAAACATCCAGCCCTGCAGCAGCCACACAGCCTCGGGATCCACACGCCTCATGGAGCTGTGTATCGCCGCGGCCGTGGATCGCATGTAATCGGGCTGGGCCACCGGTGGCTGGAGCTCGTTAAAGGGATCGCAGAAGAAGATGTGATTGGAGCCGTAGCGCTGAACCACGCGACGCAGGAAGAGTGCGGCCACCAGGTCAAAGAGAGGATCCAGCGGGTCGACAAACAGGCCACAGCAGTAGGGATCTGGAAAGCTATTCCATCGCTCCACCTCCGTGTACTTGGCATTCGGATAGAGGCGACGCATGGCCGTGGGCAGGTGGCCAGCAAAAGCCGGCAGAGCCACGCTCATTCCCAAGTCTCGCTGGGCACGCAGGATCTGCTGCTGCAGCAGTTCCTGGAGGCGCTGGTACTCGGGCTTTAGGGGTCCGCCCCAGCCGCGAATGTTGCCCATGCGCTGCCACGCCTGAAAAGCTGGTCCGGCCAGATGGGCCTCGATCTCTGCGCCGCTGAGGCCCAGCTGAATGTACACCTCCTGCCAAACGGCCTCCTGGACGGGGGCTATGCTCAGACTGATGCCCATCATGGCCATCCAGTCGATGTGCCGGCGCCACTGCTCGAATCCCCACCAGGCGAAGCTGTAGCTCCAGGTGCACACGTTCTGGTGGTACAGTATGGGGCTGGCCGAGGCAGAGCGGATGGTGACATTGGGCAGTTGCAGGTTCGTCGGCAGTTCGATGCGCATCTTGAACCAGTCCACGTCCCGATCCAGCACGTACTTGAGATAATGATGGAAGCCCTTGCACACGGACACCCCGTCCCAGCCGGCTATAAGAATCTGCCCGCTGTCCAGCATGCTAATCTGTACGCAAAAGGAGATTAGATGCCATCTCTGGATCATCTGTCGAAACGCTTACCTGAAAGCTGCGAAATTCCAAGAGTCTGCTGACCTCCACTATAAAGAGCTGAGAGGACTGCGGACCGATCACTCTTTGAATCAGCGCACGGGCCGCCTCCTCCTGCACATCCGGCAGGGTGTCGGGGGCCAAGTGGAGGGCCAGCTCGGGTCCCATGTCAAGGGTAAGGCCTAGGCAAGCCCGGGCGAGAATGGCCAAGGCCAGAATCCATATTTTATGCATTTCGATCACTGAAATTTTCAGATTTTTCAATGGCAACGCTCGCTACACAAAAACAAATTGAATGCCAGGCGGGCGGTTGGGAAGACACACTCTCTGGGAGGGAGGAGTGAAATTGAGAGCAATGACAGCGGAGAGGGGCGCGCCGCTCTCTTCTTATCGGAGGTTAAAGCACTCGTATGCTGATTGTCATTGAGCCGTTGTGTGATCTGCGCTCTCTTTCTCAATTTGAATTCAAGTAACGGTGCTTCTGACATGACATTGTGCATCAGTGCAGGTTAAATAATCGAAAAGGTGGGGCTTTTCCAGAGCGCGCTCACATAATAGTGGAACTTCTCCATTCCGAACTTCCGTTCAACGAAGTTTTCTATATCACGAATTTATTTCCAGAACACTGGAGTTTCCTTATAACTTCCACTGTATTAAATACCGTTTTAAAAGTATAAAATGCCAGTTTTCCTCAATAAAAAAGGCACACAAAATAAAGCAATTTACAAGGTCCTTTCGTTTTATTGCACAAATTCGTCTTAGACACTAACAATAATAATATTTGGATGTATGGATGTTGTATGCAACTGCAAAAAACCTTATGTGTGTATAATACCTAACAACTCGGATAACAATTTAGCGCAATATATAAAAATTAGAAACTCACAGCTGACAATGCAATGCGGCGATGCTTCTGTTTTGTTTTTTTTTTTTGCAACAAAAAAGAAAACTACAAAAGCGTTTCCCCATATCCACAACAATTCTTGCATGTGTGCTTAAAAACTACAACCTTACACATGTACAATATACAATATACATATAAATTAAATGTTAAAAGCCTTTCTGTCATGTTTCTGTTTGTCTACGATTAATTTGCATAAAATATCCAAATGACTAGCTCTAAACAGCCCGTTATGTCTAAATACCACTATATAAATACATATTAAGTACGTATGCAAGTCATGTGTCTGACTGAAACAACCTGCTGGTTACCAAATTTGTGTCAAGGTACCATTAAATTTGAGAGGGGTCCCACTCTCCTACCCTCTATTTAATATACCCTGGGTGTAGTGCTTTGCTCGGGGAAAGCAAATCTTTCACATTTCCCTTTCCCTTCGGCTTGGCGTTGATAAAATTCGTTGTGCCGCTCATTCCGCTCATTCGCTGATCGAGTAGGCCTTTCGGATGCACTTGCTGTGCCGCGTTATCCTCAGCTCCTCGGCCTCGTGCGGCGGATGATGGCGTAGCTCCGGCAGCTCTGTCGATGACTTGTTCAGCGCGTACGTGCGTATGAAGTCTATGGTGGAGTAGCCCTGTGTTGTGGATGATTCTACTGCTGCTTTGGTTGCTTGCTTGCTGCCCGCTGTGTCCACCATATCCGCGCTTGCCGCTGCACTGGACACACTGTTCAGGCTGTGGGACTGTGGCGGCGTCATGGCCACATCCAGCACGGTGCTGGCCTCGGGCGTAACTGGCGCTGTTTTTGCCTGTGCCAAGGACTCGGCCGTGGTCACAGTGACCAAGGAGAGACCGCTGCCAAAGCCATTGTACATCCTGGGCGAGCACTGGCTGACGGGGCTGCGCGGCTGATCCAGATCGAGGACTATATAGTTTACACCACTGAAGTTGCCCGCCAGACTGGTGGGCGTGGCCGGCTCGGAGGACTCGCGGCTAACCTCGCGTGGCGGCAGCGGCGGCAACAGCGGCAGATCCAAGCGGTTCACGTTCTCGTAGCAGCGCTCCGAGCTGGGATCGAAGAGGGGCGTCTCCACATTGGCATACATGTGCACACCCTCGATGGGAGTGACGGGTGCTGGTGGTGGTGCCGTCTCCAGCGGCGGCATGTCCAGTGTGCGGCGACGCATGCTCAGCCTGCTGGGCGGCGTGTCCTTGCTGGCGGGCGAGCCCCCCGTGGAGGTTGGTCCTTCTTTGCAGCAATCTGGAATGGCCCTCAGTGGCTGGTCGAGATAGACATTGGTCTGGGCATTGGCGTACGTCGTGAGTGGCGAGTGGAGACTTTGCGAATCCTCGAGCTGTGCTGTGGACTCGGTTGGCATCTGGAAGGAGGCATTGGCACTGGCCGATTCTGGCAGAGAGCTGCCAAGGGTGCGGGCGATTGGGGCTGGCTCCAAATAGTTGTTGCTGTGCGGACTTGCATCCGACCGGCCCATCAGCACGGAGACCGAGTGCGCCGAGTTGATTCTCTCGCGTTCCCCCTGGACAAAGGCGTCCGTATTGACTGCATTGATGTAGCGCTGGAACATCGGATATAGCTGTTCGGCATTGTGCACACGAAACGTGTAGATGCCGGGCCCCGACATGCAGCGGCGCCCCGCCTCAAATGAGAAGAGATCTGCATTGAGGCCGTAGCGACGTAGGTGTTGCAGGGCCCACACAATCGGCTCGCAGCCAGGCGTGAGGAAAATCAATTCACGCGGCGTCAGTTCCAGGTAACCACTGCGGATGATGGGCGTACCTGGACTGGGCTGCAGGTGGGCCACCCGCACCCGAAAGACGTTGTCGTGGCGCAACTCATTCAGCTTGTTGGTGCTGGTGATGCAGCCCATGGCGGCGGTTCCTAAATGAAACCAAAGATAATGGATGAGTGTGGGCTCGATTTAGTGAGCTGATATTATGGTGATAAGTACCGGGATGGGTTGATCCGCCTGGTTACGGCTCCGGCTCCAAGTCCAGGTCTTATCTCAGCGGCATCAGAGCCAGAGCCTACGCAACTAGATAACACTTCTTTGGCACCACACCACACCACCTCCCGGCCCCCTCGCTTCTGTCCACCTTATGGCGTTTGTTAGCGTTGCTTGGCTTTTCCGCAAAAACACCAGCTGAATCCTCTGCTTATTACGTATTATGCCATGTGTTTATTGTTTTTATTTGTGGGCGGACATGTATAAATTGCGACTTTTCCCAATCGTTAAGCAGCACTAACGCGTTGCAAGAAACACCCAAACAGTAGGGGCACTCTGTAAAATAAGTGAGAACAAGTTTCAATGAATAACCGCAGGATATACAAAATGCATTATTACTTAGGCTTTAAAGCGACTTAGAAAACAGAATTTTAACATTCATTAAAGGTTACAGGGAATGCAAATGTCCATACTCTATAAATATGTTTTCTACATGTATCAAATGTGTAATTACCATGTCGTAACCATGTAGAAAAAAAGGACATTTTTGTTGACCTTTGTTTAAAACTAATTTTAAAAGCAATTAAATAGAGTCCCTTAAATAAACAATTTGTTAAAGCCTATTTACACTGATATGAGTTGCCTTTCTATAGTTGAGTTAACTCAATAACTCAGAATTGGCGTTTACACTGCAAAACTCGAGTTACTCGGTTTTGCTGCGAGTTTCCAGCCGAATTTCATAAATAAAAAATTATTAAAAAGTTAGTTTAAAGTAATCAATTTAACGATTGTCTGTATGTTTGTACCTTTTTCATCAGACATAATTTTTACGCGCCTACATTTAAATTTTGAGCTGCTAGTTTTTGTTGTAACTAGTGGTGATAGTTCCCTCGGTAGGCGTACAGGGTTAAAATCGGACAAACACAACTATGGGATCCTATCGATAGTGGCCACTATTTTAACCCTCTTGCTCACAATATTATATTTGCTTTAAAAGTTAATTTTGTTCTGGAAGAATGATATATTCTAAGAGAAATTGGTCTTATAAGTAAACTTCTTCAAACGAGATGAAACCCAAAAATTTGGGAACTTAATAAAAAACAGGATTGAGCGTTTACTGATCTTACTGAACTAGAGGGTTAAACCAAAATAAAAAATATTTAAATCTAAGAAAAAATATAATAATCCGCGTATTTCATATAAAGAGGTCAATTTTAGAAGCCGAATTAAATACAAATATTCTATATATCAATGTTTTTGTTCAAAAACAGTAGTTTGCCAACATTCGATGTCTTCTGCAAAAGTCCTTTTTCTTTTGCCGATACTATCGATAGTGAGCCGAAACATCGATGGTAGGCCAATCGATACGGGGCTATCGATTTTTTCCCAACCCTAGCGCGCAACAAGAAAGGAACGAGAAGCCGAACTGAAACGGAAAGAAAGCAAAGAGAGCTGCTAACAGTTTAACATTATTCGAAGAGAAACGAAAGAACAAAGTGCGTGTGTTTAGCTAGACTATTGAGCCAGGTAAATTGCAATTTCTGTAATCATTTCATGAGACAATGCTTCCCAACCCGAGAACAAGCAAACATTTTTTGAAAAGCCAAGCCATGCAGTCTGCCTATGTGTGTATGTGTGCGTGTGTAAGTGGTACTTTTGAAATTCTCTATACCCGCTTTTGTGCTCCGCGTCTGTGTACAGGACAAAGTTGTGTGTGTCCGAATAAAGAAATGTTTAAGTTATATTAAATGTTAAGTGCCGAGTCTGAATTAATACATGTTTCTTGCAATATTGGCACAAGTGTCGTCCGTCTCGAGCCACACACAGACAGTGGCGACGCCGCAGACGCCGACGCACACCCATACACATGCAGGCAGCACACAAAGTCAGGAAAAAAGGACGCCATGCACGTTGGCCTAGTGTGCGTGTGCGAGTGGCTCAAGAAAAGCATTCAAATAAACATGTTTAGCATTCAATTTGTTCAAATTCAGCTCCAAAAGTAGACAAAAGCCGGTCTTCCTTTGTTACTATGGCACCCCAACCCCACCCTGGATGCCCTTTAAATTTCGCCACTTTTGAGCAGAGTTTTTCACAATTTTTTGGGTGTGCCGCCTTCGAAGCGTCGGCGTTGCCACCACGTCGGCGTCTCTAGCAGACAACAGGCATGCCCATGCCGGTGGGGCTTGTATCCGTTTTGCTCTCTCGCTAGCTCTCTTACTCTCTCTCGCTTTCCTGACTCCACACCACTCGCTCTCTGTTGCCTGTTTTTGCGCTCTATGCCGCTTATCAACATTCTTCCTTTGCGTGCTTCATTTATCCTTTACGCTTTGTGCTGTACCCACACACATACATGCATACAGCCACGCACGCCTGCCTTTTCCTTTGTGCGTATGCATGTGTATGTGTATGTATCTCTCCCTGTGTATTCGCTTCGCCTTGTTGCCTTGACTTGACTTCTTTTTCATTGTCGTTGTCGTTGTCTTGCCCTGCCCTGCCGTAGAGAGTTGGAGTGTGGGGGAAGGGGGAATCGTGTTCTTTGTTTGCACTGCACGCCTGATTACACTTGCTAACATGTTTTTCGGACACGGCTGCCGCCACATCCTTGTGCAAGGTGCAGTCGACTGAAATTTGTTGTCCAGTGTTGACTGTTATTTGACGGAAGTCGATCTCCCCTTCACAGCAGCTTCGCTACCCCCTCCCCCGTATTGCGTCTCGGTTTAGGTTTACACGCTCCGAGATTATCGATACACCGCCGTTGCCGTTGCCGTCGCCGCTGGCGTCGCTGACTTGAGGATCGTCTTTTTATTTATTCTACAGTTTTGTTACGAAAAATTGCGTCGCATTTTTGCAGCGCCAGCAGTCGTCACTCACGCTCATCAGACGGCTGCCAGCCACCGCCCTACTGGCGTCGTCGCCTACATGCTCAGCCCGCGTATGGGTATGCTCACCCCGCCCCACCGCTCACCCGATGCACTTGCACTTGTGTTGGTGAGAGTGCAGTTGAGTTGTGTGTGCGTGTCGGTCCTTCACTGTCGTCGTCCACAGAGGGAGTGGGTGTATCAAAGAAGAAGAAGACCTTTGATTGTCATTGCAATTGCTGGGATGTATTTTTATACCCTGCCCTGGCAGAGGAGAGACCCATTATACTCAGGCGCAGGAGAGAGAAGAGCCTTTATATGGAGAGTAGAAGTATTCGATAGATAGTATTCTAGCCGGATCTGATCACTCTGCGCCCTGAATCAAACCTTAAATTTCTACACATTTTATAGAAACGTTATTGGAGATTATAGGATTGCTCTTAGTCGTAAAATAAAATGTATTTATTTTGGTTAAAGTTTCAGAGTTTCAGGTAACATTTTTCCTCTGAATCGGACTAGGTTTGGTCCGAGGAAGATCCAAATGAGACGCGTCGTGCGGTTTCGTTGAAGTCGTTTCAGATTACATATTTGCCTGGCCGCTCCAACTGGGAGAATGATTGAATTGTTGGTAAATTTGTTAACGTTTGCTCAAACTCGAGTAAACATTCAGAGCGGTGCGGTGCGGTACGGTGGGGAGGGAGGGAGGGGATTGGCAGCAAATAAACCGTTCCATGAATTGTGGGTCGTCATCAAGTGCGAATTGTGGTTAACGAACGTATACCGATCGCACAATTGGCCAGGCCTGGCCTGGCCTAGCTTCTAATCTCTCAGTGCAGGTTCCTTCTGGCTACAAATACTTTCGGTACGCCCCAAGCATGTATCATAGATAGATAGACATAAAAAGCACTCTAGAATGAGGTTAACGACTAAAAGATACCTACAAAATTAATTGTTTAGCAGATAGTATGATAGATATGGCCAGAAACATTGAAAACTGTCGCCAATAAATGTTTTCTCTAGCTCTTGGAAGTCCCCCCAACCCCGAGAAAGAAAGCCAAATGTTTATAGAGCTTAAAACTCCTTTCTCTAGAGAATATACCCTTTGCACGGCACGAGTACGGGGTGTGAATATTGCGGGCGGCATTGATAAGCAACAGCAGCAGTGCTGCAGCAGCGCAGCGGCAGTGAGAGCAGTGACAGCAGGCAGCACCAGAACAGCAGCAAAGCGTAAACAGAAATTGAAACGAAACAAAACAGAAAACCACAAAAATGAAATACTACGCCAAAAGCTTAAATTTAAATGGGGAACCGAGTGGAGTGCGGAAGGGAGACAGAGAGTGAGAGAGATCAGCAGCAGCAAATCGGATCCCCAGGGCCGCTTATCTGCTCCTCCATCGCTTTTGTTTATTCTTGTTGCTGGTTTCTGCTGCTTTTTTGCGATTGATTTTCGTTTGGATTACAAATATTTTTCTATTTCTGTTGATTTGGCATTAAAACAATTGAGATTTAAGTTCTTGGCTTCCTATTCGCGGCCACGCCAAATGCCTCATAAAAAAATATGCAGAACGGCAATTATGTTTTGTTTTTTTTTCCCCCGTATGGAGGGTATGGTGGAACGAACATTCCTGGGGAATTACGAGTAGAGTAGTTGGTTGGCCTCAAGTGGCGGTATTGTAGGATCCAATTTTCAAATAAAGAAAAACGGAATGGAGAATGAAAATCCACTGCTGCCTGCCGCCTACAGGCGATTGCCTTCGCAACAACATCTTTCACACAGATGTTTGCATATATTTAAACGAGAGAGGGAGAGAAATGTGGTACCCTTGTGTGTGTGTCGGTGACAAGAGACTTTTCAACACTTTGGCTCAGGCTCCTCTCTCCTCAGTTGAGCTTCGGACTTTGTGCTTTTGCACACATTTGCATTTGTATGTGTGTGCCTGAGTGTCTTTGAATACTTCCTTTTGAAGAAAAAAACTTGAATTGATCATCTTGGTGATACGATACAAATCTCACTACACTACTCCTATACGTAGATCGTTTCGATATTCCATTATTCTCCAATATGGACATGTTCCAACTGTAATTCTTTCTAGAAGATATCCATCACTCGCTTGGCAGAGTACTCCCACTCCCACTCGCTCGATCTCTGCGGGCAATGCCCAAGAAATAGCCAGTGATATCCTCAATTAGTGTGCCCCCACAATTGTTGCTGGAATCTTTATGCCTCTGTGTGTTGTGTGTGTGTGTGTGTGTGTGTGTGTGTGTATAACACACAATTACTTTCCCATCCGAAGCGATAATTAAATAACAATACCAGAAATCCGTTCAATGTTACACCATAAAAGCTGGAGGGGGGGGGGGGGGGGGGGGGGGAATGGTACAGAATTTCGGTGATTCTTCACGCCTGCCTCCCTTCCTCGCATTGTGCCAACAACAATAGCACATCGCATGCATCCAAGCATGCCCATGCCCCTCTGTGTTTTTTTGTATGTGTGAAAGTGTATGCACACTTATGCATATGGTTTATGCCCGCTTGGTGGCTGCTGCTGTTATTTTGCCTGCGTCTGGAGTGGACTGCGCGCCGCTGGCATGTGGGGTCATTGTGTATGGAGAGCAGGCATGAATGGCAGCGGTAGCAGCAGCAAAATAAAGCAATAAAGCATACGCATTGACGCCGCCAAGGCTCATTAGTTTGTTATTGACTAAGGCTGGGCCGCGGGAGTGGGGCGGGAGAACAGAACGAAGGAGAGAAGACCGACCTCTTGCCTTTATCGGTTACTGATGATGATGATGATGGTCAATGCATGTGTAAATGTCTTTGCCCGCCCGCATTTTAGCTACTGCTACTTCTGACGCCGCTCTGTCGATGACGACGGTGACGGTGACTCCTCTGCCAGCGCTTCCGGCAAGCGTCGCTCTGCCTGCGGCCAGCCACTGCTGCTGCTGCTGCTGCCGCTGCCGCTGCTCTTTGTCTGCTTCTGCTTCTGTTGACTTCGCTGTCGAGTTTTGGTTGAGTGCAACAGAAGTTGCTCCCCATTGATCGAGCCAGTCGTCGTTTGTCGCTCGACTTAACGGTTCGTATTTGCTTGCAACGCGCTCTCTCGCCCGGGTTAAAACTCTGTGCCTCTTACTCAGCCGCCATTAAAATTGTGCGCTCTTGAGAAGTTCTAGTTGATAAAAAAGCAAAAGGCAAAAACGGAAGATTGAAGTGCGACAGCTAAACGGTTTAATTAAGAAAGCACTCTCACTAGATAAGTGCAGACACACCCACACACACACACACACAGAGACAGAAGCAGAAGCGAGTCTTTCACTAGGAGACCACCCGCGGCTGGCCTGAGTAAGTACCGGAAGCAGAAGAGGAAGAAGCAGAAGGCAGAGGCATAGCAGCAGTTACCTCTACACTATGAATTATGCATTAAAAAGACGTTTACAACCAGACAAAGACAGACTCGAAAAAAGAGTGAGTTCCCCTCGTGAATTTCTAATCGGAAAAGTGCGGGCGCGCGCGCTCCACTTGCGACAACTCACTCAAATCCTCCTCTACAGCCACACTCGACTCATTTGGTTGGGAATGCTAATTCTAAGACCGACGAGGCGACTAATTGGCCCGTTGCTGCCTTGCCTTTCTTGTTTGTTACTACTTTTTAATACACAACTTACAATTGTCGCACGCTTTGGAGTTTTAATTAACCGCAACCAGGGAGGGAAAGAGACAGAGCGAGAATCTAGCAAAAGAAAAAAAGAGTTGGAAGTAGTGAGAGAGTCCGGACTCTGGAGAGAGAGAACAAGAAGAGAGCCCGAAAGAACCGGTTTGCTGGACTTGCAGCCAAAGCCCACCTTCTTGTTTTTGTTGCTGTTGTTGTTGTTGCTGATTTCTGATTTACGTTATGTTCGTTTATCCTTTTCGTCTACAGTGGGGTTCGAATAAGCGTGGGCAGGCGACAAATTTATTGGCACTTACTCTCTGTCTCTCTCTCTCGCCATCATCTTGGCTTTTTATTCGAAAAGGAAGCAGAATAGCTTGAATATTCAAATATTTATTGTAATTATTTTCATTCGGCCTGCCGGCCCACAGTAGTTGAGTGTGGAGTGAAGTGCGCGCTTTTTTTTTTGTATATACCCTACAGTCGTTAAGGGCAGAGAGGGTATATTGGTTTAACACCCAGAAATATCTAAAATTTAATAGATATTTGCGTGACTCTCATTTTAAGCCTTTTCAAATGTAAATCATACAAATTTCCATATTGTAAAAGTCTATCTGGCGCGTGTATGGGCATCTCCAAGTCGCAATACTGTTCCTACTTTGATATTGGTATATCTTTGTTTTTGTTCTTGTTACGTAGGTACTTCTCGTATAAGGGGGCCGGGCCTGACGGGCATTACACATTGTTGAAATATTTTCAAGAATTTGATGAGTGCGCGGCACCCATACATGCGTCTGCAAATAGCAACAATTCTGGTATGGTATGCCATTTTGCGAAAAGAATTTGTTGCTGTTGTTGGCTTACACCAACACCAATACGTGTACGTTCTCTCAACGAGCCCATCAAATTTGATGGTTCTGGTGCTGATGATTTTATGCGTTTTGGGTCTCATTATAGTTTGTATCTGTTGGCTGTGTGTCTGTTTTGATAGTTTCTGAATGGCATGGCCCAAGGGGGAAGAAGATATTTTCAAGTGCGTCTAATTTTACGATCGATGCCCCATTCCATTCCATTCGACTATTGCTTTTTCCCTATGGATAGTTTCTCCAGACGCACACACACGCACGCACACGCACCAGAGTCAAGTACAAGAATATCTTGAAGATGGGGACGATAAAAACCGGCTAGATAAGCCGGTATCTAGCTGTCAGGCAGCGAAAACTTGACTGGAGCACGTCTACAATGTGGGGAAGGTAATGTTTGCCCAGATCACTCTACGGAGTAGTAGCTGTGGCGCTGTGTGTTTGCCTGAACGAAAGATATACTACTTTTACTTTGTATCTTTAATACGCATGTACTAAAAAAGAACATGGCTTGACTTTGGCGTTGGGGTTGGGGTTGGGTACATGTGCACCCCGCCTAGATCACGTAGCACCCACTCTTAAATGGAAATCCCTTTATTTTTTTTATGCTGTTCCGGAGCCCATTCTGAATCACTTGTATTGCTGCTGATATGGGTGTTTTCTTTGTTTCTTAAAGACTTAAAGACTCCCCGCTCCTCCTCCTCTTTCTCTTCACATTTCCATTCGATTTATCAATTTAGTAATCGTGTTGTTCCTGTAGCCAACCCACCGTTTCCCCCCACCCCCATACTTTTTCTACTTCCTCTCTATTATTATCACTTGCTTGTGCTGCTACTGCAGATATCCGAGTGAGTGTAGCAGCAAATCAGGTTCTTTTCTGGGAATATACTTTACCGTTATTTATTTTTGGCCATGTGGAATGTATCATGTCATATCATTTCAAAAAGGGATGGGCAGAGGGGGCAGGGGTGTGGGGTGTGGAGTTTTACTACCGTCAGAACATTCAAAATTGACCGGAAATGATAATTGAAAAAAATATTTTCTCTTTTCTTCTGGGTTCTCTTGACAACTGCGCTATGTGCGTGTGTGTGAGTGCGTATATGCGTGAGTGGCGTTGTATTGTACTTGTTACTAATTATGGAATGCATTCATTTTACGTATCATTTTCATTTTGCCACAACGCTCGATTCCTACAGTACAGTATAGCACACACACACACACAGGCAACAACAATTATATCCGGTGGTTACTTGAGACATTGTTGAGGCTCTCTTTCACTGAGCTTCCTTCTCTCTGCTCTTCTTGGATTTTTTTTCGCATGGATTTGGCAGTCCGTTGTGTCTTCTCTATACGCGTATGCAATTTGTGTGAGAGCGAGCTTTTTTTGCGTGGGTGGCTGTCGTCTCTTGATGACAATTAAAGTGGATTGCGACTGCACACACAAACATAAGTATGTGTGTGTATGTATGTACAGATCTCTCGACTGCAGTTGCTGTTGCAGCAGCAGCAGCAGCTGCTGCTTGCATGATTGTGGCTTAGGCGTGGCTTATCAGCAGCTTTCTTTCTGTTCTTATTGTTGCTATTGTTGTTGGCCTGCCTCTTCTACTTATTCGTACTTGAGCCTGTCCGGGGACTGATTGAAGAAAACTTTCCACTCAATTGAAGAGAGGCAGAGCCAGAGGCAGTGGCAGAGGCTGAGCTTAACGATCTTTTTTGATTAGTTTATAAAAGTTCAATTGTGCGGCCCCGAGTGCGCATGCACTTAAATGGGGGGGCACTTTTCAATTTTAATTGTACAACAATGTGCCAGAGCCTGTGCCGGCCGCCCTGCCACTGATCTTGCAAATGGAATGCTCATGCTCGCGCGCCTGCGCTTTGACATGCAGCCACAGATGGCAGACAAAGGCAAGGGAGAGAGGGAGAGATGTGAAATTAATGTTTGACCAGTTAAGAGGATGGGAGGACAGCCGACCGGCCGGCTAGACAGCCCAGAGATACACTCAGTCACTCAGCCGGCACATTCCAGTACAATCAATTTAATTTACGGCGCATCTCTCTAACTGTACAACACAGCGAGGGAGAGTGCGAGAGAGAGAGAGGGGGTAAGAGTAGGAGTGATACACAACAGCTTGAAGTGTCAAAATTGATGGGCAGCGCAGAGAATTGAAGCCCAGACTCGCACTCACACGAACACACACCCATACACAGTCGCATTCATGCAAGCAGCGGCGCTTTGTGTAGCTGCTGTGCTGCTCCTTCATTGTTGATAAATGCGCTTTTATTTATAGACTGCGGCTGCTTCTGCTTCTGCTCTGCTCTGCTCTCTTCGTGTTCCTTTGTGAGAGGTGTGGCGGTGGAGGCTTACAAGCCGAATGCGTGTGAAAGCATATGTGTGTCTGTGTGTGTTTTGGTGTGAGAGTGAGTGCGGCATGTCAAAAGTCATGTCTAAATTGAATTAAACTAATAAAATAAAAAAAGAGACGAGACACAATGCTTCAAGGGAGGGCGGCCCCTTTAAAGAGAGCGTCGAGCTTTTATACTCCATCTCTCTCTCGCTTATGGCAGCTTTACAATTAATGTAGTTGTCAAGATTGGACGAAGGATGAACACCGCCCTTAGGGTTAATGCATAACTTTCCCCTGTTCTGGCAACGCTTCTATTGCAGCCCAACATACTTTTTGGACCGTACTCAATTATTTTCACACGCCCCCGCATTTGTCGGCCGCTTGCCGCAGCGGCAGAGAGACGGAAGCAGCGGCAGAGAGACAACTACAGCGTTGGCATGGCAACGTGCAATGACCAGACCCGATCCCCGTTACGTTATGTTCCCTTAAAGCTTGCGCTGCTGCAGGAAAACCAACAATGGCCACAACCCTCTGCCGCAGCTGCTGTTTCTGCCCTCTGCCCTCGGTCTCTGCCTCCGCCTCTGCCAGTAGTTCACTCGATGTCCTTTTTCGCCTTGATGCGTCATGCGCTCAAGTTTACTTACGCTTTTATGTTATTACCTTACACATGGACTACATACATACATACACGTAGTACCTGGCTGATGGTAGAGAGGGGTTGTATTACGTTTTTGTGTGGTGGTGTGTATGCGTGTGTGTGTGTGTTTGCCGGCATGTTTTGGCAATTACTCATCAACTTTGCTGTAGTTGTTGTTATTTGGAATAGGCTAGGAATTAATTGTCCCTCCCTCCCTCTCTCTCTCTCTCTCTCTCTCTCTCTCTCTCTCTCTCTCTCTCTCTCTCCCTCTTTCGGCGCGAGCATCAAATTCAAATTTTAACTGTCTAGTGTTCTGGTTCTCTGGTGCTATCGCTGTCATCGAAATACGTAACTGAATTGCCGTTGTGTTGCGTTGTTGTGGGGTTCACTGAACCTCCCCTACGCCTGCCCGTACCCCCCTTCTCCTCCATGAAATTTGATGTCTTGTTACGTATTTAAATTGACACAATATACATACATATGTACATACATACACATGTGTGACTGTGTGTATGTGTTTGTGTGTTTACGTACTGCATTGGTTTTTGGTCTATGCTTTTGACTCATTTCCACTAACTGTAGTTTAATGATGAGTGAGTGAGTCATTTATTAGTTCCCAGAGATTCTTAATTTGCATATGGCGTAGCGCTGTCCCGCACGTGCTCTTGCGGATATGTGGAATGTGTTAGAGGAAGCTGCTGCTGCTGCTGTTGCTGGGCGAGAAAGAGAGGGAGGGAGGGAGGGAGGGGCAGCAGAAACATCTGCTTTTGTCTTTGCACTAACTCAATTTTCACTCTCCCTCTCTGTCTCTCTCTCTCTCTCTTTGTGTGTGTGCGTGTGTGGTTGAGTGTAGGTGTGTGGCGAAATTGCCGCCATTTTTGTTGACTAACGGAACGACCAGTCCTCCTACCCCCTCCTCCCGCCTACTATCGTGCTTGTACCTTTTTTGCCTTACAACCCCTAAAAAATGCAAACTTTTTGTGTCTCCTCCCCCTCTCTTCGCTCCGCTGTTCCTGCACTGAACTCTCTTTAAATTTCTCTCTGCCAACGGTTTCGGTTTCCTTGCCCTTACGGATACCCTCTCGGAGGGTAATTACATATCATTATGCAAATATCTTGGCTAATTCCGCCAAGGGTATATCAAATTCGTTGCCGGAAAAGTGAGCTTTCAGTTGTGTTGTTGTTTTTTTTGTTTTGTGTGTAATTCGATTTTCTTCAAAAGTGACGCATTGCATGCCATCCCTCACCCAGTCGGGTGGTGCCGTCGTTTCATACAAATTTCCCAGTAAAAAAAAAAACAACAACAACAACGTTCAAAGTGTGTGCCGGGATGATTCATGGAACAGTTAGTTGCTCTGCTTTTCCGTAATTGCATTATTAAATGCGGGCTTGACCAGAGATACCAGA
This sequence comes from Drosophila helvetica, assembly GCA_963969585.1. NCBI lineage: Eukaryota > Metazoa > Arthropoda > Insecta > Diptera > Drosophilidae > Drosophila > Drosophila helvetica. Next base: position 58,668,280 of record OZ018402.1, read on the forward strand.
TAAGCGATAAGCTCCTCCCCACCACACCCAGTCCCACACCCCAGTCTGGGGTGGTCCTTAATGAGATCATCGAATTTAGAACGAAGCGTAAAGAAACGATCTATCGAACGGTCGGTCGGTCGGTCTGTGAAAATGTCAAATGTATAAATAAGAATAGAAGCAAATTTAAAAATACAAATAATGCGCACACTCGAACTATAACTAAACAATTTCCCCATTTTCCACTTCCCATTTTCTTTTTGGCGCTCCTACAGTTTACACAGGAACAAACAGATAAAAGAGGAACAGCAGGAATATGGGTAAAGCTCAGAGCAAGCGTTCGATCGACATCACCACCGATCCCAAGAAGGTCGGCGAGGGGGATGCGGTGGCAGGAAAGGTGGAGAAGATCGAGGATCCCGACCAGAAGGCAGCAGCGCCGGCAGTGAACGGTGATGCGGCCACGCCCAAGGATGCGGCGGCGGCTGGCGAGGAAGGAGCGGTCAGCGAGGTAAGTGCAATGCTGGATGCATGCCAACCAAGTAATACCAGCTAATCCCTGTCCCCTCTATCCATTTACCCAGAAAAAGGAGTCCGAGGAGCAATCGGAGAACGATAAAGATCTGACCACCGAGAAGAGTACGGCCGCAGGAGGCGAGAGCGCCTCTGGAGATGGGGCAGCGGCTGAAACGCCGAAAAGCGATGCCTCCCCGGAGGGCTCGTCCCCCAAGGAGGCAGCCGCCGGCGAGGAGATCTCCCCCTTGGCCGACGAGAGCATCAAGTCCAAGTCCAAGAAGGATAAGGTCAAAAAGAAGTGGTCCTTCCGGAGCATCTCGTTCGGCAAGAAGGACAAACAGAAGCCAGCCAAGTCCGAGGAGCCCGTCTCCCCGACAGCGGCCACAACATCACCGACCACGGCCGAGGCAGCCGCCCCAGCCGGCGCCGAGCCAGCGGCCACAACAAACGGAGATGCCGCCGAGCAGCCCGCAGCAGCAGCAGCAGAGGTATGTGAACTGCAGAGTGGACGCTGGCGAGGAGGAGATGTCTCAAATCTTTTCTTTTTTATTAGAATGCCAGCGATGCGCCTGCCACTGAGACCACGTCCAAGGATGAAGCAAAGCCCGCTGAAAACGGTTCGGCGAGCGAGCAGGAGAAACAGGCCAACGGAGAGGAGGCGGAGAAGGCGGCGCCATCCCCAGCAGCAACAGTCGTAGAAGCGGAAAAGCCCAAGACTGTTGAAGAACCAATCACTGCCACTGTGACTGCCACTGCCACTGCCACTACCACCGAGACCACCACCGAAGAAGCCGTCAAGGAGAGCCAGCCAGAGCCAGCAGCCGTCGAGGTCGTGACCAATGGCCATGGTGGAGCTGCAGCTGCCGGCGAGGCGCTGACCAATGGCGATAGCAATGGCCTGTCCGAATCGCCCGTTACTGAGGCAGCCGCAGCAGCACCAGCCGAGAACATTCCAAGCAGCGTCGATGAGGAGCAGCCACACCAGAATGGCACAAACGGCGTCTCTTCCGGCAGTGCCACGCCACCGCCCACACCCGTTGCCGTCACTGCCGCCGAGTCCTCTGAGGCCGAACAGATCAAGAACAAGTCGCAAATCGAGGTAAACCCCACCATCACAGACACAACCACAGCCACCACCACAGCCACAACCACTTTCAACTCCTCCAACGCACAACACAACAACAACAACACTGTAAATACAAGTACAAGTACAACAACCGAAAACGAAACTGAAACCACAGAGAACAACACCATAACAACAACAACCACAACAACAGAAACGACAACCACCTATGAGACCGAGACTGTTGTAGCAGCCGCAGAGTTAGTTCAGACCCAATCAATCCTAACCAATACGATCCTCCAGGCAGCCGATGCTGAAGCAGAAGCAGAAGCAGCCGAAGAAGAAGCCCAAGTCGTTGAGGCAATCATTCAAGCGGTTAGTAGCGAGGTGGAGGCCGATGCCGATGCCGATTCGGAGGGATTCGTTGTCGTTGACCCCGAAACCGAAAACCTCGTAACCGAACCTGAACCAAAATCCGCTGTTGAGTCCTCCCCCACTGAGCCAGAGACACGTGAAGAAGCTGTTGTTCCCGTTTCCCCTGTTGCCGAAATTCCAGTCGATACAGAGTCCGTTTCAGAGCCCAGCTCTGATCCTGCCACAGCCACAGACGATGTAGTTGTTGTTGAGGTGAGGAACAGCAGTCCGCCACCGTTGCCCAAGTCGCCGCCACCCTCCCGTGTCTCTGCCTTTGTCCTGGCCGAGGAAGAGCCAGAACAGGCACAGGCACAGACACAGACACACCAACAGGCCTCACCGACTGAGGCAGAACGCTCAGAAATTGAGAAGCAGGCCATCAGCATTGTGGATGAAATAACCGAACAGGCAGCCGAAATTGTGACCGAAGACCAAAAAGAGCAGCACGCAGAGAAGGAGCTGGAACCCGAACAGCTGGTCTCCTCCTCCCCAACGATCGTCGTCGAGGAAACCATCGCAGTCGTATCTTCCACGTCCACAGATGATGATGATGATAATGAAGTGCCAGCCGAGCCCACACCAGCGGATGAAGATGATGATGATGATGATAAGGAGCCTAGAGCGCCCGAACAGGAGCAAATTGTTGAATCGCAAAGCGATAACGACAGCAGCAGCCCTGTCGGTGACGATCATCCGGCTGACACGCTCATCACTAAAATCGGAGAACTGCCACAGGTGGATGTCCGAGTGGACGAAGCAGAGGAAGAGAGCAACAACAAGGTGAATAGCAAACGTCCATCGTGAGCCATTTGCATATATGGTTGGAGCGCGCCACGCCACGCCACGCCAAGCCACTCACTCTCACTCCAACCAACCCAGCCGCTCCGTGCGCGCTCTTCACGTTCTACTCTTTGCTTTCTGTCTCTCTTCTGTGTGTCCTACTTTGCATCTACATCTACATCTACAGTCCAGTTGTTGTCAGTGGTATTCCCGTAAATGTTGATGATTTGATCGCTGCTTGGTGCCTGAAATTCAGAAATATTTGCAGGAATACCACAATTAATATTGCGCGCTTTGTTGCCGTAGTTAAATGTAGTTCCATTTAGTGTTGACATTTCGATGATGGTTTTAACCCATTTTGCATGAGAATCTTTGGTGATGTAACCCCCCTCCCCCATGGAATGTATTACTAAATCAGGATATAACAGAGTGTTTTGTGTATTTGGGGATGGGGATGGGTTCCCCGCTGCATTTTGGCAATAACAAACAGAAAAAAAAAGAGAAAAATTCATCCTAATCCTGTTACACGTACACACACACAAACCACCAACACACACACACACATACACTCAAACAAACGACAAATCCCTACTCCTCCCATCCCCCCTCCCCATTTATGCAAATAACTCTGTGTTTCCCCCCTCATCTGTTTGGCTGCTCTCTCTGTCTCTGTCTCTCTCTCACTAAACACACACACACCATACACACAGACCATACACAACTGTACCCACTACTACACATTTAAATAATTGTTGTACAACCCCAAAAAGAAAATCGCTTACATTTAATTAATATTTGAATCATTTTTTGGTAACATTTTGTTTTGTTGTTGCGTTGGAATCGATCCTCTTTTGCTCCTCGTTTCGCCTTAATTGTTGTTGTTGTGCTTTAAGTTTTCTTTCCCCACACACACACCAAAAAGAAAACCCAACCATTTCCATAAATATAACTAATTTCGGTTTTTTTGTATATTTTTGTTGCCAGGATATCGCCAAGGATCTGAAGGAGAAGAATGCCGCGGCAGACCAGACAACACAGGAACTGCCCGTCACATGCGAATAATCCTACTCATAATTATTATATATAATATTACATATTATTAAAACAGAAAACCAACAAAAAAAAAACAAACAAAAACAAAAATAAGAAAGCAACAACAAAACGATACAAGAAACAAAAGAACGCAACGTAAAAACAAAAACAAAAGCAACAACAATTACAAGATAAACGAAAGTGAGAGATAAAACAAAAACAAAACAAAAGTAAAAATACATTTTTTAACATTTACATATTTTAATAATTTTTGTACGAACTTCATATCCCTAATATCCAAGATAAAACTCAGAGTTGCACTTGACACACACACACACACACACGCACGCAGACAAGCACATCTACCCACACACACACACACACAGACACACACACACACCCACCAATAGACGCGGCAGCCACTGATCCGTGTTGGTGCATCTGAATTCCATTAAAGAAAAAAGGGGAAGATGGGTGGGGGGATGCCATTCCCCTGCCCAGTTAATGGGAATAAATTTCGACCCGACCCCCTGCCTCCCTTGCATACACCTAAACGCATACATACGTATACTCCACTCACACGCGCATACATACCATTCTCATATTGAAGATCTTGATAGAAGGAGAGGAACCAACACCACCATTACCATTACCATTCAACCATAAAACAATCCATACGCGAAACGATGATATGATATGATATGATAAATGATGATGAATGTGAGGAGAATTTTTTGAATAATTTCTACTATACATTTAACTGTAAGTTCGAAGAAATTTGTAAAGAATTTTTGGACGAAATATTGGATAAAATATATATTATAAAATATAAAAACACCCAACAGCGTGCTTCACTACCCCAGACCACCCTCCCGACCAGAACAGATATACAGGGTAAAGCAGACCAAAAATCAAAGGCTGAAAGAAAATTACAAATTACAAATAAAAGGAAACACAGTTGAGAACGTTTTTCGAGTCCCATTTCTCTTTAATGTGCACTACTACTACTCATACTACCACAAAAAGAAAAAGAATACGTCTTGGATGTAACCGAGTGTTACGGAAAGAAATATGTAGCGTAGTGTAGTGTAGTGTAGTTGTGCGGTAACACGTAACTGGAGGAGTAGGCGCTAAGATTAATATGTTCTAAGTACATTCTAAATATTTCGTTATGGTTAATTTAACGTACGTAACGTAGCGTAACGTAACGTAACAAAATGTTACCACGAAAATAACAAAACTACAAAAGCTCCAACGAAAGCTTCAAAAGCGAAAGAAATGAGAAAAAAGAATTACTAATGTGTGCGTCTTTTGCAACTAAATAGAAAATCCAATCCTACTAAGTATACTAAATGTATTCAATAAATTAAAGCGTTAACTTTGCGTTGCGCAACGTAAAGATTATGGTCATAGAGTCTCCTACCATCTACAAACAAAAATATTTCGAGTATTGTGTGAAACCAAAATACGTTTCCAAATCAAATTGCAAAAATAACTGCATATACAAACTGCAGAGTGTGCCCAGCTGGCAACAATACAAAAAACGCCGAAACGCAATAGGTTGGCAGCCCCGCTTTCGGTGGGCGGGGACTGGCTCAACATCTGACAAAAAACCGTTGCTTGTGCAAGTGCAGTTGCTGCTGCTTCCGGCGATACTCGGGCCCATTGCGGAGCATGAATGCGGCCGCAAACAGCACGTAGATCGACGATAGCAGGATGAGCATGGGAAAGGAGAAGACGATGCGCGCCATCCGGATCTTCGGATGGGCCTCCAGGGCCGGCGGGGCCTTCACATAGTCCCCTGCAAGAGGGAGAAGAAAATGCGAGCTAGAATAGAGTAGAGATTCGCCCACTGGCTCCCGGTCAGTCTCACCATTCCAGTTCTTGAACTCGCAGCGTTGTCCGTCGTAGCCGTCGGCGCAGAGGCACGAGTAGAGGCTTTGGTTGCCGAGCGGATACCGGAAGCAGTTGCCGCCATTCAGGCAAAAGCTCGTCTTGAAGGAGTCGCTGCAGGGCAGCATGATGATCTCGGCCGTATCTTTGACCTTGTCCGGTGGGAGTGTAGTCGAGAGTGTGGCCTCCCTCGGACTGGGAGAGCTGTCATCGGGTGGCGGTTCGCCGGTGTGAGTCACTGTAGTGAGGGTCGTCGTCTCCGTCCTAGTAGCATCTGCTTTTGTGGTGCTCTCGCCAGTTAGCCAAGATTGTGTACTGCTGGCTGGAGGCTCTGCTGTTGGCTGCTCTCCCAGTAGCTGTTCTTCCAGCATGGGTTCCACGGCAGCTTCTTCAACCGTGTTGGCTAAGAGCTCTTCGCCATCGTCCTCTCGGGGCTCTGGTGGCACTTCTCGGACCGGCGCCTGCAACTGCTGCTGTTGCTCCTCTTGCTGCTGCTGCTGCAGTTCCATCTGGTTGACCAGCTGGACCACATGCTCCTCGATCTGTTGCTGCAGCTCGTGGGCATGCTCGTGCATGTGATTGTGAAAATTGTGCTGATGCTGCACAATTTTCAGCGTGTGCTCGCGGAGCAGTAGAATTCGGCTCGAACAACAATCTGCAGGGGAGAGAGAGAGGGAGATCGAAGAGAAGGAGAGTGCAGTGGAGTGGAGTGCAAGTCTGGCAGCCTCCCTATGGCAATTGCACTGATACGGCAGCACCTGGACAGGTGTCAGGTGTTGTTTTAGCGCTTACCTGTGACGGCGACAATTGTTGAGAGCACGAAAATTACTTTGATTATTTGAATAAACGGAATTCGCATCATTGGAAGACGCGCCAAGACGCGTTTCGAAGGTCCTGTGTGTTGTGTTGAAGCTGCTGCTCGACGGGTAAGTGGGAAAGGGGGGTTGTGGTTGGAACTTGTCCAGAAAAGAGATCTAAGGATCAAGCGGCGGCGTTTGGGCCGCGAATACAATTTGGCGTCGTCGCAACAGCATCCGAAACATATTCGTACTAGACATTTGCATCTCAGGCAGCAGACACTTGGCTGTGGGCAGCGTTTGTGGCTTTTACTGCAAAATAAAAATAGAAATTTTTAGCGCCCGCCTCACATTTTCTGTCACACGATCACAAACACAAAGACACACCACACACACGCACACACACAGGCATGGAAGGGGGGGCGGGCTTAATATAGAACCCACGTACTGGAGAAGCAATGTCGCATTGAAAAGCCTTTAGAATTATAATTATTCATGAATCATTATTGTGTGTACGAAAAGATATTCGTGAAAAATAACTAAATTGAATGGGCCGCGGCACAGCGCGGGAAGCGAGCTCCTTCTCTGTTTTTTTTTCAGAAGTTGTTCCGCGAACGTTGGAAAAGAGACTAAAAGAGATTGAGAAAAACAGAGGACAGAATCGGATCAACAGATGGACACAGCAGCAGAGCAGCCATCAGCATGCGCTCCCGCTCCCGCCGTATGAATGAAAATACATAGTAGAGAGGAGAGTAGAGTGGAGCGTGGGCGCGTGTGCCATAAAGAGAACATAACGGGACGCCAAAAGAGAAATGCAATACAAAGAGGATTGGATGCACAATATCGAGTCGAGTGATCTCTCTTTTGCTCCCCCTCACCTCCCTCCCTTCATCCCACCCTGCTGCTTGGGTTGTATTGAGAATTTCGGTAATTAACGGAAATCGATGCAAAAACGGAAATGTAAAATATTTTGCTGCATACTTCTGAGCACACAGAGAAAAGTCGCACCAAATAATAGCGCCCACGCCCCTATAATACCCTCTCCTTTCCCAACAATCGGTGTTTTTTGTTAAATTAATTAATTTAATTCCTTATTTGTATGGCTTAAGATCCAATTAAATAACTACACGTAGATATCGACTAATATCCCAGGAGAATTTGAACTGTGAATTGCGTGCTGCTGGAAAACAAACAAAATTCGCAAAGCTACGGCTGGGGCTCCACTGGAGTCACGCCCAGGTGGCTATTCCCGAGGAAGTCCAGCTCTGGGCACTGGGCAATCGCCCGACCAATGTCGTAGGGCTGCAGGCAGAGCGGCAGATTGGCGGCGGGCGGCGGCAGCTGCTCCAGGGTGTTTTGCTGGAGCTTAACAGCCACCGAACGGCGCACCAGGCGCTCCACAAACAGACTCAGCACACGGCCGAGCAGCGTCAGCGAGAGCGACTGCGAGACACCCGTCGTGGACTCCTCCGCCTCGAGGCTGATGTTGATGTCCTTGCACATGTCATGGACCAGCTGCGTCGCCGTCTCCAGGTGCTCCGGTGGCGGCAGGTACAGCAGCTGGCGATTGCTTGCCACGGGGACGCAGCGTGCTGGCCGCTGGCTGATGGGTGGCAGATTGGACGACGCGTTCACACCCAGGACATCGATGAACTCCTGATCCCGTATTTCTTGCTCGTGCCCCTGGAGGCGACCCGTTTGCATCGCTATCCAGCCGTCGAGGCGATTGGTGGAGCTGACACTGCAATAGGCCGACAGATGCGGCTGTGGATCCTCCTTGAGCTGCTCCTGGATACGCTGTGCCAGCTGCTCTTCGGCTCCCTGCTTCGCGGCTGGCCGCTTCTCGTTGGGCGTCAGCATCTTCAGCGGCGGCGTGTACGCATGCAGACGGGCAAAGCCCACAATCTCACGCAGGCTCCAGTAGAGCTCCCTGCCGCTGTCGTGCAACTGCTGCAGTCCCGGGTGCTGCAGCATGCAGCGCCGCAGGTGCCGGGCCCGCAGGTACTCGTAGCAACGTTGGCGCAGTGCAGGCTGTTCCTGGAAGGCCAACAGATTGGGCGGACACGCGAAGGGGGGCTCTTCGTCCACTCTCGCACTGCCCGTCAGGGGCAAGCGACGCAGCAGAAACTCCACAGCGCTGCGCATGCTCTTGAACTGGACGCTGCCAAGGATCTGGTCCAGTTTCCGGGGTCGAACCGGCGCCGTATTCACCAGAGACGATGCCCAGCAGCGTTTCGGCAGCGTGTTGATCAGCTCCTGCAGCTCCTCCTTCATGTAAACAGACGTCATGTCCGCATAGCCATGATCGTGCTGGATGCACACCAGCAGGTGGCGGCGATTGACTGCCGGCGCCTTCAGCAGACTCACTTGCGGCTTCAGCAGCGATCGCTGCTGCGTCGCCTGCTTCAGCTTGCTCTGCTGCGGATCGATGATGTACAGCTTTCCCTCCTTCTGGAAGACAACGTTCTGCTTGGCCCGATGTCCGTTCTGCGCCTGTCGCACCCGCACCGCACTCTCGCTCTTGACGGGGCTCGAACTTTGGCCATTGACGGGCAGGTACACCACCGAAGGACGCGAGGCGCTTAGCGGGGCTGCATTCAGCCGGAGTGGCGGTCTCGAGGGTGTCGTTCCTGTGGGCGCTTGCATTTTGGGGCTATAGCTGAGCTTCAGGGGCTCCGTGACCAACACCGTTGGCTCAATCTGCTCGATGTCGTCGCTCATTTCGATCTTGTTGATCCCAGCAAAGAGGTTGTCGTCCAGTTCCTCCTTGTTTTGGGTGATGGATATCGTTCGGGGCTTTAAACACTCCATGGGAGGTGTGAAGGGAGCCAGAGGAAGAGCTGGAGGAGCAGCAGCAACAGCAGGAGGTGAGGGAGCAGCCACAGGCATTGGCGGAGCAGGAGGAGGCGGCTCTACTGGTTCCTGCTTGACCTTGGCTCGTTCCGCTCTCAACCAAATCTCGACAGTGGTCTCCGCCCCCATCGTATGCAGGCCACACATTGTCTTGTCCAGCACGACCGTGTGCATGAGCTGCACGGGCTTCTGGCGCAGATGGTCCTGGAAGAACAGCTGTATCCGCATGGGGAACTCGCCCCAGCCACGACGATTCAGCTGAAATGGCGGCGCATGAACATCCACGATATCGTTGGGCCGATACGAATGATGCAGCTGAAAGCGCACCTAAAAAACGAAGATGGAATGGGTTAAAAGGGCCAAACTGGCTGCCAGGCAGAGACTCACCTTCTTGATGTATGTCTCCAGGGACTTGGGCAGATCTTTGCCCTGGACATAGACCAGCCACTTGTAGACAAGGGCCTGCCCGCCATTCTGCAATGTAGTTTTGTTGTCCTCCCCGCCAATGTACTTGGAGGTGTTTCCCACCACAAAGTTGAACTTGTTCTTGTTGTTCAGACGCGAAGCATTCAGCTTCAGTTGCTGCTGCTGCTGCCGCTCGTAGGCCTGACGACTGGTGCATGGCTGATCGTCCTCCACCTTGATATTGACCGATTTTTGCTGCTGATCTTTTGAATGATCGATGACAATGCCCTGCTCGCGTATCTTTTGCTGTCTGCGACGCTCCGCGCGGCGGTTAGCTGGATTTCGCTGCCTTATCGTCTGCTTGGCCAGTGTGGCAGCCGTGCGCTCCGGCAGGTGGTTCTGGATGGTCAATGGACGCTTGCCGACAATCTTCTTGATGGCCGGATGCAGCGGCAGCTGTGGACCAGCGGTCTCGTCGCTGAACAGGGAATCGCCACCACGCACTTTGGCCACGTCGCCCGCTGTTAAGGGAACCTGTTGCTTCCGGTAGTACTCGCTGACCACCTCGAAGCGCAGCTTGTCCAGCAGTTGACGCGCCTGCAGCAGTCGCCTGTCGATCTCGGCCAGCTGCTCATCCTTAAGCGAGATTTCCCGCTGAAACTCCACGCGAACTATCTCACAGATACGCTCCAACTGGCGCTCCGTTGCGTCTGGCACGGGCAATGGTTGAGTCGATTCGTCCAACTCTTCCTGCTCCGCGGCCACAGACTCCTGCTCCAATTTGGTGCGCTTGTGCTGGTTTGCAGCTGCATCCTCGCTGTCCTCACTGACTGGAGCTGCTTGGAGGTAGTCTGGATCGTGGTACTCGCTGTGTTTGCGCTTCTTTGGCGTCCCTGGCGCGCTCTGCTCCATGTGCTGTGCGCGGCGCTTAGAATGGTGGGCACACGCACAAGGCTCTTATCACCTGTGTTCGCAGAAAATATATTTAAAGTCACGCCGAAGCTGGTTGCACATTTATGCCGACTTTTTGGTAATTTACCAAAAATACATAAACAATTGAAATGCGAAAATAAAGCGCAAACAAATGTGGTCTAAATTGCCAGTGCTGCAAGGTCTCTTCTCTGCATTTCATGCATGCGCGTTGGCGTCTTCCAACACTGTCAGCTGTTTTGTTTACGCGGGAAGAGACGGACGCCGCACATCACAATCACAACCATCCCATCATAACATTTTTGGACGTAAACGACAAGGAATTGCAGCAAAGACATGGTTGAACGTATCGAGGATTTGAATCTACCCAATGCAGTGATTGCACGGCTCATCAAGGAGGCCCTGCCCGATGGGGCGAACGTGAGCAAGGAGGCGCGTGCGGCCATTGCCAGAGCCGCGTCGGTCTTTGCGATTTTCGTGACATCCTCGTCGACGGCGCTGGCCCACAAACAGAACCACAAGACCATTACGGCCAAGGATATAATGCAGACGCTCACGGAACTGGACTTTGAGAGTTTCGTGCCGTCGCTTTCGCAGGATCTGGAAGTGTATCGCAAAGTGGTGAAGGACAAAAAGGACAGCAAGGCCAGCAAGAAGGATGCGAGCGGTGCTGCAGATGTCTCTGCCAGTGGCAGTGGAGCAACCGAAGAGGCAAACTAATCAAATGTTAAAGAAGATCTAAATTTAAGCTTAGAATTAGCATTTCAGTTTTTTGTAAGGATCGAAAACTCCATTCACCCACATATACGATGGCATCCATTATACATTTATTTACATAAAGCAAATCTCTACACCGTGTTGTCCTTTCCCTTGTCCTGTTCCCAGGAAATGATTAATATTTCAAGAAATCCCAGAACCATGCACTCCAATGTCTACTGTACTCACGTGCCCCTAACAACACTATTCGTGGCAGCTTACAACACTACTACCCGGCGTGCTTGATCAGCTGCAGCAGGAGCAAACCAAACATTTTATTATTTATTTTGCATGTTTTATATTATTGGAGTCGTGTGTTTGCATGCAGCATGGGAGTCACGGGCTTGTGGAAGCTAATCGAGCCCTGCGGCAAGCCCGTGCCGGTTGAGACTTTAGAAGGGAAAATACTGGCCGTGGGTGAGTGTCGTCTGCGATTTCATGGCTTTGTGAAATTGTCTCTAATTCGAAATTGAAACCACGGCCTTGCAGACATATCCATTTGGCTGCATCAGGTTGTGAAGGGTTTCCAGGACAACAAGGGCTCCGCCCTGAACAACGCCCATCTTTTGGGCTTGTTTCATCGCCTCTGCAAGCTGCTCTACTACCGCGTGCGTCCTGTTTTCATATTCGACGGATGTACACCGCAACTGAAGAGGGATACGATTGTGGGTTGCCTCTGTCTGTGTACCACCTGCAGGCCAGGACTAACCTTTGTTGCTGTCCTCTTTCCAGGCGCGTCGTCAGCAGCAGCGCAATAAACTTAGCAACGAAGCGGACCGCATACAGGCGCTGCTCCTGCAGTCCCTGGCCAGGGAGAAGGTCGTGCAGCAGGCGCTGGGCAAGAACGCTGAGCTTCTGCTGAAATCGCCAGTGAAACGGCCGCCGCCCAGCAAGTCGAAAAACGACGAGGATGATCTATTCAAACTGCCAGAGCTGCCGGCTTCGGCCGCTGGGCAGGACAACCCAGATGAGAGCGATCAGGATGCGGACTACACCAGTGCCAGTGCCTCGGACAGCTCGTTTGATGAGTCCAATGCTCGACATGCGTACAATTCGAGTCTGCAGGCCATCGATGTCAAGAGTCAGAACTTTAAGAACCTGCCCGCCGACGTTCGCCACGAGATCCTCACCGACATCAAGGAGACGCGCAAACAGTCGTCCTGGGGGCGACTGCATGAGCTGCCCGCCCGCAGCGACGACTTCTGCTCCTTCCAGATGAAGCGTCTGCTGAAGCGACGCGCCGTCCAGGAGAGCCTGGAGCAGGCCGAGCAGGAAATGGGCGGACACACGCTTACGTATTCGGAGCTGTGCGACTTTTTCAGCGAGGAGGGCATAGTCACGCCCACGGCCATAGAGCAGAGCACGCGGCAAATCAGCTCGGACGAGCACACGCGATTCCTGCTGGTCAGGGATCTCAAGAAGAAGGCCTTGGAGTGCACCAAAAAAGAACCGAAAATGGAGACGATTGAGGAGCTGCCAGAGACAAAGCCGCCGCCAGTGGATGAGGAGAAGCCAAGCACATCCAGCAAGGCGGAGCCTGTTGATATGGGCACCGAATACGATGCGGACTTGGCGCAGGCCCTGGCCCTCTCTATGGAAGAGAACACCACGAAAGTGTATGACGAGAAGGACTACGACTATGACTCGGATCAGGAGTTGCGGCTCAATCGGGCTCAGAGCAAACAGCTGCGACACGCGGCCAAGGGTCCGGCCAGGGCATACATGATTGAGTATGGCGGCATGAACGACGAGGAGGTGGGCAACATAATGGAGTCCACTCAACTGAATGATACCCAGAGCCTCGAGCGATTGCTGGGCACAACGGCAGTTGCCTTGGATGTGGCAAACGATTCCCTGGAGGAGGCCCGGCAACTCTCACAGGCCATTGAGGAGAGCAAGAAGAGTCTTCTAGAGGACAAGGCACAGATTATAGACACCGATACGGACTCTGACTTGGAGGAAGTTGGGCAAAGCAAGCCATCGGCTGGTCTGGAAATTCGAGTGGACATCACCGAGCAGCTAAAGCCCACCAACGATCTGTTTGCGGATATATTCGAAGAGGAATCTGGCAAGGAAAGGGCGCTGGAGGAAAGCGACGATGATGCGGATTTCATAGAGGTACCAGAGAGCGAGGAGTTGGAGGTCATTGAGGATTCGCAGGAGAAACCAATCACAGATGAAACTATGCCACAAAATGAAGTAATCGAAGTGAAAGAAAGCCAGGAGGAAACTCCAACAGAACTGAAGGAGAACCACGAGCCAGCAGACGCAAGCCAGGAGAAAACCAAACCAGATTTGGACTCCATATTAAACGACTTAAAAAAGGAAACGGAGGCCGTTAAGGATATCAAACTAGCTGGGGACGCAGCCAAGCCCAAGCCGGTGCTTAGCTCCATTCTGGATGACCTACAGAAGGAGATTGCTGCCGTGAAGAACATCAAACTGGAGCAGATCAAGCTGAGCAATAGCACAGTCATTGAGCTGTCCTCCGACGAGGAGGCAGTCGCCAAAGTCCAAGCCAAGACCGAAGAGGTGATTGAGCTATGCGACAGCGACGACAACCAAAAGCAACGAATCTCCCCCAACAAAACGCCCAGCAAGAACAAGTCCATAAAGGATTTCTTCGAGACCAGTTATGTGGTGAAACGGACACCAGACAAGTCGCCAATAGACGACAATGCCACGCCCCCAGGAACACCAAAGGTCCCGCAGCCCTTTTACAGAAAGCGAACACCCAAATCGGATCGGAAACGGGCTGCTGCTGATGGCGACGACAGTGACGAGGGAGTTTCGCCCACGAAAAGGTCCAGCAAGGCTTCAAAGTCTCTTTTCGAGCCAGAGAAGGAGCTCCAAAAGGTTGTGGATCCCGAGGTAAGCTATATCTTGGAGCCCTAAGCCCTTTTTCCAGTTAATCTCTAACCTTGCCTTTGCAGGAGCTCATCAGAGATGCAGCGGAGAGCCTCAAGTCTCAGAAAACCTCCGAGGAGCTGCAGTCGATGGCCGATAATTTGGCCCAGGAACGCAGGGAATTGGAAATCGAACGGAATCGACAGGACCGCATGGGCATGTCCATAAGCCAGCGCATGAGCACGGATTGCCAGGAGCTGCTGCGCCTCTTTGGCATACCGTACATTGTGGCCCCCATGGAGGCCGAGGCGCAGTGCGCCTTCCTGAATGCCACTGAACTGACGCACGGCACCATCACGGACGACAGCGATATCTGGCTCTTCGGCGGTCGCACTGTCTACAAGAACTTCTTTGCCCAGAACAAGCATGTCCTGGAGTTCCGCGCCGAGCAGATCGAGCAGACATTCAACTGCAATCGGGGCAAGCTGATTCAGTTGGCCTGCCTGGTGGGCAGTGACTATACCACGGGCATTCATGGCATTGGTGCTGTGACGGCCCTGGAAATTCTCGCCTCCTTCTCGACCACATTGGATGCCCCCGCCGACTCCAGCGGCAACCAATCGGTCCTGGCCACTTTGGTCAGGTTCCGGGACTGGTGGCAAGCCCACAAGAGCAGCAACCTTCCGCCAGGCAGTTCCGCCCGCCTGGCGCTTCGAAAGAAGCTGAAGAATATCGAACTGCACGAGGGCTTCCCCAACATGGTCGTGGTGGAGGCGTATCTGGATCCCAAGGTGGACGACAATCGGGATGCCTTCAGCTGGGGCTCACCGGATGTGGAGTCGATCAGAGAGTTCGCTCGCAAGTCTTTCGGCTGGACGACATCCAAGACAGACGACATCCTCCAGCCGGTGATCAAGAAAATCAACGAGAAAAAGATTCAGGGCTCCATTCGCAACTACTTCTCGGCCAAGAGCGCCTTGAGGGTCCAGCAGCCGCAGGTCAGCAAACGCGTCCAATTGGCCATTGACAAGATGTCGGGCAAGATCGATGCTGAGACGCCGGAGAAGCCAAAGAAGGTGGCTCGTCCCAGGCGGGCCAAGAAAGCTGCGGCGGCGGATGAGCCAGCGGACGGGGAAGCCGAGGCCAAGCCAGCACGTCCCAAGCGTGGCAAGCGAAAGGCTTCGACAACAGAAACAGGAACAGAAACAGCAACAGAAGAACAGCCATCCACATCGCAGGCGATGCCAAAGCCTGGCAAATGTCCTCGGATACCAGACACCACGGAAATCATACCACAAAGAGAAAGGGACCTGGAGCAGATGCGTCTGAACAAGGTCAGGGCAGCGGAGGTGATGAAAAAGGCAGCCAAAACCAAGAAAAACTAAATCTAAAAGGGAAATCATATTTCATTGAAATAAACATCATACTGATTTAGATACACTGAGCATGAAATTTCACGTTTACAATTAACACATACATAGCATTTAATTAAGTTATAATTATGTATAAGAACTCGAAGGAGGATGGCGTTGGAAAGCGCCTGAAGACCCCCAGTAGAGTCCATCAATCAAACTACAGAGAAAAGTCCATGCCAGAAGCTGAGGTCAAACTGGGACATCAACAAAAGGAAGGACCCACAGAGCAACCCCAACTTATGATACTGCCAGATAAACCATCCGTAATCAAGAGCTCAGAAAATCTGGAGAGCTATCTTCCAAGTTTAAACGAGATCGAATGCAAATTGGTAGAAGATAAGGAAGGTAAAGATATATTCTTTACCGAATTCAAGCAGGGATGGGGATCGATTTCCAAGGACTTTTTGAAAGGTTTGAATAGCCACAAAAGCGCTCGCGTCCATCATTCGAACAGACTCTCCCCAAGGACGAATATGGATAAACTGAAAACCGCAAGAATGGACTTTGAATCCATCGATGGGTTCGGATCGGCTGAAAACAATTGCAGTTCCGACTTGGACAGTGCCTATGTGGCAAAGCGGCGGGAAAAGTGGACCGATTTCTTTGCCCAGCAAAAGAAGACGCCGCTGGCACTACGCTTGGAGGAGCGGAGAGGACTAAAACAGAAGAAAGAGCCAGTAAAGGAGGCTAACGAACAGCAGAGGACGAAGCCAACCCGCAGTAAGCTCCTGCCCAAGAGATCTCTCAGTGCCCAATACAGAGAGCCTCGTCAAACGCACCGCACGCGAAAAGCTATGCAATCAATTGCCGACGAACAAGCCCTGATGAAGGCACAGACCCAGGAGTGGAGTGGAGAATGCTCTGATGCAGATACCGGGCCAGGGGAAAGTAGCTGTAGTCAGTGCGAGTATTAATATTGCATGAACTAAATGACAGAAAATAAATCGTCTTAAGCTTAATTCTTTCGACAGCAATACAAAATTCACCGGTTTTAAATTTCCCGCCGAATGTAGCGCTATAATTTGAAAAATGTCATCGTCAGCTGATTTAACAGACTTTTAACAGAAACTCAACCTCCCTCCCACACAAACAATACGCTCTCTCTCTCTCGCGTTCTCTGTTTTGTGTGGTTGCTTTTGTATGGCTGCTCTCGCACTCTCTTCTGGCAGAGCAGGATTTTTATGTATCTTTGAGACAGCATGTCTAATTGTTCAAAAGGTTGGTTAATTCCTCAAAAATATTCAGTGAAATTCATTAGAATTAAAATTTATTATCTATTAAATTTTATTTTGTTCAAACATAGCCAATTATTTTAAAAGGATTTCAGCAAAATATATACCAACGGTATGTCCTTAAGTGAGGGTATAAAAGCGTCAGTGAGTTAACGAACACGCTTGCCTGCTCTCTTCTTATGCGCATTAGAGATGAGTAACATTTTCGTAGCTGACTGTCAAAAATATTTTTAGGCAGAAACGTATAGTTAACAGCCAATTTTTAAACGCAGTTTATTTAGATAAATGGAGTTAAAGTAGTTTATTCCGTTTCTGGAATCACCAACTTATTAAAACTAAACAGTTTTAACCAAAAATTGGCTCTTTTCGTAGTGAAACATAGTCTGGCCAAACCATGTTCAATATTTTCAGGTAACAGTGACTGTTCTTCTCATCTCTGGATTTGCATTAGACATTTCTCTGATTTTGAATTCACTCGCGGACTGATGTCATAAACAAAGCTACGTTTGGCTCCATTTAAACGCATTTCTGTAGCAACAAAAAACGCGACTTTGCACGTATGTAGGTAGAAATGTTTGTTCGTGTGTGTGCTTTTTGTGTAATTCATAAGCAAATTGCAAAATTCTGTTATGTTCATCGTCTCTCGTTCCCGTTCCCGTTTCCGTTACCGTCGTTTGGTTGTTATTGCCACCGACGTTGTCGCCGCCGCGGCGTCTGTCATTACAATTGCCCTACCATCCACCACCCCCTCCGACAATTGTCGTGTCTCTCTCGCTCCCTCCCTCTCCCGTGCAACGTCGTCTCTGCTAAAATTATGCTATTTTTAGCAACATTTCCAAATGGAAGATTTCGGATTTGACCTTTTGGCAGTGAGAAAAGCTTTTAACTGTAATTATTAGGCAAAGCCGAAAAAGTCAGTTCGTTGTTCTTCTGCGGCTCACTGTGCGGCGGTGCGTGTGTGTATGTGCGTTGGTGTTTTGTGCATGTGTGTGTGTGTGTGAGTGGAGTGTGTGTCTGCATAGGAAAAAATCGATGCCAGACTCCGACTCCCTGCCAAGCGTTCATTCAGGAAAGCAAAGACGAAGACGGGAATCGGGAATAAGCAGCGTCGTCGACGTAGCCGCAGTAAATTTTACAGTTAGACAAAGTTGCCTGCCTGTCTTTTGTGCATACGTGTGGGTTTGTGTCGGTGTGTGTGTGTGTGGTGTGGGTGGGCTACAGTAACAGTTCGAACTCCTATAGACAGTTGCCGTTCAGACCGGAAATGGAATTTTTCCGTATTAGAAGCTTAAATATTGCAAACTTTTATTATTATCGTCAGTGCATCCGTTACAATCAAACTTTTTTAGGCCAACCTAGAATGCAATTGCGAAAAGTTTTATACATTTTTCTGTTCAACTACAACTAAAACCATGTTTATATATAGCCTGCGAATGTAGGGAGAGTCGGCAGAGGGGGGCATCTGAAAATTGTGTGTGAATGCGCCTGACCCAAACTCCTCTCTCTCCCAGCAGCCAGGCAGGCAGGCAGGCCCCCACAGTGTATAGAAAATATGAATGAAGGAAGATAAGGTGGAAGGAGTAGCAGGGAGTGCGCGAATAGTGTTCTCTCACACTCTCAGCCAGCCTCACGTTGTTGCTGTTCTCGTTTTCATTCTCCTTTTTCCCTTTTCCTTTGCCTTCTTCTTCTTGTTGCTGTTGTTGTTTCTTCGCACCTCTTCTCAATTCTCCAGTCTCTTTCAGACGAAGCGACCTAACGGTAACAACTCAACCTGAAAAATCAATGCACAACACAACATTTTTTGATTAAACAATTTTTTACAATTGGCTGGACTTGTGTGAATGTGTGTGCGTGCGAATATGTTTAAATTTTGTGAATATACAAAAAAAATGTAAACGAATTTTTCAATTTGGAACAAAGAGCGAGAGAGGAATTGTGAGACATGGTGGAAAGGAGGGGGGTATCAAATATTGTACAGAAATCTTTTTAAATTAAAGATTTCTCTTTGAGGCATCTAACCACAACAAAGAAGCGGTTAACGGGTGTCCTTTCAAATTGAATTAATGATCAAGTTCGTTAAAGTCTAGACAACAAAGCACAGCTTGAAGGAGAGGAGATACTATCTTTCCGTATAATGACAAGGTCTAGCAGTTAAAGGACATGTTCCTTGTAATCCACACTATATAAATACATGATGGAGACAAATCAAGGTCAATTTTGACAGCACATATCCATACAGCAGGATACCTTATCGCTGCCATTAGGCCCCCAATCAATGTCAATTTCCTCGAACCGCAAAGCGGAAAATATCCATATCCTTGGCAGGGGCTTGCCCTGTTTTGGGTAGAGCACGCAAAGCTAATAGCTCCTTAATTGGATATCACGCTACGAAATCAATATTAATTATTTATTAATAGCCGCCGTCGGCAGTAAATGGCGAATGCCTATCCTCTCAAACGGTAGTCTGAAGCTTACGGCGGGGGGCTTACAGCAGGAGCTTTCGAGCGGACGCGGGAGCAACAGACAAAGTCAATAGTACTAAAAACAAACTGTAAATCTCATAAACTCTTGTGTTCTCTCTCTCACTCCCCCACAGAGGAAACAAACAGCATCGCATCTATAACATTTCGATGACGAATTTAATGACCTGAAAACATTGAGAGAAGTAGAGGACAGACAGAGCGACAGAGAGACAGAGAGCCAGTCCGCGAGAGAGTGAGAGAGCAATCACTTTCACACGTTGCATAGATGAAAATTGAAAAAGCCGACAACAAAGCAACGTCAGCAGCAGCGACGCTGACCGAGGCAGAGGCAGCGACAGCGACGTTGAAATCTGTGGGCGCGCATTGATTACATTTTCATAATCAACGTAGCTGAGGAGGAGGCGCACAAAAGAAAGAGAAAAAGAAGAGGCAACAACAACTGCGGAAAGAGAAAGAGCAGGAGAGTGGAGAGTGAAGAGGAGGTCCCCAATGAAAATCGCATAATGGCAGCAGCACCTGAATCGTGTGGAGCACGCGATTCAAACGAAACTGAGGCTGAAACTGAATCCGAAGAGGCGTTGCAACTGGAGGTGGAGGCGGAGGCCGAGGCAGAGGCTGGTGATGCCCGGGCGGATGCTGTTGCCGCTGCCGATGTCGCTGATGGTCCAGCAGACTCCGAGCCCGCATTGGGGCAAGCAGAAGCAGCAGCAGCTATGGCCAGCAGCGACCAACAAAAGCAAAAGTATGTCGCAATTTTTAACTGAATTGAAATCAAATTGTAGCACCCCCAGCCAATACTCCCCCTGGGGTAGTAGGGTATTGGGAAATGGTGGAAGAGCCCAGAGCAGCGCACAGGCAATTACATTTTCATTTGGTTTCTTGCAGTGATCCGCTACAGTTGCCATCCCTGGAGCCCATCTCATTGGATGACATACCTGAGCCCATCAAAGTCCTCGACGACATCATATCGGAGTTCGAGGAGGCAGCAACGAAGCCAGTGGCCTTGCACTGCAACAGCGGCGAGAATCAGTCCGAGGATGATGGCTACATGAGTCTGAGTCGCAAAAAGTAAGTACAATTTGGGTTAATGGACAGCCAGACAGGATAAATAGAATTTCAGAGAAGAATGCAGTCGAACTTCTCTATAAAGAACTTCCCCATAACGAAGATTTCCATATAACGACTTTATTCTTCCGGAACAGTGAATTTTCATTAAATTTCCATTACGTTTTGATCTCCTTATAACGAATTTTGCTTTTCCTTATAGCGAATATTTCTCTATTACTCGAGTTCTTTTTTTTTCAATTATTTTGATTAAGTCCCGAACCATAAATTTGAGCTTTCCACACAAAAATACTAATTATTTTATTTTATTATGTTTTAATTTTTAATTATTTTTATTTTATTTTTATTTTATTTTTATTTTTTTAAATTATTTTTTAAAGTAAAATAAACTTAAAAACAATTTAATTTCTCAAATTCTATATAACAAAAAATGTTCCCTATAACGAATTGATTTTTTGTCGCCTTGCGATTCGTTACCGACTGTACGAAAAGTCCTTTAATTCGTAGATCCTTTGGTTGCCCCTTTGGGGGCGCTTTAGTTTCGATAAAACTTAAAGAAAGGCAGGCATTTTAATGCCTAGTTTTGTTTTTGTGAGTGTTGGAAAAATTCTATGTACAGTCTTGGCAAAGAAATCAAAATTGTAATCTGTCAGAGAAATTTCAAAATTGCATTGCAATTAGCACAGACACACACAGACGCCATGGAGAAGTTCTCCGATCCACGTTGCAACATGATAATACAGATAATCAATTTTCACTTCAACAGCATGTCCAAAAAGGACTCGGAAGATGTGCCCCAGACGCCCAGCACAGACACAGTGCCCGAGGGCAGTTTCAATGAGGTGGATGGCACAGCTGAGAATCTAACCAAATTATCTGAGGCAGAGCATGGCCAGGAAACGCAAACGCCACTCATACAGACGACGTTGGTGAGTAGAAAGATGGGATGCTGAGGAGGGCATACCATCCATCTATCTGCCATTCTAGCTAATGGGAAACCAATTAATTCACCGCACACACACATCCATTCCATTCCCGTTCCCGTTCCTTGCTCTTTCTCGCAGCCCAAGGCTCGTAGTGCCAATTCGACGCCAGCCACAAACTCCAACTACTCGAGTCTGCCGTGCTGCGGAGCCAGAACCTCTGGTGCCTCGAATTTGGGTGGGGCTTCCGTGGCCGATTCCTCAAGTGGACTGGCCGCCATGCGTCCGGGCAGCAGCTGCAATGGGGAGCGGAATGCACTGGGCATCGACATCAGTGCCGTGCACAATGCCGTGCTGAGGGGCAACCTGGCCAAGCTGCCGGAGCCAATCGTAAATGAACATCCGGTCACCATTTACCCGGGTCCATCGGCCAAGGCAGCCGCCGGCGAGGGGGCGCGCAACAAGCGGCTGCTCAGTTCGGTGGAGAAGCACAAGGAGATCTGCCACATGCTCAATCCACATTCCAACAGTTCCACCTCCTCCGCCTCCGCCTCTGCCTCCGCCTCAGCCTCATCGAGCGGTGAGGCCTCGCCCCTGGCCTCGCATCTGAATGTGGCCACCTCCTCGAAGCTGGCCAAGAAGGAGGAGGAGGACGACTACTCGGAGGACTCGCTGGAAGAGTCCACCATCTCCACGGACCTGACGCCCGTCAAGCAGAACGGCGTGGCCTGGGAGATACATTTCAAGAGCAATAAGAAGAAGTCCAGTGGTTCCAAGAAGACCGCCAGCGGTGCTACCTCTAAAAAGGTTCGACCTTAAAGCTATATATGTATTATCCCCCACACCCACTTATGCGCCCCGTCCCTTTGCAGCACCAACAGCGGGCGGAGAACTTGGACGACTTCAACAACAGTTTTGTGTACAACGAACAGAGTATGCTGGGCAAGGGGACGTTCATCATTCGCCGAGCCACGGCCAAGAAGCCGCCCCGAGCCTCGGAGGTGTTTAGCATACCGAAGCCACCGCGCACCTCCCTCCAGGGTGGCGGTGGTGGAGCCGGAGCCATCAGCAATGAGTTCTACACCAGCGACAGCGAGCAAAGCGAATCCGCACCGCTGCCACCGCCCCCAACCTCCGCCGAGATGAACTTCATCTACAAGGAGTGCGAGGCGAATGCGGCGCACACGCGTCGTGGTCTAGAGATGGCCGCCGCCCATCGAGCTGCCCTATCGCTGGACATTGCCGAGGCCCAGGAGCAGCTGCCGGTGCACATCAAGCCGGTGAAGAGCAAGACAGCGATGCTGACGGAGAAGCGGCTGAGTGCCGAGTCCATGCCGGACAACACCTCGAGCAGCGAGGAGTTCGACGAGGCGCGTCTGAACGGGAATCCCAGCTACGAGATGTTTGCCTACAACGGAAATGGTAAATGTCCATAAACAGACCTTTAATATATGTTAGTGAATAACGTTCTACCGCCCCAGATCCACGCGTCTCGAATGCCACCACACCACACACAGATCTGGCCCCCACTCTGGAGGAGGACGAGGAGCTGTCGGACTTTAGCTACGGCTGTGCTCCCCTCAAGCAGATCGAGCACAACATTAGCGCCCTGCTCCGCGGAGATATTCCCATTGTGGGCCAGCAGCCACCTGCTGGTGGGGCAGCTGCCGCTGCCGCCGCTGCTGCTGCCTCGGCTGCGGCTGCCGCCGAGCTCCATGCCAAGCGTATACTCGAATTTCGTCCCGGCGTGCACAAGTCGGAGAGTGCCAAGGAGATGCTGCTGTCGCAGATACCGGCCTTCGGCCCGCTGCCACCGTCGCCGCCCAGCTCCAATCCGGATCTCTTCGACTACGATGCCCCGCTGCCGCCGTCGCCGGTGGAGCCGCGCAAGCAGCTGGAACTGCCAACGGCCGCGAATGCCACGCCACCGAATCGCGGCACCACCGTGGTGGAGGTGCATGCCACCGCCTCGGGAACGGCTGTGCACAGCAACAGCCATACGCGACGCAGTCGCGACAACGTGGCGGCAGTGCGTCACTTCACCGACGAGCTGCCACCGCCGCCGGCGCCGGCCCATCAGTCGACCAGCTTCATTGAGGGTCTGCCCGGGCCACCGATGGTGCCGCCGCATCGTGCCGGCGGCGGCGGTCATTCGGCCAACACGATGAAGTCCTGGAGCATCGACTCCCAGTATCGCAAGCGATCCCCCAAGCTCTTCGGCCACTACAGCAGTGGCAGCGGCATGACCACGCCCACTGGTCTGGGCCAGATGCCGCCGCTGCCCCCGCCCCCGGTCATGGGCACCATGAGCTCGTGCGGAGACGGGGGATCGGGCTCGTATCAACGCAGGTATATCAATTACGGCACCAAGCGCAGCCTGAAGCAGTCGCCGCGCGAGGAGCATCGCCTGCAAACCTCATGTAGTCTTCCTGAAACGCCAATCTTTGCCAGAGGGTGAGCACCAGTACCAGAACCAGTACCAGTACCAGACTAGACTTAATGATGATTGAATGCCCATTTCCAGCTGTGACATACCACGTACGCCATATCGTCGCCAAAACGAGCCCCCCCTTCCAGCGAGCGGCTGTCGCACAGCGCCCAGATCAAGCACATCGAACAGCATCAATATGGGCACCTCTATATTGGGGATTGGAGGTGAGTGCAGCCATTAGAATGCATATGCCCGGGCAGCCAGCTAGCTATCTATCAATTTCGTTCCCATCTAGGTGGCAATTACGGCACTGCCCAAATCTGTCGCCAGCGCTCGATCAATCATGCTCTGGCCTCCAATGAGATGCTGCGCATGACTGGCGCCCCGGCACGCGGCTGGTATCCCAAGCAGCGTGGCATGCGTCCGGCATCCACGGAGAACATTGATCGCCTGGCCTCGGTCCGAGTGTGGGACAATCCGGCGGGCATGTCCGGCACAGGACAGTCGCGTAAGCCGCTCACCTTGCCGCCGAATCTGACGCCATCCTTTTTGAACAAATCGCCGCGCGAGGCCCTGAGGCGTGTGACCAGCTTGCTGATAACCAAGAAAAGTGGGTGGCAGGAGCTAAAGCTAACAATCAGAATAGAATCTATATACAAATTTGTCTCTAATCCCGGCCAGAACACAACAAGGACCGGAAGCACAAGGCCTATTGCGATCAGCCCATGGACGACAGCAACAGCAAGCATGCCTATGAATTCGAGACGATCGGTAAGCCATAGAGCTCCCTAGGCTCCTGTATTCCATATTAATTGATATTTTTGCGTGTTAGGTTCCAACAAGAAAAAGGACAGCACCAATAGCCGCAAGGATAATGGCGCTGCGGGTGTGACGGCCGCCACCAATCCCAAACCGAAGAAGAAAGGTCTCTTCAAGACGCTTTGGAAGCGCACGAAAACAGCCTCGCTGGATCAATAGAGGCAGGATAGAGGAAGCTGCTGCATTTTGTAGAGAGGCACTGACACTGCCCCCCCCCCTTTGCCAAGCCACCCTTTGGATATGTCTTATATACACGCATACCCTGCCACCATATAGAATCGAAAACCCTGCACTTTCACATAATGTATATGGAGTCCCGAGAGAGAGAGAGGGAGAGGGCGAGTCGTATCTATGTATTCCACAACTTTAATTGTACTCCGCGGCTCGACTCGATCGCTCACCTGCTCTCATCTCATCCGATCAGATCCGATCCGATCAGATCAGATATGTATTTTTCTCACGCTCTCACGTGTTCGCCTGTTCGCCTGTTCGTTCACCTTGAACAATCGAATTGAAGCAATTTGTATACACATCGCAGCATCGTATATATCGGTCATATAGTATTGAGTAAAAACTGAATAATTCAAATGCACAAAAGCCGTGAATCGTAAAGACTGAAAAAAACAAAAATGAAAAAAAGATTAAAACAAAAGAAATTGTAAAACAAAAACGAAAAAATATTATGGAACACACAATGAAAAAAACATATGAAAATGATATTCCGCACTCTCTCACCAAGCACACACACACACAAACCAGATGGTTTGATGGATCACACTGCCCATATACGATCGTATGTCTGGATGTGTGACCTTTCATGCTCTCTCCCCAGACCTTGAACTTGCCAAAAACCTAACAAAAAAAAACCCACACAATTAATGCAATTATTCCTTGGCCGTAAGACGCAGAATGCACGTGCAACGATGATGGAGATAGATGGATGGATGGGCTAAGAAAACGCTGACAGAGGATTTACACAACTTATACAAGCACTGAATTTATATATATACATACATGCATACATGCATACGTATCATATGTACGAGCATGAGTATGAGCGCTATATATGCATATAGTTTGAACTATGCAAAACCGAACCGTTTAGGGTTCCAGGCAGCATTACTTACTTTATTGATGATGATGTTTGATACTTCAAGCACTTTTTGTGTAGCTGAGAAATAAGTTTTTGGGACTCTGGGTTTATTAACTAATCTTGTTGATTGTTGGCCAGGGATATAGGCGAAATAGTGTATTTGAGAATGGGCCAAGTGCAATTACATATATAGCAGTTCCGTATCGAAAGCAATTCACGAGAGTCCAAAAACCGCGCAGAATGCTTACCCAACAAGTCAAAGCAACCAAATTCCAGCAAAGATAATACATATTTAATTTCCAAAATAAACAAAAAAATAAAAACAAAAAAACAATTATAAAAGAATGAAGTTACGCCCTCCACATTTCAAAGAATGTTTGATAATAAAAACAAAACAAAAAACAAAAAACGAATAGAGAGAAAAATTCGAAAATGAATATGATGGAAAATGCAGCCATCAAATGCTCAATACGATTTTACCAGAGAGAGCATTTCTCAATTTTTGAGCGCTAATTTACGATAGACGGAAGAGTTTGGGAGAATAAACTGCAATAACAACAAAACAAAAAAACTGTAAACGTTTACTAGTCATTAAATATTAAAACAAAAAACGAAAACAACAAAAAACAGAATGATATATATATTGTATGGGAGATAACATATTTTTTATTAACACTCACTGATAAGCCAACGCCGGAGATGAGATTGAAGTTGGGCAGCATTTTACGAGGAGGAGTAGGCGGAGGCCCCCGCCCCTGCCCCCTATCCCCCTCCCCACAGAGCAAGTTGAAAGTATTATTAACGAATTATATTATATGCTATAGAAAGTTGGTATTTATTATTATTATAATACATGTACAATTATTTGAATTAATATTATTGAATATATTTTTTAGACAAGTAGCATGAAAATGAATAAAATGAAACGATTGACAAACCAAAACCGAGACAAGCCCTTGTGTACTTTTTATATAGATATATGTATATTAAGTTGATCATTTTGCGCAGACAAAATAACAAAATTAATACGAATATCTGAATAAAATAACAGCAAGATTAATGGAAAAAGTCCTAAACGAAAAAACAAAAACGGCAACTAAAATTATATTCCACCAAAAAGGAAAGGCAAATAAAACAATAATATTCACTTAATTAAAATCTATTTTTTCATTCTTCTATGAAACGAAAAACGAAACCAAAAGTCACGTCACGCATTCTTCAAAAAAAAAGAAACAAAAAAACTTCTGACCTTAAAATAAACATAATAAATAATTTAATGTGGGATTCAGACATCATTTCAAATGACAAATTACAATAAAATAAAACAAAAGCAACACACACACACACACCAACACAGATAGCCGCAAAAACCGAAAAAAGAGTAAAAAATTAAATATAATTTTTTAAACAGGAAAATGAAGAAGATTTTTAATATACCAATAATTACACAATTGTATATGAGGGTTAATGAAAATGAAATAAAGAGAATAGCATTGAAAAGAAAATAAATAACAAGTGTTTTAATCGAAATATTAGTTAGTGTCAGTCCACCCGAACTATATATACTATTCGAAGTATCTGACGTTGAGTATCGTATCTATCTGAGTAAATAACATTTGTTTAATTCATTTACATATACATATATACCATAGAGTAATGCTAGATTACAATATATATTTTATTTTATTTCATTTTATTTGTGTCTCATCCATTTGCACTTTCTCTGTGTGTGTGTGGAGTGTGTGTGTGTTGGAGTCCTGGCCTAGAAAATGGAACACTTTGGAATCGGAATTCACGCGTGTGTATGTGTGTGTGTGTGTGTAAGGAAGATATATATATTTCGGATACATATACATGTAGATCTATAGTATTTTCGCAAAATCTGTTTTCGGTTTTTATTATACAATTTTTCATAGTTTTTGTTCTGCTTTTGTGCGTGTGCGCATAAAACCAGATAAATATACAATACACAAAATGGGATATATCTACAATAATATAAAACACACGCATTAAATCAAAACGAGGCAACTAACTAAACTAAATTAAAAGTATCAGTAACATCATCGATCGGTTCTCCACTCATTCCTCTCATTCCGATAAGCTAAGATCGTAAAACAAAAATGATTAAATTGCAATCACCTGCACAGCATTCCATCCATTGCTTCGTTCTTTGTTAACACTCTTTTTAGGTATATTTTAATCAGACAAAATTATCGGTACACATTTAGCTGACAGTTTTGTCTATTTTTGAGCATGGGATAGACAAAATTTAACGTTCGGGTTTACATCCTCTTTCTCTGTGTGTTTGTTGTGTGTGTGTGGGTGTGGAGTTTCGGGATTTAATTAGTTTTGTTTTGTATTTTGTTACGATTAAATAATCTCCAAATGAAACGCCAAAGAGCTGCCAAAGACTGCGCCACACTGCCCCTGGGGCTGGGCCTAGGCCATGTAACTATACTCATCCCCCGAATTAGCTGTTCTCTCGATATATTGCTTATCAATTAAGGATTCCACGCACTTTTTGATCATTGCAATGTTGGGGGTAAAGCTGACTTTCGATAATGACAGGACCTATATTAGAAATTCGAATTAGGGGTCTGTGGATAAGCACTTTCCAGCTGGACTTACCTCTTGGATTAACGCATTATGCTTCAGCACTTTGCGAGCCTTCATAATTCTCACAATGGCTGCCTGCAGGAACAGCTTGCGATCCTCATCCACCGAGTTGATCGTGTGCTCCACCTAAAAGAGAAAACAAATACTATATACATTCAGCTATACACAGAAGAAACAGAGATCACTCACCTCCTGGGGCGTTTCCTTTTGCAGAGCCGAGCTTATCTTAAATTTCGTACGCTTATTGGTATACTCCATATTCAAGTCGATGCGCGTCTCCCCGGCGAGATTCTCTGAGCTGGCATTCAGCAGCTTGGACTCAATCATTGGCTGCATGTGCTTCTGAAACGTTTCGTCATTCAGCTGGAGCGTGTTCTGTATCTCGCGACAGCTGAGGCTTTCGCATGTCTCGAACAGCAATATTATCGCCATTTGATACGTTTGCATGGTCACAATATAGGATTTCTTTAGGTGACTCAGCTTCAGCTCGCCATGGCACATGTGATGCAGCCACGTCAGCTTCCGGCCACTAAACAATTTATGATAATAGTCCTCAAACTGTAAAGAGATGCAGGAGATGCAATGATTCAAAGTATCTGCAATTAGTGTTTACTCAAGGCTCAAAGACAATTGAGAAAAATCGATTTCCCAGCTTGATGCATCTTTGATTTTGATTCCAAGAATATGACACCCCCTCCCCCCTCACTCCCCACGCTCCCACTATCTCATTTCGAATCACAGCCGCAGAACGTACCATTTTAATTGATTTTTCAAACTCCTGTGGCACTGCAAATGGTATAACCTGCGTAGAGCCCAGTGGCCAAGCGCCAGCCTGCAGGACCTTGATCGACAGATTGATACCTAAGCGAATCGAGAGCGAGGAACACATTTAATACGAAATCAATTTGGAATTAATGATGAACGACTTGCCCAGCTCGACATTGGTGTCCTTGAGGTGAGAGTTGAACTTGTTGTTCAGATCTGTGGATACCGAAATGTCCGTAAACATGCGATGCAGCTTGTTGGTGAATTCATAGCCGCAGGCTTGCTGTGGAAGAAGCCAAAGATAATCGGGGATTAGTAAACAATGATAAGTGCCATAAAACCATATCAAGCTGCTTCGCTCTATCACGAGAGATCTCCTCGAGCTTTATCGTTTTAATGCTTAAATTGTGGGAATTACGAAAGGTCAGGTCTTTCGTTATCAAGGCCTGGACTGTTGATAACCGATTGCCATTTGCTTATTGCTTATTGCGCTGTCACGCTCCAGTTCAAAGCGTGCTGAAAAACTAGCATCATATTAGTGACTAGACAGAAATAATAATACCTTTAATCGGTTGATCATGCCCTCCTCCGCATCCATGCTCTGGCTCTGCTCGTGTATCAGTCGCTTGGCTAGCAGTCGACTGTAGAACTTCTGATAGACATCCTTGTCCTCGATGTACTTGAAGATGGTGATGTTGTTGGTGAGCTTCTGATCGATTTCCGCCTCGCAGGTCTTCGACTTCTTCAGCAGAGTATCGCAATACCTGGCCACATACTCGGCACTGCGACAGGGCACCCGCTCACTGGGCCGGCGATTGATCACACTGGCGCACGCCTTGTCCAGGGCGCTCAGGAACAGTGAATCGTTCTCAAAGACGTCGCCAATCAGCTCTTGATACTTCTGATGCACCTTCAGCATATTCTCCACGAAGGAGATGTGGATATTCTCGCCCTTCAGCGCAGAGACCGTCTCCAGGCCCTCGTTCTTGATGTGCTCGAGGAAGGTCTGTATGAGCTCGGACTTCAGATGATCGGGTATGGGCTTCAGCACGATGTACATGTTCCGGAGATCCTGCCGCCGCTCCTCGGACACCATCTCGCGACACTCCGAGTAGATGAAGCCCAAACGATCGTTGATAAACTTCTCCTCGCATTGCTTCCGCAGCTTGGCCAGCGAGCTCACGTGGAGGAACTTTTGGGCTCGTCTGCTTTCGTACTCCAGTATCCGGATCACCTCCTGCATGTACTGGGAGACGGTGCAGCGCTGCAGCAGCTTGTTGGCCTCGTCTGTGTAGTAGGCGCCGCTGGCCTCCAGCATGGGCGCCTCGAAGAGATCCTGGTAGAGCTTCAGCGAGCCGCTCTTCTTGTAGTCCTGCACTTCGACGAAACTGTGGATGACACCGTTGATGATCTGCACACGGTGATGGTCGAGCGTTCCATTGCTGGCCCGATCCGCGGCAATGCCTTCGAGGACGTGTCGCACCAGCTCCGTGGCCAGGTACTCGACCATATACAATCGCCAGATGTCCAGACCAAGCTCGCCGATTTCCATCTGTTCCGCTGCATCGCCCGACACATTGCCGTAGAACGATTCCGTGTCGGTGATCTTTTGTTTCTTGATGTGCTGCTGGTTCAGATAGCTGCAAAGCAAGAGGCAAACACATGAGCAAGGCCAAAGGTGACTCTCTGCGCGGGGGGAGGGGCTACTTACATGTACAACTGATGCAGATACTTGATGCCCTGGCTATACTCCATCCAGGTGGTGTAGTAGCGTTGCAGCAAATCCGGCTTGCTGAGGGATTTATTCGCATTCGCTGCATCCGGCTCCGAGAGCACCTTCTGGGCGAGCATCTCCTGCACATGCTTCTCGAGGAAATGCTTCGTCTCGGTGTACAGACGATCGGCCATCGGCTCCGGCTGTGCCACGCATAATGTATATACATCGCTATATGTGTGTCGAAACGTTGGCGTTGGGCGTCAGTGTGTGTGTGTGAGATGGGGGCAATTTTTAGCAATTTCAGTTTTTGGCAACTCATGCCGCAGCGCGTCACCCGTGCCCGTGCCCGTGCTTGTGCCCGTGCCCGTGTGGTGTGCACACTTAGTACATACCTAAAACTCGTATTCCATACGGCTCGTTCCACTTTGCTCAATGTTATCACCGATTCAGCTATGCAGCGCAAGCGCGGCCAAACATCAACAAATTCCACTATTTTTGGCTTCAGAGACATCTCTCGTGTGTCTGTGTCTGTGTGTGGGTGTGGGTCCGTCTGGGGTATGGATAGTGGACTTGTTGGTTTTCATTTACAGGAGCAGCAGCACCAGCAGCAGCGGCAGGAGCAGGAGCGGGGGCGAAATCAAAGTAAACACAATTTTCATTTCAACAAATACAACAACAACAACAACAGGCAGTGCCAGAGCAACAACGACAACAACAACGGCGACCCTCATATGTACGTGGGCAGCGCTGCTTGCAGCATAATCGGAGCCGAGAGCCAGGCCAGCCTTCGCCTTCCCGTCGCTTCCGACGATGGGGGCCACAGCGCGTTCGTTTTGCGTTTGCCTTGCACTGCACTTAATTGCTGCTTAATTTCACAGTTGGAGGGCCGCCGTTGCCATTGACAACGGCATTATCAATGACCAGCACTCACCTACTACTCAAGTAATTTATTTACTAATTAATTACGCCGAAAATTTACTTTTTTTGCACCTCTTTGCTATTGAAAAATGGGTCGTCAGACGGGGACGGCGACAGGGTTGGCGAAGACATGCAGTGCGCGACGAGGGCTGTCGTACTTTTGCGTAAATTTAACCGTTGCCACTACCCTCCTACAGCTGTTTATGCTTGTCTGTTAAAAAATGTTTACTAAGAAATGTGTGTATACTTTATTTATGTGCTCAATGTTTTCGAATAACTAACTGTTCTGTAATTGTTCCTGACACTAAACGAAAACGGTTCAAAAAATAGTTTCGTGTTCATTCAGTGCGCGTAAATTTGAAAAATCAGTCGTCAGGCGGAGACGTAGACGAGGGCTGGCGAAGAAATGCGCGACCAGGAACGGCGAACTTTTTGGTAAATTTAACCGTTTTCACTACCCAATCGAAACTATTTATGAAACTAGTTCCGTTTATTTAGCGCGCGTAAATTTGAATCTATTCAAAAATGGTTCCTCATACGGTGATACGAGACGAACTTTTGGGTAAGTTTAACCGTTTTCACTACCCCTATTTTTCTGACAATCAAAACCAGTTCAGAAACTAGTTCCGTGTTCAGTCAGAGCGCGTAAATTTGAATACCCATTAAGAAAAAGTGTAATTTTAGTTATTTATTTATTTTCTTTACTATAATGTTCTAATTGTTTGGTATGTTTTTTTTTTAGTTCATTTTAGTTTTGTTTTTGGAAAATTATAAAAAATTGCACATTTTTAATTTTTGTTGAATGTTTTAAAAGCTAAAAAACACAACATCTAACAGGTATGGTTTGGTTTGGTTTGGTATGGTATGGCCTAAAGTTAAAGCATTTTTCTCTAAGGAAATTATAGTCTTAGAAATTGTAGGTATCGTTTTGTGTTTTAGTTAACCAGTGGAGAGAGAATTTGAATTTTGGAACATTTTGTGGAAAAGCTATAATCCAATCATCGATGCTGGGGTTTTCCGTAATTGATTGTCCTGCTTTTAGCCATTAAACGAAATGGAAACTAATGGGAGGGACATGAAGATACTTAGATACCAATTTGGTTAGATCTATTTGAAAAGTTTCGACAATTTTATATTAGTTTCTATGCGCTTTCTATTCGATTTTGTTCGCTATGTAAGTTCGTTTGTTGTTTGCTTCTTTTGCTAATTCGTTGAAATGTTCTAATAAGCATGCGATGCTATATGTAAGTATATAATAGTTTGTATATAACTATATATGCCTATATATATGTATTATGTATGCATGTATGCAGTATATGTATATATGTATGTACGTATGTTAACGCATGCCTAGGATCTCTATGCCGCCTAAATCTGTATGGTTTCGATTCTCACTAACATCTCTCATTAGCTAATTTAAATGTATAGTTTAATTAAATTTTAATTTAATTTTGTTTCGACTATATTTGGACTTGCTTGTGGGTTGCAGTTTTGTTTGTGGTGGGATACGGATTCTATAGGACTTAGCATATAAGTATATAGTCGTATATTACTATTGTTTAGTGTTTTGCTTATGCGCACACTCAATTACTATTAAATACTCGTTTATTTTACACATTCAGATGCAAAATGGAATGGTTGTTGTTGTTGTTTTTGTCTCCTACTTCAACTACACATCGATTAGATTTCATGTAAAGCAAAGTGTGGGGGGGGGGGGGGGAGGGGTTCACTTATATTACAGTTCCTTGGAAAATGAGATAACAATTTGTTGTTTGAAACAATAGATAATTCACAATTAATTAAAAGTACTTAGCCATAGTTAAATATATATTTAAAAGTTATCGTTTTGTTTTCTTAGGTACACAGTTTACAAACTTTCTGAAAGCAAATCTATAATTTCAACTAAATTAGAATGGTTTTTTTTTTCATAGAATATCACACGAATACGGAGGCAAAACCAAATGTTTTAGCAAGTATAACAGTTGTATAACAGACACACATGCACACACAGACACACACGCACACACACACACTCGCTCACAGTCTAAATGGAAATGCAAATTAAAATACAAATCTAAAAAGAAACAAAAACAAACTCAAAGCCAAATTATTCCAATAAAGATTGAGATTCGCCCACTTGGCCGGCACTGCCATTGCCCAGACTGGACGCGGGCCCACTCCGTTCGCTCTCCCCCGCCGACGCTGGCACCTCCTGGCCCTTCAGCTTGAGCAGGGGCGTCTTGATGTCCGAAATATCCAGCTCCGTGGTGGACTCCAGAGTCTCGTGTAGCTCAATGGCTGCCGGTGTGGCTGCAGGCTCAGCACAGGGCTGGGACTTGCCCTGGGAAAGATATACAGTCGCATGTAATTAGGAGATCTTTTATAGAGCCCTTCTGACAGCCCCCACCTGCAAATAGTAGGTCATCAATTGGCCCTTGCCCTTGACCGACACCAGGCCACGCTGCTGGAAAGTATAGCCAAACTGCTGGAGAATGTTGCACGTTTCCTCGGTGACCTGAATGGCCCCGGCCTTGCCAGTGCTCTCCATGCGCGATGCCACATTGACCGTGTTGCCCCAGATATCGTAGTGCGGCTTCCTGGCACCGATCACGCCCGCAGTTATGGGGCCATGATTGATGCCCATCTTCAAGACAAAGTGATTGAAGGACTGCTCGTTGATGCCCTGCAGAGTGTGCGTGAGCTCCAGGGCGAATTCGACAAGCACGGCCAACTGGGCCCAGCGTTCGGTGATGGGGGCATCCGAGCGAAGATTCCGCTGCAGATTTATGCCACTGGCGGCCATATAGGTCGAGCCAATAGTCTTGATTTTGATGATATCCTGGAACTGTGGCAGCTCCAACAACTACAAGAGCAACAAGTCGAATAGGAGTAGTAAAACTAGAAATAAACCAAAGTTCTGTGGGACATACCGCATCGAAATCGGAGATAACTTCATTTAGAAAGCGTAGACACTCCAGACCCTGGTTATTCACAGTTTCCTCCGAATAGAAATCTGTTCAAATAAGGCATTTCAATCAGGCTTACAAATATTAATTGTTCCCCTAGTTTACCTGAAAAATTTGGCATGCTGGCAAACAAAACTCCCACCTCGGAGTAGCTCTGCGAGTAGAGATCATCATGTGATCGCTTGGTGTTCTTCATAAAGTGTTCAGCCACATGAACGGGCAGCACATTGTATACCAGGGCCTCGTTGCGCTGCCGCATATCGTTGGCGGTCTCCTTCTGCTCCGCCACCTCGGTTTTCCACTTGAAGATCACCCGATCCTCGTGATCCATCTGGCAGAAGATAGTTCCATTTGGGTTTAAGTGGCGCATAGTGTGGGCGTACTTACATGTCGGGCCAGGGTGCTCAGAGCGAGGGCTGCCACCAGCAGTAGACCAGAGGCACAGTATCGTGAGGATATGATGCTGGAAAAATGAAATGTAATTAGGATCATAAATATTTAGGGGTAGGAAAAGCCATATCTTTGGAAAGGGAACTTGACTTTGAATGACAAGCAGGTAATCCTTTGATTAAGATTGTTGGGCAAAGAATAATTGCTTGATTGCATGGGGTTTTCTTTTTAAATGATAGCCAGAGAATGTGGCTTGGTTTTTATACAGAACATTTTTTACTTTTCTATAAGCAGGATCCTCCACAATTAAAAACTAGTCAAAAAATCTGAAATTGTGTCCCAAAATGTGTGTTTGAACGCCCAATTCATTTCATTTGGTCTAGCAGCGAGCCGCATGGGTCTGCTAGTAGTTTATATTTATGGGATTTGCAGTTTTGAGTCTTCGATAGACTCTAGAAACAGCTCAAAATCAGTCCAAGGACTTGATTTAATCAATTTTTTATACTCTAACAACTCTCTGGTAAAAGATCCAAATAGTTCTTCGTATTTCAATGCCTCTAAGGACTCCTTCAATGACAGCCTTAAATATATATCTGCTCTACTTACGGCTGATGTGCCAGGTCATCCTCCAGGGCATACAGGTCCTGCATAATGAATATGTTGAAGTAGCAGTGCAGAGCTGTACGAAATCGAATCAAATATGAAAATTACAAATGTCAAGGCAACAGATAGTAGTAGTAGCACGATGATAGACGCACCCGCAATGGATAGTAGTAGCAGTATTTTAGTTAGATGCGTGAGCTGAGCAATCACGGCAATCGCAATCAATATAAGGACACCGAAATTGCTCAAATAGGACGGATATAGGACACGTTCTGTGGGCACTGCATCGCGCATTTGTTCCACAAACGATTCGGGCAGCAGGTGCTCGGCGGTGACCGCCTCCGCCTCCGCACCAGCCACATCCACATCGGCCTCCAGACCCAGACCCAGACCGAGACCGAGACCGAGACCAGCCGTGGCATTGAATTCGCTTTCGCTCACAATGTGCTCGGTGCGCACGAAGGTGACGAAGAAGAACTGTCAGGAGGGAAAATTCAGTGATGAAAATCAATAGAATGTGAAGGGACTTGAGCACGCCTTCAGAGACAGCGAGAAACGAACCATGTCGATGACATTGCTCAGGCCAATGGTGAGGGCGATGATTATGGCCGCCAGTTCCCGCACGAAGGTAATGTCATTGAAGCGCTTGCTCACATCCACAAAGAATTTGGGCAGCATGCCGCTGAAGCTCTCGGCAATGCTGATCACCACCAGCATGGCGATGGGCACCAGGGGCGCCGCAATGTTGATGAAGTGCAGCGTGGAGCGGGGCAGCACCAAGTACGAGTACAGGACGTCGATGCACTGCACTAGGAGGGCAGCCAGCAGGGGCAGCGAGCTGTAGGGCTCTCGGTAGACGGCATAGGACTGCTCCAGTTGCGGGTTATTGAAGCGCAGGAATATGTTGGTGTCCTTGGTGAGGTTCCTATTGAAGAGGGGAGGCATTCCGTTGATGTTTCGGGTTGCTATATCCTGCAGACACTTACTCATGCCCATCTCGTGTGACCAGCTCGTCTTTCAATCGCTGCTTAAAGTTCTCCAGCTTGATCTGCTCCTCCTCATCCTCGGCCTCGGCTGTCTGGTGGCCATTCGTGGTGGCACTCTGCGCCAGCAGCTCCTCATCGTCCAAGGTGGCATCGTTGTCGTCTCCGCCTCCCGAAACAGCATCGGTGGTGGAGCCATTGGGGCTGAGTTGCGAGTTTTCCGCTTGCGTTTCGTTGATTTTCTTGGCACAGGGCGAGGCAAACTGTGGAGAGAACATGAATGAAGTTCCACGGGAATATCCTGCTCCACTTACCGGCTTAATCACCTTGGTTATGAAGAAGGTCTTCAGGCCGGCTATGCGCAAGAGCTCCTCCCGCTTCTCGCCAAAGGCGGGCTCCACCTCGAACTCTCCGTTGAGGAAGGCCAAAGTCTTGTCCGAAATGTGAACGCGTCTGAGCGGGAGTAAAGGAAAACAATTTGCATGAGCACTTATCCATGCAGCCAGCCAGCAGGGGGGTGCACAAACAGAACCCATAAATTTGCATACCAAAGTGACGAGAGTCAAATCATAATAAGCACTTGCCACAAGTGTGGCCTGGGCCACCGTTATCAATTATGCAACAGAAACATACCCCGCCATGCCGCTGGATTCCATTTTATTAGCCAGCTCAACGTCCTTGGAGTAGACATCGAACTGCCACTGCCGCTGGCCGAGTATCCCAGCCAGCACAGCTCCCGTGTGTATGCCCACACGCATATCAACAGGTGAGTTGGCCTTCTGCTGCACATACCTGCACACAAGAGAGGAGGGGAGAGGAGAGGAGAGAGTTGAGTCGAGTCGAGTTGAGGCACACGCAACATCATCCTGCGGCAGGTTAGTGGCGCTTAGGAAAACGCTGTCTATGCTGTCCGGACTCCCGCTTGGACACGGGCTCCCGGACTATCGGGCCACCGGGCCACCGGGCTCTGGGCCTCGCGTCGTGACAGCCGACAGGGAAGCGGGGACGCGAGGACGCGCGCGTGGTTAAGTGCAATTATTATTAATTGAACAAACGTTGATTTGGCGTCGCCTGTCGCCCTGTCGACTGGGGACACTGCCTGTCTGCCTGCCATGCCACAGCCAGCTATGTGGCATGCGGCATGTGGCATGTCGCATGTCGTCCTTTGTGTCCTTTGGGGAGTTTCGTTCGCCATTCAACTAGAATACCCATACTCACTTGATGGCCTTCACCATAGATAGTCCCATGTGCACACACATAACCGCATGATCCGGTCGCTCGTCGGGGGCCCCGCTAATGCAATAATAGCAATCGCCCAGAATCTTAATGCGCAGTTGTTGGTATTTCTAAAGGTGAATCCAAATGGTATTTCAAGTCAAGTGATTTCAGGAGTTTTCCAGATTTAAAGTAGGGGCTTAAAAAATAATAAAATTTAAATTTAAATCAATGAAAAATAAAAATGAAGATTAAAATAAAACTAACCAGAATTTAACAAAGAAATGGTTAGATTTGTTTAAGAAATTAAAATTTCTTATTTATTTTAAACTTAATTATTAAAAAAAATAGAATCAATAAAAAATAAAAATAATAGTTAAAATTAAACCAACCAAAATTTAACCAAAAAATTTTTGTATTTATTAAAAAAAAAAATAAATCCCTTAAAATGCTTACAAAAATATATTCTCTAAAGAAAATTCAAAAAAAGAATATATATGTCTATTTGTTTCCACTGATAACCATATAACCACTTAAGGACACCTCCAAAGCATGGCTATTATATTTTGTGCCCCTTTAAACCCAACCACAAGGGCCAACAAATGAACTGAAAACAAAAGGAAAACCCCCACAAATCAGTGATAGGGAAAACCCATACAGACATACTCCACTCAACCACCCAACCGAAATTGCAGTCAAATTAACTCAAGCTAAAAATAATAGCGACACAAAATCAGGATACAATACAATACCCCTCGAGGGCCCGTAAAATAACTCAAATAAAAAATAATTCGCATGAGGGAAAAAATCAACTCGAAACATTTTTACCGCCTGACTGGACATAACTTTTGCTGGTCAGTTAGGGGCACGGACACACACCCCAAAACAGCCCCCAAACACCCCCCAACACCCCCCAAAAAGGTGGCCTCAAACACGCCCCAAAAAAAGAAAAGACAGCCAGCGAAAAAAACACAAGAGAAAACGTAACCAGAATTCAAATTAAGGTAGGGGCAAAAGAGGCAAAAACACACACTCGAAAAGGGGAAATGAAAAATTCTCTAGATGGTTTTATCTTAAACATCATAATCATCATTAGAGGAGGTTCTTCTAATGGTATGACCCGAACCCCCAACCCAAAAGGCAGGTGAATGAACAGCTGAAAACACAAGCGAATAGAATACCGAAACGAGAAAACAAAAACATGGAAAAACCAAAAACCAACAAAGAAATGTAGGATAGAAAAATACACGATGGAAATTGTTACCTCGGCGAGCCTATCGAAGCGTGCGAAGAGCTCGTTAAGCATTTTAACCAAATCTTGGGCGCTATATGTCGAGGAGATGGCGGTAAAGCCCACAATGTCCGCATATAGTATGCTTATTTTCACAAAAAGAAAGCAGTGGAAAGAACGAGTCAGAGAGAGAGAGAGAGTGTGTAATGGTTAAACAAGTGGCAATGCAATAGAATTTAATTTAAATATTAACACCTACAAATACGCAGCACTGAGTGAAAGTAGGATGTGGAAATGGGGCTACATTTACGTTGGAAAATGTTTCCGCTGGGAATAAACAGAGCTGATTGTGATATGAAGCAAAGGAATCCAAATAACGAGTGAAGGAACTGAGGTAGATGGAAGGTAATTTCGTTGGAAGTAGCCATAAAGCAGAGTGGTTCCCGAATAATGCTATAAATAAGCATAACGAGTAAGTAAACTCTTGGTTTGACACTCGGCTGAGAGAAGGAACGAATGGAAGACTCGTTACTCGTTATATTTCAAAGAAACGAATGGCGATCATTAAATCTATTACCATTTCTTATAGATTAAACGCCTTTTTAGATCCCAAAAACCTACCTCACATTCTCTTGTCGAGAAGACTCGTTACTCGTTACTTTATATTACCATTTCTTATAGATAAAACCTTTTTGGGAACCTACCTCACATTCTCGTGCCGACTCATGTAGATCTTTTTGAATGCCTCCGAACTGGATGAGCCCAGATCCTCGCGCATCTTGATAGCCACATGCTTGGGCAGCACAGACAACAGCAAACGTTCCTAACCACAAGAAACCATAAACATTAATCTTTATCAAACAATTTCCTTTGAAAGAAAACCTCACCTGTTCGGCCGACTGTTCCTCGATGACCATTTTCACCTCCAGACTCTTTTTGGCCTCCAAAAAGGCCCGCTTCTGCTTGGCCTCGCCCATAAAGTAATAGAGTAGACCGATCAAGGCGGCGGTGGCTATCAGGACTGCATTGGCCGCCGCCTGATCCGAAATGAGAGGATCGGGACGAGAGAAACCCACGGGCAGGCTCAGGCAATTGAAGTACGTGCAGAAGCCAATCACCAGGCCAAGGAAAATCAGTGGAAGCGGCAGCGTCACATAGATCAGGAAGTTCAGCAAGATGGCCCAGCCGAGAACATCCCTATAAAGGATATATGAAACTTGCAGATACTTTGCATCAATGTTTTAAGGCTGCCTGTACCTTGGCGAGAAGCTGGGCTGCAGCATCACATAGGCGGCAAAGTGGAGCATGGAGAGGAACCAAAGGGCCCGCGGCACAATCGTCAGGAATGTTAGATGGAAACGCCGCAGTGCCGGCTGCTCCGAACGTCGTCCGATGTGCATCAGGGCCGTTAGGGCCAAGTAGGCCACCAGCATGCAACAGTTAACAACTAAAAAAGCAACAGAAAATATGAAAAAACACCCTGCCAGATCTGTGGCCAGGACTTCTCACCCCTTGTGGGTATGGCCTGATCCCAGGGTATGCAAATGGTCCAGACATTGAAGAGCACGGCCGCAAACAGGAACCACTTGAGGCCGCTGCGTCGCTGCTTAATGGAGTAGTTGTGATACAATTCGTTGAGCACATGCTGCGGCAGGATGACCACGCCGCCACCGGTGATGCCAACGCCTCCAGCGACCACATCACTATCATGGGGACGCCGCCTAGTGGGCGTCTTCTGGCGCTGCTGCTTGGACCTGCTGGGCGTTGAGTTGGCCGTGGCCGTAGCCGTAGCCGTGGCCTGTCCGTTTTCCAGATTATTTCCGGGCATTTCCTTCTCCTCCGGCATGGTTGTGTCTGTTTTTTTTTTGTTTTTTTTTAATGCGAGGTTTTTTAGCCGTTGCTAGAGTAGGGGCTTCTTTTGTTTCACTATTCGTTGATCAGCGCACCCGACCCGACACGACCCGACCCGACCTGTCCAGGCTCTGGCTTATGAATGAAGCACATCCATTTCCGTTTGCCGCGTTGTGTCTTTATTTATTTATGATGGGGTCTGGAAACTGGGAGACGAAAGCGACACAATGCTTGGGTAAATAGAAGCAATGCCAAGCACAAACTCAAACATCAGAATCCGAACCAGAATCAGTCGACTATTCCGACTATGGGGATACCTGTTAAACAGATTTAATTGGGGTTTTTCTATAAGCATTTACTTGGAAATCCTACAATGAGAGGAGTTGGCTTATTGTTGTCCTTAAACCATCTTAAGATGATGCCCATAAACACAGTATACCCCCTCCCGATCCCTACGAGGTATTCGCGTACAAAAACTCTCACAAAACACAAATTTTAACGGTAAATTTAAGACTTAGCGCTGCCTCGTGGCGTCTCGTGCTCGGCAGCAGGGGGAGAGGAGAGGGAGAGCCACGGCGGAAGCGTCCTTGTGTGTGAGCCAAAAGCTTTTCACCGTTTCTGTACAGTGGGTGGCGTCCGAGCAAATGCCAATGGAAGATATGTCAAGACAGGTTTCCATTATAATGTAGAACTTCTCAGGTAATCTATTGAATTATTCCAATTTGATAAGCGCGGAGTGCAAATCGCATATTTTAATCACATCGCTGGTCATGCCCCGTTGGATGTGCCCCCGAAAATAAATTCAGATAAGACCTGACTGGAGTCTCGCTTATCAGTAAATGATAATGTATATTGGCACATTTTAGACAATTTCGAACGCCCTAGCCAGAGATAGCCCAGAATTCCTTGATTAAAATACAGTTCGAAATGTTTGAGCATCCCATCCCAATGCACCGAATAGTCGCGACCACCCACCCCGCAGAACGTCTATATCCAGTATTCCATTTCCTACTTTTCCGCCCCTTGAATGTAGAGTACCAATTTCCGCTGGAAGTTAATTAGAGAAAATTGAGTTTTCTATTTTAGGACAGAAATTGAAATTGACTTGTCAAATTTTCATGCACAAGCCGAAGCGAAGGCTGCACCTGTCCAAAGCCAATTCCAATTTGATGCCTACCCCCTCGCACCCCATGCCCCACCCCCTATTCCATCTATTACGAAATTTTTGAATAAATTATGAATATTTTCGACCACATTCAACACCCGCGCAGACCACGGTGCACACACTCGCTCCCACTCCCTCTCTCTTTGCCATATTCTCGCTCGCTCGCTCTCTCTCTGTCTTTTCTTCTCTCTTCCTGTATTGGTCCCTCTCTGTCTGTCCGTTGTGGAGCTATGTTCTGCTTCCTCTTTCTATTCGACTGTCGTATCCTATTGCCGAATTCGACGACTGACTGACGGACAGACTGTGCAACATAACGGAGCTTCTTGTTATCATACCCTTTCTGAGGATGTTATGTTTTTACTAGATTTTGTAAGACAACGAATGAAGCAAAGTATTTATAATCTCGATCAGCATCGACAGCCGACGACTCGGCTTTTATCTTTCCATCTGCTTATTTCAATTAGGGCCTCAGTTTTCAAGCTATTTTAATGGAATTTCGCACAGACACTTATTTTTCCAGCACACTGTAAGGATGGCCTGGCCCTGTAGAGGGTATCAATGTCTCCGACCCCTCGAAGCTGGCCTTCTTTTCTTGTTTCTCTTCTTCTTGGGCATACAAAAAAAGAAAATCCTTTACGTTGCCCCCGTACATGTGTTGGTTTTTGTTTGCATCTGTGTGTGTGTGTGTGTGCTCAAGGTTCGTTTTAATGCGTTCTGATTTTGTTTGTATAGTTGCCTCTGTCCGTGTGTCCGTGTCCGTATCCGTATCTATGTGTGTGTGTGTGTACTGCACACAAATTTCGATTTTAATTTTAATCCAAATAAGTGACACCTCCTCCAAAAAGGGATTGGCAGATAGATGTACAGCGATACGGCCTAATGCCCCCCCTCCTCTTTCTTTCGTTCTTTCCAACACGGTTTTTCCGTTTTGGGAGGCTGCGATAACGGTTAACCAGGCATGTACAGTTATTCTCATTTAGCATTCCCAGATTTAAACACACACACACAGACACTTTTCCACTTTGCCATACTTTTCTTTTTTTTTTTTTGATTATCACTAATTATTCCTTTTCCAATTGCTGGTTCGTTGTGTTCACTTTTTTTTCTGCTTTTGTGCTGCTGGTGCTGTGCTGCTGCTGCTGGGGCTGCCCCAGCGATGTCCGGACGCGTTGCGCAGCGCGAATTTTCCTTCAACTAAACTAAGGAGCCACGATAAACTTGACTGATTGTTAAGTGAAAATTTTTGACAAAACAGCAGCAGCAGCAGGCAGCAGCAAGGACTTTTCAGCAGCGTGGCAAGAGCGAGCTTTGCCGCAGAAAGCTCTTCGCGGGCGCATGACAGTGGGAGAGAGAGAGAGGCGCTCAGCATGCAACTGATAACGGTACAGCTGTGCAGCTTGATAACAAAACTGTGCATTTACAGTTCATCGCTGCAAGTGTGTGTAAGCATAATCCCTGAAATGGCCGCAAGCGCATAAAATTAATTAGAAAGCAACATTATGCCTCTCACTAAATGCCAATCAACGGTAACGGAACGGAACGTAACGCCAGACGGATGAAGGGGGGCGGTCGCCTGCCGCCTGCAGCTGCCACTGTCCTTGGCTGGCATTGAAAAATGTGCAGCTGTATAGGGTAAGTGTGTGTGTGTGTTCGTATGTGTAGAGGGCCATAAGTGTATGTGTTTGAGTGCAGATGTAAAACGCATAGTAAAGCGGAAGACGTTTTGTTTCTTCAAGATGGGGGTGATTCGAACAATATTCCAAGACAATCGTGTGCTCCCTTGGTAGCAGTATAATATTGTTAATAGATTTTGTTTATATTACAAGTATAAAAAACCTCTCCAGGATCATACCTTACTTATTACAGTATATTTAAGAGCTACAATATATTTACAAATTCCAATATTTAGAAGAGCAGCTGAAATTCATTGTCGAGTGCCCAAAATAAAAGACATGTGCACCAAATTCACAGCGAGGCAATAAAACAAAAACAACCCAGCAGCTGCCTCTTCGCCTTCTCCAACTCTCTCTGCTACAAAATTGATCCGGAACGCTCTGAAGGCCACTACCTGACTACCTGGAAAATTGTAATTTCCCTTCCGTTTGCTGGATCAGTGGTAGAATAGTTTTTGATTGATTGCAATGGTAATAGCCCCCAAAAAACCGGTTGAATCCATTTGGTTACACCTACGGAATACGAAAATGGAGTTATCTGAATGATGTACAATATTTTGCAATAGGTATTCACCATTTCTCCTCCATAGAAAAGTGAAAATGCAGCAGGGAATTGTACAGACAGGACAGAACAGGACATCTTGGTAGATCGGGAAACATCTGTCTTTTATCCCCTGTTTTTCTTTCCTTGAGAAAACTAATCCCGGCTCGGGCACAATGGCACGTGATGCTGCTGCCTAATCCATCGGTTTCGGTCTTTTGGTGCAACTGCCTGCCCAAGCGGTGAAAGGAAAGTTGTAA
The DNA here is from genome assembly GCA_963969585.1 of Drosophila helvetica. Taxonomy (NCBI): domain Eukaryota; kingdom Metazoa; phylum Arthropoda; class Insecta; order Diptera; family Drosophilidae; genus Drosophila; species Drosophila helvetica. Next base: position 58,712,900 of record OZ018402.1, read on the forward strand.
TATCCTTTAGGACAGCTCGTTGTTCAGGTAAAATGAATGCAATTCGATGAAAGACCATTTCAGTTTAGCATATTCATTGTTTTACCGGTAACAAAAACAAAAAACAGCCCTGCAGACGAAAGTCGCACAACAGAGATGAGCAAATGCTTTCGGCAAATGATCACGATTGCTGTAACTTTAATTATAAATTAATTCGGCTAAATTGGGCTTTTGTTTTATTAAAGATGCACCAACTATTGTGTTTCTTACTTAAATTGCAATAAAGTTTCACATTTAAATCTGCTATTTTGTTTATTTGGTCGTTTTCGTGATCGATTACTTTAAATATATTTGGGAGTCATGCAAATATTCGCATCTCAGTTGTTTCGGAGAGCGCTCTCATTTGTATCTCTCGCTCTCTTTTCTTTTACGCTCTCAGCTTCGTTGGTGAGCGCGCAAACAAAGATTGTTCGTTGGTTTTTGATTAATCATACCAACCAAACAAAACCAAGCGTTTCAATAATCACATTAAATACAAAAAATGAAAGCCAAATACCTAAAATTAACCAAACAATTAATTGTTTTCCCCCCAATTGAAATTGAATTAAACCCACATATCGATACACACTAGCATTTCATCGATAAGTACAATCAAAAGTCGTTGCATCCGATCTAAAACCCTGAAACAAGAGACAAATACTGTTGTTTTGCTCAGAATTCGGAATTCAGTCCCTTTAATGCTATATCCCACATAAATATCCATTTTATATTCACATTTGCGCCAGTCCAAAGAACTAAAAGAACTATCGCCGCGCACGCAAATCTATTGTACATATCGATACATCGATACACCCCGACATCCCTATATAAGTCCCGGCGACGCTCACCGCTCTCTCATTCGGCGTTTTTTCTGTGGACGACTCTCTCTTGTGTGGCAAAAATCTCCAGCAGTCAACGACTTCATAGCCAAGCTACTGAGAAAAGGCAATTGCAACAAATTTATAAAATTTGCTGATTTTGTTTGAAACCAAGTGTTGTTATTTTGCATTTCGGCGAGTCGTGTTTTGCGTACACCGAAACCCAATAATTTAAACGTGTTTTTCGCGCTTCGCTTTCGAAACCAAAACCAACAGTAAATCAAAATGGCTGATGTGGCTGAGCAGAAAAAGTGAGTAATATTTGATTAGAGGGCTCTGTGTGTGTTCTATCTCGTTGTTTGTGCTGTGTTCTGTACATCTGTGCATTTTGTTTAAACAATTGCCTGGATCTGTTCGAATTTCGCAAGTGTACATCTTTTTCCATCTTCCCGCAACGGTTTGGAAAAATTTTCTTTTGAATTTCTGTGTCTATATACGCTTTGCGGCACCAATACAGTTGTCCCGCTTGCGCCAATGCCGAGCAAATGTGCGCGCAAAAAACGACGCCGTTGAATTTGGCGCGGCGTCATAGTGCCTTCTCGCTCATTCTCCGGCCGGCAAACCAACGACAACGAGACTTTGCTTGCTCTCTGTGTTGTCTGTGTGTGATGGTGGTGGTGGTGGTAGTGTGGTGGCGGCGGCGAAGTATAGGCAAGAAGTACAATGTTGAGTGTGTTCAAAGCGGAGTGCGCAAAAGTGTATGTATGTATGTGTAGTATTCAAGTTGCCGCTCTTTTCTCGTGCCGTTTCAGCCGTCTGTCTTTTTGTCTGAGTTGTCTGTTTGCTTTTGCCTTTTGGTTCTTCGCTGCTGCGGCCTTTGCCTGTCCATTAATTTTTGGTTCGTTTAAAGCTCAAAGCTTGGTATTAACTTGTTGTTGCTGCTCTCTGTTCTGTTCGCTCGTTTCAAGTTTTTGTTGGTTCCAGGTATTTTGTCATTGCCTAAAATAATCGCACGACACGCCGGCCGCCTTTTTGCGTTTTCTCAAACTTTTGCGTCTCAGCAGAGTGTACAAGGGAGAGAAAGAGAGCTGGAAAACCCCGTTAGATCTTTTGTCTGTTGTCTTAGGTTGTGTAGGTGGAAGGGGGGTTGGTAGAAGCATAGTGGGTGTTTTATGCCGGCATGTGTATGTGCTTTTGACCGTTATTTGTGCCTCTTCCATTGCCTTGCACATTTTACCTCATGCTCTCTCATTCTCGCCCTCTTCCTCGTATGCTATCCGACTCTTCCCACCCTCTCTATCATCCAACTATGCTATGCTTGTTTCCCTTTCTGCTACGTGACGCGCGCACATTTGAACTGTTGATAAGTGCGCGCAAGCGAGACGGCTGTATGGCTTGTGCGCGCCGCATAAAAACCAGTTTTTTTTCGTTCGTTTTATTTCAAACAAGTCGCGCTTTTTATTTTTTGCAAGCATCTCTTTTATGTTTCCCACTTTATGCATGTAACAGGGTGATCCATTTCGAGGTACGAGGAATAGGTTTTCGCTGAAAGAATGCAGCGATTGCAACACGATCGAAAGATTGAAAATGCAAATTTCATATTTCGATAATATATGAGAGTGTACGTGATGTCTCTGATGTAAAAAAAATTCCGAATATATAGGCGCTTCTGTACGTATATATTTGTTTTATATATGAAAGAGCACGCTGCCAAATGGCGCTCACCTTTTTCTCGTTTCTTTTTGCGTCGCAGTTTGCACGAGTTGTTGCTCCCATTTATCATTTGACGGCAGCGCTGTCGGCGTTGGCGTCGTTGTCGGCAGATGTTACAATGTGTGTTCGGTCGCGTCCTGGGGTGGGTTGAAAGACGCGGAAGCGCTTCGAAAAAGAGAAGGGTGGGGAGAAAACTAACCGTTTGCCGGCCGCTTGTGTTGGAGTGGAAAATTTTCCGGTTTTAGTTGCTAGTTGCTTGGTGAAATGTTGGAAATGATATTTTGGGGAAAATCACTAATTTATTTTTCTTGCTCTCTTTCATCCATAGTGAGACCCCTGTTGTCGAGAAGGTGCCCGCTGAGGAAGTCGATGCCGTGAAGAAGGATGCTGCAGTCGCGGCCGACGAGGCAGTCGTCGAGAAGCCAACCACCACAGAGAACGGTGCCGCCGATGAGGAGAGCAGTGCCAAGGAGAACGGTGCTGCTGCCCCCGCTGCCGACAAGGCCGAGAAGGTAGCCGCCGATGCCGTTGATGGCGAGAAGGCCGCCGAGACTCCTGCCGCCGAAGCTGCTGAGGAGAAGAAGAAGGACGAGGAGGCGGCAGTCGCCGGCGATGAGGCCAAGGAGAGCAGCGAGGCAGCACCCGCTGCTGTTGAGAACGGAGCCGAGGAAGCAGCCAACGGTGACTCAACAGGTGTGTAAATCCCCCTCCCCACTCCTCACTCCCCCCTCCCCCCACCCAATCTCCAGCGAATGCTAACTTTTGGTCTTGTCTTTTGCTTTGCAGACGCGCCCGTCGTCGAGGCAGTGAAGCGGAAGGTGGATGAGGCCTCCGCCAAGGCCGATGAGGCCGTTGCCACCCCCGAAAAGAAGGCGAAGCTGGACGAGGCCAGCACAAAGGATGAGGTTCAAAACGGTGCCGAGGCCAGCGAGGTGGCTGCCTAAATGGTGCAGCGTTCCCGGTCTGCAGCACCCAGCCGCCGTACACACACATTACTCGTACATATAAATTACTTACTAACACTAAAACAAAAGAACACCCACACACACACACACAAACACGAACACAAAAAGAAAAACAAATTAACGCCCGCTCTCCCCACACGCACACCTCTGTGGGCAACCGGCAAGCTTGATTCCGTTGTTTGATGCATGTTTGGTCGGGGCGCGCGAGTGTGCTTGTGCGGGCGGGGGGTTCGGGCGCAATTCTCTTTAACAATCCTGCAATGGGAGCGTAGTCTTAAAGCGTCCCCGATTGTCTGTCTCTCTCTACTAACAAACAAACCAACAAAACAAAACAAAAACAAACAAGCAAAACAAGCAACAAAAATTAAGATGAAAAAGAAAATCCATTATCATTTAAAAACCTTACTTAACTTAACTTTAAAAAAAACAAAAACGTATATATATATATAAAGCAAACGATTAAGAAAGAACAAGCAAAAGTAAGATGGCGAGACGGAACCCCTCTATGTTTTAAGATAAAAGTTGTAAACGAAAAGCGTCATTTAATAATTGTAATAAATACGAAGCAAAAAGGAAAATCCTCCCCATTATATAAGAACATGTGACAAAAAAAAGAGCATAAGCATATTTTTTTCTTTTCCTAATTTTACTGGTACGATCCTATAATGTTTATGAATATTTATATATATATATATATCAAGATCAAAAAACAATTGCGAAAACAGCAAACTGCCACGCCCCCTGCACGCAACAAATGCTGGCTAACAAAAAAAAGAACTTGAATTCGTATATATAGAAACAATAAAACCGGATAAGAAATGAAATTTTTATATAGTAGCAATCAAAACAGTTGAAATACAAAATGCCCCCCTCCCATTTTATACACCGAAGGGGATCATGTTCCAACGAAAGAAAATAAGAAGAAAAACGAAAAGGAAATGTTGCCGTGACTATATAAAAAGTTCTTTTTTTTTATACATAATTACTAGAAATGGCATGTCCAAGCCAAGTCTGCTAATGGTTCTTTTTTTCCATTTTATTTGCGCCCAGAAGGCGGTGTTCTTCTGGGGCGTGTACTTAAAGCCAACCTACTAATTTGTCCAATTTCGAGTAACTGTCTCGCTGGTCTCCAGCGGAAGCCGGACCAGATCCAGACGCAGACCCAGAACAAACCATAGACAAAACAAAAACTGAGGCAAACCATTGAACGAATTGAAATAAGTAGAGTAAAATGTGAAAGAGGATAAGCCATTAATTCAAATGTAAAATTTCTAAATGAAAAACGAACCCATTTTCCACAAGCAAATCAGTTAAGACGGTCTGCGAACAGCATCCAAACAAAAACATTCGAGAACATTCAAAAATAAATGGAAGAGAAACATTCAAATACCCAAACATCTTTTATTCTCCGGAACACGGAACCTTTTCCAGCACACAGCAATTTCCAAGAAAATCTGGCTGGAAAACACTAGTGTCTGTTGTAGATGTGCGAGACTGTACTTTTTGAAGCAGAGAGCACTTACAACAGTCATAGCCCAAATAATTTAAATGTGGGTCGTCGGTTTTTGTCGTGACTCAAGCAGGAGGAACGTTCTAGAAAAAGCTTTATTTGTTCTACCAAAATATTAATGGTATGATCGAATTGAATATTTTGCATCTGGAGAATATGAATCACCCTTAGCCAAAAGCTTTCGGCCGGCATTCCTTAACAAAATTTCGTGTTTGTGATCTTAGATAATATAATTATAATATAATATAGTAATAATGTAATGTATATTTAATATAAACTATTGTTTAAGGGTTTAATTAATATTCTATAATTCTATAGTTTATTAAAAACTAACAGCGGGCTAACAGCAATCTAAGGCTGTGCGCTTAACAGCACTCTGCGTGTCACAATTCGGAATACCGCTGCAGCGTTGCCAAATGTTCAGATTTCAAATGTAAATTGAAAAAAAAACGGTCGATAACTTTGTATATTTATAATCGTATTGTTCCACTGTGCGTTCGTGTCGTTTCTCACGATTTCTAGCAAACAAAGCTTTCATAAGCATACAATTTTGAAACGCAATTGAACAGCGTCTTTGACCTAGAAATGGCATATTTCTATGCCAAAACAAATACAATGTCAACACATTGAAATAGATCAAAACAAAAAAACCGGTTCCCAGTCAATAATACAACGCATTTAAATATAATTAAGAGTAAATAACCGAAGCTGTTTAATGAATGGAATCAAAATTATCAAACAATCGAAATTCTAAACTTCAAAATTTAAAATTTTAGCATTTTGAAACAGAAAAGTCGAAACAAATATTTTTGGTATGTTTCAGGTCTAAATACCAACGAGAGTGCCACAGCTATAAGCCTTGAGTCGTGTCCCGGGCCAAAAACAATTCGCATTGCAATGAAAAGAAACAAAAACTGATAAGATAGCAAGGAGCCGCTAAAAGAGAGAGAGAGAGAGGGCGCGATTTACTCAGAAGCTTTCGAAAGCTTGGCACTGGTCTTGTGTTAGTTAGTAGCACCGATCAACAAGTCACAGTCGGAAAAAAATCATACTCGCGAGTGGACGTGGTGAAATAAAAGCCCCCTGGGAATCGAAACCGTTAACTGAAAACTGAATACGCGCATGTAAACGTACTTATTAATACTTTATTATTACTCGAACGTATCGTTTGTTGTTGCTGTAACTATATTTAATGCCAATAGTGACGTCAAAGAGAACGAACACTTGAAGTGCTTTTGCGCTGGCCTGGCGCGTGTTAGCCTATCGACAAAGTGTGCGTGTCTGTGTGCGTAGTACCGTGCCGGAATTGGCAAATAAGATAAACATTGTAAAGAAGAGAGGACAAGAGGTGCCAGCAGAAGAAGATGTCCAGCAACTTGCAAACGGTAAGAGCCAAACAGAAGACTAAAGAGTGAGAAATAAGCAAAGCTTGCGAAATATTCGTAAGCGGCAAAAGTCAAAGACTGCACTTTATACCTTTTTTTTCGCCCATGCATCGATTCTCTCTCCTCTCTGTATGCATTGGCGGGGGGGTGTGTGTCTGTGTGCGTGTGCTTGCCCACGTTTTTTCCCACACTTTTCGCTTCGTACCTTGACCGGTGTGGTTTGTTGTTCGATGGAATGTAGCGAGCTTTTGATACCCTAGAGGTGTACTATCCTGTAAAAAAAAACCACCTGTCAAGTTTGATTTAAAAGTTGTAATCCTGTAAATCTATTTTCATACCATTTTTATCTAAGATTTGAATCATTCTTATCATGAAATAAATTCACTTTAAATCCATCTTAATCCAACCGAATACTTAGAGTATTCATCAGTAGCCCTGCAAATTTTACAAGTTTTCTTTCATTTATAAAGAAATGAGAACACGTTGTTGACTTTGCACGTTCCCTGGAGATCCGCAATCGTTCAGAAACATTTATAATCGCCAGAGGCCGATTGCCTCTTCGTACATTGACGCCTCACTCCTTTATAAAAACTCGACGAGGCTTTTGGTCTTATCAGTAATAGGCTCTCGCTGTTTCTTCTTTTTACTACGCGAATTTCTTTGCTCTGTGGCCAAAAGTGGGTTCGTTCAGGACAGACTGCGAGTAGAGTAGATTGTAGATTTACGATAAGTACTACGGAGAAGAGATTCGAGACGACATTGTTGCGGTTAGACAGAGTCATCGTCTCCGTCTCCGGCTCACGTGTTGCGTTTTATTCTCGTACTCTGTGGCGCAGTTCATATTTGGTTTCAGGTTAATAATGGGTTTTCGTATGGTTAATATACTATACTATAGTATTATCGTTTCGCTGACGGTTCGCTTTGATATTCCTACAATAACAACTGGAACATTCCGGGTACTTCCCATTAGGGGGTGTTACGGGAAACACTCATTTTGCAATTTCGATTTGCACGAGACTTTTCCCGTATTGGCAAATGGGTTTATAATCGCCCTTGTGGCTCGTTAAACTTTAATGAGCAAAGGGAAAATAATTTCAAATCCAATTAATTTTATTAATTTTACTATCTGTAAAATTGAACTTCCTTTGTTTTTATTTGTAATCTTTTATCATATTAATACTTATAATAAGTATTATATGATTCACACAGAAACAAAGGGTATTTTCTTATAGAAATGCCTACACTCAGAGAAATATAGCATGGTAAAAAGAAACACTCCCATAAATACTTTAAATATTCAGTTTTTAAATAAAAAAATAGTGAAAATAGAAAGAATTTTAAAAATGTATTTGTAAATTTTTTTAATTCATTTTAATTCAGGAAAAAATTTTTTAATTTAAATATAAAATAATTTTAAGATATAAAATTTGTAGGAAATATGTAATAAATATTTAATGTGAATTGGAATATATTTAATTGTAATATGAAATATATTTTCATACTTATTTTAATATATGTATATGTTTACGTTATATATTTGTTTATGAAATTTCTAATCCCGAAGCATATATATTTTTATTATACATATATGTATATATTTTAAGTGTAAATATTTTACAGGGCTCTTTTCTCTGAATGTACATCACACCACATGGTCTCCCTCTCTTAACGGACGCTTTAAACTGACGTAATAGTTGGGCCTAGATTAACGTAGATTAAGCGACAAATTAACGATTTATTGCCATCACATAATGATTATATAACTGCAAGGCAAGTATTTCGAGGAAGGAAGTAGCTAGAATGCGAAATCTAATCAATTTCAATGTGTATTTTTTTGGCTACTCGGGCTATCACGAAAAAGTGACCTATATAGCGCTTAGAAGGGATTAAAAGATTCAAGAAAATAAAAATATAGTTTGCAAAATTCCCAAGAATGTAAAACAAAAGGAATTTTATCTGTAATTCAATTAATTTATTTATTTATGCGATATCACTCTTTGGAGGAATGATTGGAATGTCCGATTCAGCATTTAACAAAATATTAGATCTATAAATTCAGACAAATAATTAATTTATTGCAGCGCCAAGTGTTAAATGATTTAAGTATTTAGCACGCCTATATAGTGCTATAGTTTACTGATAACACCACGCAACTATGTATGTATGAATGTATGCGTATGATAAGGTCCCGGAACAGCCAATTGAAGAGCACATTTTTTTTTTCCAAAGCCCCAAAGTGATAGATTGATAATTATGGCCATTACAATTTTCCCCCCATTTCCATTTTACTTTTAGTCATGGATTTGCTCAGTTATTAATAGATTTTATTTGCTTAGTTACTTACTTGATAATATGTAATGCTGCCCTGTCACCGAGAGTTTCTTCCACACAAAAACAACGCCCTGAAAACTTGATAAGAGGTTTGGGCGCGACGGGCGCCTCTATTATGCGTTATATTGTAAATAGAAGTCCAATGGAATGGAATGGAAGATTTTCATGTTGCGTGGAAAATTCCATGGATGAGTCGAGAGTTGCAGCTGCCTCTAAAACTGGATCATTCGAGATTGATGTTGGGTTTGGCTTTGGGTGTGAAAATAGTCCCAGATGTCAATGAAAATGTTACAAAATGACAGGCTTAAATATAGTCTGAGATATTTGTATAATTTGGATATTAAAAGGATTTTATATACTATATATATTATCTCTTAAAACATTTATTAACTTGTTGAAACAAATTCAATATCTGAAATACATTCGAACAGAACACGGGTTCAACGAACGCTATTGAATGTTTTGTGCAAATATTAAGCAATCTGTTTCCTGTTAAAAAATGCAATTATCATACTTGACCATGTAAGCCCCACCCTTTGCCACAAGTCCGTATATATATAAGTATGTAGAGTATATGGTGAGAGATTACCAACCGACAGGTGTGTGTGTGGTTAAATATTAATCTTATCTGTCAATGACAAAGAATTACAAGCAATTATGGCCCAAACCCCAGACACCAGCCACCAGCCAGCAGACACGTTTCAAACTATTTTCTACCTGACGTCAAGGGTATTTTTCGGTGCCAAACGAGCGGCAGGAACATCTGTTCAAAATCTCAGATGCGGCTGTGGCTGGCTACCTACACTTGGAAAATGATTTTTCTTGGTCTAAAATCGAGAAGAGTTTTTTTCGATGTACATATCATGTTTTATATAATTATATAGGAGCCAATAATAAATATTTGCGAGTGTGTGGGAGGAAGGACCTCTGGGACTATAAGGAAGCGCATATGTTTGCTATGGCGACGACCACGTCAGAGGGGGTGGCTCGTGGCCCCTGGCCGGCCGGTGGTGGTTTGATTCTTAATGGTGGTGCAACAGCAACAACCACTACAGAAAGTTCCCAGCGAGAGAGAGAGAGAGAGAGTAGTGGCAGAGAGCGAAAGAGAGCGGAGCGTATATATTCGTATTATATTGCAAGTAGTTTTGTACATGTTCTGGGTCGATGTCTTCCGATGACTCAGTTTGTTTTTGTCCGCCCAGCTGCAAAGAACAAATCGCTGCTGAAAGTCCAACTGAAAAAGACTCTCTTTTCCGCCGTTTTATACTACATATACTCGTATATCTCTAGATTCCTGTTGTGGTGTGCCTTCGCAACTATTTTGTCAGATTTATATAATACAGTTTACATATACTATAATCGGTATACTTTCATATCTGTTAGCTATACGAAATACGCGTAGCATGAGACAGCGAATTCCTGGCAACAATAAATCACTAAAACGTCGCCAAGAGCAGCAGGAAATTGTGGAAAACTGTTGTCTAAGTAAACGCTGTAAATATGATAAAATTTGGCAACATTTTAAGCGAAATGTAAGAGTTTAATTATCATATAATAAATGTATTTTTATGTTTAATTAAGGATGTACCTTTTTTATAATATTTTTATATATTTTTCATTATTATCATTTCATTTTTATCATATTATTTTTATATCTGTTTTAGAATAATTTAATATAAGTATTTTTAAGAATTTTCGTTATAAGTTTTCTAGAACAGTCTTATTACGTTTTTAGAGAAATTATTCATGTAATATTCTAGTATATTCCATAAAAATACTAAAACTGGAACTATAAGAATTTGAAAGCCCCATTTTATGTATGAGAATAGTTATATTATTTTTTAAGTAGTGTTTCAAACATATTGTGATTATTATTCATGCGAAATACTAGTATATTCCATAAAAATACTAGAACTGGCATCATAAGTACTTGAAATAATTATTTTTTGGAGTTTCTTTGGTACTGGAATACTGTATTTAGTTGACAATTACCTTGAAGTCGCTTACCGCTTGAATAATTAAAACTAAATTTTTTTGGTTGCCTTGGTTTACCTTTTTTGAAATCAATATGCGAGAATATTTGTCATACCTGTCGTATGGGGTCACTAATTGCATTTGCATTTTAGCCCAAGAAAATGGATTTTTGGTATTTTTAGTACAGCCCCCAGACCCCAGGGCCAAAAAAATTGTTTTGTCGATTTGCATGCAAAAATCTCTCTCTCTCTTTGGTCCTCTCAATTTCTTACTCTCTATTCAGCTCTCTTTGATAGTAATTTTTCTCCCTCTCTCTCACTCTTTCAGGCAACCCTTGAGGAAATTCGCCATGCGGCAGCGCGTATCTGTCGGGACTATCTAACCGGTCGCTGGAAGGTCGTAACCCCAGAATCTTTGGTGGTGAAACGCATCAGGTGTGTGTGTGGCATTATTTATATAATCACCATCACCAATCTTTGCTTGAAAATAACTCAAAATTGTGCCCTTTTTCAGTGGTGGACTTTCGAACTTTTTGTATTACGTAAGTCTGCCCGACTTGGATGCGGATGAGGATGAAGAACAGAGACTCTTGGAGCAGCAGCAGGCGAATGGCAATGTTGCCAAAGACAACGTCATAGTTGCCGGCGCCACAAATGTTGTATCCACAAATAGCCCAGTCTTTGCACGCAACGGGGTGGCGGAGGTGGTGGAGTCCGAGTCCGAGTCTGTTGGTGTGGATGGGGGTGGGGGTGTGACGACAGACGATGACGACGCAGCAACGAGCGCCAAGCAGGCGCACAAACGTCAGCGTTTCGATAGCGATAGCGGCGATTCGAGTTCATTGAAACGATTGCACGCCCCCAAGCAGGAACCGCGTGAGGTAGGTCCATTGCCCACAGAGCGAGAGAGAGAGAGAGATATTTAACGGGGTATTCCTTGCACTATTTTGCAGGTCCTGCTGCGTATCTATGGACAAACCCATGGAGATCATGCGCTGGAGAGCATGATTACCGAATCGGTTGTGTTTGCCTTGCTCAGTGAGCGTAATTTTGGACCCAAACTGCATGGCATCTTTCCCGGCGGACGCATCGAACAATATTTACCGGTATGCATGAGATTTGAAGAGAGAAATATGTTTAAATATTAAAATAAAACCTCGATTTTTGCAGGCACGTGCCTTGGCCACTGCGGAATTGGCCGAACAGCGTATCCTACTAAAAGTGGCTGAGAAAATGGGCGAAATCCATAGCCTGAATATACCCATGTCCAAGGAACCGGATTGGATCTGGAATTGCATGCAGCGCTGGGTGACCAGCTTCGAGGGCATTGTCAAGGGCAAACTCCAGTCGAAACCGGACTCGGCAGTGCTCCAGAAGCAAAGGGAATTGATGCGCACCATTGACTATGGGCAGGAGATAGCCTGGCTGAGATCGGTGATCGAGAGCCGCGACTATCCCGTGGTGTTTTGCCACAACGATCTGCAGGAGGGCAACATACTGCTGCGTCAGGCCACGCCAGAACGTACGCCCCGAGAATCCATCAGCAGTTTGAGGTACGATTGATTGATTGATTGATTTCCCAGAGAGTTTTAGTGTTAATCAATTGTGTGATTTGATAGGTCCAATTTCGATGAGACATTGGGCGATAGTTTGGATGGCAACAGCAACATGTCGGAGCCAGAAGTCAAGTAAGTAGGACAACGGACTTGTTGAGCTGCTAACCCGTGTATTTTGTTGTTGGCCGCTCTAACCAGTAACTAACTACCTTTGCAATACTGCAATATATTGGCCGTATACCGTACATGCTCTCTCTCTCTCTGCCCATATAAAACTACCCTACAATTCTAGATGGAGACAATTTTTGCTGTTGTAAAATTTATATGTGCTGGCCAAAAGCAAACAAAATACAGGTTATCCACATGACATTCACTTTTAAATCCTAAACTAAACCTTGCCACCCCCTGGCTTTCCCACCACCTCTAGCAAATCGCACAGTTCTTCCTCGTCCTCGTCCGGCCCTGAACTGCTGGACACCACCGATGATTCAGCCTTGGATACCAGCTTCACCAACGATAATGAGCCGGATCTTATTATCATTGACTTTGAGTACTGTGCCTACAACTATCGTGGCTACGATCTGGCCAATCACTTCATCGAATGGACCTTTGACTATACCAATCCGCAGTTCCCGTATTTTCATCATAATACAAGCAATTATGCCACCGCTCAGCAGAGACGCGATTTCATTGTGAACTATCTCAAGAAATATCACGACGATGAGAACTATAATCCCACGGTGCAGGAGCTGGAGAATGTGGATGCAGAGATACAGTTCTTTACGATGATGTCGCATCTGTTTTGGAGCCTGTGGTCGGTGATTAATGTGACATCAGCCATAGAGTTTGGTTATTGGGTAGGATTTGCTATGAATACAATATATTTTTGAGGTTAAGGATTCAATGCAAACGAGAAGGCCTTCTCGCTCGAAAAGAACGAGTGAATTAGAAGGCGAGAGCGAGTGAATGCAATGGTTCCGTAACTCAAAAATACTTTGACATTATATTGGCCATATCTAATTTGATTCCTTATTTGCTTTCTTAGGAGTACGGCATTGCTCGAATTCTGGAATATCAAAGGCTAAAGGCCGCCTATCTGGCCAAATGATTAGCTGCTTGGGATTCCAAGAGCACAACACACACCACACTGATCAAGGATCGAATGCATCATAATCAATCTTCAATATTCACTTGTATCGAATCGAGAAATCGTACTTAAGTGACCTTAAAGCATTAGAAGACCCCAGTCCCCCGCCCGAGGAATGCATACGAGCAGAGACATGGAGAATGCCGGCGCTCTTGAATGGATGAATGAATTGAATAACTTATTTTTGTATAGAACAATTAGCGACTTAGAATCGATTGATGCTGAGAGGAGAAAACCCGAGTCGGAAGATACCAATTAAAGCTGTGATTATTGCATGAGACAGACGACGGATAAATTATGATATGACAACAATTTTACTAGCAATACTTGAAAGGCTGACAAAAAAGGCCTCACGAAAAACATATTCGATAGAAAGTATTACAGGCAGCACCCCGCATTTCCCAGGATCCCTCTAGGATCAAGCTATACCCCCCCACCCCCAAAAGGCTCTACAACAAACGAATTTCGAATTTATGTTATGAGAAAATTATGATTGTACTTTCGGATCTAAGTATTATTTTGCATTCTACTTAATTCGTTCTGCTTCCGTTTCTACCCACCAGAAAGAGAGCCTGCCTGTGGTATTCCTTTCAGCAACGCAGCCCCAGCATAGACAGGCAAAACAAACATGTGTTTTTATGTACCTCCACCTATCCTTACGCCCACATATTCCTTAATACAATTTAGTCATAATCTATTTAATGTTTTTCATATTTTTTGCGTCTATTTTTAAATAAATAAATATATATATTTTAGAAACATAAAAATGTATTTTAAAGCATAAATTAAGGGAAGACTATAAGTATCTAAATATTATATTATATTATACATTATATACATGCTATAATATTATTATTTTTGTATTCCGATCTTGAGAATTGTAACCTTAGCTTCTGATAATTCATCTTTAAGGATGAAATCCATACTTTAAAAACTCTTTCTATCCGTTTCTGATATTTTTTTAATCTGACACAAGCCGTTACCAATGTTGTTTAATACCAAATAATATGTATTGCCGTTTGTACAGTTTTATAACCCAGAGAAGGAAGCATCCAAGGATTCAAAAATTAAAAAAAATTATAAATATCAAGAATCAGTTTGAAAAACCGAATTGATATATCTCTGTTCAAGCTCAACTCTCAGCTGTAAATGAATTTTCATGAAAAAGTAATTTTTCTTATAAATAGGGAGTTTATTAAATGGAATCATCCAGCTATATAGTATAGCTATCTAGCTGTATATTAACAACTGGTTTGAAAACCAAATATTCGATTATTTTGTATTTTATTTTAAAGAAATTTCTGTAGAAAAATCATTTGTTGGAAGCAGACAAATGGGAACACTGTATCATAAGGCTACTATAGAAAGATTCACTTAAGGAATGCCAAATTAATAGGAAAAACTTTTCCAATTATAAAGATAGCTCAACCAAACGTTCGAATTTTCGGGATAAGATGTTTCTACATATCTCGCAAAGATTTCATCAAAATCGGAGCACTATATCTTATAACAGATCGTTTAAAAAATACGTCTTTGTGAGCAAAACCTTTTTTCTCCCAATTATAATCCAAATATAGTTTTATATTTGTTTCTATGTGTATTTTTAGAGACTTCTCAATCAGAAAATTAGTTTTCTCGAGGGGTTCCTTAAAATATCCCCCAATTCTCTTTTCCTTCCAATGAAAAAACATATTCTCTCTCCTTTTGATAGACAATATCCAGGGATTGGGTTTTCGCCAGCCGAACATTACCTTCATATCTGATTAATTGGAGATTTCTGTTAGCCAGGACCCAGGGCTGCTGTTGTCCTGCTGCATAGGAACAAATCATCTGCCAAGAGGTCGACTGTCGACTGTCAGCCTGGCTAATTTTCAGAGAGGAGGGGAGACGCTCCACCAATTACTTGAATCCTTTGACATTAATTCAAAACACAATGGGCGGGTGGAGGAGTGTGCGGGGGTTGGGGTTGCGACCAACAATGCCACGCATCTTTAATTAATGCAAGAGGAGCAGCAGCACGAAGGACCAAGGACCAAGGACACCCAGGAGCAAGCAGAAGGACCATTTAAATGCTTGACAGGCATTCCGTAGCCACTGCCATCTGCGATCTGATGTTCTGTCTGTTCCATGGGCATGTCCATGTCCATGTCTTGTCTTGTGGTCTCTCGCATTGCACTTGAAGGAGCTCCATTCGGAGGAGCAGAGCCTCCCTGGCTGGGTCCTTGATGTAATGCAATGTAATGTACGCCTCGATGGGCAAATGCAATCGCAAGCAATTGTCTGCGGGCTGTAGGGTACTGGGCTGCCAGGGACAACTATTGTTTAAATACGATGCAGGAAGCCCTGTGTTGACACACACGGGGGAATACAAAATAGAAAATGGTTTTTCGATGGCTGCACTGCCCCCCACATGTCCTTCTTCAATGTCCTCTCCCAGAGACACAAGCTACGTGCTGGAATCCGACGACGACGATGATGATGATGATGATGATGATGAATTGTTGTGCAGATAGTCCCTGTCCCTGTCTCTGTCTCTGTCCTTGTCTTGTGAAAAACCCCCAAATCAGCAAACGAAATTAATTAGCAGGGTCTCTCTCTCTCTCTCTCTCTGTCTCCGGTGATTGAGTATTTGTGATTGACAATAGACACAAGTGGATGGACAAGTGGCTGAGGAATACGAATCGAATGGTATATTATTGCATAATAGAGGAACAAAAGGCAACACGAATCCCTCTAGTTACAGTTGAAGATATTTTAATGATACTTTAGATAGAGAGAGGGAGAGCAGCAAATGGAAGGACAATCCAAGGAAAGTAAACAATAAAATTAAAAAGGGAAAACTGCAGTCAAAAGTTGTAAAAATCCAAAACAATAAATCAACTTTTGCGTGCACTTGGAAGGCAATATTGAAGTAGCACAGAGCAGAGGAGCAGCCCGAAGGAGCAGAAAGGAGTAGGGAGTAGGAGTAGGGCTCCCCGAGATGGCAGAGGAAAGACAGAGAGAAAGTTGCCGAAGAAAACAATGGAACGGAAAGTTGTTGGCCAGAGTTTTTCTTATGCGGAAGTGCAAATCTTGTCAGCGGGTGGGCGCAGGCAGGCGGGCAGGCAGTCAGCGCAGTGCAGCCAGGAATCAACTTGGTCAAAGCAATTTAGAAGCAGTTTATATACCAGCAAGCAAGTGGCCGCAAAGTTTGACCACAGATCCAAACATACTGTCTATATATATATAGAATACACATAAATAATGCCAGGAGCAACAGCCAAAGAACAATAACCATTTGTGGGGAATGTACCCGGAAACAGGAAGCCCTGCAGGAAGGATGCCACTGCTTGTGCTGGACCAAGAAGAAAAAAGAAGGGAAAATGATAACCACTTGAAAC
This sequence comes from Drosophila helvetica, assembly GCA_963969585.1. Classification (NCBI taxonomy): domain Eukaryota; kingdom Metazoa; phylum Arthropoda; class Insecta; order Diptera; family Drosophilidae; genus Drosophila; species Drosophila helvetica. Next base: position 58,729,696 of record OZ018402.1, read on the forward strand.
TGAAAATAAATATTGAAAAAGTTCTAAAAGAGCAATACGACTTGAAAAACCATTCGAAATGGAAAGGGAAATTATCAATGCATACATACATATGTATATGGTGGATATCCGCTGAATGTTTTAGAGTCAAAAAGGATACAGAATGGCTGTGGGCCGAGGGGTGGTGCCACGTATTTCTCGTTTAGGAAGTGACAAATTTCCATGTCCTCATATTAATGATGTTCATATTCGGGCTTGACAGCCAAGTACATAAATATATAACCCTTCTCAAATTTGACAATCTAATTTTAGCAACGACAAGATTTCATATTCTCTGGCATTTCGAATCATTAGTCAAATGCCCAAGGAAGTCACAGTATTTTCCTAGACAAAAGTGGTTATATTTAACAATTTATGGTGCAAGGTATTGCATTCAAAGCTATTATGACTGTTTATTTGTTAATATTCTAATAAATATTCATTTTTCAGCGTAATTTACATTTCTTACTACATTTGACTTGATCTTGTTACATACATTCGATACAAACCTACATGCATACATACATATGTACATCAACAGTTGAATTCTACATTACTTTACAGTAGCGGCCCACCAAACATTCGCACTCCTATTTCGAATTAGAGGAGAGAGTGAGAGAGAGGGGAACGAAGAGGAGTACAAACGTATGCAAAATTGTCAAAGAGATGAGCGAGCTGAGATAAGCAAAGCGTGAGCTTGAAAAAGCGTGCTTTAGCTTTAAGCTGCCTACGCACGTACACCCGCTCTCCTCTCTCCACTTTCCAGCTTCCATTTGCACGCGTTCAAAGTCAGCTCCGCGTACTTTTGTCGGTTTCGGGTCGTGAAAAGCGGGAAAATTGTCGAAATAGTTGGGAAAATATAGTCGCGTGTGTGTGTTAGTGTAGTGCAGTGAAAAATATCCAAAATCCTGGCTTTAAAGTCATAAATCCACTGAAATGTGCGCGTGTCTAGTGCGGGGATGGGAAAAGAGGCATAAAACAATAAGCAATGGCGAAAAAATGGCAGATCATGGCTAAAAATGTAGCCAAATATGTGCAAGTGCAGTGCAACAAGTGTAGTTTAACTTTGTTCTTGTGCAAATGCAGCGGTACCATGCGTGTCGCAGGTGTCTTACATTTCTGTGTGTGAGTGTGTGTGTGTGTGCGTGTGTGAAACAAAAGGAGAATGCAAAAAGTGCGCCAGGTCGCACTCTTGCAGTAAAGCCGAGCAGCAAGTGTCATAATTAAAGGTGATGGAGGTTTGCCTCTCTCTCTCTCTCTCCCTTTTGGGCGATCAAAATATGCGAGTGGCGTGGAAGTGTTCTTTGTAATGTCCCACCTTATATAAGTGCGTGCTCTTCTTGGAATGCGCCCATTCAATTCCAATGGAAAAAAGCAGGAGTGTAAAAATAAATGTATACTAATCCGTAGAGTGCGTGAAAGTTCATATGTTTTAAAAGTAAAAGTAAACATATTAGATATTAATTAAATTGTGCTAATCTCTTATTCCCATTGCGTTTGTGTCGTCGTTTCGTTCGTCGTATTCGTCGTGCGGGTCGCGCGCTCTCTTACCGTGCGTCTGAAGAGAACAACAGCACAAAGAACGGTACCTATGAGAATGGTATAGAATGAAGAGCAGGTTCTTTCGTGAAATATTGAGGAAAAAGGTGAGTGGAATTTTCATTTGATTTTAATTGTGAAACACAAGAACCTTAATAGCTCCTCATAACAGCATTACTGAAGTTTAATGTCTTTTAATTAATGATTTAGCAATGAATGAGAATTTAAGCATTATGATAAAATACCCAACAAAATACCCAACTAATTTGCAAGAAACCTGCAGATCTTTATACACGTACATAGTATGTACTACATACATATGTATATCCCAAAAGGCATTCATTCAACTTTGGGATTATTCTTTCAATTCCTGCCTTGATTTGAAAATGTTCTTTCTGTGGAAATTCTTTCTTGTTTTGTTTTTATATGAAGCCCAAAGCCTAGACATTGCTTCGGGATTGTATTTCACGCAACGTTTTCTCGAAACGCAAAGGGATAGTGGGACAGTGAGGAGAAATAATGATAAACATATACTGGTGGTCGTATGAGTGGAGGCACCACGTCCTGGGGGGATCAACACCACAGTTTCTGACATTTTTACGATGTAAGTGCGTAACTAAATAACATGGCCGGAGGTGGAACAAATTATAATATGGAATGCAAGGGCGAGATATGAAATACATTCCCGACCATAGCTGCAGGCAGGCCATAGAAGCCGATGGAACACACACACGCACACACACAAAGATACACTCGCTCTCGCTCTCTCTCTGTCTCGCTGTGTGGGTGACCATGCCGTATATTTGATATTTAATAGCGAAAACCCTGCATAATATTTTTCTCCACACTCTATCCCACCCCTCCCCCCCTATGTTCTCTGTCTAGTTTTCCGTTTGCTTTTCCTCTCCGTGTTATCGCTGACAATTTAGAAGAAGGGAGCAAAAAAATTATAAAAGAGGATCCCACTCGGTACGTAACGGAACGGCAAACGAAGTGTAATCTGATTGCATTTGGCAGCGTCACAAAGAGAATGAGGTGGTTGGTGTCTTCGGTAGAGGATGGCGGTGTCACGGGGAGTGTCACAGGGGTGTGGGTGTCATGTCCTAGTAGCTAGTGCGCTGCTGCCAAAGGCGCTGTTTCGCTTAATCAAACGTCGCTCTTTGTGTCAGCACGATTTTCGCAGGTAGCAGGTGTCTATTGCTCTTTGCATCTCCTTCTCCAGCTCCTACGCCTTGGGGCGCTACACACTCATTCAGTCCATCAGCCTGTCTGTCCTTCTGTCCTCCTGTCCGTCAGTCGTCAGTCAGTGAGTCAGTCAGTCAGTGAGGCAATCGCCGAGATTGATTATGTCTGCTTTAATCTGGCAAATGTAATCAACATGTTTCTGGCTTTTATGCTCTCAGCCCTCCAGTGCCAAACACACCTAAGGCTTAAGAGAGCGCCTCAAAAGAGCGCTGACAATATGTTTGTGTGTGTTCTCTGTGTGTGTGTGAGTGTTTGCTGACTTAATTTTGTTTATTTCACATTGCTTTGCTTTGCGATTCGTAATGGGTTTAAATATCCCCCCGCCACCCACTCAATCGAGTAATCAAATGATGAAAGATGGAAACTATTCAACGAAAAGTGAAAGAAATTAAGATGTGCTCAGAGAAAAATAGTATATTTAAAGAAAACACATCCATATTTAAACGAATTGTTTTAAGACAAATTTAAATTAAAATAAAGACAAAATTAAAAAATGAAAATTCAAACAAAATAAACTATGAATAAATATCTGTAAATAAATAAATAAAAAAATATAATTCACATTCATTTAAGAATATGTGTCTAAATGTGTTAGAAATACTTTTAAATGGACCTATTTAATCAAAACAAAAACCCTTTAAAATAAATACAAAATAATACATTTATAGGAAATATATTTAATCGAAATATGAAATATATTTATTTATTTAAATATAAAATATTTTTTTTATCAAATTTTTTCATATTTCATACACAAAATAATACATTTTTAGGAAATATATTTAATTGAAATATGAAATATATTTATTTTAATATAAAATATTTGTATGTCCCATTTTTTCATATTTTATATTTCTTTTCACAATTTCCACTCTCGAAATAAATCTATTGTTGTACATTTTTAAACCCAAGTGCAAATATTACATTTCGGATCTTTTTTCTCTGAGTGTACAGTCAAATAAATTAAAATAAAATGATAAAAATAATACTGATAATAATAATAGTAATAAAACACAAATAAATAAGAAAATAAAATAAATTAAAGACAATCGCTGTAAAGGGATTTGAGAATCCTTGAAAGCCTTCATATGGCAAGCAAATTCAGTGTACAAATGATAGATTATCAAATAGATAAATCTGTCAAATAAATAGGTTGTGTTGCCAATAGAATGGAAAGTACCCATGGAATAACATCTAAAGATACAAAGGTGTAGTTTCTGGGAGAAAGTTGTTTAATTTTCAAGCAAAAAACAGGCCACAGCAGAGTGTCCATTCACCTTTTTCCTCTTGGTTATCATCCCCATCAGAGCCCGATGGCGAGTGAATGGCTTCCTCCCACTTCAGTGGGCACTCGGCACTCGTCTGCTGTGGAGAGAGAGGAGGAGCATCCCCAGAACTAATGATGACATATCGATTGATTTATAGCACGAATCTCCGCAAATTGTCTGGACACAGAAATCTATGAAAAATGTAATGAATGCCGATTCTTTGGCTGCTGCGATTTCGACTGCGATTGCGACTTTTGCTGACTGCAGCAGCAGCAGCAGCAGCAGCAATGCGATGGCGATTTGTTTTCATTTGAGAACCGGAGAGGAGACTCCTCCGGAGGAGACAGGACTCCTCTGCAAACGGAAATCATTAAAAATTTCCGGCATATTTGGCAGCAACATCAGAGATTGTTACGCCCCGGCATTCCAAGAAAAAGAAAGAATACGGAAAGGCAAAAAAAAGAAAAGAAAAATCATAAGAAAAGCCAAGGAAGAAGAGAATGCAATAACCACAAAAGCTTTTTGGAGTTTTTTTTTTCTCCTCTCAAACTTCTTTTGGGCCACAAAAAAGAAAAAAAAAAGTCCTAAAAAAAAGTATTTTTTTCTTTTTTTCTCAAATCGGTTTTAGCTCTTTACGAAGTTCGTTTCTGGCGGCTGCCAGAATTCTTTTATCCCCCGTTACATCCGTTGTGGCTGCCGCTGCTCTTTTGCCATATTTTCGCCTTCTATTTTTTTCCGCTTTTCCCTTGGCAACCGACCCCCGCCCCACCCCCCTTTTTTGCCGGCCTTTGCGCGTTAACCCGGTTAACAAAGGGACGCCTGAATATTCCCACAGCTCAATCGAATTTCGCCCTGAACCAATTTGTACGCAAATCATTTTATCGGCCACAGGAGCAGGAGCAGGGGCAGCAGGCGGCAGGAGCATCATTGCCACCTACAGAGACTTGATTCGATTGTGGGTTTTTTTTTCTACCTACCTACCGGTAAGGGTACTCTCTACCGAAGGGTATGCTGGAATGAACTGAAGGTGTAAGAGTATTTTCTTGATTAGTTTGGGTTTTGTTTTCCTCAGAGTCGCTCGATACTCGAGGAGTTTAGGGATAGCAGCGAGAAGGAAGTGTTTCCAAGAGCAAGAATTAGCCTTAAGACTTTCCCTCTATGTTTTTCCCATATCTCGTGCTTTGTCCGTCTCTGATTTCTTTTTCCATGTCAAATATTTGACATTACTGCCCCAATCGCAATATTTCGATGGGAATTAATCTGAATTTGTTTCGCAATCACAGCCAGGTTTAATGAAGGCTTTGGGTATAGTTTAAGCCACGTCTACAACTCATACTTATATGCAGGATAAGGGTATGCCCCTCGCTGGAGTGCCATAAATTCAGTTTAGTTTTTTTTTTCTCCTCCAGCTTTTCCTTTCCATGGATTCCTTTCTCGGCCACCAGCAAGGATACGCGAATGAGTTGAAATTGGAGTGGAGTGGAGGGGAGTGCGGGTGGGGGTGGTGGTGGTGGGGTTGTTGTCCTGCTGTCTGCCATTTTGCATTTGCATTCTCTCACCACCACCCCGCCCCCATACCGCCCATAAAAATATGATTGTTGTGTTTTCCTTTATTACTTTGGCACCCCGAACCACCGACCCCGCGCTCTCCTTCACCCAATGGGGGGGGGGGGAAAACTTACTGCTGCTTTTCCGTTTATGGAAGAAAACTTTGAGAAAGAGCGAAAGGAAAAAAAAGGACATGGCCAGCGGGAATTGACAATTTATCATTTATGATTATGATGATGCCCGTGCCCGTTCCCGTGCCCGTGCCGCCGCCTGATGACGTATCGGACTTGGTGACCTGCGACCCCTGCAATGCTCTTGGGGCTGCCCCAAAAACACACACACAAACTTTCTCCCCCACACTAAACCGGGAATGTCTTCGTCTTTGATAGGAATGCAGGGAATTTGCATATTTTCTGTTGGAAAAATAACAAAACTTTGCAATCATTTTCGTTGGAGCATTGGGATTGCGGCTAATCGGTGATTGAGCAAAAGGATATCGTATTTTGTTCACATACATTTCTTTTATGGGGCTTATTGGAAAGTAATTCTTATGACAATTTGTTGGATTTTCTGTGCAAGAATTTCATAAATTTCTATGGATATTTATAGAAAAGTCTTTACGGAAACACTCTTGAATACTATTTTTGTATAAGTCTTTTCCCTAGAGATTTTTCACTAACTAAAAGTCATTTAAACAGATACTCTACTTTTATAACTTAATTATTATAATTATTATTATTATTTATGTAATTATTATTTTTGTAATTTATAGAATAGGTATATTTTATATGTCGTCTGTTATCGCTATTCGCACTGCGATGAACTAATTTTTTGCAAAAAAAGAAATTTCATAAAAATCGTTTGGACGGTTTGGGAGATTTGTTTATACATATATTAGATTTTATCTGTTTCCATATTTCTTTACATTAGTTCATTACATCTGTCTTTTCTACATCTACATCTACATCTTTACATCTGCATGAGGAAGAGTGTGCGAGAGAGAGAGAGAGAGAGAGAGAGAGAGAGAGAGAGAATGAGTAAGGCGTGGCGTAGCCACTGAAATTTCATTGGTTCCTTCTGGCTATAATAATGATCCTACCTGATCCTAATTCGGCAATCTAGTAGATGGCTGGCTGTATTCTAAATAAAATATTCCATTCGCTTCGTATTCTACTTTCTATACTAAAATCGATTGAGCTTAGAGACGTGGAATCCAGCAAGCAGGCGGGATCATTTTTTCAATAGAAAAAATAGTCACAATCCAGTCACAAGTCGCTTCTAGATTGGGGCAATATTTTCCCGCAGAAATGTTCAATCCAGAGTTCCAGGACTTCGGCGGCATTGAAGCGGAAGGGCAGCCCATTGCCATGGGATCCTCTGTCATCGGGATTCGCTACGACCAAGGAGTCCTCGTGGCTGCCGATACGGCGGTCTTTGAGGCGTCAGTGCCTCGCTACCAGGATGTGGATCGTGTGTTCAGGATCAACAAGCAGATTCTAATGGGCGGAGGTGGAAACTTTCCCGATGTCCAAATGTACAGGCGCATCATTGAGCGGCAGGTCATGTCGGATCGCATCTATCAGGACGCATTCGAGATGAAGCCCAAGGCGCTGGCTCTTTGGTTGACGAATACCATACGTGCACGTCGCATGGCCATGGATCCCACGAATGTGGATCTGATTGTGGCTGGCATGCAGCCGAACGAAGGGCCCTACCTGTCCACCATCGACTGTTCCGCAAGCATTTCCGATGACTATGTGGTGGCCACGGGACCTGCCCGGGAGACGGTGCTCCGATTGGTGCGCGACAAGAAGCCCAAGGAGCGGCACTTCACGGAGAAGGAGGCTCTGGGCATGATTCGCTCGTGCATGGAGAAGCTGCAGCTGCAGGGCAGCGATGCCACTTTCCCAGCCATTTCCCAGTACACGGTGGGCGTCTGCAACGCCAAGGAATGCCACATCGAGGGACCCTACCATGTGAACGAAGACTGGACTCGTGCCCGCCGCAAGAAGGGAGAGCAGGGGAATAAGAATACAATTAAAGGAACATATCAAATCTAGATTTCCAAGCACACTTTTCATTTACAATATTTGGTACACACAAATACTTAATTAATTATAATTTAAATAAATATATTTGCAATTTGGATATGGATATGAAAGCGAGCAGAAACAAATGAATTGGAGGAGCCATCTAGAGCCATAATTGTATGGCTTTATTACATATAAATTATACGCAGTGTGGCCTGTTTGAAAGGCAGAGGTAGAAGGAAGAGGAGGAGCCAGGAGGAGCCGTAAGAGTATGACTGCCAGGAAGGAGAAGGACCTGCACTGCAATGAGCCGTAAAGCAACAAGAAACGAAGGCTATAGTTTCCATAACCAAACACTTTGATACCCTTTGATGTCATGAAACGACATCAAAACGAGGGGGGATGTTGTAAGCCGCGGCAAGGGGCGCGGATCTACCTTGTGCCCGGTACTCAGTCAGTATATGCATATGTGAGCGCGGGATTTATTTAATTTATGCAATGTATTATACGTACTAGGAAGTTCGCATCATCGAAGCAGCTGAAGGGCGGCCAACGCGGTCTTGAAAGAAGCCTCTTCTAGCGCGTAGAATAGGGTATGGGTATTCCTTTTTCCCTGGAATCGACAATCAGAATGGGAGGAACCTTCAGAGGTGTCCAGAAGCAACAGGGAGTTCCAATATGCAGTGTGTTTGGTCATGCCACATCGACAGAGGCTTTTGGTTCTTCTTAATCCTTTCCAAAAAATAATGTATAGTTTGCAGAAATGTACTAAAATTTAGAAAGAATGATAGAGGATGCGAGGTACAGATAAAGGAGATAGAAGAGGACCTCCCCTGAGTTTTGACAAGCAAAATTTCAATAAAAATATAAAATGCTGCAATATGTTAAAATGCATTTGGCATTTGAAAAAATACTGTAGATTAAGTCAGAGAAAAGCTAACACAAAAAAAAAGTCTTTGAGACTTAAAAAAAAAATGTTAACCTTAATAATAATCATTAAAAAATCTTGGACCTCCCTCTAAAAAAGTAGGTTAGATGCTGAAAAAAAACAAATTACATTAAATTCATTAATTCATAAATTCATTCATTAAAACCACTCCAAAAGTAGGTCTAGTTCACAGGTTTTTACTCTTTTTTTGTCGTTGTCTATTTTGTGTTGCACCTTCAAACACAGAAATTTTGTCATATATTTGTGATATTTTTTGTAAATAAATAAAATAAAATAAAATAACAGGAACTGTGGCCCACTAATTGATTGCCATCCATCGCTTGCCCTTAAAAACCGAAACCGAATAAATAATTACAGAACACTTTGGCAACAATTCATCAATTCGTCGGTTGAACGATTTTCGTGGCTTTTAGCGCTTTCAGCTCTAAAAATCAGTGAAACAAAATATTTTTTTTATATTATTTGCACATAAATTTAATTGAAAAACTTTTGTGCGGAAAATGCCATGCAACACTGAAGGGATGGGACATTGACATTGTCGTTGGCTGTTGGCTGTTGGCTGTCGATTGTGTGGCCATTGAAGGAATTTCCACACAAAGGATATCGCTTGCTTTCTTCACACATGTGATAGACAGAGAGAGAGACAGAGAGAGAAAGAGAGAGACCAACTAAGTTCTTGGCTGAAATTTACTTTAGAACAAATTAAAAGTTCAAGTTTTCTGCCTTCTCGACTCGACGAAGGGGCGTGTGAAGTTTTACAAGAGGTTAGCTATGCCCGGAAGCCTTTTCCCCTTTCTCTCTCTCTCTCTCTCAGTCTTTATTTTCTTTTCTCTTTCCACTTGTGTGTGTGTGTGTGTGTGTGTGTGGGAGCGTGACTGTACTCAATGTTGTACTTTGGCTTGTACTTTATGCGCCACCGCACAATCATTAAAGTTCGAATGGAATCGGGACTCGTACCAATCCCTCAAGTTGCCAAAACTTTTTTCAAATGTTTGTCATTCAGACCCCCCTCCCCCCCTTCCCCCCCAGTTACATCCGGTATCCATGTGTTTGGTGTTCTGTAAAGTCAGCGTCAGACAATTACCCCAGGAACCGCCAGATGGTAAATGGTAGATGGTAGCTGCTAGATGGTTCTCGATCAGCCCTTATCTCTATAAGGATATTGAAATATGTATATATTAAGGTCTTTAGCTACTACATATTTACGCATCTTTTTGTAGATAACAATTTTATTTATTTTATAATTTTTTTTGTTTTTTTTATATATTATAAATTTATAAATTTTTTGTCTATTTTTTTTTGTCGGTTTGATTTTATGCAAAAAAATGTCAAATATTGTTTGATAGTGTAATCAGTTCCTTCGATCTTGCAGGCACTGCATCACAATTTTTTTTAATCCAGCATTTAACCTTCCATTTTATATTCCTGTAAAAAATTAAATTATTGAACTTTTTTTCAATTTGTCTTTGTCTTGGAATATTATTTTTTTTTTGTACAGAAAGCAAAAACTAATTTTTATAGTTTTGCTCAATCTGTCCGTTGGCCGTTTGATTCCTGTAAGAATGGGAATCCTTTTAAGGAAGAAAATATACCCCATAAAGTATGATATTTTCCCTCAGTAATAAGGATAATTTTTGGATCATTACAGTAGAGAAAATAGTACCAAAAACCCTAAATTAAATTTAATTACAATCTAAGTAGCATCTAGAGATTGAAGTAATTTTTCAGCCTAAAAGAAAACTTTTTTTTTTTAATTTTTAAAAGTTTAAAAAATAAAGAAGATTTACTGCATGGCACAGCAAAAGCTCAGGTAGGAGAAGGGAAAACAGGAAAACGGTTAAAGGGGTTTTCCGAATTCAGCCCTGTCTGCTGTCCAATAAATGTCAATTACAATCAATTTGCGCAAGTTTTTCCGAGTCTCTACTCCACAGAGCAGAGCATTTCCACGCCACGACTCTGGGATGCGTCTCTGACCTTTTGTTACCATTCCATTCCCTTGGCTTGGCTTGGCCGGTTTTAAAGTCTGGCTCCCAGCCCCCGGCCCCCCCGAAACAGAAACAGTAACAAATGCTGATTGACAGATGAAATTAAATTCGCTAGTCAGCCAGATCAAGAAAAGCCAAAGACAAACCCATGGCCATGGCAGGGCAGGGCAGGGCAGGGCAGGGCATACTTTACGGGATCGAAGCGCTGAGAGAGCGAAACGAGAGAGCATTTTGTGCCTTTTGTCTTATGCATGGCAAACAGAGAGCCATTCCCCGTGGCAATATGATTGATTGATGATTAGCAATTGCCCCGCGGCCCCCTCCTGCTGACTGCCTGCCTGCCTGCCTGCCTGATTCACTTTTAAAACAACAACAGAAACAGACACTGGGAAAATTCCACAAAGAGAGAGAGAGAGAGCTTCCTCCGCTCTCCGCTCTGCTCCTGCCTCCTCTGGCATTATGGCAAATCAATCATTTTCATCTTCAGCTGCAGATTGCGCTGCTCTCTCGGACTCAAACAACATTCCTTGGCTCTGTGTGTGTGCCACATTGTTGCTGTTGCAAATCAATCTTCCAGCGAGCGCAAAATTTCAATCAGCAATCTCTGATAATACCATATCGTTGACAAATTGTTTGGCATTACGCAGAAGAGTGCATAATTTCCGTGTTTTTCTTGCAGCTACTTTTAATTAAATTTCCCCCCAAGATGTCGGCCATTTTGTAAGCCTCGAAAGCCTCCAGAAAGTATCATTAAAGTCAATAATTAAGTTAAGAACCGCACCGGCTGATATTACAACGTGGCTGGTGGCCTGGTGGGGCAGGGTTAAGTGAAAATGTGAAAAGACAAAGCGGAAATTAATGCGTTTGCATCCATTTTCCACATGGGGCTCCGCCGAGACACGAAACTGAATAAATGAAAGGATATTAGCCGCACATTTGGGTGCCTGTGACAGGGACCTGTCAATGTTGTCGTGTCTGCTCCCCTCTCTCTCTCTCTAAGCTGCTCTTTTTCCCCTTTCGTCTTGGTGTGAATTAAGTGCGAAAATGTGCAAATTAGATTTTGTGGCAGACACTGCACACACACACGCACACCCACTTTTAATTACAGCACAACATAAACTTTTTGACACCACACATATGAATTAATTAGCAATTGAAAGCCTTCGGAGAGGCAAAAAGGACTCCTTCCTTCAGGCAGGAATGAAATGTTGAATGCCTCATGTCTCATGTCTCGTGTTGCGCCCGCGGCGCGTGGCAGCAACTGTAAAATATACTACTGTTGGGCATGCATACTTTCAATTAAAATATCATTATATTTCCCTCACTCTCTCTCTCTCTCTCTCTCTGGAGAAACCCCAGACTAATTGATTTCTCATGGGGAGGAGGAGGAGACCAATCGAAGCACTTAACATGGTTTTTTTTACACTGGAAAGTGAGTGAATGAGTGAACGAGTGAACGAGTGTTGCGGTGTCACTTGCAACATGTCGAAAGCCATGAAAAACCAATGAAAAACCCCTGCAGACTATTGCATTCCACTTACGCGCCGCCAAGTACAGGACAGACGTTTATTTTCATTGTTTTAATATCAATTGACAGCAGTCGTACTTGTTTTTCCGTTCATCCTGTTTATCCTGTTTATGGTTTATTGTTTCATATTTCCATTCAGCACGTGAATATTTATCAATTTATCACCTGCAGAAGGCTTTTAGTTGGCTGATTAAAGCACTTGAACATTTGTGGGAGTATCCGATGATTTTAATAGAGCTTAAAAGGCCACCTAAGGGTGGTGTTCAGTCGGGGAATTATGCATAAGTAACACGATACATACAGACATAACAATGTTGACATATTATGTAATACACATGACACTTTTACCAAAACAACAACTTCACCCGGGCAACAGGAAGTATGACGACTCAGCATTATAGCTGAGTCAACAATAAACCGCCTCGGCAGCGAATTCTGCTGACAATGCGATCATTCCTCAGAGACCAACAACACTGGTGCAATTGCTGACCATCACAATTGCCCAATTTGCACACCAGTCAATAAAATCATATTAAATCAATATTAATTTCACATTAATTATTGTTTTACCATTTTACCATATTCTTATTAAATCAGCACTTTTTGTACCTTTTGTTACCTATAAATAGAGTTAAGTTTTGTTGAATAAAATCAGTATCAGAAACAGTACCAAAGCTGCCTGTCACTCAATTCCCACTGCAATCATCATAGGCTGTCGCTGTGTCTTCAGACCCTCACTTGCACATTACGGGATACCGTTTCCATCGCAATAATCAGAGGCTGTCGCCGTGTCTTCAGATCCTCAATTGCGCACCACAGGATACCCTCTCCGCAGTCCAACTGGTTCAAGTTCTAGTTGCGACGACCTAACTGTAGACGGTTTATGTACCGTATACAACCCAGCTTCATACACGCACACACACACATTAACATTTGGTGACCCCGACCTCAGTCATCCTTTCCATCCTGTCAACAAGGCGACAGAGAAAGGATTCAACGCAAACGGCACCAGCCACATACAACAACATTGATATCAATTATCAATTCGGCAATTCTGACACATTCAGAGTACAGCCAACAGCAAGAAATCGATGTTCGATTGCTAACCAAGCGATCGACATTATCTGCTGTACGTGCGTTCCATCAACTGGAACCAGCACAACCCATCTCCATCCAATAGGTCAAGTCTGCTTGTACTTCTTTGACCAACAACGGTTGCGATTCGGAGCGTAATCCAGCTGCAAAGCAAATAAAACACTCCCATCGGGTCAGAAGTACAAAGAGACGAATTGACAGAATGGATATTCCACAGGAGGAACAAGCTGCCGCCACAAAGGCATTCAATATGCAGCAGGAATTTGGCGAGGAAATCTCGAAGTGCATTCGAAACTTCAAAAAAGATTCTCAAGAAAGGAAGCAAAAAGCTTCATACTTTCAAGCCAAAATATCAGTACTCGAAAATGCATGGAATCGTTTCAACACAAACGACTCCACAATTCGAGAAGAAGATAAAACTGAAAAATACATAGAGTTCTCTAGTGACCTACGTAAAACATATGAAAAATACGTTGCGATCTTTACTGAGAACCTGGACAAGCTGGAACAGACATCACACAGTCTTGGGGAAAGTCAGCCCATCTCCAAGGAAAATGACCTCAATCAGCAGTCAAATGTAGATTACAGCAAATTGCCTTCGCTATGTCGCCGACAAAAAGCCATAGTCGAAGCTATAAAACGCAATCTGAAACTATTTTCAGAGGCGGGAGGACGTTCCTCAAGTGATTTGATAAAATCACTATGGACTCAAGCACAAGAAGTCCACTTCAGCATTCATGAAGAATATGAGAACCCAGTAGAAGGAGGATACGACATAAAATCGTACCTATCACTGGAAAAAGACGTTCAAAGGGCATTGGCGAACCCAGCCACATCAAAAAATGATGACGCGCAGCTTCCACGCATCACCATTCCAAAGTTTGATGGGGACATACTGAAATGGTCCCAGTTCTACGACTTGTTCTCATGTATGATTCATGACACAAACATGCCCACAGTACGGAAGATGTGGTACCTTAAAACCACCGTTTCTGGGGAGGCAGAAAGATTGATACGACACATCGATCTAAAAGAGGACAACTATCTAATAGCCTGGGACATTCTTGTTGAAACATACAACAATCCCAGAGATGTTGCAAATACGGTACTGAACCGTTTCCTCAATCATAGTACAATCAATGACGATCCAAAGTCATTGAAAGAGTTGTACATAACAACAATAGAGTCACTTGCATCCTTAAAAGGGCTCGGCATCAACATATCCACATGGGATCCAATATTGATTGCCATAATCAGAAACAAACTAGATGTCAAAAATAAGGCCTTGTATGAGCAATCATTGGGAAGCTCAAAAGATATACAGCCATTGGACACAATACTTCAGTTCCTGGAGCAGAGAATTCGAGTTCTAGGAAGTGGTCGGAAGCCACAAACATTGAAGAAAGAGCCAAAAGGCACGGCCTGCGCATCAGCAAACACTGGACAATCACCGTTATGTTCATTTTGCAAAAAGGCAAACCATCGGCTTTACGCATGCGAAGAGTTTCGCTCCAGATCTCCAGCAGAACGACTAAACTGGGTACAAAGGCAAAAAATGTGCGTTAATTGTTTTAGAACAAATCACAAAACAAACGCATGCCCAGGTCGAACCTGCCTCAAGTGCGACAAAAAACACAACACGATGCTGCATCTAGAGACAGCATCATTCGCATCCACAGAACCAAAGGCACCAATGGTTTGTGCAGCAAGTAACAATGGTTACAATCTACTGGCCACAGCAAGAGTGGCAGTAGAAGCAACCAACGGACAGGTTGCTAACTTCAGAGCATTGCTAGACTCGGGATCACAGATAAATTTGATCTCTGAACGAATGGCATCAATGTTGTCGCTTAAACTTAATAACACAACATTGCGCATCGAAGGAATTGGAGGTCAATCAAAGACCAGCAGAGCACGAGTAAATGTGCTTATAAAATCCCTTCACAGCGGTTTTACGCAAAGAATTGAGGCGTTTGTACTGCCACAAATAATAGCAGATCAACCAGCTCATGCACTCGATTCGGTGAACTTAAACATACCAACCAAGTTCCCACTGGCGGACCCGAACTTCCATTACCCAGGAAAAATCGACATGCTCATCGGAGCAGAACATTATTATTCCCTACTCCTCCCAAATCAACATCACCTTAAGATAGGAGGCCCTTTGATGCAAAATACGAAATTGGGATGGATTATAGCAGGAAAAATGAAGTCTGCCCACAGTTCTTCGACCATTTGTGCAACGGGAATAAATGAACTCATGGAACGATTCTGGACTCTGGATAACCTTGAAACAGACGAAAAACCACGCACACCGCTCGAGACAAAATGCGAAGCTCATTTCTTAGAAAATTTACAAACTGCAGCTGATGGCCGGCTTATAGTGAAACTCCCATTTTCCGAACACTCTTCAGCCCTGGGGGGGTCTTTGGAAATTGCAACTAAAAGATTTCTGGCACTAGAGCGACGGACTTCACCAGACACTTGGAAGAGCTATGTGGAGTTCATGAACGAATATGAAGATCTAGGACACATGAAGATGGTCCCAGCATCATACATCCCGGAAAGGCATTACTTCATACCACATCACTGTGTGCTCAAACCCGAAAGTACCACAACAAAGCTGCGAGTGGTATTTGATGCATCATGCAAATCAGCAAGCGGAAAGTCATTGAACGACATTCTACATGCTGGACCCACTGTTCAGAGTGAACTTCTGTCCATTCTATTACGATTTCGGACTCATAAATACGTATTCACAGCGGACATAGAAAAAATGTACCGACAAGTGTGGATAAATCCGGAGGATCAATTCCATCAGATGATCGTCTGGAGAAACAATCCGTCTGAGGACATCAAGTACTATCGGCTAAAAACTGTCACGTACGGGACAACAGCTGCTCCGTTTCTCGCAACCAAATGTCTGGATCACTTGGCAATACAAAACAAGGACAGACTACCAGTAGGATCATCAACATTAAAGAATGATTTCTACGTCGACGATTGTCTTACTGGGGCAAACACGATTCCAGAAGCGATCCAAGTGCAACAAGAACTCACAAGGATATTGTCACCTCGCGGATTTAAACTCCGCAAATGGTGCTCCAACAATGAGCAACTTCTTCAAGGAATCCCCAAAGAGGACATTGTAAGCGATGTCAAACTGGGAGAGACACTAGATCACTACAGCGTGAGAACTCTAGGTCTTATTTGGATGCCAAAGAAGGATCAATTACGCGGAAGAACCCATAAAAGCCAAGCTGCACGCATCACAAAACGTGTGGTATGCTCCGAGCTAGCCCAAGTCTTTGACCCATTAGGACTTTTTGCACCGGTGGTGGTCAAGGCCAAGATCTTCATGCAACAACTTTGGGAGTTAAAGCTGGACTGGGATGACGAATTACCGCTACAGCTCCAACACGAATGGAAAGACTACCGTGAAGACCTACAAGCATTGAACGAGATGCAGATTCCCCGGCACATCTATGACGGCAAGGTTCCAGTTACCCAAGAACTACACACCTTTGTAGACGCATCAGAAAGAGCCTATGGCGCATCAATATACGCACGCGCTACATACAAAAACAACCAAGTGTCAGTGCGACTGCTCTGCTCCAAGTCACGTGTGGCACCGACAGCCAAGCAATCAATACCACGGTTAGAACTTTGCGCTGCAGTCCTTGGTGCCGAACTCACACACCGAGTCCGAACGGATCTTCATATGGACATCAACACGGTTTCAGGATGTTTTTGGACTGACTCCACCATTGTGCTATCCTGGATAAACGCACCGGCATCGACATACCATACGTTTGTAGCAAATCGAATAGCCAAAATACAGGCATTGTCTAACCAACTACAATGGCGTCACGTTTCATCGACCAATAACTCAGCCGATGTACTGTCAAGAGGAATTGCAGCAAGCAGATTAGCCGATCACAATCTGTGGTTATACGGACCGCTATTCCTCCACGGATCCCGAGACAAATGGCCGACAGCAACAATCAGTGAGCCTACTAATCTCGAGAGAAAGGCGAAGCATGTCAGCTTGCCAATCACACCCAGCGCACTTGGAGAAGAACTATACACATGCAGACATAGCAACTCATTTTACAAGCTTCAACGCATTGTAGCATACATGTTACGCTTTTGCTACAAAACCAATAGAGCGGCTACAACGACACTCTGCACAGGAGAACTGAATAGTGCTCGCGCTATAATCTTGCGAACTATCCAACAAGTCGAGTTTACCGCAGACTTAAGGCAGCTACAGCGCTATAAGATTGTGGACAAAAAGAGCTCGATCATATCGTTATCTCCCATACTAGGAGAAGATGGGCTCATCCGAGTCGGCGGTAGACTAGAAGAAGCTCTACTTCCGTACAACGCTAAACATCAAATTCTACTGCCATACAATGATCCTATAGTCAAAATGATTATGCGAGAACTCCATGAGGAGAACATGCATTGCGGTGCCCAAGCCCTAAGGGCAATAGCAAGACAACAGTATTGGATCATCAACGACAAAACGATGGCTAGAAACATCATTCACAGCTGTGTTAGATGCACCAGAGCCAGACCAAAGCTAATGAATCAGATTATGGGCAATCTTCCAGCACAAAGAGTCACACAAGCACGCCCATTTCTTAATGCAGGCGTTGACTACTGTGGACCGATTGCGATCCACCATAAGATCCGAGGAAAAAGGCCAGACAAGGCATACATCGCCGTGTTCTGCTGCTTTTCCACAAAGGCAGTGCACCTAGAATTGGTGAGCGACCTAACCACAGATGCATTCTTGGCAGCTCTCCGTCGATTCTTAAGCAGGCGTGGGAAATGCCAGACTATTCATTGCGATAATGCAACCAACTTCATAGGTGCAAATAATCAACTAAAGGAATTAAAAGAAGCCATCTTCAGCGAAAAGGCACATGATCTAATAACGAATCACTGCAACAAAAGGCAAGTGGACTTCAAATTCATTCCTCCCCGGGCCCCATCGTTTGGAGGGCTTTGGGAAGCTGCGGTTAAATCAGCAAAAAAGCTCCTGATCACAACCACAAACACAGCATCCTTGACATTTGAGGAACTAAACACAGTAATAATTGAAATTGAAGCAATTCTCAATTCTCGACCCATTACTCCAATGTCAAACGATCCAACTGACATAACAGCGCTCACCCCAGGACACTTTTTGATTGGTGAACCATTGACAACCCCACCGGACGTCAACACTGAGCATCAAGAAAAAACACTGGTAAAGCGCTGGGAATTGGTGTCACGCTTAAAACATTCATTCTGGAAACAATGGTCTATGGAATACCTCCAAGAACTACAAACACGGCACAAGTGGAAAACCGCTTCACCAAACGTGCCCGAAGGACTACTTGTTTTGGTGAAGGAAGACAATCTTCCAGTAATGAAGTGGCCAATGGGTCGCATCATTAAGACCTATCCTGGCCAAGACAACCACGTCCGAGTGGTTGATGTTAAAACAGCATCAGGGGTATACAAGCGCTCCATCACTCGTCTAGCACCGTTATTTCCAGAAGACGTGGCGATCAAACGCTCCATCACCGTCACCAACGACATGGCAAGGCCTGATGAGCCACCACCACAGCGCAAAAAGGCAGTTGCACCTTCAATAATATCAACATTGCTAGTGATGCTTCTCATGCTTCCATTAGCGTTGTCACAGTCAATAAATGTGACACAATTCGCGACCAAACCTGGAATATTCTATGAGAAAATTGGAACCTCAAGAATGACAACGTCTGAATGGACCATGATCATATACTATGACTTGGATCCATATTGGAAAGATATGCAAGTAATGTCCACCGGAATGTCCGAACTAAGACACATGTGCCCGGAACTAAAAAATGTTCCAGCGTGCAACTCCATATTTCAACATTTTCAACATTTGTACAATGAGCTACAAACAGGAAATATGTTAATGAAAACCTCTCGACAACGCCGATCACCGCTTGACATAGTAGGAAACGTGGCAAACAATTTGTTCGGTGTTCTTGACTCCAAATACGCTGAGAAAATGGCCGAAGTAATCGAAAATGTAAAAACAAACGAAGACTTTCTACTACATCTACTGCGAAATCAAACCTCGATTGTCGACTCCACAATCAATGTTGTCAGGAAAGATAAGTCAGCAACGAACAATCGCCTGAAGGTGTTGGAACGGCAAGTGGCTACCATCAACAGAGAAAGAGGAACATATCACGGCGATCATCTCACTCAGGCATACCTAGGACTCACAGCACAATTAACTCTGTTGACAACGAGTCTTCAACGTATGCAGTCCGATATAGCTGATGTACTAATCGGTATTCACCATCGGACAATAAGTCCTACGCTAGTTTCTCCTGAACAATTAAGAGATCAACTAGACCAAATACGGGATCATTTGCCACCCGATCAAATGCTGCCGGTTACAACAAAAAATGTCATTCATCTATACAGAATCATGCGGGCCGAAGGAACACCAACTGCAAACCACGTCATATTCAAGGTAACGCTACCTCTAGTTTCAACAGCTCAGCTTGAAACTTTCAGCATCATCCCAATTCCTACCTGGGACTCAACAAGTTGGAGCTTGTTCGATCTCAAAACAACTGTTATTACAGTAAACACACATCGAGATCAGTTCATGGGTTTTACTCCAGAGGAATTTCGACGCTGCTTCAGACTGCCCAACGAAGAATTCATCTGTTTTGATCATCAAACGGTCTTTAACGTTGATAATCGCTGCGAGTTCCAGTTGTTTAACAACAAAACAACAACATTATGTCACGTCATTCATTCAAAGGCGGACATGTTGTGGACAAGAACTCAGCAACCGAACAAATGGATCTTTGCAACACACTCTACAATGAGACTCCAAGCAGTCTGCAACGGATATCCATCAACCATACAGTTGGAAGGAACTGGCTTACTTTCGCTATCTCCTGGATGTACTGCTCGCAACACAGAAATAAGCATCAGCACCTTCAGCACTACAAACAGCGAGGTAAAATCAATCTACACTCGATTTGGAGACATAAGTTCAGCGGTGACATCTCCTTCACCACCAATGGTACACCAGCTGAACCAGACTTTAGACTATCTTCAAGAACTTGATGATCTACGCCAGCAACTAGCAGCAATCAATCAGCACGAGCTGCCACACCATATCACCGCAGTGCAGCACCACCAAATTGCTGCCTATGCTGCCCTAGCCATGTCAATTCTATTGATTATTGGCTACATTTTCCGGAAAAAGTATCGATCATGGAAGCCCCGGACATCAACCCAAGAACGGCGTGGATCTTCAGCTCCTACCCCAAGGTCCCGCCAATTTTCCATCAACTTAGGCGATGGTTGAACACCAGTTCAACGGCCGGGAGAATGTTCAGTCGGGGAATTATGCATAAGTAACACGATACATACAGACATAACAATGTTGACATATTATGTAATACACATGACACTTTTACCAAAACAACAACTTCACCCGGGCAACAGGAAGTATGACGACTCAGCATTATAGCTGAGTCAACAATAAACCGCCTCGGCAGCGAATTCTGCTGACAATGCGATCATTCCTCAGAGACCAACAACACTGGTGCAATTGCTGACCATCACAATTGCCCAATTTGCACACCAGTCAATAAAATCATATTAAATCAATATTAATTTCACATTAATTATTGTTTTACCATTTTACCATATTCTTATTAAATCAGCACTTTTTGTACCTTTTGTTACCTATAAATAGAGTTAAGTTTTGTTGAATAAAATCAGTATCAGAAACAGTACCAAAGCTGCCTGTCACTCAATTCCCACTGCAATCATCATAGGCTGTCGCTGTGTCTTCAGACCCTCACTTGCACATTACGGGATACCGTTTCCATCGCAATAATCAGAGGCTGTCGCCGTGTCTTCAGATCCTCAATTGCGCACCACAGGATACCCTCTCCGCAGTCCAACTGGTTCAAGTTCTAGTTGCGACGACCTAACTGTAGACGGTTTATGTACCGTATACAACCCAGCTTCATACACGCACACACACACATTAACAGGTGGTAGAGTGCCTCCTATAGAGGCTCTCAAATCCTTTCTATTTACCTTCATTATTTTCACCATGGCACCGCAACATTTGGCTGCTGCTTTGACAGAACTCTGGCCACAAATCACATCAGCAGCAGCAGCAGCCAAATCCCGCATTAGATTCACTTGCACTGCCAGCAGAACTCACACATCCTTCACAGGGACACAAAGTGATATCATAACATGTAATCAACGCATCACATTTTATGAGCCGCATCATGTACATAAAACAGGACACACAGGACACACAACCAAACGAACCACAAACCAGCAACGAAACCAGTGCAAAATCCCACACAAAAGGTGAAGCGAGTGCAAAAAGGCGCTTAAACGGGTTTGCCTGATGACATGAAAGGATTACGCTCATGGAAAGTACTGGCAAGTTCTAGTTTTAATGAAAATGGTAGGCCTGGGAATATATTTCACACCGTTCTATAAGGATATTAATACAAATTCGTATTTCCGAATGAAGAATGCGCAAGATCAGGTGGTTAGGAGACTTTGAGAGGCGCTGGGAGCTGTTGGGAGATGTTGGGAGCCGTTGGGAGACCGTGAGAGACCGTGAGAGTCTGTAAGAGACCGTGAAAGACCGTGAAAGACCGTGAGAGACCGTGAGAGACCGTGAGAGACCGTGAGAGACCGTGAGAGACCGTGAAAGACCTTGAAAGACCGTGAGAGACCGTGAGAGACCGTGAGAGACCGTGAGAGACCGTGAGAGACCGTGAGAGACCGTGAGAGACCGTGAGAGACCGTGAAAGACCTTGAAAGACCGTGAAAGACCGTGAGAGACCGTGAGAGACCGTGAGAGACCGTGAGAGACCGTGAGAGACCGTGAAAGACCGTGAGACACCGTGAGAGACCGTGAAAGACCTTGAAAGACCGTGAGAGACCGTGAGACACCGTGAGAGACCGTGAAAGACCGTGAGAGACCATGAGAGACCGTGAGAGACCGTGAAAGACCGTGAGAGACCGTGAGAGACCGTGAGAGACCGTGAGAGACCGTGAGAGACCGTGAGAGACCGTGAGAGACCGTGAGAGACCGTGAGAGACCGTGAGAGACCGTGAAAGACCTTGAAAGACCGTGAGAGACCGTGAGAGACCGTGAGAGACCGTGAGAGACCGTGAGAGACCGTGAAAGACCGTGAGGAGACCGTGAGGAGACCGTGAGGAGACCGTGAGGAGACCGTGAGGAGACCGTGAGGAGACCGTGAGGAGACCGTGAGGAGACCGTGAGGAGACCGTGAGAGACCGTGAGGAGACCGTGAGAGACCGTGAGAGACCGTGAGAGACCGTGAAAGACCGTGAGACACCGTGAGAGACCGTGAAAGACCGTGAGAGACCATGAAAGACCGTGAGAGACCGTGAGTGACCGTGAGAGACCGTGAGAGACCGTGAGAGACCGCGAGAGACCGTGAGAGACCGTGAGAGACCGTGAGAGACCGTGAGAGACCGTGAGAGACCGTGAGAGACCTTGAAAGACCGTGA
Organism: Drosophila helvetica; assembly: GCA_963969585.1. Lineage (NCBI taxonomy): Eukaryota > Metazoa > Arthropoda > Insecta > Diptera > Drosophilidae > Drosophila > Drosophila helvetica. Next base: position 58,752,489 of record OZ018402.1, read on the forward strand.
GAGACCGTGAGAGACCGTGAGAGACCGTGAGAGACCGTGAGAGACCGTGAGAGACCGTGAAAGACCGTGAGGAGACCGTGAGGAGACCGTGAGAGACCGTGAGAGACCGTGAGAGACCGTGAGAGACCGTGAGAGTTATCCCTCCCATTAAAATCTTCCCCAAATACATTTAAGACATGGAATTTTTATTGCATTTTTGAATCAGGTGGTTAGGAGACTTTGAGAGGCGCTGGGAGCTGTTGGGAGATGTTGGGAGCCGTTGGGAGACCGTGAGAGACCGTGAGAGTCTGTAAGAGACCGTGAAAGACCGTGAAAGACCGTGAGAGACCGTGAGAGACCGTGAGAGACCGTGAGAGACCGTGAGAGACCGTGAGAGACCGTGAAAGACCTTGAAAGACCGTGAGAGACCGTGAGAGACCGTGAGAGACCGTGAGAGACCGTGAGAGACCGTGAGAGACCGTGAGAGACCGTGAGAGACCGTGAGAGACCGTGAAAGACCTTGAAAGACCGTGAAAGACCGTGAGAGACCGTGAGAGACCGTGAGAGACCGTGAGAGACCGTGAGAGACCGTGAGAGACCGTGAAAGACCGTGAGACACCGTGAGAGACCGTGAAAGACCTTGAAAGACCGTGAGAGACCGTGAGACACCGTGAGAGACCGTGAAAGACCGTGAGAGACCATGAGAGACCGTGAGAGACCGTGAAAGACCGTGAGAGACCGTGAGAGACCGTGAGAGACCGTGAGAGACCGTGAGAGACCGTGAGAGACCGTGAGAGACCGTGAAAGACCTTGAAAGACCGTGAGAGACCGTGAGAGACCGTGAGAGACCGTGAGAGACCGTGAGAGACCGTGAGAGACCGTGAAAGACCGTGAGACACCGTGAGAGACCGTGAAAGACCTTGAAAGACCGTGAGAGACCGTGAGACACCGTGAGAGACCGTGAAAGACCGTGAGAGACCATGAGAGACCGTGAGAGACCGTGAAAGACCGTGAGAGACCGTGAGAGACCGTGAGAGACCGTGAGAGACCGTGAGAGACCGTGAGAGACCGTGAGAGACCGTGAAAGACCTTGAAAGACCGTGAGAGACCGTGAGAGACCGTGAGGAGACCGTGAGAGACCGTGAGAGACCGTGAGAGACCGTGAAAGACCGTGAGACACCGTGAGAGACCGTGAAAGACCGTGAGAGACCATGAGAGACCGTGAGAGACCGTGAAAGACCTTGAAAGACCGTGAGAGACCGTGAGAGACCGTGAGAGACCGTGAGAGACCGTGAGAGACCGTGAAAGACCGTGAGGAGACCGTGAGGAGACCGTGAGGAGACCGTGAGGAGACCGTGAGGAGACCGTGAGGAGACCGTGAGAGACCGTGAGGAGACCGTGAGGAGACCGTGAGAGACCGTGAGAGACCGTGAGAGACCGTGAGAGACCGTGAAAGACCGTGAGACACCGTGAGAGACCGTGAAAGACCGTGAGAGACCATGAAAGACCGTGAGAGACCGTGAGTGACCGTGAGAGACCGTGAGAGACCGTGAGAGACCGCGAGAGACCGTGAGAGACCGTGAGAGTTATCCCTCCCATTAAAATCTTCCCCAAATACATTTAAGACATGGAATTTTTATTGCATTTTTGAATCTTCAAACCCTTCCGACTGTTACGTGATCGATGCTGTCCAGCGGCGACTAGCAACAGCGCCTGCCCCAACAGCCCGGACCGCTGGCACCACACCAGGAGTTGAAGGGACCGTTGTAGGGTCCAAAGCAGGGATCGTAGAAGCCACTGGGTCCACACCCACCGCAGGGGCAGAGGGCGGCAGAGGGATAACACGGCCAGCTGCACATATCTGTAATTCGCTTTTGTCCTGCCAGAAAATATAAAAAAAATATTAAATTTTGTTTCTTATTTTAAAATTTCGAATTTGCTTACTTTGCTTGGAAGAGTTGGAAAAAATGTAAATTTTATTTTGTGTTTTTCACAAAACAGTCCGAAGGGTTGGAGCTCCAAAGATTGAATGAAATAAATATGTTATACCAGCACCTACAAAATGTAGTCCATGCGGAAGCTGATCTCAAGGCCTGCTTTTTGTGGGAAAATATACAAATTTGCAGTACAAAAAAGCTGAGAGCAGGGCCTGAGAGAGCGAGGTTTGAGATTGCGAAAAAATATGACGAAAATGCCAGAAGAGGGGCAGCCACGTTGATGCTTCTCTCTCTGAAATGTAATTTGTAATGTAATGTAATGTAATTTCTACGGCTGTAGGGGGTGTTACGGTCTTAAGAATATTAGCTATACATAAATCGAATGCTTGAAGGCGATTACAAAATTTTGGTTGCCACCAAGCCACATCTATAGACCTCGAAGACGGTTTCCATCCACAGTGAGCCCAAGCAATGGAAAAACCCCGCTGACGAGGGTGATAAAATCGTCGAGGCTTTGTTCTAACACGAGACTCTTGGCAAAGGCTTTAAACGAGTACTAACCACGTCATCAATCGGTATGATACAAGCCTCCCCCCACTTTCCCCTCGTATATTCCCCATTTCGTATTTTTCTCTAATCGTAAAGTTCCCCTAAAAATATAGAACTAAGTAAGCAGCAGCATTTGGAATAGTTTTTGGACCTTAGTTGTAAATTCGAATATTTTCTCATTCGTTTTCCGGCTCTCGTTCAGGCAACAACTAATATTTTTTTTGGTGAAAAAAATTGCGAAAATTATTTAAGTGTGTCAAAATGTGTTTGTGAAAAGTTTCACATGTGTTAAAAATTATTTTTCGTAAATCCTAATTCCAATGATGGCTAAAAGGTGAGTGAGGAGTGAAATTTCTTTGGTATATTAACATGGATCCATTCCATTCCATTCCGCAGTATCTCCACACATGTCAGCCCACCTTTAACTGCACTTCTATCTAGCGGATAGATATAGATACATAGATACACTTTAAAGCATATACATACTTCTTATACACTAATCTACACACTTGCACTCGTATTACACATAATATGCACACTGGACGCACTTGATTTAAACACAAATGGTCGATTAAAAGAACTCTAATAGGAAAGGATACGTGTTTAGCCATAGGATTGGAATTAGGGTAGAACACATCATCATGTACGTGACATAAGACGGTTCTTGGAAGAACACCTGCTACCTACTTGGTGTAAGTCCTCAGGAGATTTACTCCCGACCATCTTGATCGAATTCCACATTTGATTTTACAGGATGAAAGCATTATTGATTTCTACGGATACGGGTTAAGCTATAAAATGGTTGCTGTATGTACCATATCAAGAGAGTTTTTCCCATTTATTAATTAATTATTAATTATTTCGATTAGGTTGAAATAATACACAAACTAATACAAAGGGACTAGCTGGAGTTAGCCAATGCCAGTTGTGTTTAAAAGTTTCCATGTTCGAAGAAAAATTAATAAAATAGATGACTGATTGTTTACACTTAATTCTTTTTTGTGTGTTTTTATTGATTGATTCATAATTCTTGGAATAGTGGGGGGAGGTTGCGCATGTGGCTGAACCGAGAGATTCCTTGCTCCTGAACGGATCATATATTTCCTGAAGAAATGTTGCTGACATTTCCATTTAATTTGACAGCTATTTCATGGCCTAGCTAGTCTTCAAAATAAGGTTTAATTTTTCAATAAAGTAAGGCTCTGCCTTTTCCTTTTCTAAAAAACTAAGTAGCTCTGTTTTTTTGAATTATACATATGGGAAATATCATTTTCCTCAGTCCGTTTCCATTCCTGTTACCGTAAACATCTAAATTTTGTTGTTAAATTTTTCGTTCAATGTAAGTGTGAAAAAAAAACTAAAAATTTTATTAACAAGCTTTTGGGAAAAGCATTCCTGCCAGTAAATTAAAATAAAGTATTACCCAAACTCAAACCAGATCCGGCTCCTATTTCCGGGAAGAAGTTGCGAGTATTCGGCGACAGGATGTGTGAGGGCTGCTGTGGATCCTGCTGCAACCCCTGCTGCGGACCTTGCTGTGGCCCCGCCGCTCCTGCTGCTGCTCCCCCTGCTGCCTCCGCTGCTGCTATCCATGCTGATGTTCCACTTCTTTGGAAAGAAATTCAAGTCCTGCATTCTGGTTCAACCAAAATTATGGATGGAAATGGAAATGGCTCTACACTAAAACCATAACAAGCAAACGTAAAATCCTCAAAAAAAATGTTTCGTTCAGTCTTAGGTTATAAATATAACAAGCAATACAAAATGTAAAAAAAACGATAAATACAATATGTAAAAGGTATTAAATTGTGGGTTTTCTTAAACTATTTTATAGATACAATACCAAAAGGAAAGCTGCAATTTTACCGGGTCTGAATGGTTAAGCGACATTCATTCCTGCGTTCAGTTTGGCCATAGTGCTCCTTCATTCTTATGAAATCATCATCTACATTTACATCTACACATTTACATCTAAAGTCACAGTTCTACACCTACGGTTATCTTCATTTGATCTACATCTACACTCATTCTACATCTATGTATGTAAATTTTGCATAGTATCTCCCCTTTCTTCGTTTATTTTTTTGCTGATAGTATTCTTGGATATAGTTCTTAATATAATTTATTCCTATGGAAGCTGATAATGATGTCATCTTTATGTACAGTCATTCTACATCTGCATGAATTCTACATGCATTCTACATGCATTCTACATTCTATGTAGTTAGTACTTACTTTCTAGCTCCCTTAATGGAACTCTCAGCTTAGCCATCTATAAAAGTAGTTCTTTTACTGCTTTCTCCCTCATGTTATCCAATCTTTTGCCCTGCTATAAGCTCGAGCACAGAGTATATTTCTTAGCAACGGAGGAAGGAATCCTTTTCCTATTTGCCAGCTAAGAGAGTAAGCTGTTTGCATTCCCAATTGATTTATAAGACCCCCTTTCTTCCTCCAGATAGAGAGATAGAGGGAGAGAGAGAGAGAGAGAGAGGGGAAATAGCGCATACAAATTTGTCTATATACGAGTATATAGTATATCCCCGTACTCCTCTCCTCTCGTATTCTTCATCAATTTTATGCACAAAATGCTGCTCTGCTCACCAAAGATACGCGAGTTGCCTTTTCAATTTCCCTGCGTATGCTTACTCAGCGCTCAGTGCTTTCCACGCTAGCCCATACACATGCCCGGCCATTTCCCCCCCACATTTTCCGCCATTTCCTTTGAAGCTCAGACTTCTACTTCAACTCCGACTCGGACTTTGGGCCAGAGGGATTTTTGTTTGCATTTTGTTGGCCCAAGAGACTAATGGTGCATGGCCACCCAGCCCCGCTTGGTCCAGTGTCTGCGGGGTCTGTCCGGTCTGCATTTTTTTCCAATTCAACAGTTAATAAATCCCCAACATGCAGACGATTCGTGCCCGTAGTATCTGTGGCAGAGTGCAGGCCAATGGCCAATTGAAGGGGCGCCCCCCTCGCCCCTCCCTGACTACAGCTACATGCCGTTTAACCCTTGGCTTATTGGCGAAAAATTGCATTGAAGGATTGCATTTTAGAGATTTTATGGCATAGATATTGGGAAAATATTCGATTTGTGTTTATGGATTTCTGTGGAAAATAAAATCCCTAAAGAATCCTCTTTTAATCCAAAATCTGTAATCTTTTAATCCAAAATGAACCCAATTCTACAACATATTTGCTATATTTCCCTGCGGGATTCAATGGGTTAAAACGATTTGTGTAAACCATTTTCCATCCTGCCATTTCCTGGGTAACCAGCTCAATTGACCAAAAAGAAGTTTGCCAACAACTTGAATGGTTTTCCAACTGCATTATGGGTTAGCACTTTTGTGCATAATCAGCAATTTATGTCAATAGCAGTGAAAAAGGCAACCGACAGGACTCTGAGGCCATTGGGGGCATTGCGCATACGCCACGTTAGCCATCGCCATCGCCATTGCAATCTAATTACCAAAAAATGTTAGAGAGCGGAAATGCTAGAGAATCCAAATGCAGATGCAGTTGGCATTTTGCATGGAAAATGGAAAATTGTGCTGTGTTCCGTTCGGGCCTTTCGGCTTCAGGATGTGTGTGACATGGACATGGACATTTTCTCCAGAACACGGAGAGCTCTTGTGTACTTTCCTTTCTGGGGAATGATGTGTGGATCCCATTGTGCGTGCAGATGGCAATTAGTGAAAGTGTTGAGAGTGAAAGCCAATGCCAAGAGTCCCCCATGGAGGGCAGAATCAACTTTGATGGAAGAATGTAGCCTACTTTGCAGGGCGATGTTTGGACAACTTTTCGCCATAAGCACAAACAATTCTTTAAATATTGTCTTAAGCTTACGTTCCCCATGAAAAGCGATGCCCTATCTCTGGCCAACAGCCCCTGGCATTACCATAAGCCCAAGCCAAAGGCAATTAAGACAAACAAAAGGCATTTGGCTGCCGAGCCAAAGCCGACACTGACGATGGAACTACTCGTATTTTGCATATCTGCCAGATAGCCATCCCAAGATGCATATTATAGATATTCAAGCCATGGCTTCCCGCCCCCAGACCCCTACTTCTGTCAATTAGGGTCTCAATTCAGGTCTCATTTGGCCAACACCTTCGCCAGCCATCGTGGTAGCCGTAAGCCTGATACTTTCTTTGGAAATTACTTATCAAAAGGCCATCCATCGAGGCCATCCGCAAGGAGCAATTAATCTTAATTATTATCATAGAATTTCGTATGCAAGACGGCTGGCAAAAGTTCTCCCTTCCACTGTTTTTCGGGGATGTGTTTAAGCCTCTGCTCTTGATGGGTTCCATTCTGTACTGTTTAGAATGTCCTTTCCGTTCCGTTCCTTTCCTTTCCTTTCCTGTCCATGTTCTGTCCTGTCCTGTCCGAGGATTGTCAGCAAATCAGGTGCAAGACGTGATGTGCTTTCGATAAAGTGCACAGCAAAATATAAGGAATACAAAATGTTAGGCCGAGAATGAATGAAGAGGAAACCGAAGTGGGAAATACTCTGTCAGATGGATTTTTGGGCTATTTTCTGTACTGTTTCTATGGAATAATGCAATACCTTTTTTCCGCTGTGAACCGAAACGACTTTTTCTGATCGATTTGGGGCCTAAAAAAAAATTTAACTACACTAGCCAACAAAATTGAACATCTTTTGTCCGCTATTAAAAAAAATTATTTTTTCTAATAGATTTTGGGCTTTTAAAATATTTTTTTAAATTTTGTTTTATGTATTTTTTATTATTTTAAAATATTTTATTTTATTGAAATTTTTAGAGGTTGTCCTTTTTTTCACATAACTTAAGTATCTTAAATCTGTTTGTATTGAACTGAAAATTCTGAAATTCTGAACAGCTGATTAATGCAGCTGTAAATCGGGTCGAAACAATTTGTAGCTTCATCTTAGAGCCTGGAAATAATTAAGCTTTCAAATTCAATTTTTGATAATTTTGTGCGGTATTTTTTTTTTAAGTTTAGACTTTGAAAACTCAGGAAAAGTCGAAAAAAAATTTTTCTTAGGATTTCTTTTTATTTTATGATAGGCACATTAATTGAGCCTCATTTAAGTTATCGCTTTTAAAAATCTATGCATAAACCTAATACTAAGAAATTAAATATGAATAAGGAGAATATAAATATTTCAACTTGAGTAAATAAATTTTAAGGCTCAAGAAAATTCACAAAAAACCTTTTCGGGACTCCAATCGGGTACAAGCCCCTGGCAGCAGCCTTCATACCTTCCAGGAGAGTGTGACGAGAGGGCAGGAAAAAGTAAGGTTGAAAAAAAAGAAGAAAGTTTTAATGCGCTTAGGCGACGAACGATACACGAACGGGGGGCGGGGGGCGGGGAAACTGTGAAACGGTAAACGGATGGATGGTGAACGGTAAGCGGTAAACAAAATCAAAATCAAAACCAAAGCAAACCCACAGACAACGAGGCAACGGACCAGCACTTAAAATCTACTACCGACCGACCGACCTCTCTCCTGCACTTCATAATATCCCCTTCCTACTATCTCCCTTCTCTCCCCCCCATAAAAAAGGACGAATCGGTGCGTGAGGAATTTTTCTAAACGAGAAATAACATAGAAAGAACTCAAGGAGAAGCACGTCTGGGACGAATCGAGGCTCCTTCAAGGAGTACGAGTAGGAGCATAATAATGATGATGATGATGATGATGATGCTGATGATGATGGTTGCTTAAGTCATGTTCAAGGTGTTTCCCCGTAAAGGTTTCGACCCCAAAACGCAACTTGTTAAATATTGAGCAAAATTCCTTGAGACCTTTTTGGTTCATTGGAAAGTTAACTAATTGAAGCAGCTAATGAAGCGCATCCCGATTCTCGGGAAGCTATCAGCTATCATCAAGTGGCATTACAGGGGCTTTGATTTGATTATTTATGACTCTGAGGTATTTGTTTTTCACTGAAACAACCCAAGAAAAAACCCAAAAAAGTGAGTAATACTCTGTTGCTCGTACAATGTTTTCGCAGATGCAGATACAGTTCTGTGTTGCTTGTAATTGGGCGGATCACTGAGGATATAACACTTTGGACAGCGGCACAAGCGATGATAACACGCATACGCAGTGTGGGCTGCAGGAAAGTTAGAGGAAGAACGAAGGCGAGCAGCAGTGCCAAGAGGACTAGGGACTGCCAGAGAGGAGCAGGACTTAAGGAAAGGAGCCGTAGGGGTGCTACAGCGAGGGACGTTATGTGAGTTATATACTCGCTCTCGATCGGTTAGCCGATTTGAAAGATGAAGATATGAGAACTTCAAGTGGGATTATCCTCGTTATGTACTTTGGCATAGTCCGTGGAAAATCAAGATCTATATAGCTGAGATCTTGAACCGAAATAGCCGACTGGAATGAACAAGATTCTTGCACTCGAAATGGAAGATATGTACCTTTGATAGCACTAAAAGCAGAGCTTGCAAATAACCATTAACCGATTTTTCCAGTCTGCAGTCTGCACACTGAGAAAACATACACAAATTAAGCACACACGATCTCTCTCTCCCTCTCTCTGTCTCTCTGTCTCTCTCTCTCTGAGCGAACCCCTTTCTTCGTTTCGCTTGCGCTCTTCCGACTGTTCGGTCCGACTGTTTGGCTCAACCGAGCTAACGAATCGGTCTCTCAATGACAACAGAGAGAGAGAGAGAGAGAGAGAGACACCCCCTACAACACTTTCTTTGGGCGAGAAAGAGAAAAGTAAAAGAGGAGATCAAGATCATATAAATGTTATATAGGAAAAAGAAATCCAAAAGGGTAAATGAATCATTCATACTGAAACACACAGAACTCATAAATGGAGAGTACCATTATCACTGTCACTCACTGCCAGTGAGATCACCCAAATGCTACAATAGTTATAGTTATAGAATATACTGTACAGCTAGAAATGAGTGCAGTGTTTTTGAGTGCAGTGCAGTAGTAGTACAGTACTGTCCAGTAGGAATCATGCAGACCTCCATTAGGAAAGACGGACTCACGCATACATATAAAAAAGGAAAGTTTTGTGCCGAAAGTTTCCGATCAAAGTCACCGAGAGAGCGAACCAAAGAGAACACAACAAAAGTTTTCTGTTCTGAGAAGAACAGCTGTTGAGCGAAAACACTTTTGAGTGTATTGGTTTGCTCACTCCTCATACTCGTACTCCTAGTGTCCCCAGATGATCGATTTTGTTCGGTTACTTGCGAGCTCTGACTCTGACTGAAAGTGTTTGGTGAGGTAGTAAATATACCCGTACTATCTATCAAGTTTAAAGCACATCGATGACACATTTAATTAAATAGAAGGCCATAAACGGGAAATAAAGTGGGCGATAAGAACCAAAACATCAAGATAAGAAAACGATATAAAAAGTCGTGATTTAACACTCGGCGATTCAGTCAATCGCCAGCGGTTTATAGAGCAATGCAGTCCACGTGGATCTGCTGGTGTCTAGTGTTTTTCCTCGGCAAGGGCAGAGGGCAAGGATTAGCAGAAGTTGGAGGGGTAAAGTTTCGAGTGCATTCAGTGAGTGATGGTAACTGGGAAAATTCTAAGAAAAAAACCACTTTCAGGGCAGTAGCGATGTTTTGGTCAATCCGTATAGCCAAAGTCCCAATGATTCCAGTGCCCATGCTATATATACCGCACAGGTGGGCGACCTAGACCCCGCTCAAGTTTCCCGCGATGTGCAGATTGTGAGTCCTGGCTGGACTGTGATCGCCCGTCGCACAAACGGAGAACTCAACTTCTTCCGCGACTGGGCGCAGTACAAGAAGGGATTTGGCAACATCACCGGAGACTTTTTCATAGGCCTGGATAACCTGCATGCCATAACGAAGGCACAGCCCCACGAGCTGTACATCCACCTGGAGGATTTCGAGGGGAGCACCCGATACGCCCAATACGACGACTTCTACATCGACAGTGAAGATGAGTTGTATCGGATGTCAAGGCTGGGAAATTATACAGGGGATGCGGGTGATGGAATGAATTGGAACAGGAACATGAAGTTCACCACCTACGACAGGGACAACGATAACTATGCCTCTGATAACTGCGCAGCCTACGTCATGGGTCCCTGGTGGCACAATGGCTGTACCAGAAGGTGTGTCGGTTGATTTTCCATTTCAACGATTGATTTTAACCTCATAATTGCAGCAACCTTTTCGGCATGTATCTAAACGGCTACTGGACCAGCATGTACCAGAAGGGAGTATTCTGGGCCTATTGGCGCGGCTTTGACTATTCATACAAAGTAATGCAAATGATGCTTCGACCAAAGTGCACTTGCTCTATAAGCCAATAAATGAAATAACAAATTAGTGGAATATACTCCTAATATACTCCTCCTCCTATTAAATACTCCATTCTTTGTTGTGTAATCCCTTCTTGTGTATTCTGTACTAAAATCGATTGATCACAATACATATATGTATATTACGAAATGAAATTTACGGCCAATTGAAACGGAAGTGAGAGCGCAGTCAGAGAGCGCAGCCAGAGAGCGCTGCTGTTAAACTGGCTGTTAAATGAGAGCGAAATCCGCTAGCGCTAACAGACTGTTAAACTGGGTTGCTAACAGCGCTGTTGGTCTGTAACAGCTGTTACCCTGCTCTGTAACAGCTGTTAACCTGAAAAAGCGTGTTAAATCGTCATCAAGTTCAAGTTTAATCTGTAAGAGATATAAATGTGTGCTATGTGGAGCATTTTCATCCATTCAGATTGGCTTCTGCTATCGGTCGATCCATTGTGCACATTATGGGGTTTCCGCTTCTGGAAATAATACCGTATTCATACTCTAATTTCATTTGCGAATCCTATTTCGATGTTCACGAAATAATTGTCCAATATTGGATTTATTTTCAAAAATTATAATAAATTATAATAAATAAAAATTGCATTTACGGCTCAAAAATGAATGATAAATTAGTGGAAAAAACGACTGAAAATGTATTACTTATGTATGTGATTATTCATCGCTTACATCGAGGTCAGCGAGGGGTCATTACAGGCACTACTGTGTCTCAGTAGCCCGGTATTTCGTAGTAGTTTCCGCTTTTGTTCTCCAAAGTAGGGAAACTCACATTCGTCTGCCGTAGTTCCTAGGGTGAACACCACAGACATACAGACATTCCAAATTTGTTGTATGGCGAAATTTTACGGTTTTTTTTAGCTTATATATTATATTTCTTTTTTCGCGATAATTATGGCAGAGAAAAAAGGTTTTCACATTTTCGCAAAGTTCGGCAAGTTTTTTAGCTTGAGAAAAAATGGTAAGCCCTCAGATACATCCATTTATCAGAGCAAACCCCAAAAGATATATATGTATCTGCTGCAGCGATTTGTTGTTGGAGTCGGGCAAGGAATAAATATGCCCAGAATGAGCCATCGGATGCGCAGGAGCAGCCCGGGGACTCCACCTCGAGCTGGTCGAAGATCGGTCCCCTGAGTACGTTCCTGAAGAACTCATTCCAGTCGCTGAAGCCAATTGGAGAAAGGCGGGTCGAATTGTGCAGGGCTGCCACCCAGCTGGACATCAGCAATCACATACTCAAGAAGGTTTTCGAGAAGCCAGACGTCGGAGAGGTCAGCCGTCGCCTCACCGAGCTAATGCGGTCCAACATCGCGCAGAAGGAGCCGCTCGGCTCCGAGACATCGGCCCGGGCATTGGCCAGAAAGTATGTGGCCAGGCTGTTGGAGAGCCATCACAGGCAGGATCATCGCTACCAGAGTACACCCGTGCGAAGGATCGCTCCAGTCGGGCCGGAGACCACGCCCCCAGAAGCCCAATGGGCAAAGGAGCTGAAGGAGCAGCAGCAGCAGCTGAAGCGTTTCAAGCAGCAGCAGAAGCGGTTCAAGCTGCTGCAGCAGCGTCTCAAGAAGCAGCAGCGTCTCAAGCAGCAGCAGCAGCAGCAGCAGACTCCCGAGGATCGGCAGGAGCAGCAGCAGCGACAGACTCCCGGGGATCAGCAGCAGCAGCAGCAGCAGTTTCTCGAGGATCAGCAGCAGCAGATTCCCGCGGACCAGCAGCAGACACCCAACGATCAGCAGGAGATTCCCAGGCATCAAGCTAGCCATATAGAAATAGCCAGCATAAAGCCTGAAATCGAAAGATTCGATCGCACGATGCTGTTCAATCGAAGCGTGGAGAAAACAGCCCACATACCAACCGACTTCAAGCCAATCTCGTATCAGCACGCCTATCACTGGAACCTGAAGAGAGTCCGGACTGCACCGAACTACACGGATGTCCGGATGACCAAGGAGATGAAACTGGAGCTGCAGCGTAAGAAGGAGCTGTTCGAGCCAAAGGATATGAACAAAACGAAAACGCAGCAGCAGAAGCTGCAACTAGAGGATCAACAGAAGTCCCAAGACCAAGAAAAACCGTGGGAACACGACTGTTTTCCATCACAACTCACGGCCCGCGCATTGAAGAGAATTGGAAAGGCCAAGAAAATGAAGGAGTTGAGAGATGGTAAGAGATTTGTTGCAATTGCAGCTGCTATAAGCCTTGCACGTGCTCCCCAGGCTCCAAGTCCGAGACCAGATCGAAAAGGAAGAAGAAAACGCCTGGACTGGAAGCCGCCACTCCAGGGACCTCAGTGGGACCTGCACCGGAAGGACTCCCTCTATGGGGAATGAACAATTCTTCCTCATCAGAAAAACCAAAGGTAGGGATTCATTCTTTAACCTTTGAAATTCCATACATTTCAAGGATTTATTCACAGGCTCAAGATCGTTAAAACTTTGTGATTTTAGATGCTGAATTATCTGACAAGTTCTTCTCGAATTTTATAGAGGAAAATGTTATATAAATGTAACGGTATTTCAAAGAAGAAAGATGGTTTTCTTAGGGGAAAGACAGTTTTCATTTGTGGTGATCTCTAAAGTACCACAATTTTGGGGAGTGTTTCGGGTCACTCCACATGGGGTTTCCATTATGATATGGCCTCAAAGTAGGTCAAAGTTCGTCATTCCTGTAGAGACAACCGCCTTCTGAGAGCTGGCAGGAACGTAGGATTTTTTTTCTGTGAAATTAAAGATATTTCTAGTCCTTAAAAAATATCTGAAAGCCTGAAATGCCGGAAATAAATCCCTCATTGTATTTCAGCTTGAAAATTAAAGTCATCTTTCAGAAAATATGACCTTAAACAGCCCCAAAAGGCAGCCATAAAATTGTCATATCCTGCTGAAATCCTTGTTTGATTTTCAGCCTTTGAGAGCCATTAATAATTTTAATGTTCGCTGATGCGAAAGTTGAGGAACTTATTACCAAAAGCCTTACCCGTCCCCTTCCCCCACCCATAAAAAGGAACCCTCAAGGAAGGCGGGAAGGAGACCGCAAAAAATGTTGGCTAAACAATTAGCAGGACATTTGAGTGTCATGCACCACTTATCCTGTTGTATCCACATCCACAACCCCGAGTCCTTGTCGTAGACACAAGTGCCAGGCCAAGCAAACGTTAGCAAAAATTAATTAAAACTTACCTCAAATGAACTGACAGTCAATTAAAGTTTACGCAAGAGACAGGACACACACACACACACACACAGAGGAGACAGGACGACAACAAGTCAACATCAACATCAGCAGCATTCCCTGTGCCCCAGTCCAGAAGGGGGGCGCAAGGGGAGACTCTTGCTAGCGACCGAATGAAATGTTAAACGCACCATTAAACGCGACCCCAAGAGGGCCGAGCCACCGCCAGAGTTGGCTCGTTTATTGGCCAAAAGCAAACACAAAGGCCAACACACCAAAAGAGCCAGAGCGAGAGAGAGAGGGAGAGGGAGAGGAGAGCGTAGCAAATGCCAAAAATGACAGAACAAAACAGGAGACAGACAGCAAAAACAAAGAAGAACCAAGTCGTCTCAGGGCGAATAAATAATACGAAACAATCTGAAGAGACGAGGATGAGGACGAGAAGGCTACGGCTACGGCTACGGCTACCCTGGCAGGATGCGGATTGTTTGTCTTGGACTTGAACCGGCCAGTCCAGCCACCACACTCTGCAGATACTCGTAGAGGCAGCAGCAAAACAATTAACAATCTCCGTTTGTCGTAATTGACTCAAATGAGTGCAAACAATAAATAAAACAGTAACAGGAGCAGCAGGAGCAGGAGCAGCAGGAGCCTCACGAGCAGTAGCCGAGGCAAACACAGCGGACGACCAGGCCAAGAGTGAAGCTAAACAAAGGCACGCGGCCAGAAAACCTCCGCCAACAACAGCGTTGACAATTCTTTGGCCTAGAGATGAGCCATTGATTGAGGGATATGCCAGATACAATGGAATTTCATAAGGATATACGGAAAATGCCACTGTAGCTGTCTGCTAATGGTAGAGGAATTGTTTAGGTAGAGATTTCGGGAAGGAAAACCCCTGGAAGGGGTAGAAGCAAGAGCTTAAAAAAACAAACTTAAATCTGTTGTAAATTCTTTATAAATTCCCTTTTCCTCTCTAAATTTAGAAGAAGAGAAAATTCCCAGTCACGTTAGCATCTCCCAGCTGTACCCCCCTCCCCCCTGTTTGGTTGCCAACATTCATCCCAGTCCAGGCCAGAGGAGCGTGGCACATTCTCATAGTTTGTTTCTGGCGTTGACCCATAAGCACTCCACCACACACACACATCCCCCCACATGCCCCCCCTCATGCTGCAGCAAAATCAGAGACCGACCCGTACCGCAGCCGTACTGCATTTTTCCTCACTCTTTTGTTGTCATGTCATGCCTTTTGCTTCGATTGTTTGCGCAGCTTGTCAGCATTTCCCCAGCATGTCCCAGTCGCAGTCGCAGTCCCAGTGTCATCCAAGGATCTCCCTTCGCTGTCCTTGCAAGTGGATATCTTTGACTAAGTGCAGGAGGGGGGGGGGGGGGGGGGGATACAGCCATTTCTCTCCCTGGTTTTTTTTTTCTGGTTTCTGTTCCTTCTGCCAGATGTTTGCACTTCAATATTGTATTTTTAATTATTCAAGTTTCGGAGTGGAGCCCGGGCTCCCTTTCGCTTCTGTTTGGGCAGATGAGTATAATGTAGTGTCCTTTATATGGAGTCCTCTCAAGGGTCCAGCAATGAAGTGGACGGATGACAAATGTCAAACACATGGAAAGGCACTTGATCCACAGACAGACAGACAGACAGACAGACAGACAGTGAGAGAGATAGAGAGAGAGAGAGAGACAGAGTGAGGATTTTCTCCATTGTTTAATAAGCTGAAAATGTTAAATATCTTTATAATATGCTCATGACAGGCTGCTCAATCATTTCACCTGCTTGAGAGAGTCATATAAATCAAGGGAAAATTCCATGGAAGCACCGCATTAATTATATAAGATACAAGCCCTTCAAAAGATACAAAAGACCATTCACATGTGATGAAGGCTCTTCATAGGGCGCCCTCAAATGCCATTAGAATTACCATAGAACTCCCCAGCCGCCACTCTGCCACTCTGCCACTCCACTAAATGGAAAATTGAAAAGCTGTGAAAGTGCGTGGAAAAGGCATATTGAAATTGGTAGGAAATGGCAAGGCAGGGGGAAAAGGGATGGCAAATGGGCGGCAGAAAGGGGGAAGATGCTGTCAAAGTTCGCGGCAGAATTTGAGGAAACATTTTCAAAGGATAGGACAGGAGACAGCAGACAGGAGACAGCAGACAGCAGGCTCGCTCCACCAACTACTTGCGAATGCAGTGAGCGCGGTGAGCGGTGAGCGGCGGCATCCTCCCACTGGGCGGCATGTCCTGCAGCCGAAGGAGAGTGTGTTTGCCGCAAATAAATTTGATTTGCATGTGCAAATGAACGTGGAATTGAATTTTCTTATGCATGAAATGTGCGCATAATTGGTCTTTGGCGCCGCACCAACACACACACACAGGCACACACACACACACACACAGGCACAGGCACAGATGCCTCTCTGTGGCAGCCATCAGGCAGCAGGCAGCAGGCCATCCATCGGTGGCGCCTTTCACGCCTAGACAAGTGCCCCATTTTGTGGCAGTAGTCCTTGTACTTCTCGTAATTGCTTATGTATAAATTTAAATGCACAAATAATCACACAAGCAGAACAGATGGAAGAAACGCCCTCTCACCCCCGCCCCCCCAACGCACTTTAATAATAAATTTCATAAATTAATTTTTAAATAAATAAAAAGAAAACAAATATTTAAATAAATAAAGAGATAAATAAATAGTAGATCAAAAACATCGGGAAATCGTACCTGTAGGAGCAATAATTTTAAAAATTAAAATAAAATAAAATTAAAATAATCAAATTTTTACAACAAATCAGAAATAACTCTTATTTATTTATTTATTGTTTTTAATATTTTAATTATAATTTATTATAATATTTATTTGTTTATAATAATTTTTAAATCAAATCTCTTTGTATCTACTTTTCAATACTATATGTATATAAGACCTTAAAGCTCCCAATAAATATCACATATAATATATATTTTTACTATTTTTTTGATTGTTTTTAAGTCATTTTAAACCGTGTTAATTTTTTATATTTATTTAGTTTTATTTTTTTGAATTTCATTTTTTTTTATTTATTTATTTATTATTATTATTATATTTATTTTATTTATTATTTTTTTTATAGATTCTGACGATAAATGGCATGCTCATTTTTAGGGATGAAAAACTCAATCAAAAAACTAAATAAAAATCTATTTAAAACACTCTCTGCATTCACGAATAAACTCACGAGCCATTAGTGGACATTCTCCCGCTTTTATTCGAAATATATTTAAAAGCCTTTTGTGGTATTTTCTGCCAGCTTCCGTTTAAGCGCTTTTGTGGGCGATCATTAGCATTTCTTATGCCGCGGGGGCGAGGGTTGCCTCAAGTTGCGCTTAGCTACTTCCAGGGACTGCCTCCTTCCCCCTTAAGTTCC
This sequence comes from Drosophila helvetica, assembly GCA_963969585.1. Taxonomy (NCBI): domain Eukaryota; kingdom Metazoa; phylum Arthropoda; class Insecta; order Diptera; family Drosophilidae; genus Drosophila; species Drosophila helvetica. Next base: position 58,769,857 of record OZ018402.1, read on the forward strand.
ACTTTTGTTGGAGGATATCAGAGGAGTCTGTCGCCGTTTTCCCTCCACCGCTGCAGCGCCGCAGCGCCGCGGGGCTAATGTGATTTTTATTGGATTTATAAACTTAAGTGTCAACTTCCGTACTTTCAGAAAGATTTGCATTTTAAACCCCACCCAACTTTAGCTTTGGCTTCAGCTTCAGTTTCAGTTTCTTTTTGCGTTCGCTAAGAATTAGCCACATAAATATTCCCGCACGTATTCGAAATACTTTTGTTAAATTTTCCAATCGAGAATGCATTTTCCTCTGCCAGGTCCCTACATTTTGTGCAAATTTTACATCTTACTCTCGAGGGTTCCGGCTCGACAAAGTTTTCCCCCGACAGTTTGTCGAAGTTCGAAAATGTTCGAAAGATGCATTTCCCTTGCTCTCTTTGGACGGGACTGTCTTTTGCAGCCAAAGGAGCTGTGCAGTTCATTTGTCTGCATAATTAAATTAGACATTAAATTAAGGGGGAAATATATATGTAAGTATCCTGCGAATGATAATGAAGGCCGGAAGGATGCTTATTCATTTAATGAGATTTTTTCAAAAGGAAATCTTAAAAGGCAGGGATCGTAAGGATACAACTTTCTTAATAATTTAATTAGAAATAACTCTTAATTTAAAACAAAATTTATTTTCTCATTTTCAATATTAATATCAGAAATAATTTTTATTTTTAGTTTTTATTAAACTAAAAAAAAATTAATTTTCATTTACAACAAAAAACGTTTTTTTTTTATTTTTTTATTATTATAAATAATAAAAAATAATAGCTTTCATTTTTATTTTAATCTTTTATTATGAGATTTTATTATTTTTATTTTTTATTTTTATTTCGAGAATTTATTTTTACATTAAATTTGTATTAAAAAATGTTAAAATAATAATTGGAGCCATTACTTTTTTAATCTCTATAATCTCTGGTAGCCCATTACATTTTAGCCAAAATTGGTTACGAGTTTTAGGCTCTCAGAATTTACATAAGTATTTGGCATATGTCCTTTCAGGACATATGATGTACAAAACGAATAAACTCTCCATGCAAAAATAATAAAAATTTTCTTAATTTTTATATTCTTCTTTTTTATTATTAGAAAAAATGTTTCCATTTAAACCTCAATTTCAATTAGTGGAATCCCCCCTAAACTCTATCAGAAACCATCAAAATCGTGGGGCATCCCATGAGCTAAGCGTCGCGACAGTCGCACATATCATGCGACTTTCACATGGAGAAATTCCATCCAATTTACATGGAAACGGTGGCTGCGCAGAGACAGATAACTGTTTTAATTTAATAAAAACTTTGTGGCAGTCCAGAAGGCACGGGGGAATGCGCCTGAAAGCAAACTACGAGTCAATGCATTTTCACTTCCATATCTATCTATGTATCTCTGCGTTTTTTCCCACTCGTATCTCTATCTCCCACTCCCACTCTCTCTCTCTCTCTCTGTCCCTGTCGTTTCTGGCTCTTCAATTAGCGTAATTAATTCTGCTTTTTGAGTGTGTGCGAAAAATGACAAAAATGACCAACGCAATGGGAATGCTGCTGCTGCTGCTGCTGCAGCTCTGTGCACGAAAGAGAGAGGCAGGAAATCAGGGGAAAATCCCTCTCTCTCTCTCTCTGTGTGTGTGTGTTTGTATAACCGGTGGCAGTGGCAGCATCCCAGTGGCCTGAAAGAACGCATGAGACACGTGACATTCCATTCCATTCCAGCCAAAGTTCGTTACGTGGAAAGGAGTAGGTCAGAGGACGAGTGGGGGCACGGGGGCACACACTCGTACTCGAACTCGTAACACGAATGTTGCAACAACAATCGCTTTTATCGGAAATCGAATATGTGTGACGGATTCTCGCATAAGCGAATCAACAGATTGTGGATACATTTTCGAGATTTGAAGGATGATTGTGGAAATTGAGTGCAATTTTTGATAAATAATTAATTGAATAAATTAAAAAAAAACAGAATAGGCCTTAATAAATCCCCACACAGAGGGTTGTTGAAATCGGAGTTAAGCTCTTGAAAGAGTTTAAAATAAATACATTTCATATATGTATATTTTATACATAAAATTTAAAATATTTAATATATTATTTAAATATTATTTAAAATATATATAAATATTTTATATTTAATATAAATGTATTTCTCATACAAATTCAATTAAAAAATTAAATATTTCATACCTATATTAAATATATTTCCTAAAAATGTAATATATTATATTTATTTTTTTTATTTTGATTCAATATGAATTCTATTTATTTTCATTGTTTGTACTTAAAAAAAAAAAAAGAATATTTAATTTAAATTTGGGTGAGTTTCTGTTTACTAGGCCTTTTTTCTCCAAGTGTGGTCCTGAAGGGCTTTAATTTAAATCTTTGTTTTATAGATTTATTTAGGTTTTTCTTCTCATCTGCATTGGATGTGTCTTTAACCAGGTAAAACCCTCTGCAAGGGGGTGCAGAATAATAGTAAAATGAGCAGAAAGTACACGAATGCCCTGTCCTGAATGGGTGAAAGGTAAGAGAATAATCTCCCCCCTCAATGGCTAAAAGGTGGAATAATGAACCCTGCTGAATGGCTAAAAGCCAGTCTCAATTTGGCAATTTAGAATTGTTGGTTGTGTGGTCTGTTTGTGGTCGACATGGGAACGTGTCTGGAATTGAACTCGTATTTTGTGTTTTGTGTTTTGTGTTTTTTTAAATGAAATCAAAGCGAGTGAATGAACGGATGAATGCGGCAATCGAGTTTGAAGCTGGAAATGGAGCCCGGATAAGGGGAGGGGATGATGTGAGGAGAGGATGAAAGGATGTGTTGTGTGTGCTTGGGGAAAGTGCATAAAGTTTATCGGGCATTAACTGCAGTTTCCAATCCACATTCGCACGCGTATTCCCGCACAAGTTTTGGTCGAGTTACGACTTACTTGTAGCCCTGTACTCCTGAAGGACTGAAGTCCTGCAGTCCTGTAGTCCTGCCTGTGCTCATTGCTCACTTAGGTCCGTACTTACTTACTCACGCCTTCTTCGGTGGCCAACGAGGCGTTTAGCCGAGGATTTTCAGCCGAGTTCTGGAGTGCACACACACACGGAGGCGGAGAGAGCCAAAGAGTGGGTTGTGGGCGGGCATCTGTGAGCTGTATTTAAAGTTTGCTTAAAGTTTTTAATTTAAATTGAAATGCTTGTGCCGAAGCGAAACGGTTGAGGCCTGGCCGACACCTTGATTGACGCAATGAATGATTGCCAGGATGCTGGCTGCTGCTGGAGGTGGCCCAAAAAGTTCTGGCTTTGGATTTATGCACCTGACACTTTCCAGCCAATAAATTGCGCCTCCGATTGGGTCCACAGCCAGCAGATTCTTTGCCTTCGACTGCGAGAAATAATGGCAACTGAATGGTGCCGCAGACATTTCGTTTTAAGTCACTTAGAGTGGGAATCTATAAGAAAAGCAGTGATGGGAATAATAATTTAGCTAGGAATTATCTCGTATTAAACGTCACAGAAATTACCCCAAAATTTTGCATTAAGACATAACACACATCGAAGATCTGTCTGATCTGAAGCCGACTCCTTCAGGCGAAGCAGCTGGATCTGTTGCGAAAAAAACCATATTTAAATAGGGAAAACTATGCTCATGGAAGCATACCACAGAATTACTTCTACAACGAACCGGTTGGTGCCTTGGTACCCTTTTTTGGGATCAGCTCCTCGTTGGCGATCTCAAACTGTCCGTCGCTCTTCTTCAGAATGCCCCACTCCAAGCCCTTCTCCAGGGATATCTCCACTGCTTCGCTCAGGTGTTCCACATCCCTCCAGCGGGGATTCTTCAGGATGGACATCTCCAAGACGATTTCCTTCTTGGAGGCCTGGCCCACACTTTGGATATAATCCACAACATCCTCGGCCATCGACTGGCAGATGCGAATGCGACTTGTCGTGTTCTCGAGACTCATTTTTCACTAATTTACAATAATTTCTCTTACAAATAATTTTAAACTACACCAGAGATTTTTTGTTTGCGACTAGAAAATGGATTATATTGCCAGTGGAAATTGACTACAAATGAACAGAAAACTAGATGAGGAAAATGAGCATTGAAAAGCAACGAAATCGAGTGTCAAAAATCAACCTCAGATGGGCCAAGTTTTCAGCTAAAACATCTTCTTGGCCTCCGTTTGAGGTAAATTTTCTTGAATTGATTTCTCAATTCCCGCAACAAGAACCACTTGAAAGTTTCTGTTTACAGTGGCTGCTATTCCCCATTTCCCATTTCCCAATCCCCATTCGAGTTTCCCTTTTGTTGTTTCTGCTGTAAGTGGGGTGGTCCCTGCCTCGGAGACTGGGACCTCCTCCATGGGAACTCCCCAGCGAGGAGAGGGAGCTGCTGCAGTGGAGCGCCCAGCCATGTGTGAATGTTGTTTTATTTTATTTTCTGTGGATGTTTTTCTAGTTTTCTAGCTTTGAAAAAAGTTTGCAATGATGCCCTTTACAATGGGGGTATTCTTGTGTCTGTAAGCCAGCTGGAAATATTTGTTCGTTGAATTTTTAGAGGGTATTCCGCACTTTGCTTAGATCTTGCTTTTCCTGCTCTGAAAGGTTTTTGCTGACATTTGTTTTAATTGTTGTCTTAATTTTAGTTTATTTTCCATTAAATTTCAATTAAAATTCGGTATTGATCTTCCCATGATTATAGCCACAAGACAAACCTTTAAAGTATTGGGCCAACCCCTGACCCATTGACCCGCAATCAATTCGTTTGCATAGAGGCGATCTCTCAGCAACAACGCCCACATCTTCCGCGCAGACAAAAGAGGAGACACTGCGGATCGAAGTTACAGCCGAAACAAGACGTGATTTATCGGCCAGGCCAAGACACACACGAAGGCAAGGCGGGCTTTCGGCTGGAGCTCGTTTCGGGCCAACCTTTTGTAATGATAGCCGCTGGCCAAAAGAGAGCCCCATAATTGCTGCTGGCTGAGGCTGTGGCTGTGGCTGTGGCTGGCTCTGAGGCTCTGCTCGAACTTTGACTTGCAGATGGGTCCGCTCTCCGTCTCCCTCTCCGTTGGGGCCTTTGTTTGCAGCAGGGACTGCGTTTGGCTTATTGAAATGGCCCCTAATGAATGGCTTTTGGCACGAACGAAGCTGCAGCAATGAGTTGTGTGACAGACAGACAGACAGACAGACAGCCAGACAGCCGGACAGGTGGGTCTATCTTTTGTGGGAGTAAAGGCAGAGATTTCCATATCTGAGAACCTTTGTTGCCTGCCTGTTGCATAGATCCTCTGAAACCTTTGCCTTGCAGATCATAAATCTCCTTTTTGAGCAAATGTTTTGCATTTCTTTAACAGGAGTTCTCAACTGCGGTCAATGGCTTCTTTGCCCTGGAAAAAATAGCTATGTTTATTTATAATATCTCACTATGATGGGGGGGGGGGCCCTCCTTCACACCAAGGGGAAGTCGAAGTCCTGCCATGTCTCAACAAACACACACAAATCATTTCTCAATCACGCCGTCAGCGAGGGAGGAAGGGGGAGAGAGAGCTCCGACAATTTGCAACGCGCGGACACGCATTGCCCTCCCCGCTCCCAGCCCCGCCCCGCCCCGCCCCGCCCTTTGGCCGCCTTTCATTACATATTTATTTTCATGTTTATTTATTTTCCGTTTGGCTTTTTGCCCCACTCCCCTCTACCCTCCCCCCTGTTAAGGTCCATCCATACTTAATGCGGATTTAAAATGCGTGCTCATGCAATTTCTCACACAAATCCTTTTATTGCACATTTGGCTTATGCCTTGCCGGGGGTTTACGTACCAATTTCGTACGCCTTGGCATGCCATGCCATGCCACGCCCCCCTATCTGGACCAGCCAACGCTTGAGGGCCAACAGCCAGCCGCCTACTTTATTGGTCACATAACAAAAGATTACAACCCACAGAGAGAAACACACACACACAGACTGGAAAGGAGAGCAGGAAAAGCGAGCAAAAGCGGAAGCCCCAAATTCGTTTCGGACCTTGTCCGTACTCCCACTCCTCCTCGCCCCCCCCCCCCCCCCCCCACTGCCTGCGCCTCCTCCCTGCTGATAGGAATCTTTATGTCTACGTGGTTATAAAAATATGATGAGAATTTTATTTATATAATATTACAATTTTTTTGTTTGGTTTTCTCTCTTTTTGCTAGCATTTTGGTTTGCGGTTTGTTGATTGTGCGGGGGATTTTACTGCCGGGTCCCGAGTGCGGGTGACAAAATGTTCGTTCCAATTTAATACTGAGTCGAAAATTAGAGAAAACTATATACTGTATATGGATCCTTGTCCTTGACTTCTGGGGAAGAGCGAACAAGTTTTTCCATAGCCAAAAATGAAGCGGTAGAACCTAATGAAACAGAAACATGGGAAAGAGTATGCTCTTTTTTTTTTGAGTGCAATAAATGGTATCTTCTAGTATGTGTAGTATTTTTGCTGGTATATTTTTCTCAAATTTGTACGCACATTTTTTTTTAGCATTTTCTGGTATCGTCCTTTATTTTGTAGTCTCTCTTGGTACATATATTATTCTGGTATATTTTGTTTTTTTTCGTAGTATTTTTATGCACGTTTTTTTTAGTGTTTTATAGTATTTTTCTAATAGTTTCAGGTAATTGTCTAGTATTTTAATAGTTCTTTTGCTGGTATCTGTTCTAGCATGTCTAGTATTATATTTATAGTATTTTTTTCTTTTTCTGGTATGTCATGTAATTTTCGTAGTATTTTTATGCAATGTTTTCTAGTATTTTCTGATAGTATTTAATAGTAGTAGTAATAGTATTTTAATAGTTCTTTTGCTATTATCTGTTTTAGCATGTCTAGTATTATTTATGGTATTTTATAGTATTTTTTCTTTTTGTTTTTCTTAGTATTTTCTGGTGTTTTCCAATATTTTTTAGTTCTTCTTGGTACATACATTATTCTGGTATGTCATATTTAATGGTAGTGGTAATAGTATTTTAATAGTAGTTTTTCTGACATCTGTTATAGCGTGTCTAGTATTATTTATGGTATTTTATAGTATTTTTGTTTAGTGACTTGTAGTTTTCTAGTATTTTTATGATATTTTTTTCTGCTATCTTTTCAAGTATTGATATTCTTCCCTTTAAAAATAAATAAACTTGTTTTTCAACTAATATATGTACTCATTTGCCTTGTCTCTTTTAGGATCCTTCCTCAAGGACACTCACTTGTAAGATGTAATGCCGTTAGCCTGGATTTATGAATGTGGTAAGTGGGATTATTACTGTAGTTGAGGGCTTGCCTGTGAAAGACTATATAAAATTGCCCCATTTAACGATAATATGACAGCTGAAACTCCTGACAGTTGACTTTTGCCGCTGGCCAGAGCACTTTATTCCGAGCTTCCACCAGCCAAGGAAACCTGATTGGCCAGCTGGAAAACTCTGAAAAATCAGGCAGCTGGAAAAAAGAAATGTTTAATAAATTAAACGAAAAAAAGGAAAGGAAAGCAAAGGAAACAAGCAAATGTCGACAGCACAATGTTCATGAAAATTTCAAAGCGACGATAGACAGCGCTGAGAGCGAGAGTTTTCCTCGCTGCATAGCAACTCCCTTGCAGCTTCTGTCCATGTGGCAGGGGAAGCTGCAGCATGTGCATAGAATGTTGATGGAGCGATGAGGGGGGGCGCGCAGGGGGGAAGCTACCATCCATGCAGCGGAAAGAGCTCTTCAAATATTCAAAAGTCATTCCATTACTAAAATGACTTGAAAATGTTTTTGCCGCTCGCTGCAGCGAGCTGCGGAGTGAAACACAAGCGAAAGAGCATTGAATTCTTGTCTTTATTTTATTATTTTCCCCCCTGCTGCTGCTGCTGACTGTTGCCCGCCTTCTCCTGCCTTCTGCTGGCTTCTGCTTTTGGTGTAAAAATTCAATGACATTTCTTTTGTAGTGAATTCGCTGGAGCTGCTGCTGACTCCACTGCGATTTCAGTATATGTTTGGCTGCTTGGCCCCGACTGCAGAGCAGTTCATACCGAATATTCTGGCAGCCTGACAGTCTGGGGCATTGGCTGGGCTCGGATGGCTCCAAGGGAGCTGCAGCAGCCCCAAACGAGGCGCCAGTTGGACGCCGAATGGAGGCCAAGAAGATGTTTTATCTGAAAGCTTGATGAGATGCATTTGGCCTATCCGTTGGGAGTAGTTGAAGGACCTTTTCGAATGGGATCTGAGGTAGTGTTTTCGTTGCTTTTCAATGCTCATTTTCCTCATCTAGTTTTCTGTTCATTTGCAGTCAATTTCCAGTGGCAATCTATTCCATTTTCTAGTCGCAAACAAAAAATTTCTTGTGTAGTTTAAAATTATTTGTAAGATAAATTATTGTAAATTAGTGAAAAATGAGTCTCGAGAACACCACAAGTCGCATTCGCATCTGCCAGTCGATGGCCGAGGATGTTGTGGCATATATCCAAAGTGTGGGCAAGGCCTCCAAGAAGGACATCGTCTTGGAGATGTCCATCCTGAAGAATCCCCGCTGGAGCGATGTGGTACACCTGAGCGAAGCAGTGGAGATATCCTTGGAGAAGGGCTTGGAGTGGGGCATTCTGAAGAAGAGCGACGGACAGTTTGAGATCGCCAACGAGGAGCTGATCCCAAAATAGGGTGCCAAGGCACCAGCCAGTTCGTTGTGAGTGTAATTCTTTGGTATGTTTCTGGAAGGTAACAGAAATAGTTTTCCCTATTTAAATATTGTATTTATCTTTAGGAACAGATAAATCCTTTGTAACAGATCCAACAGTTCCGCCCGGAGGGGGTCTGCCCCAGATTAGACCGATTTTCGATGTGTGACATATCTTTAATGCAAAATGTATGGGTAATACCTACAACGGATCGTTTCAATGAATAGTAAAAATATATTTAATACGAGAGCGAAGGATAATAAAATGTGCAACACAATTTCTTGGTTAAACTGATTCAGGAGTATTTTACTGGTATTTTTTAGGGATTAGATAATAATGCTATGATTGTGTCCAGTCTTATTGTAGTTTCTCAAGTATTTCTTATGGCTTTATAAGTAATTTCCATCAGTTTTGGTATTTTCTAGTATTTGTATGGTATTTTAACAGTATTTTTTTAGTATTTTTTATTTAAACTCATCTCCTGATTTATAGCTGATGTCTTCAGCTGATTTATAGTATTTTTATTAGTATTTTCTGGTATTTTTCCATTCTTAGTGCCTACAAACTCTTCTTCTCTCGCAGGCCTCGAATTCAGACGTAATACCGATTGAGTTTCAAACAAAATTTGTTTTCGCTCTCTTGAGTATTTCGTTGAACAAACGCAACCAAGAATTTGTTGAAGGACCTTGCGGCTCCTGTTGCTTCAGCAAAACAACGGCCTGGACTAGAGTAGGGTCCTGGAGTACAAGTTTTGTGTTGTCCGTCCCTGAAAGTGCGGTAATTGATGTCAGAATGTCAATTACCCAAAATGTGCTTAAAACACTTTGGGTTCGAGTTCCGAGCGGGCGAAATGGCACTCAAGGAGTGCCCAAAGGAGCCTGACAGGAGCCAGAAGGATGGGAAACAATGCCAAAATCGATGGCCTGGCCCCGAAAGTGTTTAATTGGCTTTGTGTGAGCCGCACATAAAAATACTTGCACTTACCGTCCAGTAAAATTTTCCAAAACTTAAATTTGCATATCGTAGCCGACTCCCGACTCCCCCCCCCCGCCCCTTGCTCTCCTCGCTTTTTGTCAGGACTTGAAAATGAAAAACGACAAGGACAAAAGCCTAAATTGCAGTCCACAGTGAAAATAAAGCAAAAAAAATAAAAAATAAAAAAAGGATAAGAAAAAACATTGAAAGACCTTCCTCTCCAGCAAGAGAAGAATTTTCCTTCGAATGCGTTTCGCACAAACGGAATGGTCTTTCAATTTCATTTTTCATTTTCCTGAATTCATTAGACGTAATTACGTAATCACAAAAGGATCCGGAGAGAGTCCAGGGATCCAGAGTCCCAGTCCAGGCATTCCCTTTGTTCCATGCCTCCCACTCGAAAGGCATTCATTCCCTCCGTCCGTCCGTTCGTTCGTTCCTTGGCTTTGGGCCATTGAAATCGGAATATTTAATTGATTAGGAAATGAGTTTGAGCCGTCGCGATTGCAGGCAGGCATCCAGGCATCCAGGCAGCCAGCCATCCAGGCATTCGTCCTCCTTGAGGATGAAAAGTTTGCTTTTGTGGCTTTCGAGATATATGCACGTTCCGGACTGGCTTGGAGAGTGGCATTCAGGCAGATGAATAATTAGCAGATCGTACGCATGGGCTTTTGAGTTCTTCTTTCAATCAGAAAGGGATGAATGACTGAAGGCGGCCACACCAGCCATTCCTCCCAGATATCTATGGATCTATATCGAGAGTATATCTAATCATCGCAAATTGTGCAGTAACAGACCGCAGCATTGGGCTCTGTGGCTCTGCGGGTCTGTGGGTCGCCTTGGGGAGGTTAAGCAAGTGTCATATAAAATGCTCGTAACATTTCATGGGGCCATGAAAAACACACACAATAATCTCATTCCCCTCTCTCAGTCGCTCTGCATCTCAGTCTCTCTGTCTCTCTGTCTCTCAGTCTCTCAGTCTCTCAGTCTCTCAGTCTCTCTGTCTCTCAGTCGCTCTGTCTCTCAGTCTCTGCGGATTTGTTTACGCACACCATAAGAAACACTTTTAACTTGCACGCAGGACAAGTCCTTGTCACGCAGGACTCCACCGCTCTCAACACTTATACAAATTGCCTACTAAACAATTTATCTCAATTCTCCACAAACAACAACAAAAACAGAACAACAAAAATAAGGAAAAAAGGAAAATCAATTCCAATTTTCCTAGCGCAACACTGGCCCGTAATCAAATATAATTTTTAACTATTTACGAGTACATTGGCATACATTTCCCATATAAATTATTAACATTAATGCCCCGCACGGGTCACGGAGAGTGCCTCTCCGCCCCTCCGCCCCACCGCCTCTCCGCCACTCGACACTACAATGCCGACGATGCCACTAGGAGGCAGGGAATAAATAATGCGAACCCATAAGCGAAATGAAAGTGCCTCAAACACAAGCCCCACCCCAACGCCCCCATCGCCCCCATCGCCCAGTAATTGAGTGATCATAAATATGTGAGCATCGGCTTTGCCAATACTCGTCGCACTCTGGGCTTTTCCTTTGTTGGGGGAGGATTCTTCCCACCCCTAGCCCTCTTTTCTAATGTAAGTCGTAGAAAAAGATTAGCTTCGGCCTAATGTGGGGGTGGAGTGGAGTGGAGTCTCTCTCTTGGCGCTGCAGAATACAGAGATATTAATGGGTATATCCCCTCCCTGGGCTGTGTTCCTCCCAAAGAAACAAAAGTCAACACTTGGCCCGGCCCCCGCCTGCATAAATATTCCAGACGCCAGTTTCTGGCAGCAGGACAACTTTTGTCGCAGTTTTTATGCGGTTCGTGATTTTTGCCATTTTCGGGGCCCAGCAGTTTTTGTGGCTCTGATTTCCAGGGATTATTTCAGAGGATAGTTTAGATACAAGTGTGCTTCATCTATGCTTTAAATTAAATTGATTTCATAAAGAATTAAATGCATTTATAAGGAAATTTAATTTGGCAGAGCAATTTCTGGGAAGATATCACAAAGCTCAAAATTTTAAGATTATGTCCAAGGATTATGCTATAATTTAAACGATTTTAATAAACATGTAAATTGCTTCTATAAGTAAATGAAATTGTTGATTTTTGTAGAGGGATTCTTAAGAAAATTTCTCTTAAATTCCATCTGAAATGCAATGCTTTTCTGCAGGCAATTTTCAGGAATATTTCCAAGCGGATTTCTCGCAGATAATTGTTGATTTATTTGGAGGGATATAATAAACAAATAAATAGCTTTTATTAGTAAATCAAGTTTTGAGGAAATTTCCCCTGAATTCCACCTGAAATGAAGTGCTTTTCTGCAGGCAAGGGAATCTCTCGCAGGTACTTGTAGGCTTATGCTAGGCATATAAATTACTTCTTTTAGCAAGAATATTCTACTTAAATTCCACCTCAAATGCAGTGCTTTCTGTCGCATTTTAAAACAAAAACTTTCCCAAGCCTGAACCCTGAGACTCGAACATCTAGTTAGTCTTAGACACATCCAAAAATACTCAAAAGACAGACACGATTCTCCATCGAGACTGCAATTAATTATGGAATCAATAAATAAATTTAAATACACAAAGACGTCGGTTGAGTTTGCCCTTTTTCCCACCTTTCACTGAAAAGTTATTCCCCCCAAATATTTCCCGAATCGAAAACTTTCAGCATTTCCATTTTACATGGATTTTTGCTTCCTCTGGATGTGGCTGGGTATGTGGCAACATTCTTAATGCAGTTTCCTTGTTATCTGCCTGCATTTGAATGCCGACGACTGTCTGGGAGGTTTGCGGCATGCAATGCATGTGGCATGTGGCATGGGGCAGGCGGCGGGCGGCGGGCGGCAGGCGGCTCTACCTCCAGGCAATTAGTCAAATTTCATTGGGCTTGACTTGGCTTTCGGCGTTTGTTTTTATTTTATTTGTTGATTTTATTTAATATTCAGGCAAGTGGAAGGGGCAACCAATTCGAAGACCGGTTTAACGCGGCCCATGACCTGACCTTTCCCTTCCCCCTGTCCCCTTCCCCTTCCTTTTGGGCCTACTCGTGCGTTACGTATCTAAATCTTAATTGTTGGAAACCCTTTTCTTTTGTTGTTGTTGGAGTGGGGGATAAGGATAACTGCCTACAAATCGCTGAGAGAATATCTCCGAAAAGAGTGTGTGTCTGCAGGTGATGAAAGCAATATGTTTCCATCTGTTCAGCGTCTGTGGGGTCCCTCCTTGTGTTGATTTTCCTCAAGTGTTTGTGCACTCTCGTGGCACATCCGTAACGCTGCAGCGCTGGGTGAGGGGGGGAGGGAGAGGCAACGCTGAGGTCAGGTAAAAGGGTTTAATTGGTCATGGGTCAGCATTTGTAGGGCCCTTGTTCGGTGGTCTGGGGTGGGGGTGTATCGATTCGCTTTGGTTTCTTATGGGCATAATGAAAAGTTATGTGATAATTTCTGGCTACTCATCATCGGAGCGTTTCGGGGGTGCTTTCCCCTTTATTCTTAATTCTTTTGATTTTCTGTTTATTTTGTGGGTATAATTATGGCGAGAGGAAAGGGTTCCACACAAGTGGGGGATTTACGAGGCACTCAGATATTTTTAAGGGGATTTAAAATGAATTTGGAAATAATGTAATAACAGAAAATGTTGATTAGTTCTTTTTTCTTGTGGCTGTGGGCTTACAGGGAAATTTATTGATTTATTTCGTGTAATATTTTGTTGCAGAAAAATGCACAGAAATTGAATTATAATAAACATAATCCGATTGAGGCATTCAGCCGAATGTGGCATGTGTGTTATTTTGATGGAGGAATCAAGCCACCAATCGACAGCTTTAAAACAGCAATTGCCACACATTTGTAGCTGTTGTTGCTGCCGCTGCTGCTGCTGCTGTTGCACATCCTGCAGCCCTATGAACAATTATGTGTTTGCATTGGCAGGAGCCAGCAGTCGGGCTATCTGAGGGCCAGCAGGAGCCGCCCGTAGAGCGGGGCCAAAGTGCACTCGATCGAAAAGTTTTCATTATGTTCCATGCCACGTAACCGTTCGTTGCCGCTGCCGCTGCTGCTGCCACGGATCCCTTGGTCCCTGTCCATGGGGGCGGAGAGAGTGAGAGAGGCTATCAACGCTTCAGTTCATTTATTTGCGGAATATACGAGTGGATGTGTATCGTGTATCGTGTGGCATGCCCCTGGATCTGCCACTGGATGCGCGTGGGCGTGTGTCTGTGTCCGTGTCTGCGTCTGCCATTCAGTCAACTATTTAGCACTTGCACAGTGGGGTAAATTGTCCTACGCACAGAGCCATGAAATTGAATTGCCATCGTCCATAGTCCACCGAAAAAGAAGAATGCCAGCCAGAAAAATGCTGAAAAATGCTGAAAAATTGTGGGAAAAAATAGAGGAAAATGTGGGGTAAAGAAAGAAGGAATACCCTGGATTTATAGATATTTTTTGGTGGTACTTTTTGATATTCCTATACTCAAAAAAAACCCTACATACATATATGTATTTCCCATTGCACTTACCAACCCCCCCAGCTGCCAGCTAAGCCTCTCTCAAGCCTTTTCAATTTACAGGGTATAAATAAAAAAATAAAAAAAAGCAACCATTCATCCGTCCATTCATTCATTCATTGATTCATTCATTGTAGGGGGCATAAAGCCAGCTATTAGGCGCGTCATTTGTAAGCCGATTAAAAAAAAAGAAAATAACAGAAACCGAAACAGAAACAGCAACAAGGCTTCGATTCTGCTGCTGCTACTGTTCACATTTCAAGGATAATTATTACAATTATTTAAGCGTGTCGAAAAGGAGTGTTACAATCCGTTTTCCATTTTCTGAATGTCCTTTCAATCAGTGCATGGCTCTCCCCCTCTCTCTCTCTCTCTCTCTATTTCTGTGACTGTGCTGGCCAGGGCCTAAATGACATTTGCATTATGACCACAAAACTGGGCCAAACGATTTTCATAATTATTCCATAAATTGAAAATTTATTTTCAATATGCCCTGATTTTTGGTATAATTTTTGTTCAATGTTTTACTCATTTATATGTATGTATGTATGTGTGGGGGCCGTCAAGGTCTTAAATCAGATGTCGAGGGTTAAAGGAAGTGCGAATTTCTGATTCGGATTTGGATTATCGTGGGGCAAGGCCAGCGAAGGGGAAATTAATAGAGGCTCCCCACAAAGTATTTTTTTATTTTATTTTTTTTTTTAATTTTCTAATTACATATTTTCGTATCCAAATAATGCCGTAATTTCCCCATTAATAGGAAAATCGAACACTCTAAGGCCCTGAGAAAATCACAGACCTTTAAGCTAATTTCCTACGATTGTGGCACCACAAAAGAAAATCCCAGAGAATTCCCCTAGCCCCACATTCGGTGGCGGTTCGTGTTGGCGTTAATAGGCTTACTTCTAATGACGAAAACATAAATCGAATGGATGCCAAAAATATGTTAAGAGATTGATTTTGATGCTGTGCGATTGGAATGGAAAGCGCGTTGACTTTTGTCCACTTTTTATCGCACTTTCTATCCCTCATACCGGTCGGAGACCCCCAGCATCGCATCGCTTGCATTTCTCCAAGCAGACAAATCTTAAGCGCATTAGAAATAAATTGAAATGTGGTCGGAGGTAAAGATTCCGAGCAGTTAGATACCCACACCCCTACCCCCACCCCCACCATGCCATGCAGGTTTTGCTTTTGGGAAACACTTCAAATATCTAGATTCTAGATCTTGAAGTGTCCAAGGAACAGAACGGACATGGCTGCACCTCCATCTATTATATTTCTATTCTTCCTGTCTATTAGATGCATTATTCAGTGTTTATTACACTATTTTACGATACGCTGAATCCAAAAATAAAGTCCAAAGTTGGGAAAGTAAAACAGTTTCCAAGATTTTGCTGGTTTTTCATATTTTACATTGTGAAACTAAATTGTTTTTCTTCCTTTCCAGTGGACGAATTTCAATAAAATTGTGTAAACTGAATTTAATTGAATTTCCTATCAACCAGATTTAGAATTATTTGTTATCCGATCATCGCCTTTAACGCTGTTGATGAATAAATCGTACATTTTATTTCAATTTTTTTAAATTCGAATAAAATTTGAAGTCAGTTTTCTTCCTTTAAATAGATCTTTTGAAGGGGAAAGACCTGTTGAATGCTAAAGAAGATTTCAAAAGATTGAATGGAACAGGAAATTTGAATAATTGGCTTTGGAGGATATATGTACATATGTACGCATATGGGATGGGAATAGAAATAAATTCGAATCGGAGTGAATTTTCAATTCCCAGAAATATGAACACTTTTCCTTTGTGTCTTTGGGGAGTTTTTCTATTTTTCTATTTTTTACTCAAAATATTGCATTGAGAATATTGCAAACAAAAATGTAGCAATCATGTGGAGGATTCATGTTCAGCAACATGCTGGGAATTTCAAAGTATTACCCCTCCATATGACTCATGCTGAGAGACACTCAGTTGCTAGCAGCATACCCCTTAATGTTGAGCAACAGTCAATCGCTAGCAGCATACCCCTTAATGTTGAGCAACAGTCAATCGCTAGCAGCAAGCCCCTTAATGTTGAGCAACAAAAGTGCATCAAAAACTTTAAAGCACTCAAAAGCTGCTAGCAGCATTTACAATTTGTTGCTGGCAACAAAAAAGACAATTTGGCAGATGGAATCATTTATATATACATATATAGATCTATTAATAATTGTGATCTATCCAGAAAAACAACGCCAATTCGGCAACTCTGCCGCCACAATATATTAAATCTGGGAATGGCTGGGAAATCTAGTTTTTAATTGGGTTTGAAATGGCATTAATTCAGTGATGAGTTCCTTTTAATACGTTTATTGGCGTTTATTGAATTGATTTTTATTAAATAGACATGGCTTGACATATGTTGATATGTTTTAGATTCTGGCAGCATCTAGTAACATCCTATACTAATGTTGATAGCAGCATGCTAGGAAACATTGAATTACCCCTCCTTAAGATTCATGCTGAGAAACACTTTGCGTGCAGAAAATGTTGAGCAACACTTACTTAGGAAACATTGAATTACCCCTCCATAAGATTCATGCTGAGAAACAATTTGCATTCAACAAATGTTGAGCAACACTCACCTAGGAAACAGTGAATTACCCCTCCATAAGATTCATGCTGAGAAACACTCTGCGCTCAGCAAAAGTTGAGCAACACTCGCCACACAAACCACTCAGAATTGCACTCAAACTCAGCAGCATTTGTTGCTGTCAACATTGAATCGCGCATGTGACACGAGGGCCGTCGCTTTCCGCCGATGGATTTTCACATTTCAAAAAAAAATCGACTTTCAACGCGAACGGTTGAACGGTTCGTGCCGACGGTAAGAGAGTGCAAGCCCCAAGCCCCAACAAAGTCCCAAGCCCCAAGCCCCAAACACTGTGCCGCATGCCGTTCCATGCCGCATTCATGCCGTTCCGCGTGCGATGGTCGTGTCGGGTCAGTGTGTGTTGCAATGATTGTTGTTGCAAGTGAAAGTGCAACAAAATGCCACAACAAATAAATAACAACAAATGAAAATAGCAAATAAAATTATTTAAAATCCAACAATTTTAGAAATAAGTGAACAAAAAAAACAGAAAAGAAACAAAAATTTGAGATCATATTTCCAGAAACCAAAAATGTGATCAAGTGAAAAAACTTGACAAGAAAATAATCTAATTATTTCGAAAAATATTGCAAAAAATGGGATATTATTTAATAATAATATAAAAAGTTTGATCTTAAAAAAGTGTGATAACATTTGATGATAAAAAACAAACCTCGAACTTTGGGATTCAAAAATAATACTCACAGGAGCATTTACATTTTTCCAAAGGATAAAGCAAATTAAATATTTTGGAATTATTTTTGGATAAATTTCCTAGGGTTCTACACGAAAACCGAAGTCGCAACATCTATGGATATGATGGAGCATGCTAGGATATTCTGTGGTTCCCCTTAGACCTCCAATATCGTTGATATTTCTAGTAGAACATAAACCATCTTCAGTATCTTTAGTTTTAGCTTTATTTGATATTTGCTATTTATTCTTTATATATTTCGATATTATTTGAAATTTAGAAGAACATTTGATTCCTTTGAAAAGTCTTTTCTGGGAATTGATTGTAGGATCGAGTATATTCAGAAATAAATGAATGTTAAGGTTTAAACAGCTGCAAAGATTCTAGAATTATTCAATTACCTTCTAAAAAAGAAAATAAATATATATTGCATTTACATTTAAGTGGAATTTACCCAAAAATAGGCAATAATTTGAGCAAACAATTTCTTAATCACCAAATAATATAATTTCCAAACCCAATTCCAAACTTTAGCTAAACAACAATTGTTACAACCGTTTAACATCTAAAAAAAAGAGGATATAAAACATTTAAAGTATTAAAACAATTAATTGAAGAACCGGAAAAAAGCCACAAAACGGAAGTCCGTTTCCCCTTTGATCTTGCCACGAAAACGAGAGGCAATAAAAACAAATAATTATAATAAATACATCATAAAGAAGGGCCCAGCAGCATTGGAAGGATCCCTGGAGAGGATCCCAAGGAGCGGCAAAGGGATAACTTTTGTCGCGTTTTCGAGTTTTCGCGTTTTTCCTATTAGAAAATCCCTTTTACGCGCTCCAGCATCCAACAAAGAAAAACCAAGAAAAAACCCAACAAAGAAGAACGAAAGAAAAAAAGGGAAGTGCAGGCTGGGAAAGGGAGGAAATTCTGCACGTCTTGAAAGTTTTTTGTGTTCCGTGTCCTGCCGTATCCAGTGCGCTCGCGGGGCGGCAAACAAAGTAAAAGTTGCAGGCGAAAGTTGTTGTGCAACGTGTGGCAAGTGCGGCAAGTGCAGCAGCGGCAGCAGCGGGCAACTTTAATTCGATTTTAGTGTAACAATCAGTGCAAGAAATAAAACAACGAACGCCCGGCTCACCTGTGTTTGTGTGTGTGTGTGGCACGCAGCGTGTTCATTCGTGCCACAGAGTCTCAGAGTGTGTCAGAGTGTGTGTGTTGCACGAGAACTGTTAAAGTGGATTAGCAGCAGCAGCAGCAGCAAACGGTTCTCTCTTCCTCTCTCGCGCCACACAGCTCTTTTGGGATTCCCATGGGCGAGAGCGTGGCATCAAATCTTTCATCCACCGACCGGGGTATGTCACTTATTACATTTACCTGACAGTAGGGGTACTCTTTGCGGGTACCCCTTGCTTAATTGCAATTAAATTCTTTGCCACCAGAACCAGAACTCAGAGAATTATTAGAAAAGCAAAGCGAATAGGTTCAGAAATAAAAGGCTATAAAAGATATATATTTTGATTTTATTTTTGTTTAATTAATAGCAAATTATCTGTCAAATATAAACTAGAAATATTAAGAATAAAGTTAAATTTAGGAGGGGAAAAAATACTTTAAAATGGAATTGGAAATGGAAATACTACAAGCAATTAATTTAAGGGACATTTCAGGGGATAAGTGATGGTAGATGGTGGGAAAAAGATCTCATATCTTCTATGATTTTCCATTTCTAGTAACTGTGGATAATAATATTTAATTTATACCTTAAAGCACACCAAAAGGTTGCCATTTACTTCCATTTCTAGCCAGAATAATGATATAATACCTTCATTTGCTAGTGCTGTTGCTAGAAAGGAAGCAAAACCAAGTAGCAGATGCTCACCAGTCCGTATATTCCCTCAGCTTTAGCCCCATATATCCTGCTCTTCTTCCAGAACTCCTTTTAATCCCCAAGACTCATGAAAACTATCTTAAAAGCAGAACCCCAACCAAAACACCTTCTAGGCTCTTACAGCCTTTTATGAACATATGTCTGGTAGCCCCTTTTTTGGGGGGGGCGGGCCCAGAACAGAAACTGTAACTGTAAATAGTTTTGTGAACTTTAAGCCTGGCAAATGTTACATTACACACATTCTAGGGGGAAGGGACAATGAACAGGCAGAACCAAAACTGTAGCAAAAGGATCATCGTGTGCAGGACTTGAAGAAGGCAGACACACGCACACACAGACAGACATCCACCCACATAGACGAAGGCGACAATTCCCGACATTCTCCACATTGTCTGCATTTCCTTTCGTGTCGCCTCCCCCTCTTGACTGTCTGTCTGGCTGTCTGCCTGTCTCGGTCGACTCTTTTCAACTGTCGTTGACTTTTTGCATACTTTCTAGCATTTTATTTGCTTTACTTTATTTTATTTTATTTTATTTCATTTTATTCTGATTCTCATTCAACAAAAACACACACACATTTCTCAATGCTTTATAATTTACTTAAAAAGTACCCAGTCGGACTAAGGACTACCCCCCCCCATCTCTGCCTGGCATAATATTCTCTGGATTCCCATTGTGTCTCTGAAACATTTTTAGGCTTTATGAAAAGAGCACTCGACATCTCTCTCTCCCTCCGAGTATCTGCGTGTGCGTCTGTGCCTCTGCTTGGGTGTGTCTGTGTGCGTTTTAGATTAGCTTCACTTATTAGGCGGTTCTCCTCCCCCTCCGACGGATTTAGATTGGGACTCTGCCCTGCCATATGCACGAGTACTATATATTTATGACAACTTTATTGGGGCCAAGCAGATTGGGGTCGTAGCCTTTTTGGTGTTTTTCTCGCTACACTCCTTTCGCACAGGTGAAAACCATAAAGAAAACCTTACAGAGTGTCATATTTATGGGGGGTTCTTTAAGGTTTCTTTGGCTCTGGTTTTGGCTTGGTTCTTCATGATTTATAGTTCCATTTGCAGGCTGGCTGTCAGAGAGGAGTGATATTTTGATAGTTCTGGGAGGCATTTATGGGCTTTTCCTTTGAGTTTCGTTTTGGATAAGTGTTTTTAGTGGGCAATTTTGGTGTGTGTTTTTTTATGGGGTTTTATTTACTAAGAAGTGGATGGATTGGACAGGATAGAGCAGAGTGGATGGATGGGGTTGGCGAAAGACAATTGAAATGCCTCCTGCAGATGGATAGATGATTTCTATGTTTTTCTTTATAAAAAGGATTGATATTCCTCTTGAGTTGAGTTCTGTAATATAGGAACATAATTGCTACTTTAATTATAGAAGAAAAATATTTAAAAAATATTTAGCAATCGCTACCTTCTGAAGAAACCAGACCCTAGGGAAGTGGATCTATTTCCTAGCGCCACTTAGATATTGTAGCTTACAAGGGACTCCTTCTCCTACAGGAAATCTCCTCCATCTATAGGTATCTCCATCATCAACAGGGAACATCCTCCTCCTCCTCTGGGAAACTCTCCTCCTTTTTGTTCTGCGAAAATCCTATCAGCATAAGTATAATCCCGATAATTTCCTTGCAAAATCATATTAAAAATAAACTCATTTATATCTTTTATGCAATACAATCTCTGTAAAAACGCTCCACCCCCCGTGAGCCCACCCATAAGCCAATTATCGTCTTATAAAGTATTTCCCTGGAAACCGAAAAGCAGAGCAGCATTTACCGAAGCTTTAAATGCGCTTTAGCCGGGAATTTCGGGCTCTTATATATTTTTGGTTTTTATAGGGGATTCCGACTTAAAGCCAGAGGCAGGGGAAGGGAGGGAGGAAGGATATGCTTACCCTGAAAAGAGGGATGCGGTTAATGCAACTGCTTAATGGCAAAAAACCAAAAACTTCCATCCCGAAACTCCAACTCCCGACAAGGCAGTAAATTATGAAACTGCATGGAGTCCCGTGCCCCAGCCGCGTGCCCCTGCCCCCTGCCCCCTGCACCGCTGCCTCCCTCATCCATCCATGAAGTTAAACACTTGAAATCTGCCACGAAATCAAAGAGCAGACTCTCGTAGACCGCCAGACATGCGAACCACCGTCTTTCGAGTGCCTCCACGGAGAGGAGAGGAGAGGAGTGCCCCCAGCCCAGAGGAACGATGACGATGACGACGACGACGATGAAGTTTTGTGCAAGTTGTTTGGAATAGCACAAGTGGCAGTGGGGGCACGCGGGGCACCTGGATACCCCCATTCCCTGACACACATATTCCTCGGTGAAAATTAAAAATAAAATAAAGAACGTCGTGGGTAACATCTTCACCTGAAAGTGGAAATGGAACTTTACCTTTTAGCTCTAGCTGCAGCTCCAGATTCAGCTCTCCCTCTCCCTCGCTCTCCCCAACTGCAGGACGAGGCCTGAATGGACTCTCTGCCTGGAATCTTCCCCATTCCCCTCCCCTCTTCCTGCTAGCTCTTTCTGGAACTCCTTGCCTTTCCTTTACCGACTACAAATAAATCTTTGAATGGCTTTAACATGTTTTCAAGTTTCGTGTGCGCGTTCGTTCGTCTCCTTGATTTATACATGGTAAATAATTTATTGGTCGGAGCGGAGGAAATTCTTTTCTCTGCTGCTTTTCCCCAATACGGAATGGCTTTTCACTCTGTGTGCGGCCAGACCGAATTTTAAGTGCCTCATAGATTTTTCTATGGGCTTGAATGGGGATGCCACGGAATGTGCCGCTGATTAAATATTTTTAGGCGGGGAATAAATTCTTTATTTTAGAGGGAAATTGATTTGTCTGGGTATTTAGTTAAAGAAATTTAGGATAAATAGAGGATTCGTTTGTGTTTGTTGTGGAAGTGCAGGAATAAAACAGAATTTTATGGGAATTATACTGGATTATTACAGGTTTCTTGTATGAGATATATTATAGGATTTTATAGGCATTATACTGGATTATTAAAGGTTTTTTTAATGAGATTTTTTGAGGGAATAAATATCCTTAAGAGCGAGAGGGTTTTTTGCATTTTGTCAGTGCAATTTTGTGAGATATGGGAGTCCTCTATAGACTGATAATATTTTGCATATCTATACTATACATTTGTAGAAAATAGTCCAATAAAATCAACAAAAAGTATTGCCACAGGATAGTTCTTTGATTTCCTTTTATTAGTAATATTTATATTATTTTTTTAATTATTTATTTAAGGACACTCTCAACATAATTCTTTTCGGAACTCCCTTTGTAAGCTGCTCAAATAATTTCTTTATTTTTCCTGCCATGATTCCTTTTTCTATGATTATTTCCTTCAATTTGTTTCATTTATTTTTATTTTCTTTCAATCTTCCCTCCATTGTCTTTCATCTTTTGGCATACATATATTTCCCAATCTATTCCTACACATTTTCTCTCAGTGTAGTATGCCAAAATACTTGAATGAAATTCATTGAAATCGAAACGGCATCAGAGTTCAAGGGGAGGACGCAGGCAGGCAGGCGGGAAGGCAGTCGGGCAGGCATCAGGCAATGCTTCGATTACTTCTTCCTTTCTCACCTTCTCCCCTATCCTCCCGTAATCCCCTGCCCAATCACACTGCCACTTGCCCTCGTCCCTCGTCCCTCTCTGGATCCGTCTCCCCCCCTTGATGTTGATTTCGTGCCCCGTTCTGCCTGCCCCTGCCCCCCACCGCTCTCATCTTGATTCCGTTTGACATGAGCGACGAGACGTTCGACGCAACTGTCGGCACTATTTGAAACTTATTGCTCGCTCGCCTGTCAACGGCTACATCGTCAAGTCGAGAAGGTGAACGGAGGAGGAGCAGGATAGCCCCAAAGGAATATCCCAGGCATAGAGGCAAGGAGAGGGGGAACTGTGTGTGCGTGCAGGAGAAGGTGAAACAGCCCCCTGGGACTGGTTGGGATGGGGGGGCGGGGCATTTTCTGGTATTTTTCTTCTATTTAGATGACTGCAAATTCGATTCAACGATGACGGGGGGCAACAAGTTTCCCCCAAAACCAATTTGTTCCTCCCATTCCCTCCGTCCCATTGCATATTTCGAAATTCTGATAATAAATAGATGTATTTCAATAGAGGGGGGAGCGGGGAGTGGTGTCATGGTGCCATGGGCTACCTGTGCGTGGGCTTCAATCAAGCGTTGCACTCGCAAGCACAGAGGGGGAGAGCGGAGTCAGAGTCGGAGTCGGAGTAGGGATCGGATTCGGATTCAGATTTGAAGTTGTCGTCGCACCTTCTGCTCTGAGCCGTCACTAATGATGGGGCAAACATAATTGCCACGCCCTGCTGCAATTGCATTGCCCAAAAAAAAAGAAAAGAGGGAAAACAAAAGCCCAAGCGAAAACCAAACAAAGGGCGGCCTCATGGCAGTACGTTTACGCGAGGTATTGAAATGTTAATGAGGAGACAGACAGACAGACAGACAGACAGACAGGCAGGGAGAGAGAGAGAGATAGAGGGCTGAGTGAAGAGTTCGGGGCAATATTAATTGTCAGAAATGAAGTCCACATATGGCAAGAAATATAAATAATTTCCATATACTTTCTTTCGATATTATTTATTTGTATATATTTTAAAATTTATTCAAACTTTACTAATAATTTATTTCTAATTACTAATATTACTAATATAATATATCGTTATATATTATACTAATATATTTCATTAACTTTGTTCTGAGACCTATTCAAATCAGCTAAATCTTTTTTAAATTTTCGCAAGCATTTTTGGTGCTTTTGATACCATATTTTCCCTGACTATTATCTCCCACAAGAAAAATAATCCTTGAAAAAAAAAAATCCCCCATAGTCTCTCTTAAATATAAAATATTAGTATTTCTTCAAATTTTATTATTTTATTTACCCAAGAAATTGTTATTTAAATGTATTACTTTAAATACAAGTTAATAAATAGTTTTTGGCTAGAATCGAACCAAAATTCGAATTTTAAAAATATTTTACAATTTTATTAGAGCGGAAAATGAAAACGTTTTGGCGGAAAAAGCTGCTTGAAGTGGCTCCCAAAAGAGGTGGAAAATATTGGCTACAATTTAAAATATCAATTGAATCAATGGGAATTTTTGGAAATTATTTGGTGGCCCTTTCGTTGATTGAATAATTGGTAGAAATTCAAGAATTAAAAAATCTATTGCACAAATAGAATGTATGGAAATGGAAATATTTCTGATGCTTGTATTTCCAAATGGAAAACTCTTTGAACCACTCTCGTAACACATTTCCCAAGACCCTAAAAATGTTCAGCTACTGAGTTTTTCCAGCAGCACAAAAAAAAGACTCAGTAGGGTTATTGAAGGGGGGCTGGAAGGGGGGGGGAAGTGTTTTTACCGTGTGCTGCCATGTTGGTAACGAGGCTGATTAGGCTGTTAGCCTGTTAGCCTGTTAACTGCGCAATTTTCCATCCATTCTTCTCGTGTTGGGAATTTGTCTGGCGGTATTATTGTCAGTCCATTCGGTCCAGCCATCCATGTGGATGCTGTAACCGACTGTAACCGACTGACTGACGGATTGATGATGGCCCTGTTGATGGCCCCCCCCCCATGTTGACTGATAATGATATATGGCCATTGAAATGTCAAAATTAATAAGCCTTGATGGTCGTTTAATGAGCCGCCGTCGTCATCGTTTCGACTGTTTCGATTGTTGGTTTTGCGTCATCAATTGAAAAACCCGCTTCGCTTCTCATGTGTAAAACGAGTTGTCTGTCCAGCTGTCTGTCTGTCCATCTGCCTGCCTGCCTGTCTGTCTGTCTGCCTGTCTGTCTGTTTTTCTGGGTGGGTGGCCTGGTTCTGCTGGATCTGATGAGCTGTGAGAAAATCTGACTAGACAGCGGACTGGACTGCTTCGTTAAGGATTTGCTGAGGAAATTACTGAAATTCCAAAGAATTATCCAGCAGATCGCCAATTAAAGACTCGAATTGCAGAGTTTTTGCTTTTCCTTTCGGTTGGTTTTATTGCTTGCAATTTTGTAATACACTAGATAGTCTATTGAATATATTTTGGACTGCCTTGGGCTGCTTGTGGGACGGATGACATTTAATGGGCTCCCTTGGCCGCCATTCGCTGCTTCCTTCTTAGCTGCTGGAAGGCCTCCAGCTGCTCGGCACTGTCCGACAGCATCTCCGACTGCATGTTCCAGTTAGTGGCAAAGTGTGTCCTGGATCTGGGCTTTTGCGAGTAGAAGGCCACATCGTTGTCGCGCACCTCGCCGAACAAACGCTTCAAGTAGCTGGCCTTCCTGGGTGACAGCCGCAGCGAGTCCGAGCTGAGGATCGAGGAGCCCGGAGTGAGGGACGGAGTTGCCTGCGGCCTGGCCTTGGGTTGTCGTCGCTTCGCGGAGGTCCTGGTGGCGCGATGGTGCATCAGCTCGCCCAAGCGTCTGATGAAACTGCTGGCGGCACTGCCCAGTGCACTGTCGATGTACTCCCTGAGTACGTCCGGTTGGAGGTCCTCTTTTCGGTGTTTCTTGTAGGTCTTGGAGGAGTGTTTCTGATCCCTCGAATGGTTCTCTAAATAAAGGTTTTGCTCCTCATCATCCGAATCGATTCGTTGGTCCTCTTCTGAATAGATCTTTTGCTTCCTTTTCGAATCGTCTTGGGGATCCTTCGATGGCTGCTGGTGCTGTCTTCGCCATTCCTCATGCCCCTGAATGCTCTGGGACTTGGAAGCTGGATAGATGCTGCATGCCGCACAGCGTTGATGATCCGTCTCGAAGCTGTGGACGCTGCCACAACAGCCGCAGGCGGTCCCTGGAGGCGGCACACTGCACTGCTTTCCCTGGCAGGTCTTTCCCCCGGCAGGGGTTCGGCTATTGCTGTTTTCCGGTATTTGGCTGTGGACTTTGTGTACGCATCGTGTGCAGGTGGCCGGTCCAGCGTCGTTGCCATTGCTTGTGCTGGCTTCTGTTTCCGTGGACTAAAGATTGGATAAATATTGGAGATGGGAGGGTTAATCCTTTACCGAAAGATCGAAGCATATGCTGTACGCACCTGCATGCAAGCTGTGTTTGCTGGAGGATTAAGGTTCTGTGGCAGCATTTGGGCATTTGGTGGCATCTGCATCCCGTAGCAGTAGCCGTAGCCCTGGCCCTGGCCCTGGCCCGATGGCTGCTGGGTCATGTACCAGGGCTGGGTGTACACATTGGGCCCAATGGGGGGCGGCGGCTGCTGCATCTGGGCGGCGTAGAGTTGCTGCAGCTGCTGTGCGTCCATAAAGGGATACGAGCCGGGAAAGGACATGGGCAATGAGGCCGCCTGCTGCTGTTGTGGCATCTGCGGCTGCATGGGAACAGGCCATTGCATTGTAGGCATTGCCTCCTGATCAAAGTTCAATCGCGTGGCCATGACGGCAATCGTTTCCCAAACGGAGCACGGGCCCCAAGATCTAGGAAATAATACCAGAAATGGGTATGAATCATCACTGCTTTAAGCACTATTATTAACTCCATAATTACCCTATTTAAATTATAAAAGTAAGCAGCTGATTCTCCTGCGTTGTATCTATGGGGGAGTTTCCAGTTGTTACTTCATTTTTAACCGTCTGAAGGACAGTTTTGGGCCGCCAGAAATACATGAGATTTTTTTTCTGGTTGGTTATTGTTGGGAGGTGGAGTGGGGGAAGGAAAAGTGTTCTGAAAAATGGAAAAGTGTTTGCCGAAATACAAGTGTTTCTTTATTTTACATTTTTCCAAAGGCCTCCCTTAGCTGGATCGTTTTTCCCCTATTTTTCCTCCTTCCTTTCCCCACCCCCCAGGGAAATATGCCAACATTTTGCTGATGGAAATGGCAGGGGAAAGATCTTGTAATTGTTTATAATTTTTGAAGAGCAAACAACAGCAGGAAGATGCAAGATGACCATGAAAAAAAGCACTGGAAGTCGAAACTTGTAATACCCTTTCCAATAATAATAATATTTATAAAAAATAAATAAATATAAAAAAAATAATAAATAATTATTGTAATAAAAAAACCTTTCTAACAATAATAATAATTATAAAAAATAAATAAATAATAAAAAATAAATATCAAAAATAAAAAAGAATATTAATAAATATGAAAAAATAATAAATAATAATTCTAATAAAATAAAAATAATAATTCTAGTAAAATAAATAAATAAAAATAAATCTAATAATAAAATATTATATACTCTGTTATATAAAATAGGGCTTGCCTATTTATTATGCTCTGAGGTTATCTTTTCAGTTTTAAGACTACTTTTTCTTAACCCAAAAGCCCCAAAGCTGAGGTGGAGCCGCCCCGCTGTCCCGCAAATCATCGATCGTTGCCCCATGGCTCCCAAAAGTTGGGCAAGGCAAAGCATTTCTGTGAGTCCAAAGATCTCCAAAGATTTTGCAGTCGAGATAGGGAATTCCCTTGCCCCCATAACAAATACATGTACATATGTGATCCCATTCCCCTGCTGAACCGTTTCCCCGTTCTCTTCGCTGGAGGCAAACACAATCTGTGCATAGAAATGAATTTCGCTTTGTGGTGCTGCAGCAGTCGCCCCGGTTTTGGGGGGTGGAAACATGGGATACACCTGCCACCCATTGTATGTGCTGTGCCCCTCTTCCCTGCTCTTCATGCCTTCTGTCTGCTAATTAAAAGTTCAATGCGCAACATTTTCCCAACAAAGAACAACAACAACAGCGACAACAACGACAACAACAACGACAACGACAACGACAGCAGCGACAACAAGGGGCATTGACAATGACAACGACAACGACAGAGAATGGAGGGAGAAAAAAAAGGTAAAGGTGCTGCGGAGGGGCTTTTGGGGGGGGGGGGGGGGGGAGAGGGCTGTACGAAAAAAAAGAGCATAGTTAATTTATTTTTGTCAAGTATTCCCTTTTATTTCCCTTTCTTTTTCGCTGTTGTTGCTGCTGTTCGGCTTTCATTGTGTACCAAATCGACTTTTTAATTTTGTAATTAATTGCACAACGAAATATGCAAATTGGGAGGGAAATCGAGGGGATGCGGCTGGCAAAAGAAAACCCAGAATTAATCCATGAGAAAGAGTTCAGAAATGGTTTAATGTGGAATAAAATCAGATTCGAATGGAAGGAATAATTAATGTATAATTGAAGGACAAGTCATTAAAAGGCGGACAAATGGAATTTCCGGATTAAAAATGATTTTTAACTTAATTTCCTTCTGGGACTAGTCGTAGATTTCAGATTTCTGCATGTATTTCCAGCTATCATGCTTCAAAAACAGTGGACTTCCATTAGAACTTCGTTTCTGGAAGAACTACCACTATTGCCACCCCCCTCTTTGCCCTTTGAAGCAACCGGAAAATCTCAGCAGATGTTTTGTTTTAATATTTATTCAAGAGAAATCTCATTTCAGCGACTTGTTCATACATATTTTAGGCAAATAAATCCCAAATGAACCGCACACACACCCCACACTCGGCACACCACATGGCAACGCACACACACCGCCCCTCCCCCCCACCGCTTGCTGGAAAATCTAATTACATTACGCAACAAGCCGAAAAATGTGTCCTGAAAGGGAGAGACCAGAGCCCAGAGCCCAGAGCCCAGAAACCGCACATAAAAACCACATAAAATCACCTGCGTGAACGCCCACGTGCCACAAGAGTGGAGTGGGGTGGGCAGTAGTGGGGCACAACCAAAGATAAAGGGTGTGTGTGTATGTGCCACAAGGGGCCACGAAACGATTTTAATTTATGACCTGTGCTTGTGATTTTTGATGGAATATTTCTGGGGAAAACCCCATCATCGTCGGGTCAAAACCCGTTGACAACTGTCTGCAGAGCGAGCGGGGGGAAATCGGTTCCCATCTATAATTACCAGGGGAATGTTCCCCCTTACCAAACTTCATATTCGATTAACATCCATAGCTCCTACAGGGCGGGGGTTTTTTTCTCGTTGGCATAATATTATGTGCCCCAAATTGGGGGGCGCCCCTTGTGTGTGTGTGCCTCGTGCTGCCAGGGCAAACTTTTGAGTGCTCCCAGGCGTGTATTTAAATTGATTTTAAATGAGAATGGAACCTGGAGAATTTTAAACCAATTATTTAATCGGTTTTTGGGTTTATTTTTAGCACATTTCGGGCTACATTTTGGGGACCTGAGAGACTTTTATTTCTGCAAATTTATATTCATTTCCCTAATAGAGCTTGTAGAACATATATCCCTTGATATTTTTGAGACTTTTTAAAGCATTTTCATGTTAAGAAAAGCCGCCAAAAAACAGCAAATCAGCGTCCATAAATTTAAATTAAATTAAAAAAAAAGGAAATACTTCCTTTACAGGAAAAGGAAAATACTTTCGCCCTAAGAAGACCCAAGAAAAGGGAACAGAACAATATTTTACCCAAACAAAAAAGCAGGAGAAAAGCTATGGCTTTGGCTTGCCCAAGTAAAAGGCAGAAATGCGTTTGCCTTACGCCAAAGTAAATACAATTTGTACAATTTTCCTTTTTCTGGGCTTTCTCCTGCTCTCCGCTTTCGGAAAATGAATAATGTCGTTTGTACTTAATTTGAATGACAAATGTTCCAATGCCATAAGCGTATTTATTACGTTTCGTTTGGGCAGCTGAAGGAGCAGGAAATATCCTCGGAGGGTGCATCTCCTTGCTGGTTTCCTGTCGCTCATATATCTCGCTGGGAGTCGCCCCTGTCACCCCCCTGCTCAACCTTGGGGCGGCTGCCATCAGCTGGCATTTCGCTTCATTAATCGTTCAGGGCAACGCTCTGTTATATTTTTGCTTAATTATGCGAAAGGGGTGCCACTCCTTCGGGGTTGCCTCCGCCCCCCTAAGGTGTGAGATGGTTGCTTCTTCTACTCGATAAGTATGGTACATTAATTTCAATTTGTTAAATAAATCTGATTCATTTGTTTGTTGTTAATTAATATATTTGTGTGTTTGCTTTCCCGTTTGCAGCATAAAATCATGATTACGAGAAAATGCAGATAAAAATGTCGACGAACACCAATTGGAAGTCTCAGCAAAGTCTGTGGGCAGCTCTGTTTGTGGTAAGTAAATCAAAGAACACTAAGGATTCTAAGGGCTCTATAAGGAGGCTTTATAAATGTGTTTAAAACCACTTTTGGTGGAGAAATTTTCAAAAGGAATTTAAAGTCGAATAACATCCAAAACTCTTTAGGGAAAGTGGCCAAAGAAATGCAATTTTTCATTATATTTATTCAATTTTAGATAAATAAATATATATTGATATTTGTTCCGATAATAAATCGATTTCCTTCGATTTCTTTAGATTTAAAATCGTTTATTTAGATAAATAAATTTATTTTGACATATAATTCGATAATAAAACGATTTCCTTGGATATTAAATTGATTTATTTCGATTTTTTTATAAATTTGAAAAAGATTAAAAAAATGTATGCAATATGAATATTTCTTTTATATTTTTAATTACTTCTAGTCTTCAAAAGTCTGTTAATTCTTGGAAATGCACCTTGAGTTTCCCAGAAATATGTCTTAAATATCTTAGTCGTATCCCCAGAAATAACTTCAATCTTGCAACTTCAAAATTCCGCAGAATTGCGCCGCATCTGGTCATTGAAATCAAAGGAAATCAACTCTTAAATGCATGACATAATCATAAAATCCTCTGGGCCACAAAATCTGTGACAATTATAAACCTCAGGCTGTGGCCGAAAGCCCTGACCGACCCACCCCCACCCCCACCCCATCCGCACCATTTCACACCCCGTCAAATGAGGGGCAAAATTTCATAAATTTTAAAACAGCAGCAGTAGCCCCCCGCCCCGCCAGGCGTTGCCCTGTTGGAAAATGTAATAAAAAATCAAATTACCAATCATTTTTTGTTCCTTCCTTGTTGCTGAACATTAAACCCTTTTTGGCCAGAGATGGGGCAAGTCCCAGCGAGACGGACGGAAGGAGGATCCGTTTCCTTGTCCTTGACAGCAGCACGTGCCGCCGCTGTGTGATTGCGGATACTTTTCGAACAGGAGTGGGGGAGTGGGGGGAGGTGGGAATGGGTATCCAATGGAGCAAAAACAACCGAAAAGACCGAAAAGCCATTTGTAATTCAACCGATTCGATGGTCAAAAGCAGAGTCATTGGCTTTCTGGCCATAAAGGATTACTCTTTCGCTGTGCGGGATGGTGCGGGTGTGGGTGTGTGTGTGTGTGGGCTGAGGAGGCGTGTCCTTAACTTGTTACTGTGTGCACATTACCATAATGTGTTTTATCTGTGGATCTGCCTCTGGATCCGCTCTTCCTTCGCAACAGTTAGAAATCACTTAAGAAGCTCCGTACTTTAGCCGCCCCAATAATCCCAGCGAGTATTCCCCCCCCCCACACACATGTATGTGTGTATGTGTGTGACCTTTAGTTGTTTGTCCCTGCTGCTGCCTGGGTCGTCCTGGCATTTGGTTTCTTGCGTTGCGTGAAATTGCAAAATCAATCAATTCGATTACGTATACGTAATATTTATAAATATTTTATGCTAAGCTTTTGTTCGCGTTCTTTCTGCACTCCTCTCTTCTCCTCACTCATTCCCTATCTCTTGTTCTCTTATGTAAATTACGATTGTTTGGCCATGTGCCCACCCCCTTGGGGGGGGGGGGGTCGGTGTGTATTTGTATTTGTTGCCATGCGGGCGCTTTTCCTAGCTCGAGTTGGTTCTGATATGTAAATAATTCACAGGTAAATGGGTTTGATTGGGGGGGGGGGGGGGTAACACACACACACACACACACAAATACGACAGGTATGTACATTGTACATACTCGTATGTGTATCTACAGTTCGACCGAAATGTTTGATGAGGTTAATGGCCACTTAATATGGATGGTCGCTTGATAAGGGACAGGCAGTCAGCCTTTTGCGAAATACTAGTACCCAGTGCAGACAGTGTAGGGTCTGTCGGAATCAATTAAACTCTGACAGCTATTGCGTTTATTGCAGATCTAGATAGTTCTTGGGCTGGCAGTAGGGGTTGATTTTACAGCTAATCGATAGCAAGCGATTGAAATTCGGCATTCATTGAAACAAAATTAAATGCAAATATAGAATTGGATTCAAATTACATTTATTAAATGTAATAATAATAATAATAATAATAATAATAATAATAATAATAATTATATATGAAATATATTCTTTAAATATGTTTTAAATATATTTCTAAAATATTTAATATATTCTTTAATTATTAAATATATTCTTTAAATATTTAATATATTCTTTAAATATCAAATATATTCTTTACATATTAAATATATTCTTTGAATATTTAATATATTCTTTAAATATCAAAAATAATCTTGAAATATTAAATATAAATCAATAAACCATTTTTCGATTAGCTTTCAAAAATTATACAAGAAATTACCGAATGCTTTCTACAATCGTGTTATAAATAATAAACAAATTATTTATTTCTTTAAATAATCGATAACTATATTTGAAATATATATATATATATATATTTGTGTACAAATGCACAACAACTAATCGACTCTACATCAGATAAAGCAAACATATTTGAGCCGATTAGAGCACAGACAACATTCTGAAATAAATCCCCGACTATCATGGCATATTTATTTTTCTTTAATTTATGCCAAGCAAGCAGCTTAATATCTTTGTTCGAATGATTGCCAGCCAACCGGATAACTTTGACTTTTACACCCATAAGCCCAGGGCTTAGAGCAACTCCGACAATTGCCGAATAAAATTGCCGCACGAAAAGCGGAGAGCGAGCCTATTAATCCATCGATTGTTGCATTGCAGCGAATATTCAATAAAGCAATCATATTTTTATAATCCGTTTAGAGAGAGCTTGCTCTGGCTTGTACATGAATTATTTTGGCAAAATGTTGCAGGAAATATGTTTAATTTGGATTTTAACTCGGGAAATGGTAAACAATACCCCCCCCCCACGCACACATCAACCCCCAACAGTTTCCACGACTAATTCGCTTTAACAGAAAATCGCAAATCATTGAATACGCTTCGATCTCTGGCTGTTAGCGTTTTCAATTGTTTTTATGGCCAGTTCATTAAATATGTAAACGCTTGGCACTCGTACGCCAATTTGCAGGCTCATTGTGGCTGTTATTCACGTGTGTGTGTGCGTGTGTGTGTGTGTATTTTGGGGTTTTGGAAAATATCGCCTACTTTTTGCAGACTTTTCGCGGCCTTCAAATAAATATTGCGCTTTTTTCGAGCCCCGCACACACATCGACTCTATTTAATTGTTTTAAAATGTCTGCGTGGCGATGAGAAATTCATTTCTGGCTTTATTCTTTTTATTTTTTATTGGCCCACGTCCTACATAATTTATGCCCCCGCTGTGCCCTTAGTGCCAAAGGTTTAACAAATATTTGTTGGTATTCGGCTGTAAAAAGTCAACGAATTTTTTGCGGCACGGCTGTGGGCTGTGATGGGAGTTGGCTTGTGTTTGTGGGTGAATATTTTATGAGGGTGGAAGTGATATTTGATCGATAGCTAATTGAAACGATTGTTTATTGATACATATGCGATCGGTTGAAGTGTTGTTCTTTCACAGTACATTTGTTCATTTATTTATTTGGAGTGCATGACTTTTATGCTTGCCAAAAGTCCAATATAATGCCCATAAATGTATCGATAATTATCGATTGCAGTCGTAGAAGAGGAAGAATGGGTTTTGGAGCCGATAGCATACAAATTTATGGTCATCGTTACCCGAAATCGGCTTGTGGGTCGATAAATTGATTGATAATTTTCGATTACAGTCGCAGAAGGTCAAAATGTGATTTAGAGCTAAAAAGTCTTGTTATCGTTGCCTAAAGCTCTTCGCATTTCGATAAATTGATCGATAATTATCGATTGCAGTTGTAGAAGCGCAGAATGGGCTTTAGAATGGGTTTTACATGGAATCGAAGGCGAAGAGATAAAAACTTCTTGCCACAAATATTTTCCCATGTATTATTATGTCCCAGCATTTCCATTCAACAAATGTCTCTGATTTCGACTTAAAAACGCATGTCGATTGCTTATCCAACACTGGTTCTTGGTTTTTTTTTGGGTACAGTTATCCTTGCGCCACGGGCTGGTCTCCCCAATTTGTGGGCCACACGCACTAATTTTTTTACGGCTCAACAGTTGGAAGTCGCACAGCGTGCCAAATCGCATGACATTTTCACGCATGATACGCACAGACACAGACACGCACACACACACACACACGCACACGCACACTGTCACATGCAGCACATACAGAGGTATATG
Organism: Drosophila helvetica; assembly: GCA_963969585.1. Taxonomy (NCBI): domain Eukaryota; kingdom Metazoa; phylum Arthropoda; class Insecta; order Diptera; family Drosophilidae; genus Drosophila; species Drosophila helvetica. Next base: position 58,804,587 of record OZ018402.1, read on the forward strand.
GATTTGTATGAGAGGAGAGCGGGAAAATTGTTTGGTATTAATCATCGTTGGACTGCCCGCACAAGCCGCAGATCCTGTCAGCCACACAGAGGTCGCCAAATGTGTGTCCTGTCTGTTTGTTGAAGCGTATGGGAGAGCGCGAGAGAGGACTGGAGGGGGCAAGGCATGTGTGTGTGAGTGTGCGTGTGCCTGCTGGGGCGTAATAATTGTTTGGCCAAAGGCCTCAGCGGCATATCCACCCACACACACACACACCCAGCACACACACACTCGCACACACACACTCATATATTCGCACACGTGGAGTTTCGTGTTAGTCTGTCACGTGATTAGCCCCTCACCTGTCCCAGGGTGGAGGGCGGTAGGGCCGGGCCGCTCGTGCAGGTGTGTATGAAATTATGCGGAAATTGTTGCATATTTAAGTGGGCACGCGTGAATAACTGTTAAAAAGTTTATAATCACAAAGTTTTGTGTGACCAGACCGTTTTGCACACAGCGCTTAGGCCACAAAGTTGCAAATTGATGAAGTTCCCTCCCCCACAAGGCCACAAGGGAAAGTCGAAGGTCAGTGCGGCTGGCATTAAGGAAAAGTTGCAAGGAAAATGTTGGACTTTACACAAGGAAATGTTGATACATTTGAGGCGTTGAGGAATAATGGCAATTAGTTTAATCTTTCTCGGGCAGAACTTTGGTAATTTCTACCCCAATTATTCCCCAAAGAAAGTCTCCTGCCCCCCCTGAAAAATGATAAATTAATTTGCGGGGCAATGGCATTTGTAACCAAAAAAAAAGAAGGAAAATTGAAATGCATAACTGAATTCTTTTTGTCCACTCATTTGGTTAGAGCGGGCACACAAAAAACTTTGAGTAATTGAGCTCGAAAGGACAATTGAAAATAAAAAGAGAAAAAAAGGAGGGCAAAAAAATGTACCAAGGGATGTGGAGAAAGGCAGAAGGACAAGAAACCAGAAACGGACATGGGGAAACGGACATAATGGAATATCTGAGATGCTGCTGACTTCTTGCCTTGGTATCCTCGTCCTTTATCGCGGGATGTGCTCTCATTCGTTCAGTTTTCGACTTGGGATTGTAACAAAGTCAAATGCAAGTATTATTGGCATCCTACGAGGGGGGAAAAGAGTTCGAAGAGAGAGAGAGAGAGAGAGGAAGTGGAAGCCTGGCAACTCCACATAGTAGCACATTCCCTGGAGCATTGAAATGGCTAATGTACGAAATATTTCATGATTTTGCAGCTACTTTTCTTCCAGCAGCTTCCCCTAGCTTGGCTTCGTGGCTTTTCTTTTCTTTTTCAAACACTTTTAGAGGGTATCGAAATGTTTGAATAGATGGAAGTATTTACACAAGCAAAACCTCACAGAATCAGAACAATATATGCTATAGCTTTTCTAGAAACGATCGTCATTTATCTGACCTTAAGTCATTTATTTAGAGAGTCAACTTTTTAGCTTAAAAATATCGAAGAACCTGAAAGTACATTTATTTCAATCGGGGATCAAAAATAGAATTAAAATTAATTTGTATTTCATTATATTATTTTTATTATTTTGTGCTCTTATTTATTATTTTTTTTTTTATAATTTTTTAAATATATTTATTTTTCATTTCAATATATGTAGATATTCGTTGAAAATTCTATTCAAATCAGTCTTTCCTTCGACAATGTCTGTCTCCCAGGGTATCTAGAGCTTCGAGCCCCTCGAGACTCCTTTTCTTTTCTTCCTTTTCTTGTTTCTTCTCAGCTTTTCCTTCCCTTTTCTTTTGGTTTAGCTGAAATCTTGCATTCTTTTATTCATTTCGTGCCATTGAGACTGGTTCCCTCCCACTCCCTCCCTCTTTCCCTGCCCTGCTGTGGCTCCCTGTCGTCCATTCGTTTCTAGCCGAATTTAGTTTTGTTTGTTGCCCTCTCTATACACTCACACACTCATACAAACACTCGCACACTCGCACATTCATCCATGCACTCATACAAAAGCCAAAGTGGCGCGATTTTGCTTCTGCGGCATTGTTATATGTTTGACGGGCGCCACTACGGCATAGGGGCGGAATTGGGGGGAGGGAGGGCAGTGCATTGAATTTGCTTTTGCTCAATGCGCTACCAGAAAGTTGAACTTTCCGTTGGAGGAAGTTCCTGCCAGAGGAGAGCTATAGGGGGGGGAGGGACGACGACTTCGCTATGTACTACTGAGTATTATATATCTACTTTTGTACAGATACAATTAGTAAGAAAATACACTACGATTGGCCATTGACCGCTGCTGAGGGAATTAAGATGCATCTGCAGATTACGCAGGGAAATCCGAGTCCTTATATGATTCCATATTCTTTTTTAATAATTTTATTTATTAATATTATTAAGTAATATTAATTTATTAAAAAATTAAACAGTTTTCTGGAATACCTGAATTTTTACTATTATTTAAAAACAACAGCGACATTTAATTCTTTTGTAATTTAATAAAAACGCAAATCATTTCATAAAATATCAATTTATTTTATAAAATTCTCCTGAATAAAATAAAGCCATTGTATTTATTTCATTCGTTGCTCCGATACGTCGATTCTCGTTGGGTTCTCTTTGGATTGTATTGGATTGTGCGTTCGTTGAAAGTTTCAGAGTTTGTTGTTGTTGTTAAGGATGATCACGAATGTGGTGACACGTTCCGCCGCCCTCTCAATGATTGTCTATGTCTCCAGCGCATCTGGACAGATCATTCCGAGAAGGAATCCTCAGCCGCCTTGGGACTCCTGGTACCTTTGCTTGGGACAATGGGAAAGAGTTTGCAGAGTTTCTGCTAGTGAAGCAGAGGACTCCGAACGCCTGCTCAAGTCCAAGGTTGTGCCCAGCATCCAAAGTGGTTAGATGCTCTGTAGTTTTGTATATGATATACAATGTATGTTATATGTGTATTATACGTATTGTTCTGATTTTAAAACAGTTGTCAGAAAGAAACAACTTTCTCCCCGAGTGCCTTGTGCACTTTATTCACAAATTGTTTCAACATATTTCCCCCAAAAAAACAGAAACAAGCAATCCATGCCCAAGGAAAACAAAATTGTCAAATTCGTCAACGTGTGAGAATACGGAAACATTATCAGTATTATTCGGAGTCTCAGAGAGTGAACTACTCGGGATACATAAAGTAAAAATTCGAAATTTTGTAAAGTTTTAATTCGGCAATATTTTTGTATACTAATTTAAGCACAAAAAAAAAAAAACAAAAAACACTCCGCGAGCCATGGAAATCGAGCTTTAGTTTTTTTTCAGTAAGTAGTTCGCTTTTGATTCGTAATTAGTTCTTATATTAGACCATATATTTTTAAATGGTATATTTGGATTATTTAATATTTTGACATGGCCTATTTTTCATCATTTTGGATCAAATAGACCAATTCGGAAAAAAACTACTTATTCTTGTCGGCCTCCTGCATGCGTTTTTCCATCTCTTGCTGGCGCTCCTTATTGGGCAAGACATCGGAGGATCATTTCTGGAGTCGTTTCGGCGTGGTTGGTCAATGGACCCCAGGAACCCAGGTACCCCAGCAGAAGAATCATTCTTCGACTAAACATCGTGCTTGAGCTCGACTTGATCGATTTTATGGCATCGCCGTCGCCACGAAAACAGTATCAAAATGTTTAACAACGAATGAGATTTACTTGTCTGTCGAGACAATACTCAATTATATTTTGATACTATGTTCTAAATTATATTTTGATACTAATAAATTATATATTTGTATACAAATGTTGATATTCTCTTTGGCATAAGATGTGGGCAATGGAACAGTCAATGGGGGCTGCATGGGATCCATGAGGCTAGGTCCTTGGATACATACAATCCGATCCTGCTTCCCAATGGTGCGCCTGTACCTACGGATATTGGAATTGCATTTGGAATACTAATTTCCCATGCTTTTGCATTAGGAGAGAGAGAGAGGGAGAGAGAGTGGAATAGGAGCAGAAACGAATGCCATTTCCAATGCATCTCTCTCCCATTTCCAGCTTCCATTTGTTGTTGTTCTTAACGATGATTACAGATGTATTATACGTATTGTTCTGATTTTAAAACAGTTGTCAGAAAGAAACAACTTTCTCCCCGAGTGCCTTGTGCCCTTTATTCAGAAATTGTTTCAACATATTTCCCCCGAAAAAACAGAAACAAGCAATCCATGCCCAACGAAATCCCAAATGTCAAATTCGTCAACGTGTGAGAATACGGAAATATTATCAGTATTATTCGGAGCTCCAAACAGTTAACAACTCGGAAAACAAAAAGTAAAAATTCGAAATTTTGTAAAGTTTTAATTCGGCAATATTTTTTTCTAGTTTTAAGTATAAAGTGAAAATTTTTAGAAAAAAAAAAAAAAAAGAAATGGCCAAAGGAAATATATATATTTAGTTTATGCTAAATGTTAACGACAGCTGATTGATCAGAGACACTGAGTGAAGGAAATGTTTAGGTTTACATTGAAACAAAACCCAAAAACAAGTAAGACCAAATGAAAAGCCTGTTCGAGTAATAAGTTCACTCTATCCACCTATCCAACAGATTCAAGTACAACTTGGGTACGACTATAAAAGTTGAAATTATGCAGTATACAATTATCTTGCATATTCTATTTTGATACTAATTATATACTGATTATATATTTTGATACTAATTATATATTTTGATACTAATTATATATTTTGATACTAATTATATATTTTGATACGAAAAACGAAAAGGATTGTTGACTTATTTCACAGAGAATTGGGTGGTATTTTAAGAGCCTCTTCATGGCGATTTTTAAGGGACAAATAATTGTTTCTAACAATTGGAAAACTTTTTAATGAAACTGATTATCGGTTCACTGTTAAAGGACAATGATTCATCCTAGTTCTAGCTCTGTGGGAACTGTTCAATATTCATTTTCAAATAACCTGCAATGGTCTTCAAATCGATCATAATATTTTAAGTGTATTTAGATAGGATGGAATAGGCTACTCCTGAATCATACTCGTAAATATTTCTATAATAATTTTTTCTTTAGGGATTAAAAAATAAACCAAAATGATGTGCAACTGACTTTCATTATTCTCTGCCTGCTTTCTCCACATTTTTCCTTGTTTTTCCTGGTTCAATCATACCTCAGACCCAAAGGAATATACCCCATAGAAGGGGTACTTGTGCTGCTTAGGAAAAATTAATGATTTATTTTGGTGACTTGTATAGTTTCGAGAGACCACCACACCAATTCCATCCAGGCTCCTTTCGGGCTTGCCTTTAGTTGCCATAATAACAATAGTCATGGCAGCTATATACATCTAGTATATATATATTATGTATATAGAGTATATGGAGTGTAGAGAAAGAAAGCAGAGAAGGCGCAGAGGAAAAAGAAATGCCAGTAATGAGAGTTGTCCATTTGTGGTAATTAATTTTAATGTTGGACCAGAGACGAGGCTGCCAATTTGGAGAGGAGAAAAACGATGTCAATGGACATTTGGCGTCACATTTGTGGCACAACGTCAATGGTGCCCCAACAAATGGGGAGGAGAAAAAAACCAACAAACCGAGGAAGCCGCAGCCACAGCCGCAGCCACAGCCACCAATTGAAATTAGAAAATGGCCCACAGCCAGCAGGAAAACTCTTTTTGGACATTGTCCTGGATTATTCTGATATGGCCGCCTGTGTCGCAGAATGTTGCGCCTGTAATTAGTGGCAGGGCAGGGCAGAGCCTGTGACCCGCAGCACCTGCTGTGACCGCCCGTGACCCCCTCCCTTTAAGCTCCCTTTAAGCCCGCGAATCCATCAATAATTTATGGATAATTTAATTACCAACCAAAAAAACAGAAAAAAAATAAAGAAAAAAGGAAAGTGAAAAAGGTGAGAGAAGGAAAAGTGTGACTTTGGTTCACGGCTTTTGTGTCGATTCATTCCCAGTCAAGATTTAATCTTTGTATCAATTTGTCGGCAAAGTTGCCTTGCGTGCAGCTCCCCCCCAAAAAAAAAGTGTTCATCGTGGTGGGGGGCGGGGGGTGTCAGTCCTTTGTGGCAAATGGGAACAGGGCTCCAACATCCCTGCGAAAGGTGGGTCCTTCAGGCTGGAGGGCATTGTGCAGGCTTTGCTTGTTCCCCCCCCTACCCCCCCACCCACCCTTTTCGAGTGGATTTATTGTTACGTGTAGTAAATATTTTTCCTGGCTTTCATTCTAGTTTTTCTTTTATTTTCCTTTCCCTTCCTTGGAGCTGCCTTTCTGTTCATTTCGCATTTTCTTTTCTTTGCCCCCGTTTGCAATTTGACTTTGGGTGCCACAAGGTTTATATTTGGTTTTTTTTTTCGTGGTGCGGGAAGGGGGGGGGGGGGGGGGTTTGCGTGCAACCCACACACACACACACCATTTCTGTATGTCTGTCGGTCTGAAGGAGTATCTGTGGGTGTGTGTCCGTCCGCCCCGATATTTGTTTTTGTCTGTCCCTCCGTCTGTCCCTCCGTCTGTCCCTCCGTCTGTGTTTGTTCTGCTGTGTTAGGGCGTGTTAATGGCCCAGGCGTAGTTGACAAGTTTTTGCGGTGAGTGTTTTCGTAGTGTACTTCAAGAAGTTCCACTGAAGAGCTCTGAGCTCCCTTCCCCCACTCCCCACTCCCCACCCCCCCACTGCAGAGAAGAGAGCTGTACCATTTGGGAAAATGATTAATGCTAACAGTGGGTGGCAGAGAAGGGCATGGAAGGGCAGGAGCAGGGGCAGGGGCAGGGTAGGGTAGGGGGAGATGGAATTGATGTTGAATTTGCGGTCAGTCAGGTATTTGGGAAATTGAAATTCGGATAAGTCGGTCAGAGAGACAGAGAGATTGAGGGGAGTATGGGTAGAGAAATCGAAAGATTTAATGGATTTGATTTGCTATGGAATGGGGGCAGATATACGAAAATATATGATCACCCCCGATAGAGTTTGGAGTGAAAATCAATGGGAAATAACACTAGCTGAATTATAATAAATAAATTAATAATAAACAAAAATATATGTCAATGGAAAACCACCCATAATAGGGGAAGCCAAGGATTTTGTACCCAAATTAATTTAAATTCCTCCTATGGCATCCCCAATAGTGAAGGAATCGAGGAGAAAAGTATAGGCATATATCTGCGAGTATGAATAAATCGATTTCATAGTTTCATGGGTTTTGTCATGGGTTCTGTCATGGGTTTCATCTTTTCGTTGGGTTTAGTGCAGAAGATCATCATATTTCATATAAAAAAAACTTTCTTATAGATAGGCATGCCGTTGAATGCATGCTGAAGGACTTTTTAAAGCGAAAATAGCCCTAAAAATAATTAAGAAACAATCATAGACCCTTGAACTCCTTTCAGAAGCCATAATATCATAGTAATTTTTTCTTAAACCCCACAAAAATAATATCAAAGGATTACGGCCCCTCTTTTACAGTTGAAATATTATATTTTTTTCCGCCACCAAATGATGTCCTTATTAAGAGATATTTCGGCCTCCATTTACCATTTCTGTTGGCATTTTTCGGCGAGCAATTAATAAATTGGAAATGGTCTGCATGAAAACTCATTGTCTCTTTATGTTTCCCTCTCCCTTGCTCGTATAGTACTCCATTTTGGGATGGTTTTCATGGGTGGGTGGGGAGTGGGGAGTGGGGAGTGAGGAGTGTCCCTGCCCATTTGCCACTTGAAATGCCAGTCTTTTGTGCAAATATCACGTACTACCAACAGCAGAAAAAACGATGGACTGCTATGGCATTCCCTTTCTGGGATACTCTTTCTCGCTGGGCCATTAACCGGCTTCGCACTCTCTCTCGCTCTCTCGCTCTCTCTCTCTCTCTGTCTCTCCTTCTCTGGGACCGTTCTAGCTCCGTTTTCCCCTTTCTTTATGGCACTGCTGCTCCTCCATGTCATACTCTCTCCCTGGCAGTTGTTTTGCTCTCTTTGGGTGCTCTGGTTCCTCCTCTGGTGTCTCCCCTAGTTCTTCCTCTGGTTCCTCCTCTGGTTCCTCCTCTGGTTCCTCCTCTGGTTCCTCCTCTGGTTCCTCCCCTGGTTCCTCCTCTTTATCGCACTGTTGGTACGTGTAGAACAGGCTTACAAATTTGTAACACTCTCATGTAATCCGTTCGCCGGCCTCCACTCTCTTTCTGAGTCTGTCTCTGGCTCTGCCACTGTCTCTCGCTCTGTCGCTGGCTCTCCCTCTCTGTCTCTCCCCCCGGCTACCCCTCTGGTTCACCCTCTGTCTCTCCCTCTGGCTCTCTGGTGTCTCTCTTTGGGTTTATGCTACTGCTACTGTTTTCTGGCTATCTGGCGACAAGCACTCGAAGCTCTGCCCCCCTTTGTCCCCCTTGTTCCACCCATCTTCCAGGGAATACAACACCCCAACCCCAACCCCGACCCCTCTCTCTGTCTCTGAACATTCGGCATGTCGTGCATTTTATTTCAATTTCATTTCGATTCCAGTTTTGAGTTAATGACTTCAGGACATGCAAAGTATCCACCTGCCCTCCGCCTGAAACAAAAGTTTCTTCTGCCTTGGCATGGGCTCCTCTGTGATTGCTGCTATATCCTTCATAATCCTTACCATATAACAGGAACCAACCATCGATGATATTTATTGACAAAGTTTCTGGCACATATCAATATTTTTGTTACACTTTTTTATACGTGTATTTATTTATTTTTTATGTGAAATATTTTTTTAGCAAAAGTTTCTTTTGGTTTTTATTTCTTGATTTTCGGTGTATTCTTTATGGTTTCAGTTTTTAGGCCATTATAGTGGGATATATCGTACATATGCATGTGTGGGTGGTCGGGTGGGTGGTGAGTGGCAACTGATTGATGGATGGAAACACTATTTTTATGGGTCATATCAAAGACTATAAAGTATCCTTGGGCAACGGAATACACAGCCTTTGGCGAGGCGAATGAAATACTTACTTTTCGGTCCTCAAAATTCAACAACAAAATATACTGTAAATATGAATACTAAAAATATAAATATTTGTGGCTTCCGTTACCATAATACTGTATTTAAATGTTTCTACTGACATGTGGGAGATGACGGAACTTGTAATCCTTCAGCCTCCAGAAATCCTTAAAGCTATCCCAAGCTAATGTAGAGCCTGGAAAAGCTGTCCCTCTCTTAGGAATGGATTTTTTTTATAGCTAAAATACTGAAATATATAAAAATATCTTAATTTTTATTTTATTTTAATAGTTTTATTTTTTGTATATTTGTTTAACTTTGTGATGGTTTTAAAATAGTTTCCACTGAAAATAGATATCCACATCTCTGCTTAAGTGTCAAATCTTTCAGCCCTAAAACCCTTTTGGCCTAATCCCAGGCCAAATCTGTGGGAATCCTCCCCAGAGACTCGCCTTGATGGCCTACAAATAGTTTTTCCTTCATACAGGTTCGTTTCACTTGAAATAAACGCCTTTTTTATGGCAGATTTACACACATAAAAGCTGGAACCACCCCCGAACCCCTAACCAGAACAGCCCCCCACCCCAGCACAGCCCATTCGCCTGCTGGAGGTCACAGCGAAGCCATATGGAGAGCCGTGTCGCGACTCTCGAGTTGCATATAAAACCGGAAACAGTTAACAAACGGCTAAGCCCTTGGCCACTTACAGCAGTTAAATGGCATTAGAGAAAGAGAGACACTAGAAAGAGCTATACTGTCTCCCCCCCCCCCCCCTCTCTCTCGCTCTCTCTTGTGACTCTCTTTTCCAATTGCGTCATTCCAGGTTATATTTTGGGAGGGATGCTGACATTTGACCTTTGCCTTTACCTTTTCCCCCTCCCAATACTCATGTGTGTGTGTGTGTGTGTGAGTTCGAGTGCGAGTGTGTGCGTTAAGTGTTTGCCATCGAAAATTAATGACAAAGTAATGTCAGTCAAATGGATAGACAGCAGCAGACAATCCGACAGGTTAGACACAACACACAGAGGTCCCCAAAGCCAGGCCATAACCAGAAGCAGAAACAGAGCCAGAAACAGAGCTAGAGCCATAAAGCTCCCAAAACCCAGTACTAGAAAACCCACCAACGAACCAACCAACCATCTGTCCATCCATCCATCCATCCATCCCTTGTCATGTCATCGTTGCTGCTCTTCTGTTTCTATAGCGACACTCCAGTTGCCCAGATCATCCTGCCATGCTGGCATCCAGGCAGCCTGGCATTGTCTATCTCTCTTGCCGAAAAGAACCCTCTGGCCCCCTCCCCTGTGCCCTCTTTTTGTGGCAGCAACATCAACCTGTGCAACCTTCGCTCTGGCATACGGAAATGTTGGCTCATTGACGTTTTGTGTGCCGCCTGTCTCGCTGTCGCTTTGAATAAATAACTGACGTGACGCAACAGACACATTATCCAGAACAGAATATTTCTCAAATACATATATACATATGCATGTATCTGTAGCTGTGCATCTGTATCTGTATCCGTATCCGTATCTGTATCTGTGGAGTGTATCTTTGCTTTAACAATCCAACAATCAACCGGCAGAAGAAGAGTAGCGTCGCCTACCTGAACAATACCCCCGGACTCCATCTGCCCATTACGCCCCCACCTGGCCCCATCTCTGACAGTCTAATCGTCTGTTGGAGGCAGTGGCAGCATCCTGGGAGGAAGCAGGGGGGTGGTGGGGTGACCTGACCTAACCAACCAAGCCCCAGTATTTATGCAAAAATTGCCTGCTGCCTGCCGCCCCTATCCTCTTCGTCTCTGGGTGATTTCCTTCTGTCCCTAGCCTGGAAGCAGCACTTCTGTTTCTTGCCCCCAAGTCTGCCCTTCTGGCCACCAGAAGGTCTTCCTTTCCGGCCTCCTCGCCTGCCCCGAAGACTTCCTTTTCATGCTCCTGCCTCGAAGGCTGTCTGATGTACTCCTGACTGTCTCCCGGCTCTGTCTTGGAAAATAGACTCGACTGTCAGTTAGATTTCCCTGACAACGGTTACAGTGGGTAACAGTGGGATTATATGACTGGCAAATAGAAGAGTAGATAGAGAGGCAGATAGAGGGAAGATCCCACCAAAGAGGAGTAGAAAAGGGTAGTAGAAAAAGGGGGTGTAGGTTCTTTACATGAAAAAATATGAAATATATTTGGAAGGGGTTTTTTTAAGGAGAATAAATTATAGTGGAGTTGATAATAATATTTATAATAATTAAAAAACAAATAAATCTTTGTTAAAATTTGGTAGAGCTTCTAGAGCTTTATTATAATATTTATAAACACATTAAAATACTTTCTTAAAGCTCTCCAAAGACTCGTTAAATATTCCACAACTCAAGAAACGAGTTGCACAATAATCATGCAACACTGATGACAATCATTTCCTTTTGAAAACCTGTAATCAATCAACACCCCCCAACCACCCCAAACAACCCCAGCAAAAAACACACCCTTTCAACTACTTTTAGTCATGGAAAAGGCAGAAGAAAACCCTCTACATTACCCACTACCCATTAACCATTACCCCTACCTGCTTAGCCCATAAATTCATCATTTTCGCACCACTGTGCACATTAACTAACTGCCTTTACAATGACTTCCTGCCATGACGACGACGACAAGCAGTCAGGCATTATAGAGGGGTATAACACAGAGTGAGAGAGAGAGGGTGGGGGAGGGAGAGGGAGCATAGAAATCAAGGGGCATGTGGCTTGTGGCAGAACTGGATGGAAAAAGTGAGTTATTGAAACTGTTTCAACTCATAAATAAATAATTACCGGGAATCGCACAAAATGCTTGTGCATAAAATGTATGTCCTGTGTGTGTGTGTGTGTGTGTGTGTGTCCTGGCTTTTGGCTAATGTTTTTTCCCCCTGGCCTGTGGAACCCACCGACCTCTGGCTCTCGCTGGCTCTCTCTCTCTCTCTGGTAACCCCAAACCGCACACAAATACCCAACTTCCTGTCTAAGAGAGAAGCAGGGGTCGTGCCCCACCCACCCGCTGTACACCTGTCGTCATCATAGCCAGGGCTCTCTGCCCGCTCCACTCGTTATTTGTTTTTCTAATGCTTACACTCCTATCCGTACCCGTACTCGTATCTACAACAAGGGTCGTCTAGGCCTCCAACATTTCCATTAAGGGAGCAAACACAGGGGTGGAAGAGAGAGGGTAGAGGGGAGAGGTGAGGGTGAGAGGTATAGGAAACACTTGAAACCGTGGTAATAGATACTTAAATAGTAATTTAGTAGCTTTCACTAACCGCATGGATGGACATATGAGATTTTATGGCGATTTTGTTGAGAGTTTTTCCTCTCTGCTTCGCTCTCTGCTTTTTTTCTCCACGTACTTTTATTGCCTCTCTACACTTGGTTTATCGGACATTTCATCTTTTACATAGCCCTCTCCGAACTATACCCATCCCTATAGCCGCACCCCCCACCGCCCATCCTCCCCTTTGATAACATCTAAACTGCAATCAAATGGCTTGGGCTTTGGCTTGTTGCGGGGGTGGGGCTTGTGGTGGGGTTTTCTTTGGGCTAGATCATGTTTCATGCAGGAGACAATCTGTATATGGAATGAGTATCCGTTCCGGAACGGTTTAAGCTGCACCTCCCCCCCCAACACCTTGCCTTTAGACCATGTGTGTCTGTGTCTTTGGATTTTTTTGCGGCTGTTGATTTGTTTTTACCATTGGCTTTGGCTTTGGCTTTGGCACTCTCTCTCTCTCTCTCTCTGGTCCATTTGGCGCTGATTTGCCTTTAAGATTGGGCCAACTACGGCCCATTTCAATGTTTGCGGTTTATTGTTCTTAACGGATTTTGTATTCAGAGGTGTTACGGGGTGTTTCGGGCTGTTTCATGGCTGTTCTTTGGGTGTTTCGGTGTGGCCTGAGACCTTGGCTTGGACGATTCCAGTTGGTAATTAGCTGTCGACTACAGATACATATGTACTGCAGATACATTTATATATATAGATGTGTGTTTTTGGTAGCCAACGATTAGGTGGAATAGCGATAATAACTTTGGACTTTCCTTGACCTGAGGTCTGTGGGGAGGCTGTGTCCAGTGGCCAAGGACCCTGAAAACGCTTGGGGAAGAAACATTCAAGTGTGTGCTCTTCAAGGACATTCAGAATCGAATGAGAGCTCTGTGCTAAATATAATTTATTATGCAATATTTCAATAGTTCTGAATAAATCATTTCGCTTAGGGATTTCTATGTTTAAAAGAAGAAGAAGAGATAGGGAGATGTTAGAGTGGAATTAAGCTGTTAAAACCCTTCTTCAATCAGTCCTTAATGTCTGGAGAAGGTCCTACAATGGATAAAGTATTCTATAGATAATTTTAGAGGAAGAATCAGTCATTCGAATGATTAAAACAGAATAGTATATAATACTAAAAAATCCCAAGAAATTTGTATTTTTTTCTTTGGTTCTTAAACCTTTTTCTACTTGCCAAAGACTGTGTATTTTGTTACTGGATTCTGGGGACCGAAACAAACCGACTCAGCTGAATTGAAACCCCGCCATAGGACAGCTTTTCGGTGCCTCATGCCACATCTCGGGGACTTTATAGTCTCTGATAGAACCTACTCGAAACAGTAGAGGTACCAGATTGATACATCAACCTCTGATATATCCAATGTCCCTGCGAGTACTTGCTCTGCTGGAAACACTTGTAGCCTCGTTAAGGGCAGAGACCCATTTAGGTCATGATTACGTGTGCTGTTAGCGAGCGAATGTACAAGTATATTTCCACATTTGGAAAACTGAAGCACGTGGACATGCCGCGACACGCCATAAAGCAGCCAAAGGACGAGCAGCAGCAGGAGCAGGCAGGCAACGCGTTGTCCCGCCTGAACCCTTGACACGACAGTGTGCCATGGAGATTGTTTTCAATTCCTGGTCTCCCAACAGACTGCCGTCTGGCAGTAGCATACGTATACGTATACGCTATACGTGTACGTATACGTGATGCGTGTCCTAAAGGTTAATGTGGCTTCGATATGAAAAACCAGAGAGAGCAATCCAGGAAGCCCGAATGCAAATTGTTAACGTGACTAACGTGGTCGGCGCGTGCGAGAGAAAACAATTTATTTCGAATATGGCGGCAGTAGTGGTGGAACGCCCCCAAGAACCCAAGAACCACGAACCGTAACGTACTTGAACCACCGAAAATGTCAAATATGTGACACAGTTTTATCCAACCCCCCCACCCCCCCCACGGGGCTACAGCATGAACTAGTTGGTGGAACTATCTACTATCTATAGTAAGTAGGTTTAGTGCTGGATGGGCTATTGAATGGGTGAATAATCGAAGCAGGCAGGGCATAGGCTGTTCATGTTGTATTTGGCGGGAAATTTAACAATATTTAACAGATTTTTGAAGGCATTTTGGAATTTAGAAAGTAGGCCTGGCCGAAAATCTCATTTGTTTAGTTTAAAATTCAAAATTGAAAATTGTGTATGGGCTGGGCTGAGGCTGTAGCTTCTGCGATGGCGAGGCTTTCGGGGAACTGCTTCGATTTTCCTGTTCTTGGCCTGGAGATGGAGGTGGAGGAGCCTGTGTGCTGCCGGCGAGTCGCTTCGATGGCCGTCTTACGCTTGCCGTGCAGCCGATTGTGCTCGTACTCGATCTGCCCGGCCAGGCAGGAGTAGATCCCCCGCAGGAGCCTCGCACGCAGACAGCCACAGATGTGCTTAATGTCATCTATGGCCTGGGGTGCAACAGAGCTAAGAAATGTCTCCTGTAAGGAATCAAAGCACTAATTTTTGCTATTTTTTTTGCTTACCTTCTCTCCCCTAGACCACACTCTATTGCCTACTGGAAACACATGCCGTTTGGGGCAAGAAACTGAATGCCAGCCAGGCATTCGATGACACTTGGAACACCGCCTCCGATCTGGAAAATGAATTGGAAGTAAGTTGTCCTTGACTGAATATCCTCCCTGAACTGTAACTGCAACTGTAACTGCAACTCCCTTTTGTTGCAGCAACAGAAACGGGCCAAAAGCAGCGGCCAGAGCGGCTCCTCTGCCTCCTCCTCCGCCTCCTCTGGCGCCAGTGGAGGTGGACCTGGTCAGTGGTCTGCCTGGTCGGATTGGTCGACATGTTCGCGCACCTGCGATGGCGGGATTATGCAACAAATGCGTAGATGCAGCAATCCGGGGAGCTGTCGGGGCGAGAGTGCCCGGTATCGCATCTGCAACATGCAGCCGTGTCCGGACCAGCAGGACTTCCGCTCGAATCAGTGTGCGGCCTACAATGATGTGCCCTACGACGGGACCCTCTACAAATGGACACCTCACTACGATTACGTGGAGCCCTGCGCCCTCACCTGCAGGTAACTGTTTGTCTGTGTGTGTGTGTGGGTTGGGGCATACATAAATGGCTGGCTTGTTGCACACACCTAATCGGAATGCTCACAGATGTTGCTACACAGTCCAGAGAGTCCAGAGTCCAGCTTCCAGTGTGGCAGGATATGCACTCATTATTCATCAGGGCTTCCGCTTTCGCCTCAAGTGGCGCTTCCCTTTTATATCCTGCGGTCTACAGCAGTTCCGCTTTTCCGCCTTTCCTTCCATTCATTTGTGACAATAAAAAAGCTGTTTGCGCTTTTGTTTGTTTTTTATTTTTCTAACCGTCGTTTTCACCCCTCTCCGCCACCCCTTTTTGCGGCTCAAATTAGTGGCAGAGTCGTGTTTGGGTTTTGGGATTCTGCGGTTTCGAGCTTCTGCGGTTAATCCGCCTCCGGTATGGGTTTCTTTTTCCATTTGTTGTCTTTGCAGAACCCACATACGAATGGGAGTAGGAATAGGAGTAGGAATAGGAGTGGGTTGAGGAGTGGCAGCATGCGGGTTATATAAATCATTTGCTAAGCTTTAAATTTCTGCAATTTAGTTGCAAATCGCACGAGTGGAAGGAAGCAATTTGTGTGGCAGAGCAGTGATAGGGGATTGGCTTGCAGGGGGGTTGCAGATTCATGACTGGGTAATTGGGGATAGTTTTTATGAAAAATTAGCTTCAATTTGCGGGTATTCCCAAGGCTAGGTTTAATTTAGTAATGAAACAGGGTATTCGGGGGGATATTTGCCTGGAAGAGAATTATGTTATTGGTCGCCAAGGACTGTGTATTTTGTTATTGGTTTCTAGGGACCGAAAAAGGTTAAGTGGACAGCTGCTCAAGGCATTTACGAGGAGTAGATTCAAATTTCTAGAGATTGTCCATGAGATATTGAACATAGCAACCCCTTAAGGGAATTAGGAGGGTATATGGGATGTAGATTATGATTCGCTTCAAAATATGAACCCCTAAAAGCCATTAAAAGTCAGAAATATTCCTTGAAATAAAGGCCCTAAAATCTAAACTTAAAGAAAGAAATATTTAGTGCAAAATCTGATGGAAAAGTATATTTTAAATGGTAGCAAATCGTTCCTTTACCTTAAAGTTTTTCCTCCAATTATGTCACTAGTTCGCTCTTCAATACCAACTCTTTCTCCCTGAAGCTTTCCCATTACTCTGCCATAACAATGAAGCATAAATGGGTTTTCCCCCAGAGAGCATCTTCATCTTGGCAGCCTTCGCCTTAATCAACGATTAAATCAAGCGTATAGCAGAAGGCATATCCAGAAGGCAAATGCAGGATACTTATCCATTAAATTTATGAATAACCCCTCTGACATCTCTCTCTCCATCTCTCTCTCTCTTTCTGCAGAGGCCACCCGGCACATCTTGCCGAGGATATGATGTCCCGTGAGACGGCGCAGGGAACTGTCGAAGATGCGGAGCACTATGACGAGCAGAGCGTCATTGTGCAATTGTCGGCGCGGGTGAAGGACGGCACCCGCTGTCGTTCCGGCAGTCTGGATATGTGCATTCAAGGCAAATGCCAGGTGAGTGGAGGTCCTCCCCCTCCCGCCCCTTAGCCATACCCCTACCCCTACTATGTAATCGTAATATTTAGTCAAACTTTGAAGGGAAGGTGGGCTTCCTTCCTTCCTTCCACCCATTTCCTTCCTGTTCTGTCTGTCTGTCTGTGTGCCTGTGTGTTTGGGGCCTGGCTTCTGTGTCCTGGCTCCTGGCTCCTGGCTCCTGTTCCTTCCACTTCAACTGCTCCCCAATCGACGCGAGGCGAAATATGATAAATTACGTCGACAATGTTGTCAGCGTTGCAGGAGCAACTGGAGCTTGCGTCTCCCTCTGTTCCTCTTCCTGTTCCTGTGACGTGGGAGGGGGATGGGGAGGGGAAGGGTGGGGCGTGATTGTAGGCCCCGTCACCCGAAAATGGCAAAAACAAAAAGCCTCCTGTGCTCTGCTCCAGCGAGCGTTAAGCATATGTATATGTATGTAGATTGCATAACACAAGCCGCCTTTGTATCATTATGCTCGGGCGCATAAATAAATCATAAAGGGCATAAAGGGCAGAGAGGCACAGGCGGAGGCAGAGGCGGAGGCAGAGGCAGAGTCAGAGTGGGTGTGGCAAGCTGGTTGTTGTTTCTACCTCACTGCCAGTGGCAGTGCCACTGCGGCGGCTGGTTACACTGCCACTGCCAGTGCCTTCAAAAGTCAACTATTGAAATGCCAATAAAGCGTGCTCCAGGGGCAACGGTACGCTGGCGAAGTTGCAGCCTGCGAAAGCCAGAGAGAGTCGCAGCGAAAGCGGGAGAAGAACTCCCCATGAAATGCGCTGCAAAGTATGCTACGATATGTTGACATGGGTGCCGAGGGGCAATCACAGAGTTTCGTAGGAGGCAAGCGGAGTGTTCGTAGGGTTTTATGGAAGCTTTCAGAGAATTTAAGCATTTAATATTGAATATTTAATATTTGACAGGCATCTGTGCTTGACCAACACTACTAATTAGGGCTGTCATGTAGTTTTCCAACACTTACTATCATTGCAAGAAGCATTTTTGAAAGTGCATCGATTCATGGCGATAGATTGAATAAATTGAAGAGAAGATTGATCAACACTAATTATAAGGGCTGTCAAGTTGTTGTCCTACACTGATATTCAAAGAAAAAGATATGTAGTTTTATAAATCCATATATTCTGGAATGAAGTTCTTAATCTTATTAAAATCTTTTTAAATATTAACCAAC
This sequence comes from Drosophila helvetica, assembly GCA_963969585.1. Taxonomy (NCBI): domain Eukaryota; kingdom Metazoa; phylum Arthropoda; class Insecta; order Diptera; family Drosophilidae; genus Drosophila; species Drosophila helvetica. The sequence continues at coordinate 58,822,650 of OZ018402.1, forward strand.
ACTACTGAGTAGGGTTGTCATGTAGTTGTCCAACACTGACTATTATAGAAAAAGCTATTTTTGAAAGTGTATTCAGTATTAAATCTGATAAGAATCTTTGCAAGATTAACCAAAACAACTAATTATGGTTGGTCTGTTCACCAACACTCAAAACCATTGAAAGAGCTAGTTTCGTGAGAGCTTTTTGTGATAAAACGCCTATAACTTTCAGAACTTCTTCCCCATATTTCTGTGAAAATATTTCCTTCCCCAAAAGTTGCCAATCAACCCCCGCCCTCTAGCCTCGAGTGCTGCCATTGCCGGGGCAGGCTTACAACTACAATAATGTCAAACGAAGTTGGCGACACAAGCAACAAACGAGCAAGAGGCATGGTGCGGGTGGGGGTGGGGGTCTCGTGCCCCCAGGGCTTTCCCCACTCGAAGCGTTGTTTGAGCTTTCACGGACGGGGGGACGGGGGAGTACATATGTATGTGTGTGTGGCGGCATCTTATCCAAGTTTTCGCCTAGTTCCTGGCTGTGCTGTAATGCCGCCAAATCGTCACCCCAATTTGTTGTAATAAACGCCAATATGTCATGCGGTTTACGTTGTGTTTTATTTGTCGCCAAACAGCAGGAACGGAGCAGGAGCAGGAGCAGCAGCTGCCAGAGGCATTCTATATATATATATATATGTATTCGCATATATGCGATATTATGTATATCTGTTAGAAATAAATCAAATAGCATGCTGCCTGCTCGACGGTGGCTTTTAATGCAAGCCGCGGGCTGACTTTCACCGCCATCGAGCCTGCTGCCTGCTGCCTGTTTGTTTTGCGGTTTAGACCAACCAACCCCCCCGAAATACCCCCTCCCATTCCCAAAAAACTTGCGGCTTGCATAGGATCTTGTGACATAGGTTTGCTGCCCCTTCCCGCGTTTCTTACAATGGGATAAGGTCTGGTTTTCATTTTCGTTCGAGTTTGGCCTTTTCGGTGGAGCCTTGTTTACCGGATTTTCCGGCGAATGAATTATAAATCGCTTTTTTGGAGGAAATTGTTTTGGTTGGGGCAAGGATTATAGGTAGCATTTAGAGCTTATAATTTTGGGGAATGTCTTAAGCAATGCTGGAGCATAGTTTGAGATAGGGCAAGGGGTTGATTTTAAAGTCTGTGGGTTCTTTAATCGCTTAGGAAAATATACCCGTGGAAGGAAGGAAAACTAAGGGAAGTAAAGCAATCCCAGCGTTTTTCTATGTGAATATCTTCTGCTCAACGTTTAGAATTTACAAAGATTACCTGAAACCCTGCAACCATACACACTTTTCAAAGCAAATGGGATGTTTATCATAATTGGTGACCCCGACAATTTCAACAGATTTCGAATTTTTGCATTTATTTGCTACTTTTGGTATTAATTCAGAGGACTGTATGGGGGAAGGATATAACATAATTTCATATATCGATTTATGGCTCAATTGGTGACCCCGAATATGGATAAAACACTCAGAGAGCTGTATCTAGGATCTATTCAAGCGAAGAGGCACTGCTGCACGACGCGCGAAACAGAAAAGTATCTTAACTATCAAAAAAACACTTGAAACATGCCACTAAACTATGTGCCACTGCCTCAACCTTCCACGGGGGGGAACCTACTTGGCTCCTTGCAACACAACAACAATCCACAATTGTGCAACCTTCAGATGCCAAGGAAACAAACAATCTGCTGCCTAATTCCTTAAATATACAAAACATATTTATGGCAGGACCCTGAACCCCTGAACCCCCCAGAAAACAATGTGAAATATTTATGCCAAGTGGCGCCCCACCCTACACCCTGCCTGCGAGTATCTCCGAGTTTATGCAATGGATTTTCTTTCATTGATTTCCATATTTTATTTATTACAAGGCACAGGTATGGGCTATGGGCTAAGGGCTATGGTCTATGGTCTATGTCCTGTGTGTGTTCTGTTCTGTTCTGTTACGATATTGATACCGCCAACAGTTGATTTACACTTATTTATGTAGGAATTTTTATTTACCCTTATACTTGGTCTATCTATCTCGCTCTAACACTATGGCTTGCTATATCTTTTCAGCGCGTTGGCTGCGATCTGAAAATCGGTTCAACAAAGAAAATCGACGGCTGCGGTGTGTGCGGCGGCGATGGCAACTCCTGCTCCCAGCCGCTATATTACTGGGAGATGGCACCGATGTCGCAATGCTCTGTCACCTGCGGCGGCGGTAAGTTGTGTGCACCCCCCCCTAGGCCACCCCACATCCTTCGGTATCCTTCGCTGCTGTCTGTCTGTCTGGCTGTCTGTGCTGCTATCCTTAGTGTAAATAAACAAGTGGAATATGTCAAGAACATTGCAAGGAACGGAATTGGAGGCGGCCTGAGGAGCTCTTGGCGTGCCTGACTGCCGTTTGTAATCTTTCCCCCCCCCCCCAACTACATATAAGGGGGAGGGGTTTGAGTGTATGTAGCATTCAGCTATTTGTCGTGCTCATTTATTTTCATTGAATTGGAATTTGTTTCGATTGAATGTTTGCATGGTAATCGAGTGGCAGCAGGTTCCCATTTTTCCCATTTTCCCCATTCTAATCCCCGAAAAATGGCTGTTGAAAAGTGTGTGTTCTACCTTTTGTTGCAGCCCAGGCCCCCCCCTACCTGTATATGATTAATAGTCTCGAGGATATAATATATTTGAAAACTAAAGTTTGTCGATTAGGCCTCAAGTCAGGCCCCAGGCCTGGCCCCAAGTTCGGGCTCTTTTCGTGTGGGGCTTTGGCCCATAAATTGGGCCGCCAGTTTTGTTACCTTTTATTTTTGTTCTTTTTCTGCTTTTTGGGGTTAAAGAAGTTGAAAGTTTTGTGCACTGCCGTCTGGCTGTGCAACATGATGTGGCATCAGGTAATGAAACTTGGCTCATATGTGGGGGTGTGGGTGGGGTCCGGGCATAGTTTGAAGGGTTCGTTCCACCCGGAAAACTTGGGATGGCAGTTCATTAGGAAGGAGCGTAGGTGGCAAAAGTTTGGATTGAATTTTTCGAGGGCCTTGAATGTTATTTAATTAAAATTTAAGTGGCAGGAGAAGGGGTGCGAAAATCTCCCAAATATTATGCCCAAAAATAGTATTAATTATGTGATATATAAAGCCAAATTTCTTGGCCATTTGTTCTACGTATTCCTCCTAAATAATCTGATATCCTGTTGCCCATTACCCATTACCCATTGAAACATGAGTCCTTCCCGCCCCGTAATTGAATCGAAGACAACCAATGACTTCTCAACCGAATTTGACCTCAAAAGCAGCCAAGTGCCACCCACACAGAGCGAAATATGAGCGGCCATCAATCTTCGGTGGGCAGTGAAAATCGATGCCAAACAACAAATATTTTAAGTGGAGAAATATTCAAGACACGACACGCAAATGTCTGAACAGAACACAAATATTATCCTGGCAAACAGACTTGCATCCTGGGGCCCGTCGCCCTTTTGGCGGAGGCGCCTCATAAATTTTTAATCATTATTTGGTTCGGTGTTGGCATTTTTTCTCGGCCATTAGCCTGTCAGGTGGCACTTGGCTAAATGCCAGTTGGAAGGAGAGGAGCTGCTGGCCAGTGCTTATCCACCGACAAATGGCAAAATCAATTTCAGCCTTCTACTTGGGGGGGGGGGCTTTAATTGCAATATCGCTTAGGGGCGGAGGAGACACCACCCACTCCCGCCTGTAATTACATTTTCAATGGCTGTTTGTCTGTCTTTAGTTTTTAGATGTCACTTAAATGTCAAGTGCAGTGTGTTCAGTGCACAGTTCAGGGTTCAGCTCGGTTCTGTTCTGCCCCTCCACCTGTGGGGGCTGGGGATTTGTTTTCAACATGGAATTGATTTTACCCCTGCCCACGGAAACGAGTGCTGCTCTGGCATATAATTGCACACATTTCACGAAATCAATTATGTTCAATTATATATATTTAGTTGAGTAGTTTCGCAGTTCCAACTGCAGCAGCAGGAGCAGGAGCAGCACTCATGCACGTGACAGGAGTTCCAACTTGGTTGATGGCTTCACTTTGGTCGGTCGGTCTCCTCCTGCGCCTCCTGCTGCTCCTCCCTGTCAGAGCCCCTGCTGTGTGTCCTAATGGACCTTGTCCCAAATTGAAAACACTTAATCGTCATTTATTTCGTAGTTTTTTGTATCCACATCCTGCAGTACTTACTCTCGTATGGTATGTGGCGTTTTTCCAAGTGGTGCCGGGAAAAGTTGGTCCACGCGGCAGAGTGCTTAAGATAACGAGGGGAAGTGACAACTAGGAAAAGGGAAAAAGAATTGTTATTTAAGAGAAAAGAAAGTAGCAGTTAAGTCGAGATTAGAAAGGGCTAAGGAGAGTGTGGTTTTGAGGTAGGAAAATAGCTTTTATAATAGAAATCTTGAAGGAAGGAGACCATTTAACGTTTAAGGATAGGGATTCCAGGGGATAAACGCAAACCGACCGAGGTATGCTGCTGCACGATGCCTACAGGTTCGGCAATGATAATCCTTCGTCAGTTATGCTTCGAAGGCCACTCATCCGAGGAAGAATACGAAACATTAAAGAAATTACCCGCTGGTACAGGGTCCATTAACATTTCCCGGCTTCCCCATAATTTTCCCACAATCTAAAGGGGGGAAAATGGTTAAGATACTCTCCGTCTACAGGAGCTTAATATTGTGACAACCTGCTGGGCTGCTTTTGAGCCACATAAATCCACTGGGTCATGGCGATGCTGCTGCTGCTGCTCTCCATCCTCCCACAAGAATGCAACGCACAAGGGAGGGGGTGGGAGTGGGGGAGGACTGTCTGCGGAGACTGACTTCGCTTTGGCGCTACAACAATTGACATAAATGCCACGAGAGGATATTACCAATTGCCTTAAGCCAATTGTGTCATGAATACGCAGTCAGCGGGAGATGATAATGATGCGAAGCAGCAGGAAGCTGACGAGCACTGCAAGGACGAAGACGAAGACGCGGATGACGATGATGATGATGAGGATGACAAGGGCAAATCCAAGGCACTCAAAGACACACACACAGAATGGAGCTTATAAACGAAATTCAATAGCTTCGAAATCGGCGTCACAGCTGCTCCAACGTGATGGGAGGAGGGTGGAGAAGGGAGGGGAGGGGGTATTTATAGCGAAATTGGAGGCAAACGGTATCCGTAACCCGTGGCCCAGGATTCTAAACTGTTTCTGGGCTCCTCCCAGTCCTCTTTTTGCCCAGCTATTTTTCAAACTGACAGATCGTTATGACGTTATGCATTGTGTGACTCCTTAGCCACGTGCTCCACCCTCTCCCCCCTCCACCGGCTCTCACCCCCTCAGCTGCGTCGTCGTCTGCTAGCTGCATTCTGCCATCTGCCAATTTCCGGCTGTGCATTTGGGAGCAGCCACTTCCCCCCACTCACAGGTTTGCCCTGCAGCTCCTGCTGCCTCCTGCTACGGATATTCCCCAGCTGGCAACTGACATTTAACCCTTTAAATCTGAGAAATTGAATTGAGCGTGTTCCAAGGATTTCTATGGGGAGCACTTAGCGTGCAGAGAGTGCTGGTATTTTATTACGCTAAGGTATCTGATAAATAGCGGGGATTATAGCAAGAAAAGTAAGCTAGAAAATAGTATTATAGATACTAAGAGAGCAGAGGGTGTAAGAGGGTGTAAGTGGGGAAATATAGTGAGATTAATTGAAATATTCATTTACCAAATATTTTATTTCGCTTATACCCTACACTAGGGCATACAAAAGTCTCCCTAGCCTCTCCTACGCACACATTTGGTTCCATTAACCGTTGCCTTAATCGGTCTGCACTTCATTCCCGAACGTTCCCCTCACAAGTTAACACCAGAAAAGGTGAGTCGTTGCTCTTTTACTTCTCTCCGCAAGTTCTGTTGCTCACTCATTGCTTGCTGGCAACAACGAAATTAGCAAGAATCTTCAGAGCGATCTCTGGCAATGGCACACCTCATATGCAAACACACCTTGTCGCGACATCTGCCATCGACACTTACCGTTGCCTTAATCGGTTAGCATTGCATTGCCCTACATTCGTAAATATATTTGGCTGTGCGCTGAGAGCAGCGGCAGCCTAGTCTCTCTCAATTGTTCTCTCACTCGTGCCCATCGTGGATATACAAATGGAAGCTTATCTCGATAGAGATCAGCAGCGCGTGCGAATGAGTGCTTTTGCAGTTGGTGTTTTCGTGTAAATTTGTGCACATCGGAGCCTAGCATTTGGCAAGATGGAACCTCAGCGGGTTAATCTTCGAGCTGAAGTTTGTCTGCTCTTTTTCCAACGTGCCAGTGTGCTGCCAGTGAGTGTCTTAAGTGCCTTAAGTGACATTAAAGTTGCACGAGAAACGCCCTCCTCGTCTCGAAGTTATACCCCCCTCCCCTGCAGCAGCAGCTCCTGACTTTTATTGATTTTAAAGTGCAGCAGCAGCAAAGACAAAAGCAATAGGGAAAAAAAACCGAAGACAATTTTTGCTGAAGTCTGGCAGTCGCATGCCATTTCCTATGCTGCCTCTTACTAACATTCTCCTCTCTCTCTCTCCTTTCTTCTCTTTCCATTCTCACTGATTTGTTCTCTACACGCTTTAGGTTACAAAATGTCGCGTCCTATATGCAGGAATCGTCTAACCAACGCCGATGTCGATGAGACGCTCTGCAGCGTTGCTAATCGCCCGGAGCCGGCAGTGGTGCCATGTAATACACACAGCTGTCCGCCGCGGTAAGTACAGCAAGCTCCCCTCCCCTCCCTCTACCACTGCCCTCCCGCTGGCCCTGGCTGACAGCCACCAGAGTTGCCTAAGCCACCTACTTCCTACTCTCTCTCTGTATCTCTCTGTCCCAGACAAGAAGTCCCCGAAGGCACCTAAGCAACCGCAGATACACAGAAAGAAAAGTTTTACTCTGTTTTATTTGTTTGACTTTTTTTGCTCTCCCTCCTTCTAAGCTTTCGCTCAGTGTAGCTTATGTCGCCGTGCCTCACCTGCCCGGCTATCAATTTAAATGGCGTCGGTTATCGGGCGCACGTTTTGATTGCCATCCGAGGCACACTATTATCGCTCCCAAACGAACCGAACCGAACCGAACGTGGACGCGGACGCTGTCTCTGGTCGCTGGGGGCCTTGTTCTTGCATGTTCCTCCTCCTCCTCCTCCACCTCCTTGTTTACCATCTCCTCCTATTCTTCCTTCCTGGGAGGCTCTCTCCCTCACACTTATTTATCGTTTTGTGACATTTTGGAAAACCAAACCCAAAACCCAGAGCGAAACCGCAACGAAAACTTTACGCCAATTTGGCCAATGTCTCCATGGCACTCCACTCCACTCCGCTCCGCTCCGCCATGCTGCCTCCTCCATGGTGTGCTCCTCCCTCGTTGACTTCGAATTCTAATCTCCGTTCGCTGCGGGTTTGTTCCTGTTCTTGTTTTCCGCTTCTCCCTCCCTTCCCATCCTCCTTCCACCATTTTCGCACTGTTTATTGCTGTTCGCGGCTTTGCGACTCTTTGCCTTCGGGCGTAGACATCAATTATGTTTTTGATTCCGTCTGTCTTGAGGTTTGTCTATTGCCCACACCCACCCCACTCAGTGCCTCCCTCTTCCACTCTGTTCTTTGCCAATTTGTGTGTGTTTTCGTGGGGTGGGGGAGGGGAGGGGGCATTGCTAATAGTAGCTCTGGGGCCTGAACTACTGGACTGACACAGATACTCCTTGGAGGACGACTGTGCATTCGAATGATGAAGTGTTATGACAATTGGCCAGAGATGGGGCCATCGATTGTTTGGCCCAAAATTCGATTGAATGTGGCAAGAGAACCATTTAGAGTTTATTTCTGTAGAGAAAGGCATTTTTAGGAAAGATATGATCAAAAGTATTTTAGAAATTTCGTGTTTAGGAGCAGGTTTGAAAAGAATTTATCAAAGATCTAATTTTTAAATTGTTTTTGAAAGAGTTTTTTTTTTTATTACGAAATTTAATAAATCCATTTTGAATATTGAAATATCTTGAGGAAATCAGCGATGAACAGGCATTATTTTTCTGGAAATCATTGACTAAGTTAATCGTTTCGAAGTGCTTCCAGCTATATTTATAGACCCAAACAAAAATAATATGAAATTAATATTAGAGACCACTTTCAGATCTATTTTAGTCCGTCCTCCAAGTGATAGTTGAATATTTCCATGCACTGAAAGTATAAGAAAACTTTTACTATAATTAAAGATAATTATATTTTGGAGGGGGAAAAAGCACAAATTATAGTCGGAAAAATACCAGAATATTCTTTGGCTAAATGTCGTTGAATATATCCCCCAATATATCCCCAACTTGTGCCAGAAATACAGAGCAAATAGATGAGAGATAGCGCCAGTTCTTTTCCTGCAATTAATTTAGAGCGTACAGCACTTTCTTTCCCACCGCCCACCTCCCACCTGGAGAGCAATTTACGGTTTGCTCCGGTGCTTAACAGCCAATAACAGTAACATTCATTTGTAGTAGTCTTTGAGGCAGTGTCTGACCTCGCACCTCCTCTGCAGAGAGAGAGAGAGAGAGCTCTGTGGAGAGCACTCTGCCCCTGCCTCTGTCTCTGTCTCTCTTTGCGGCATACCGCATGCACTTTAATGCTGAACATATTTCAGAGCGTGTGAATTTGCCTTTGCCACCCCTTGAACCCCCTCCCCCCCCCCTCTCGGTCAGGTCAGGTCAGGTCAGTGAAAGCAAAACCACATTCCACATTCAACATTCAACGAACGTTGGCTCGTATTTATTTATTTTCCTGTCTTGGCCACTGGCGTTTAACCGTAAAAACCGTTTCGAAAAATTCTGAATTCACAGTTGGATAACCGACGATTGGAGCACTTGCAGCCGGCTCTGCGGCCACGGCTATCGGGAGCGGATGGTTGTCTGTGCGGAGGAGTCCAACGGGATTAAAACGAGGGTAAGTAGGAGCCGTAGGAGCCGAAAAAATTGGCTGGCCTGGGACTATTACCGGTAGCCAGGGCCACGGCCCCGCCTCCACTGGAAACGCTTCTAATTTTGCATGAGAAAAGGAAAAGGAGGCGAACCTAACACATTATTGCCATGTTTTCTCACACTTGTGCTTGCCACTCTGTCCCCCCCTTTAACAGGTTGCAGATATCATGTGCCGCACACCGAAACCGCCAACACAGGAGACCTGCATTATCGAGGAGTGTCCGCATTGGGAGGTGGAGGACTGGACCGGTGTAAGTACCAGCCAAACCATTTTCTACCCAACAAGTCGTGTAATAATCATGCACTTTCTGTGCTGCAACTGCAACACAGAACGGAGACGCAGACGCAGACATGGCTCGTTGCACGTTGCACGTTGACGAGGGCCTGTCTGTGTCTGTGTCTGGGCCCATTGTGTATACTTAACTAAATGTCTGGGTTGCTGCTACTGCCACTCTACCACGCTGTTTGTATGCCTCGGGCCCTGGTCAAGGGTATAGCTATTATCGCATGATGGTTGGGTCTCCTGCTTGGAGGAAAATTGCAGGTAGAAGAAGAATTGAAGAGGGGAAAGCTTGAGCCTCGTGTCAGGGCATTAACCATTCGTCTTGCCACTCGGCACTTGCTTCCGCCTCGTCTGCTTGGTTTTTATTCCCACTCCATTTAGAGAGTTACTTTGCTTGGTGGCTCGTAATAAGCTGGTGCCTAGCCGCTAGACGGAGACGGAGGCGACTCTCCCGACTCTCTGCTGTCTGTAGTCTGCAGTCCCTGCCCGGTCATAGCCATACAACTTAATCAACTCGGTGGCAGCAGCAGCAGCGGCAGCAGCAGCGGCAGCGGCAGCGGTGTCGGCGTTGCTGCTTAAGTTTGTCTGGCCGCAAGTTCTCATGCCACTGCCACAGCCAGCACCCCCTGCCTGCTGTAACCCCTAACCCACTCGGCCACCTCTGCCTCTCCCCCCTTTCGACTCTCTCCCTCTCTGAATTTTCCACTTTGGTTGCTGTTCATTTAAACTGCAACTTTATTAATGGTCTCTACTTCAGCTTGCCACTACTATATGTGGCATGCCCGCCCCCCCGCTCCACCAGTGTTGGTGGTGTCTGAGGGGACTTAAGACGCCTGCTGCCAAGGCGGGAGGGGTGGGGGGAAGGGGGTGTCAAGTTTATGTGTTGCTTAATTGAATTGTCTTAAGTATTTTTCGTGTCTGTGTCTGGATGTTACTTAGACGTTTTTTTGGGGTTGGCTTAAAAAGTCGGTGCTGTTTTTTTTAATAGGTTAGATTAAGGTTAAAGTTGGAGTAGAATGTAGGGGTGAAGGGAGTAAGGGTTGAAGGAGTACTAAATAGAAGTTAGATGAGAGAAGATGTGGCTTAGAGGATTATAAATATAAAATATATAAGCATAAATATATAAATAGAAATATAAAAATATATATGAAATCTGTCAAAGTCTTTCCACATCGAAATAACTTTTCATTCGCAAAGGAAATGCGTGGGCTTTCCTTGGTATTGTCCTTCCCTCAACTTTCAAACATTTTCCCACCTTTTTCCAATGAAATTATGAAACATTTTCCCAGGGGGGATATTTTAATTATCCTTTTCCTTCTTTAATACGACTTTTTGTTAGATGATTGACTTGATTTCATCATCAGCAGATCCCCTCCCTGCGATGGAATGCAATTTCCGCGCAGTGAAAAGTACCGTCAGAAAGTAGCCTCAAAGCCTTTTCACTTTTCACTCTTTTTTGTGTGTGTTTTCCCGGCACAAAAAACCCAAAAAACAAAAGAGAGAATGAGAAAGGAAACTACTTAACGTCAGCCTATTAACAACTTAATGAACTTTTGCAAATATAATAAAACTTTGCAAATGTTTTCCCCCCCTGCATTCTCTCTTTTTTTTTGTGTGTGAAAAGGTAGAACCCCCCCACACACTTTTTTCCTTTTATTTTTTAAATGAATTCCCATAATGCTTATGAGATGAAATGCAGAATAATATATGGCCGGAAGGAGGCGGCGGAAGGAAGGAAGGTGAGAGGAAAAGTGAGAGACAGGCAAAGGAGAGCCTATTAAAAAAAAAAACGTTAACGTTTATGTCCATTAATAAAATATATACTACCTGCATATGTACATATATATATGTGTGTGTGTGTGTATGTATATGTGTGTGTGTGGATGCCACAAAATTAAGCGCCGCCATTCAGGAGTGTTGGGAATTTAAGCAAATATACAATGGTGGCAGGACATAACGCATACGCCTTGTGGCCGGATGAAAATGCAAACAATATGAAAATTTGCATTTGTATGCGTGGGAGCGTGCATGTAGCCCAGCCTCTGGTTTATGGGGCTGTTTAGGGGATGGGCAGGGTGCTCCAGAAGGTCTTTCCAGCGCTCTCCTGGACTGGCTTACCCTTCCTTGGCATATACTTTGGGAGAAAGCAGGAGGAAGCAGGCAGAAGGCAGCAGCCAGGAGTGGCAGCAGCGATACTTTGTCATGTTTCGGCTCATCTTTTGTGCAAACAAATGCCTTTTTATGATGGAAGAAAGGAAACATATTGAAATAATTTATAATACCCGTTCTTCCCGTCTCCCATCCAGTGCTCGGTGTCCTGCGGCCAGGGAATACAAATGCGAGGCGTTGAATGCAAATCGACAGACGGCAGCCTGAGTGCCAAATGTGATCCACTCACAAAGCCCGCCAGCATGCAGCAGTGCTCCACGGGCATCCACTGCGATGGAGGCGGAGGCGGAGGCGGAGGTGGAGGCCAGAACAAAGGCGGCGGCGGCGGCGGCGGTGGCACCATCATCGTGGGGAGCAGTCGTTCGGTGAATGAGGTATGATTTCTGACTCTTCGTTCTGACACTTCCCGCGAGGCCTGGCATTTTCTAACTTGCGCTTTTCCATTTTCCATTGCTTAGCGCTCGGAGCGACACATGGACAGCAGCTCGGAGATGGACGAGGACGATGACGACGAGGAGATGGACGAGGCGGAGGATATCGATGACATGGAATCGGGCCAGGACACCGATGACGGCGAGGGCCTGTCCTATGCCGATCAACCGCCCAGATACTCGCATCACACCCAGAGCCGCCTGCACCACGAGGCCCCCGATGAGCCGCGGGCCATGCGCTTGATGAGCGGAAATTCCAACAACAATTACAACCGAGGAAATGGCGGCACAGATGTGCCATCGTTGGATCCAGCGTAAGCATTAGTTTAAGGCCCAAAACCTGATCAATAGTAGGTGGCATTAGCCTCTCTCTGAGCCCATTTCCAAGTTGAATCTTGTGTGTATTTCAATAATTATTGTCAGTGGCTAATTGATGTCACAGTCCTTCCAGAAGGCTCTCCCTCTCTCACTCTCGCTCTCTGGCTTACTTGTGAGCGAAGAACTATCTCCAAGGGGGGAGCGGAGTGGAGTGGGGCGTCCTTCTGTGTCGCCTCGAAGCCAAACACTTGACATATTTCAACTTTAGGGCGTTGCGACGCCTCCTCCTGTGGCACTCGACTCTCGAGCACTCGGCTAACACACACTCAACACACTCATTGCCCCTCTCTAGCTCTCTCCCTCCCACTCCATGAGTCATCATAATGTCCTTGAGCATTGTCGACACCTAAAATTAAGGCTACACATGCACATACACATACACATGCTATATAGTATATACTCTGTATGCTCGCACTGTATCGACTCCTGGAATTTTGTAAGTACAGTCAAGTGTTCGCCTAATGACAATTAAAGTGGCGCTTGGTCATGTCCTTTCCTTCGATTCGTTTGCTATTGGAAAACGATAAAGAAAGGACCCCACCCAACCGACCCAACCGACACGAATAAACCAAGTCAAACATATCACAATTTTGGCCTTTAATTAGCCAACAAGCGAAATGAATCCTAAATGAAATCATTAGCCAGGAGCGACAGGAGCCAGGAGCGAGTCGGAGTGTTGGCCAAAAACCAAGTGCTTTTATCGTTTAATTGGTGCATGGGGAATACTTAGTCCAAATAATAAATTACAGGCCACTGATTGGGTGTTCCCTTTTGGGCGGAAAAGCCGAGCTTCCCATTCGTGTGTCTCTAGTGGTTTTTGGTGGAAATTGCTGGGTGGTTGGGGGCTCTAATGCATGGCAATCATTTCGTTGACCATTTCCTGGTGCAATTTCCAATGGAAGATCTATCAAATTAGACGACTTTTCAAAGGAAAGAGGGGGCATGTTCTATATTGCAGGAAGTGGTTACTGGGTTATTTGAATAATTACTGGGGGAAAGGTGATTGGACAGGAGTATATGATGCATTCAGGAGTAGAAAAATGCTTGGGAAATTTAATTTAATTTAATTTTTTATTTTATTTTGAATTATTTCAAGTACTACAAGTAAAATAAACTTATTTTTAATGCACTAGTCACTAAACAGTTATTTTATTTTATTTATTTTAATTTATTATTATTTTATTATTATTTATATATATATATTTATTATATATATATATAATTTTATTTTATTTTAAAAATTATTTTTATCTTAAATCTAAAGAACATTTTCCATTCCTTAAAAATTTATTTAAATTATTTAATTTACTTTATTTATTTATTTTTTGCTTTAACATTTTTTTTAAGGTTTTTTAGATCTTCCCTTGTTTATTTATTTTTTAATGTTTTATGTTATTTTTATTTTGTATCTACTTACATATATATAGGTAGGTTTTTGTTTTATATATATTACAGATATTATAGATTAATTTTAGATTATAGAACTGTTCCCTTTTCCGCCTTCAATTTCGTGCCATTCCCAAGGCTCAAGGCTCAAGCCCTCGGACATTGACCCAGCACAACTCTAAACCAGAAAAAGCCTAGCCGAAAAATCTCTAAAAAGCAGTTCTATAGACAACGTTATATCTTATGGAATTAATGGAGCGTTGCCCAAATAACAACAAACTGCCGCTTTTTATATTTCGCCAAAAAGGCATTCAACTTATCTTTTATTTTTTTTCCGCTTTTCGTTTGCCACTAAACTGAAACTATTCGGTGGCTGGATGGCTGGGTGGCTGGTGGCGTGGTGGCCGTCGCCATAAAGTCGCGTCTTGATGCCGCCGGAGGAAAAACCTTGGCCTCTCCGATGCCGCAACAAAATAAAAGGCCATGAAGGCAGCTCGATTGGGAGACGGACGGAGGATGGGGGCCAGAGTCAGAGCCATGGCAAAACGCCAGACAAACAAACAGCCCCGAACAGAGGGAAAAAAAAAGGAGAACAGAAGGAAAAGATACAAAGTTTGGAGGGGGGGAAAAGCGAAGGCAAACAGAGATGGGGCACACGCGCTCCGGTCTGGCCTACGAGCAGGAGGAGGAGAGTCCGTCCAGGAGCTGCATAAGGGATGAGGCGCAATGCCTGGCCTACGGGGCGAATGAGCCACGCATTGCTTATGAAATCAACAGACAGTCGGTGGCCCAGGATTAGCGGACAGGACACAGTGTCATTTGACCTACTTAGAGCACTCGGAGGACACTCAAAGATGTTTGTAGCCATTCGGCGCCGCTCTACAATTTGACTACAAATCAATAGGGGATGCCAGGAGGGGGTGGGCTGGATGGAGGGGGGGGGGGATGCTTTTCCATGTGTGCTGTCAACGCGGTCATGAAAACCACTTCAGGCCCCTCCCCCCCCAGCACCACTAATACTAGTCGGAACCGCGACTATGGGACGACTATTGCAACCATCATTTGTGCCACAGCCACTGCCAATCCACTGTTCCGCTGCAAAGCAAACACAAGAGTGCGGGGGGGGGGGGCTCAATAAATGTGTGTGTGTGTGTGTCCTGGCATCAGGCATGTCCTGTAGAGCGGCATGCCACGCGCGCGCCTCCATTGTTGCAGGGAATTTGTTTAGCTTTGGGCTTTGGTCAGCAAAAAAAAGAGGAAGGAGGGACCCAATGGCGGGGGAAGGGGGATGCCGTTGCCGTTGACACAAGGTTTAGTTGATGTCTGTCTATTGGTCCTTTGAAGAGTGCCTGGACAAAATTTGACAAATGTTTTCCCAACTAAATGGAAAAATCTCTACTGATTCTTGATATTCCATCTGTTCTGCATCAATCCTAATCATATCTCTTGTTCGCTCTCTTCCCTGACCCCTCAGCTTCATCAAGGACACCGACTGGTCGCCCTGCAGCGTGACCTGTGGCGAGGGCATACGCCGGCGCATCCACAAGTGCAAGATATTCCTGGAGTACTCGCGCACGGTGGCCACCGTGAACGACAGCCTCTGCGAGGGCAGCAAGCCCCATGACGAGGTGGAGCGCTGTGTGGAGGAGCCCTGCATGCTGCCGTCGCACGGCTTCGACGACCAGTTTCCGCGGGACTCCATCAAGGTGGGCGTGTCGGAGCCGGGCAAGACCTATGTGTGGCGCGAGCAGGGCTACACCTCGTGCAGTGCCTCGTGCCTGGGCGGAGTGGAGGAGCTGATCATCAACTGTGTGAGAGAGGACAATGGCCGAGTCGTGTCGCCGTTCCTCTGTTCGCCGGAGACGAAGCCGGAGGCCCGGGTGCGGACCTGCAACGACCGGCCGTGTCCGCCCAGATGGAACTACTCGGACTACACGCCCTGCTCGAAGAGCTGCGGCATTGGGATCAAGACGCGCGAGGTGCAGTGCATCCACGAGGTGACACGCGGCGGCGAGAACACGATGGTGGTGCCCAACAGCATGTGCCCCCAGCCGCCGCCCGCGGATCGGCAGTACTGCAACGTGCTCGACTGTCCCGTGCGCTGGGAGGTGGGGGAGTGGTCCAAGTGCTCGCACACCTGCGGCTACGGCTTCAAGGACCGCAAGGTGGAGTGCAAGCAGATCATGGCGCAGGAGCACAAGATCGAGCGCCCCGAGTCGATGTGCCCCAGCGTCAAGCCGCCGGACAAGAAGCCCTGCAACGTGAAGCCCTGCCCCCCCGAGGACCCCAAGCCCGTCATCCAGATCAGCAACTCGACGCACATCCAGCACGATCCGAAGAAGACCAAAATCACCCTCAAAGTGGGCGGCGCCGGCGTCGTGTTCTTCGGCACTCAGGTGAAGATCAAGTGCCCCGTGAAGCGGTACAATCGCACCAAGATCAAGTGGAGCAAGGACCACAAGCCGCTGCAGCGTTCGCGCAAGTTCAAGGTCTCCAAGAAGGGTGCCCTGCGCATCCTGGACATCACGTTCCGCGATGCCGGCGTCTACTCCTGCCATGCGGGACTCAGTTCCGCGGAGATTCACATTGAGGTGAAGGCCAAGCCCGGCCAGCAGGCCGAGGAGCTGGAGCGCCAGGAGGCAGGTGGGTGTGTCTCACCGGGGGCCGGTGGAGGGGGGGGGGGGGGTGGTGTCGTCCCTAATGAGCGTCTAACCATTCCCTTGCCCTCTTGCCCCACAGATCGTTTGGTGCGTGAGCGAAGCGGCACGGAGGCCCTAACCTCCGCGGACATGACGTCTGCAGGCGCTGGAACTGGAACTGGAACCGATGGCCCCGCTAATGGGTGAGTCCTGTGACCTTCTGGGCAAAAGTTTCGGCGCGTCCAACTTTCTACTTTGGCGGCGGCCGATTGGGGCACAAGTTGCGTGCGGCAGCCCCGCGAAGGGGTTGGTGGCAGGAATCAAGTAATATTCTGTGGGGGCAAGATAATGATGCCAGAGATTCAGATTGAGATTGAGTAACTTTATGAGCCGACGGATGTGCCAACTGCTTAAATATTGAGTACTGTTTTAAGGGAATTAATCATTAGATGTTCCTCCCAACCCAAAACTCTCTTCCCCAAGTGCTGCTCTCCGGCAGAAACTTTCTCTCTTTAAGTGCTCTCTCTCTCCCTCTCCCTCTCCCTCTCTCCTGTGCTTCGATTGGCGGTAGCCCACTTTTAGAGTTAATTTTCCTACTCCTCCTGCATTTCGTTTTATCATAAAACCAACCTGACAGTAGTTTTTCTTGGCCACTTTTTTCCCTCTGCTCAGCCCCACAGGCGCTTAAGGGGGTGCCTTCCGCCACCGCCCCCGCCCCCGCCCCATTAGTTTTGCTGTGCAGCTATTACCTCCTTATCTCTGGCACTTTCTCTCGTACTTTCTCGCCTCTGACTGTTGCCGTTTCCGCTTTTGCGTACACCACGTCGTATACAATATGCGCGCCTTGCCCCTCCTTAGCTGGCTGCAGCCGTAGAGTGGCAACCGCTTAGTGTTTCTGGTCAGTTGTGCACTCGTGTCCGTGCAGTGTCCTTCATTCTTCCTGTCTTCCCGTTTTTATCTGCAAGTCAGTGGGTGCCTTGATACCCTATAGAGAACAGGCCATAATGATTCCTTGTAGAGGCAGGAAGGGAAGAGAATGAAGCCATCTCCCAGGAGACACTCGACTCGTTTATTTTGTGTGTATATATTTGAACCAGCATCATCCCAAGGGTCGATGGTTACCCTCAGCTTTTGAGAGACTTTTGAGAGTTTCCTATTCTTTTTGTTTCTGTAGCTTTCTCGCATCTGAGGGTTTCCTGGGTATCATAGTGTTCGGTTAAGGAAACTATAGCCTTCGTTTCTTATTCTGCTCCTTCCTGGCAGTCGTACTCTTACGGCTCCTCCTGGCTCCTCCTCTTTCTTCTACCACTGCCTTTCCCACAGGCCACACTGCGTATAATTTATATGGAATAAAGCCACACAATTGTGACTCTAGATGGCTCCTCCAATTCATTTGCTTCTGCTCGCTTTCATATCCATTCCAAATTGGTATTATATATTTATTTAGATTATAATTCATTAAGTAGAAAGTAGAAAATATTATCAATGAAAATTGTGCTTGGAAATATAGTTGTATATCTCTATCTAATCTTGATTTTTCGGTTCTTATCGCTCACTTTTATTTCTAAGGTTCTAATCGTTAAATCTATTTAATTATATACATGTATACATATACATATATATTTAATTACTATAATTATGTCATGGATGTGCTTTAAACTTGATGGATAGTGCGAGTATATTTAATACTTCAGCAAACATTTTTAGTGCTATCAAAAGTACATATCTTCCATTTCGAGTGCAAGAATCTTGGTCACTCCATTCGGCTATTTCGGTTCAAGATCTTAGCTATATAGATCTTGATTTTCCACCGACTATGCCAAAGTACATTACGAGTATGATCCCACTTGAAGTTCTCATATCTTCATCTTTCATATCGGCTAACCGATCAATAGCGAGTAAATAACTCACATAACGTCCCTCGCTCTACCACCGCTTCGGCTCTTTTCCTTAAGTCCTGCTCCTCTCTGGCAGTCCCTAGTCCTCTGCTGGCACTGTTGGTAGCCTTCGTTCTTCCTCTACCTTTCCGGTAGCCCACACTGCGTATGCGTGTTATCATCGCTTGTGCCGCTGTCTAAAGTGTTATATCCGGCACACCTTTTGCACTCCTTCTGCCGCACTCCTCTGCTCCTTTACCTGTAACTGTACTTGTCCTTGTGCTTGTATTTGTATTTGTATTTGTCTTTGCTTTGCATTAAAGTTTTATGCGCTTGGAGAAAAAAAACAAAAACAAACTCTAAGTAAATTTCATGGTTACTTAGTTGCTGCTTCACCGTTTGCCTTTGCTTTTGTATCCCACAGCCATGCCCACGCCCACGCCCACTATTAGAGCCCCCACCCCATTCTGTGAGGGGGGCGGGAAACCACTAAGAAAAGTTTGCAATGACATTTTATGCTCATTGAGAGAACAGTGTTGCCTCCTTAAAGGAAAGGGTATAGGCGGGTTGTAGGAGATCTTTCAGGGGGTAAACCTTAATGATTTCATAGGAAAAAGTAAGGTGGAGATCCCCGTAGGATCTGCATAGGTTTTAGGTTTATTTCTTCCATGATTTCCCTTTCAATCAGGAATACTTGTGCTGCAGTCTATGTCGAAATGTCTTTTCCTATTATTAGTTAACATTGAAAGTCTAAACCATTGAAGGGTATGCCAGAGTCCTTTCCCCTCTCTGAGAGTTGGAGTATTTATTTTCAGTATCGAGAGTCCTTGAAGGTTAGCTGCTTGGTTGTGCCTGCTCTCCCCGTGGATGGAGCTCTAACCGTCCAAAGCTCTTGAACGTTTAAGTCGATTGAGTGCCGCACCTCCGGCGGCAGCAGCAGCAGCAGCAGCACTCACATGTAAAACAGCTTGCCACAGAGCCATGCCACACTCTAGTTGTTGCCACTCGTGCCACACATTTCCCCTCGCTCACGCACACGCACACGCATACGTGAGTGCCGTTTATTTTGCAATTTTCGGTTACGTGTTTGGCAGGGGGAGGGGATCGTAGTTTAAACATGCCAAAAATTACAGATATTCCAGATACATATATCTATATATATATATATATTCCCACAGTGTTTGCAGGACAACAATTGCCAGATGCTTGCCCCCGCGTAAGCCCCTCTGCGTCCCGCTTTTCCACCTGCTTAACGTGCAACGTAAACGGTTGCAAGCAAACAGAAAACAGCCAACAGCAAAATGCATTTTGGCCAGACCACAAGCGTTTTTCCCCTCCTCCCTTACCACTGTTCCCCTGTTGATAAGCCCCATAACACACACACACACACACACATACATTGGGGCTATGCCTCGCACACACAGATACACTTGGCGGTGTATTTATGGCTTTTCAAATGCATCATCAATGGTCCCTGGAAAAATAACAAAATATATCCCGAAAATGCGACTCAATAGCAAGGGGAAATGGGGGTGGGGGTGGGGGTGGTGTGGGGTGGAAGTTTTCATATTTGATCGCGTTTTAAATATTTCCAAATATATACGTGCATATCTCTGCGGTTGCCAAAATGTTGCGCGGATGCACACGCGGGGAAAGCGGGGGAACACCGGAGAGCGAAACAATTTTTGTCAATTTTCTGTGTGGCGCATAGGAAAATATGCAAATATCAGCCAGAAGCTGGGGGCGAGGGGCGAGGGGAGGGCAGAGCAGAAGCTTAGTCTTTTGACCGGCATTAAATGATGTTTTTCTTCCATTTTTTGCTGGTTTTTGTTTTTGAAACATGTGTGATATATGGCTTCTGTGTGCGTGTGTGTTTTTGGCTCTTAAATTTATATTTATGCTGCCTTGAGAGAGCCAGCGGAAACCGAATTGCAGTGCCTCGAAATGTGTGTGGAAAATGCTGAACTTTGAACCCAAACGCAGTCATAAATTCCAATAAGTGGGGGAATAATATAAATCAAGCCCAATAAAAAACAACAACAGAAGAAAGGAGAAAAGTAGTGATATTTTATTTACTTTATTTATGTATTTATTAAAATTCCCAAGATTTTAATTGAGATTTTGATTGGATAAAGATATGAGAGGGAATTTCCTGCTGTATCAGGATTCAAGGCAATCAATAAATGAGAAAGGAATAAGCTGTGCGAAAACTTGCTAAAATTTTCTTAAACTTGAAGAGATTTCTGTTGCTGTGACTTGTTCAATGGCTTTGCCAGAAGTTTTCCTTGGCTTTTCCACTGGCATTTGGCCTGCTGCAATGAGGCTTCCAATATGCATGAGCATGCTCCAAACACAATTTCATATTTCAGTCAATTCGAAGCCATAAGCCCCCCCCCACCCCTCACCCCACCCGACAACCACTTCACACCATGCCTCACACCCCCCCAGACCCTAGAAAATGCAACACTCTGAAGAAAACCCCTCAGAATCTTTTGGAGAGGAGTGGAACGCTCCACAAAATGCCACTCGACAAAAGAGCTTTGTGTGTGGGAATCGGGAATCTGCATTTGACATTTTCCACCGAAGGGAAAACTGAAAAACAAGAATTCGGACGCAGGGCCCGCCCCATTACCCCTTGGAAATGAGTATGGTTTTAATGTTTTTCCTCCTGTTTTCCCACAGGTCCACGCAGCAGCAGAATGGCAACGGCAATGGCAACGGCAGCGGCCGACGGAGGCAACAACAATCGGAACGCCTGCAGAACGGAAGGGAGCGTAACCGGCGACCAAAATCGGACGGAATACAGCATGCGGACAGCAGCATTATGGAGGATGATGTGAGTACACACCTTCGACTCGTTCCAGATTCAGGATACACGATACAGGACACAGCACACAGGACACAGGAGGGTTCAGGGTTCAGCGTTCGGCTATGATTGTCCCACTCTATCAACTTCATTGTCGGAGGGAGGGGCGGGGGGGGGCTTACATTTTAAATACGACTACGATACGGAAGGAAAACACACTCATTCCCTCGTTGTGTCCCTTCAGATTTTACACAATTTTCATTGTGCATTGGATTTGTGGTTGCTGTGGCTGTTGCTCCTTTTTTTACCCCACAGCCACCGCACCGCTCTCCACTCTCCCCTCCCCTCCCCTCCCCTCCGTTGTCGTCCCTCTGTCAACATTCTACGTAATTTGATAGTTTTTCCACTTGGCTTTTTCTTATTTTCGTTTGTTTCCTTCTCGTATCAACAGAATAAATATCTCTACCAACTGTTGGCAGTTTAGATTTGTATCATCCCCCCCCCCCCCACACACACCTCTCTCCTTTCTCTATCTTTTTCGACTGGCCAAACATGTAATGTGCTTTAGAATGAAATTACGTATACGTAACGTTAGCCAGAGAGGCAGAGCAGATCTGGGGCTAAGCCTGAGAGCAGAGCAGAGCAGAAAATGGGAGCTCTGGGCACTGGCTACGCTATAGATGCCATTGGGTCTGTGGCCAGGTGGGAAACCTGCCTAAACTGCTGTCTCGCTTGCCCCAAGTCTCGAAATTAGCGTAAATTCCTTGATTGAATCGTAGTTCTGTGGGGTTCCTGGTTTTTGGGTAATTGGAAATTTGATGAAAGAGCAAAACAAGTTTTCTGTGGGCCAGAAAAGGAAATTGAAATTGCGGTTAAGATGTGGGGCTTAAAAGGAGTAAAGGACGAGCCAAATGAAGGAGATTTATTACAGAAGAATAGCTGAAAATGTAAAGGAAAAACGAATGACTTGGGAATGGTTTGGGGATTAGTTTGGGATCCAAAATAGATTTCCTGTGTGGGAAAATAGCTATAGAAATATCAAAGAAATCAAAGCTACTTAGGAGCGTCTAATACCACCAAAAAATTATAGATTGGAATGACTTGGAAGGTAATCCTTTGCCAGGTAGATATTTAAGTAATTTAAAATTGGGATTTTAGTTGATTTTTCTATGGCTCGGATCAGAGTGGTTTCAGATTGGTTTCTCCAACTTCTATCAATGCTTTTCCCCTACTAACACACATAAAAATCATACCCTAGCACCCCCTACCCATAATATATCACCATCTATATCTCTATCTATAACCCAATAACCATACAAATATTGCTAATAAATAACGTCACACTTAATAACTATTTTCTGTGATAATTCTTTCTTTCCCCGAACACCCGCGTACCTGCCACTGCTATATGTCCTTGTGCCACCCCCACTCCCCCTCCCGCTCCCACTGTCTTTGGGCATCCCATATAGCATTCGCAATTAGTGCAATCGGAGGACCGTATACCACAGCCGGCGAGCGCCAGCAGCGGCAGCAGTCGCACCAGGACACTGCTCGCCATGCCATATTTTCAGGCGCTGCTCAGCAATCTCCAGGTGAGAGGCATCCTTTATGCACTGCATCCTTTGGTTCAGCGTTTCGCTCTCTCATCCGTTTGTTCGTTTCATTCGTTTCATTCGTTTTGCTATTTGTTGCCGTTTATTGTCGCCTATAAAGATTCATTCGCTTGCGATGCGATTTTTATTTTTATGATTTAAACTCATTCCTGCCTTTCGTTCCCCCACCCAGGAGGCAGGCCAGGCCAGGCCCTCTGCTGCTGCGTGTTGCATGCTGCATGCGTGTAATTAGTGCCCCCGAAGGGTGGGGCAGGCGGAGGCCCGTGCAAATTGCCCAAAGTGTTGCATATAAATTTCGCAACGTGTGCATATTTGTCTTCGGTCTCTGATTGGGCGGTCCGCCCCCTCTCTCCCTCTGCCTCTCTCTCTCTCTGGCGCCCAGAAATTGTTGCAATTTGTCAAATGACAATGCAAACGAAGAGAATGAAATTTTAGCAGGTTACTGCCTGCCCCGTGCCTCCTTGCCACACCATGCTCCTGCCACAAGTCTGCGTCGCTTGAAGTCTTCATTTTGGCAATGATATCATCCATTTGGTTTGCTTTTGCATGTGCTTCATGGTCTTGTATCATTGCTCTATTTGTGGACAAATGCACTGCAATTGGTGTGGCATGTGGCAGGAGTACGAGGGTGCCTGTGGCATCTTAAGCTCCGAGCGATTGGCCTCTTCTGCGGATTGATTTTCTGCTTGGCAGAGTGTTTTCCGATGATTAAACGTTTCCAGAGATTTTGATTGGCCAGAATAAATATATTCTTTAAATATTTATATGAAATTTGTATTTCTTCCCGAAGAATTTCCTTCTAAAAAAATGTCCTTCTCAAGGAAATTCCTTCCCAAATAAGATCTTACCCATATATCTTCGAATAATCCAATTCCTTGAGGTTAAATCCTGATTAGGATACTCCTATTTATGGGAAAACCTGATTAGGTTACTCCTATTTATAGGAAATCCTGTTTAGAATACTCTTAAATATAGGAAACATTTTTTAGGTTGAATAAAATTGTTTGTTTGTTATTTCTTATATTTTTTTTTTGTCTGATTTCTAGATGGATTTTCCTTCTCATTTCAAACGATTCTTGCATGCGTTTTCCAACACTTGGCATGGTTTCTAGGTGCCCCAACATCTGTATACCATCTCTCACTTTCCACATTGATTTACATTTACTTTTCACATGTTTACCGAATATATATACATATATGTTTTTCTTTCCTCTTCGGTTTGATTCGGGGGCTCCACCACTCTCTCCACCAATACTCTCCACTCTCTCTTGCTGTCTCTCTCTCGCTCTCTGTCTCTACAACACAAACAACACCGAAATGGGAACCAATTTTGAACACACAAAAATCTATACCGAACCCAAAAATATAAAAACAAAAACAAAAACAAAACGTAAATGCAACGTAGGTAAAACCCTTCCTGCCTTCTAAAGAATATTTATGCCTGATTCCATTCCATTAACTGTACATTTTCCTGCACTCTACTTTCCTCTCTGCCTGGGGGCGGCTGCCGGGGCGCGTAAACTGTTTACCTGATCCTTCGAACCGAACCGAACCATCCAAACATTGCACTGCCATCAAAATATTATATCGCCAAATATTTAATTAAAAAGAATTTTCATTAAAATTGGCCTCCTTTTGCTCCTCGCTCGCTCGCTCGCGGGAAACTTTCTGCGCGCCCGAACCCACCCCCCAGCCGCCCAGCCGCCCAGCCGCTGCCATCAAAGACATTTTCCGCTGAATTTTTTTATAGAGTAGTCTGCATTTTCGTGCATTGTGAAATGAGCAAACAATTGGCATAATGGGCCCACCCATTACCCCCCAATTATCCCCCGCCGCCGCCCGATAAAGTTGCATGCTGCCAAAGTGAAAAGCTGGAAAATTGGCAGAGTACGCACAAAGAGAGATATTTTTGACTCGAATTAAATACTTCGAGTGAAAATGTGCATTCAAATTTGCACGATGTCCGCAGTAGTTTTTCCTCTTTAAAATTTATTGTTGATTTTACTGCATTCTCATTAGACTTGAATTCTTTAAAAACAATTAATAAACATATGCAAATGCCCGGGAAATAATGCCACAAAAACAACATAAAACATTTCAACAAACCCCCGCCCGCCCGTAACAAAACGAAATATACTCGTAAATCATTTAATTAAATTCAAATTACAATGAATCAAATTTGCACTTTCTCGATTTCGATGTTATTGAAGCACAATATATTTTTAGCAAATTAAAACAAATATAGAATTGGATTTAGATTCAAAGCATTCAATTTTGGGCATGTAAAAAAAGTATTTATATTTTTAATTTTTTACCAAATATTTGGAACAATTTGTGGAAATTTAATTCCGCATAGATTTATGCTTTAATGCGAAACCAAATTTAACCGCAGATTTTGCTGTGCCATGAAATCATTTAATTTCGAATCAGGATAAATATACTCGGACTTTGGTTTTGTGGTCTGTCAATTAGAGCATCATTTAAATTTGCCACAAAATTCCTTGGAAGCCGAATACATTTAGCGAACATCTCTCATAAATACTTTATGTGTTTTTCCTTTTTTTCCTCTTTTTTGTTGCTTTTGCTTTACTCTGCATGAAGCATCAACATGCGATAATTAAAGCATACACTCGTATGCCTCATTCATATGTAAATTGTATTACCAATGACCTATATCCCACATCTACTATATATTTAATATTTATACTTAAAACTAATTAATACAATTCGTGCCTGGAAGGTGCGTCCTGGTCGCTGGTCGCTGGTCGCTGGTCGCTGCTTTTTATTATCGTTCGATATGCCCTGGCCGGGTGAGTGCCACAACGCCCGTCGCTGCATTCCGTAACAACTTTTACGGGTTCCATATATACCCCTCGTACTCCCCCTATGATGGCTCTCATCTAGGTTCTTCTTTTTGTGCCAACCAACAAACAATTACCAACAACTTTTATTATAAGCTTAATTTATTAATTGAAAAGTTTATTCTTTACCGCCGCGCGGGTTATCGCAGAGAGGAGAAAGCCCTCTCTCCCCGCTCTCCCCCACTTTTTACCGCATAAAAGTTATGCCACCCACCGGCAACAGCAACAGCAAATTGTGTGGCATAGAAAATTAGCCTTCAGTCAACGTTGTACTTGGCTTTTTTACCTGCACATGAGTCCTGGCAGACAATTCTGAGGGCGATGGGGAATCGCGGTTTCCCTCAAGCTCAGAATTTAGAATGCAATGGAAAATAAATGAAACCATAGAGACGAGACCGCCCAGCAGCTCAGAGTCGGAGGCTCGAAGGGCCATGAAATATCGGGCGAAAGTTCATCCATAACAGGGACACAAAACACACACAGGAGCAGCGGGCATCAAGCAGCTGATTTGTGGCCACAGTGCCTAACAAAAGTGTGTGCTCGCTGATATAAACAGAAAGAAAAGGTTTTACAATCTTTGGAGGGAGTATAGCTTAAAGAAAGCTTTAGAAATTTTGTGGAATATGAAGAATAATTTTGCAAACTCCAAGAGAAAGTGGGGAAAAATAGTTGAATTTTTCTGAGTAATTTATTAAAGTTTATAACAGATTTTTATGGGGTTTATAGCTTAAAGAAATCTGTGGAACATGAAGAATAATTTCGAAAATTCCCAGAAGAAGTAGGAAAAAGTATTCAAAATTTTTTAGTTATTTTTTTAAGTTTATTTTTTTTACAAATTGATTTTTATTGGGCTTATAGCTGAATAAATCTGTGAATTATCAGGAATTATGGCACAAATTCCAAGGGAAAACGCAGAGTAGAATGAGCAGAATTCGTCAGTGATTTATGAAGATCTGATGACTAAAGATATTTGTTTTTTAATTATTTTTTATTGTATTTTTTTTTATATATTTTTTTTATATATATATTTTCTTTTTTTTTTTGTTATTTTTTTTTTTTATTTGTTGTAGAATTATTAAGTTATTTCTTCTGTAGAATATCTACAATTTAGTCAACGTTTTCGTAACCCATGACTATGGCAGTCTGTTATTCTTCTCATTACTAAAATGCAGTGTAAATAAACTGCCCTCGCGCACTGTCCGAGTACAAGTACTTCCACTTGTAGTGCCACTGTATACTGTTTACTGTTTACTACTCTGTCACTCTTCATAGAGAGACGGCTGTGTCCTTCCACTCGAAGGCGTGCTTCTGGAGTGGTTCTGTGGTTCCCCGGAAAAATATGACCACCCAGGAACCGACCCAGACCGAACCGTAAGCCCAGCCGTTGGCTGGATGGAGTAGGACGTGCCCATCGCATCGCTGTATGCAGATTAGGCAAAAATAATTTATGATGCCCAGCCAGGCGAATCGCAGGATCCACCCGGAACCCAAAAAAACACCCAAAAAAAACCAAAAAAAAAAACCTCAGAGTGCAGTAGAGCTGTGGTGGATGCTGCGGGGTAGCAGGGGGGACTGAAGGGCGACACTTTCAAGCGGCATTTATCAAAGCTAGTTACCGGAAAATTGTGAGCCCAACACACACACACACACACACACAGTCATAACGGTATAGGGGGTCCTGCAGACTGCAGACTGCAGATAAAATCAACCAAATAGAGAGCAGAGAGCGATTATAACTAATTTTGTGCAAATTTCGTCGCGTGCTGTGCATTTTTGTGGGGGATCCTGCGAATGCGAATCACTAAAAGAATTAAGAGGACACACACACACACACACGCATACATATGCTGGCTGTCAGAGTATTTGTGCTTTATCTGTGTGTGTGTGTGTGTGTGTGTGGGTGTGTGACAATTTTTGGGTCGAAAGTTTGCGGCACATTGATTAAGTCTTTGCGGCAGGGCACCGCCCTCATCCGCCCTCTGGCCTCGGCCTCTCGTAATAATAATTTTCCATAATTGCTGGAAAATAAAATATACTCGGTAGGGTATGTATTTGCATTTCATTCAGTGTCCTGCCACTTAATGAGAGGTTTTTATGAAATACCAAAAAAAACGTACGATTATGGTAGTCTAACTAATTAAAATATTCATAAGCTAATCACTTGATGGCTGAGAGAATAATAGAGCTAGTCTCTAATGGACTATCGCTCTGTCTCTTTATTAGAGGGTGTATATATCAAATGTACTCTCTCCCTGCCGCTCTATATTTCTATATCAACTGAGAATAGATCTGTAGCATAATAATCACATTCCGGCCGAAGTTGCTCAATGGAAACTTTTTAAAGACGGGCCCCCATGGTGCGATATGGCAGAACTTTGTGCATAAATGAATAGAACGGAACTGAACTCATCCTGGGATTGAGATTTGATATGCAAAGCAGCTGCTGCTGCTGTTTGAGTTTGCTTTAAACACGCCTCGAGGTAGGCAACACTTTGTGTGCACTGGCTCCTGGCTGCTCCTAATTAAACCGCTCTCTCAATTGACATCATCTCTGTCTCTGCCACTGCCGCTGCCGCTGCTGCCGCTGCTGCTGCTGTCATTCATTTCAATTTCCAACCAACCATTTGGCTCTTTATCTGGGCCATAAACTTCAATCGCATTCAATAATTCTGCCGTCTTTTATGAGGCGGACTTCCGTTTTTGCCACAGCCAGCAAGCCAGCAAGCCACAATCCTCCATCCATCCTCTCCTGCCTTCGTTTGTCCTTTATCTACGACTGAGGACTGAGGACTGAGTATAAATGCAAATCCTGGCAATTCCGTTTTTAATTGCATTGTTGCCTCTGGGCCTGCGGGATCCTGCTAATGAGGAGTGGATGAGCTCCATTTCCATGGCCACCTGGAATGCGAATGCGGATCTGAATCTGAATCCGAATCATGCCATTGATTAGCTTTCGGAATACAAATTATTGCCACGACAGGCTAATGCATTTTCATCATCGTCATCATTATTGAACGGGCTGGGCTGGGCTGGGCTGGGTCCGGTCTTCGTTTCGGTTTCTGGCTTGGCCTGGGCCTGGACTAATTAGCTAAGTAACTGCAGGAGGAGGCTTAGTGCCAGGGCCCAGGCCTGTCCATAATTGATGGCCCAGCATTTGGCCTATTAATTATATTACGCTTTGGCTGGCCCTTTCTTTCTGCCTCTGCCTCTGCCTCACACATCAAATTGGTTTGCGCTTTTGGCTGGGGCGCCAGAGCGCGTTAATAAATTTCCAGCAGCGGAAAGGATGCTGCTGGATGGAAGCCACACATATTCGTCATGTCACGATTGGGGGAAAAAGGGGAAAATGATTTAAAACAAGCAAAATGTTTGCGCATTTTGCTGGCTTTTAATTTTGATTGCAACTATTTATTAATGGCAGGCAGAGGCAGAGGCAGGCTGGCAAGCAGGCAGGATGGATGGCTGCAGGAGGAGGCTGCCTGCTGCTAACAGGATGTAGGATGCAGGATGCAGGATGCAGTGCCACTGCCTTCTGCCCTCTGCCTCGGAGCCATATATATTTTTAGCCGCGCTCCACTTAAACTCCCTGCAATTTGCTGAATGCTGCAATTTTGTGCTGCATTTGTTTCCCTTTTGCTGCCCGCCTGCCCGCCTCCCTGCCGCCTCCCTCTTGATTTTGCATTATTTTTATTTATTTTCGCGTTACATTTAAACTTAAATTAAATGAAATGACACACATTTCTGTATTCTGTACATTTTCTGTATATTTGTGCTTTCTGTTCGAGTTTGTGGCTCGTTCACTTCAGTTTCTGTTCAGTTTTCGTTGGGTTTTTGGCTTGGGGTTGGGGTTGGGGCTGGGTCTGGGGCTGGGTCTGGGGTTTCGGCTTGGGGTTTGTGTCTCTGTCAGGCGTGAGAATTTAACGATGTGCGTGGACCCAATGTTAGCTTTGTGTCGAGTCCTGCGCCATGCCATGCCCCCTGCAAGGACTACAGTTGCTAATGAGTCCTGTGCCTCTGCCTCTGCCTGTATTCCTATTGAATGCATCATCATATTTCATGAGGAGAGTGGGGGGAGTCGTAGAAACTTTAGCACATAATTAACAGTCAAAGTGCTAGATCCTGGCATTTGGTTAGTCTGCGGGGGTGGGGGGGAGTGGAAAAGGGAGAGATTAATATGGAAAATGCATAAAATGTGTGTGCCTGCTCGTAATATTTGATATGCCATGAAATGGGGAAATATTTGCTGGAAATAATCTGTTTTTCGAGGCATATTTCTGGTCAAATTGAATGTTATGATGGAAAACACAATAATTTCCATTGTCTGATCTAAGAAGAGCAGAAAACCCCCACAAATTAATGATTGTGTTATCGGAATCAGGGATCGTAAGAGTTATCATTTTTATAATACAAATCATGAAATAAAAATTTTGCTAATTTTAAAATAAAAATCAAAAACAAAACCTATTTCTGATTTTAAACTTAAACATTTTTTCGTCCTTGATTTGTTTAAAACTCATAACTCTTATTTGTGATCCCTGATCAGAATCATTCCGCATAAAGAATGAAGTGTTTCTGGTCCTAAAAGAGAAATCAAAGGGATTCAAGATTGAACTTGCTATCAAATTATAGCCGACTTTTCCTTTGAATTTAACGATCCCTTTAGAGCAGAGAAAGAGCCACCAAGGACCCACATTTTTGGCTGTGACTCTTGGGCCGCACAAATACCATTGTCTGATTCCATGCTCAGATTTATCTGGGAACTCTATTTCGGTATTTGAGGATAGGGCCCGAACTTCCGGTCCAACCCTGCAAAATGGCCATTAAATTTTGAAACAATAATCTGGCAACTGTTTTGCAGGCAACAGCCCCAGTCCCCAGTCCCAGTCCGAGTCCCTCCCCCCTCCCCTTCTCCCTTCAGAAATTGGCCAAAAGCAGGGCAGGAACTTTGAACTAATTAGAGTTGCACAGGCGGAACGAAACGGAACGGAACGCATGGCAGTTGTCGTAAGAGCAACGACAAACAGGGCCCCCGAAATTCCAGTTGGTGGTGCTGCTGCCCCCCACCCCGCCCCAATGCCCAATGCCACGCCCCAGGGGAGTGGGAGTGGGTCAGAGTGTTGCAATATTGACAAGAAGCCCAGTAGAGGGGAGCAGCAGTAGCAGCAGAAGCGGCAGCAGCATCGGAGGCAACAAAGAACGATTCCGATTGTGGTGACAACAATAAAAGGCAATGCGGTGGGGTCGGTGGGGCGGGGGAGGTGCTTGTGGAGGCGTCATTGTCATTGTCGCTCTTCGTTGTGCTGTTGGCCAACAAATGAGGCAGGAGGGTAGGAAGGATGTGGCAGATAGAGCCTGCCACAGCTCCATGCACATAAAAGCGCAGCAGCAGTTGCTGGCAGCAGCAACAGAGCATCGAGCAAACGAGAACTATGCAAGCGCATTTGTCGGTTTCAAGTGCCACTTGGGAAATCATCTTTGTGTGTGCCTCCCTCCGACTCGATGACGATGCAACACGGCCCAACACAGCCCAGCCAGAGAGCCAGCCAGCCCAGAGCCAAGCCGACCCGAACACGCCGCCATTCCGGTCGGTTCCGGCCTGCCTCCGCCCACTGCCACCTCTGGGGGGCAGCTGTAAATGAAAACGAGACCAGAGCAATGACGCTGGCGCTGCAAAGACCATGGTGTTTGACAATAAGTTCACGGGGGGGATGGTGGGGTGGTAGGGTGATGGTAGGGTTAGGTTAGAACAGATCAGAGGGCAATTTTTGGGGTTAGAGGTTCCCCAATACACGGCATTACTCGGATGGTGGCTCTACGATACATATCGTGAATGGAATTTCGGATAAAGAAAGGAAAATAGAGGAGTTTGATTAGGATACTTCCAGGAACTGCGTAAAAGGAATTGCATCATCGAAGGAGTCCAGCAATGCCAATCCCAGGCAGAAATGCAGTCCAACATGCAGACACGGGTAACAATATGGATGTTCGATTAATATTCAAAGAAAATTGGAACTAAAAGAGCTAATTTTGCATCTAAATTAATAATATCTAGACTATAAAGTTGTAGAAAAAAATGTGTGTGTAAGGGGCTATCTCCGCATCGCGTGCATCAAATTGATTGCGGTTTTTTTAAAATAGTAGCCGCATTATGTGGCTTGGTTTTTATAAACAAAAATTTGTACTTTTCTATAAAAAAGTTCCTCAAAAATTTAAAATTTGTCAAGAAAATCTCAAACTTGGGCCACAAATGTGCGATTGAACGCCTATTTAATTTCATTTGGTCTATCAGCGAAGTGCGCGGTTCTTCTAGTGAATTATAAGTATGGGAAGTGTATAATAGGAGCATAAGATCATAACAGGTTCATGAAAAGAATAATTCGATATATGTACCAGGGATATAAGAGGAGAAATATGATGGGAATTTCAAAGAACTCTTGAGAGTTTGTAAATGGGAGAACTATGCAACTAATTCGATATATAAGGTATATAAGGGGAGAAATACGAGGTTAGAGTTAGAAAAGAACTCCTGAGAGTTTTTAATCGATAAATATGGCACATATCGCAGGTACCCCTGATCCCATACTCCCAAGTACTTCCTACCACCAGATTACGAGAACTTTGACCCACAAATCACGTAACCATCTCTATGCTGTTTTGCCATTCCCACACTAATCTGTGGAAGAGTCGAAAGTCCACCTCCCGAATCCACTTTGCTGACAGACAGAGAGAGAGAGAGTGAGGGAGAGGGAGCGAACATTTTTGGGACTAAAAAGCCAGTGCAGCATTTGGTATTCAAATTTTTGGCAGGCAGTTTTCAGGAACGGGGGAAATTAGGAGGGAGGCGGAGATATGTCGGGGTTGAGTGGGTGTTACTGCGGATGGTACGCGCCCCTTCCATAGGGTCGGTGGGTCGGTGGTTCGGGTGGGTCAATGGCTAATCGGATTTCGCAGTTCGTAGTCAGTCAACGTGAAGCAATTGATGAGGGTAATTCAAGTGTGGTGCATGCATGAAACATCCCACCCACACATACGAATGCCTATGGGCAACAGAACTCCCCCCCCCCACGCCCCCCCACAAGAGATGGATGGTTGTTATGAAAGCGGAAACGGAAATGCGATGGTCGTTGAAGCAGCACTGCAGAATGGATGTACCTAGGCATATCGAACAGGAAAAACAACGACTGAGACTGCGACTGCGGCTGCGACTGGCACTGGCTCCGAGATGGAGATGGAGATGGAATTTGTGCACTATTTCAGCCAACATTTCTCACCCACCAATACCCTTTGTACACCTTTCTGCAGCTTTTGTGGCCGCTGCAGCGCTTCAAGGACTCACGTGGCCAGCATTTGCTGCATGGCGAGGCGCTCAAGTATGGCGTCGATTTGGAGCCCCTGCACTTCGAACAGGACGAGCCAGTGCGTGTGATGACCAAAGAGCTGCTGCACACCGAAGCGGGGCCCATTCGCACCACGGGGCCAGAGGGGGGCACAAAGCCAGGGCAGGCAGAGGATGTGCCGCCTCACATGCCACATGGACGATGGGAAACTGCTGCTGCTGGTGCGACAGGCGGTGGCACCACAACGGCAGCGCCGAGTCTCGAGAGCGGCGGCTACGTCTACAAATGGCAAGTGGGTGACTGGTCCAAGTGCTCCCAGGAATGTGGAGCAGCTGGCAGCGGTTTGCAGGTGAGTGAAGAGTGAGCAGAGTCCTGTTCCTGGTTGCCTGATTAATGGGCGGAGAAGTGAAGCTCCATTGGCAGGCATACTCGCATGCGACAGAGGAGAACCCAAAGAGTTTTAGGAAATGGAAATGGCTGTGGCTTTAAGGACTAGTCGAACCGAAATCCCCTAGGTCTGAGCCAAAGAGGAGTCCTTGAATTAAGTCCGTTTCAAAGCCTAATCATTAATGAATATGCACTTTTAGCAGCTCCTTTCTCAATGGTTCTGTGTTCTGTTCTGTGCAAACAGATTGTCATAAAAAAGGGAACGAACCCGACGACATTTATGCAATAATTAGGCAAGTGCACAGGACTCGCTCTTCGCCAGGCTCCTGGCTCCTGGCTGCCAGCTCCCGTTTCAGCTTCAGCTCGAGTAGCCTCATAAAATCAAGAACAAGATTAAATATTTTAACAGTCAAAGGTTCCCTCTCCTCGCGTGCCTCGTACCGTAATGCTGCTGCTTATTTTACGTGGAAATTTATTCTTTTTTTCCCTCTCCATTGCAATCCCAAAGCGACGCACGTTGAGCTGCCAGAGAGAGGCAAAAGCAAAGGCCAGTGGCAGCAGCAGCACCACCGACGACAACGGCAACGACGTCGTGGATAATTCAGAGTGCACCGCCCACGGCCTGGAGATGCCCGACACGTTCCAGAGCTGCGGCAACGAGGCCTGTCCGCACTGGACCAAGGGCGAGTGGACGCTCTGCCAGCAGTCGAGGTGCCACGGACGCAACACGGCCGTGCAGCGCCGCGAGGTGGCCTGTCGCTACGAGAACGGCACCGTGGGCAGTGCCTGCGATGAATACGAGAAGCCGCTGCCCAGACAGGAGTGCTACAACGAGCGCTGCAAGGGTGTGTGGCGCGTCGAGCCCTGGTCCGAGGTGAGTCTCGAGTTCTGAGTGCCGAGTCCCGTGTCCCGAGTCCTGGCTGGCTTATTAAAGGTATCCATTATTAATCCGCACTCTTCCCCCAGTGCAATGCGCCGTGCGGTCGTCAGGGCATCAAGTACCGCATACTGCAGTGCGTCTGGTACGGGAGTCGAAGGCCCGCGGGCAACGTGTGCAAGCACCAGCCTCGACCGGCGGTCATGAAGGTCTGCAAGAGTCCTGCCTGCCAGGTGAAGTGTAAGTATTGATCCTGGACACACACAATATACGCCATGAAGATGCCCTTTTATTAACAATTTTGATTTTCTTCTGTGTCGCGTATGCAGTATCCCCTTCGGCGGCCCAGCACTGCCGGGACTCGTCGCGCTATTGCCGCAACGCCCGCTCCATGGGCCTGTGTCGGCTGCATCGCTACAAGGAGAAGTGCTGCAGCTCCTGCCAGCAGCAGCAGCCCAACCAATATATATTCCATTAGCTTCTGGCGGGACGGCAACGACGACTCTACGAATTCTGCAATTCTGCAAGCAATTACTCTAAGTACCCCCCTAAGTAAATCTAAAGAACTATAGCAAGAAATTCAAGTTAAACTTATCCATATGTATGTACTACCAGCAACACTCCCGACACTCCCCACACTCCTGACACTCCTGACACTCCCGACACTCCCGACATTGACACCGACACTGACACCAATTCCAGTTAAATATTGTATTGAAATGAGGCCATTAGAAAATACCTATTCGTTCGATTCGAAATTTGTTATCCAGCCATAAGAGCAGTGAGACAGCGAGAGAAGAGAATAATTTATTGAAATTCCCCCCAAAACCCAACAAAAATGTAACATGTAAACATGAGCAAATATTTGCAATTGCGAGTAAAGTAAGGATAAATATTGTTAGATCTGCCCCGGGACTCGTTTCACTCGGGCAAATGATTGGGCAAACAGAGGAGAGAATGGAACCCTTTGTTTGGCCCTCGAACGACATTTGCCTGAGTGAACGACAGTCAATCGATGGCAGCAGCAGCTTTGCTTTAAGCAATTAAAACCATTATAAATTAATGACACGGAAAAATACTATAAAATTCAGCAGCAGCAGCAGCAGCAGCAGCAACAGCAGCAGAAAGCGGCAAACTATGAGGATTAGGATACATTTTCACTATGCTACAAGATACATATATAGAACGGAGTATGGATTATGGAATATGGAATAATATCCAAGTTAAGGAATGTCTAGTATAAATCAACTTAGCAAATAATGAATGTAAAGGTTGATGTATGACTCGACTAATTGCTGATTCAGATCCAAGAAGTAGTCAAAATGTTTAGCGAATATCTCCGCACTAATCAGCAAAAATCACTAATCACTAAATGAAGCATGACAAAGAAAACAAAACGAAATCCGCACTGTTACCTAATGTGAACAAAAATCGAATATTAACTACGAAAAAATGTATATGTAAATATTATAGCAAACGAGAGATATCTAGAGCTGCACCTTGACTATGCAATTGTCAATTTTCGTCCCTGAATTTGCCTTGGTTTCTAATTCTGATTCTGATTCTGCATTTATCAATTATCAATTCCCCCATGAATATTGTAAATAATCGATTTCGGCAATTCATTTTGAAGGCTTACCTTCTACGAGCATGTAATTTAAAAGTAAACGAAAGAAATAACTATATGAGAACTGCATGAATATGTATGCGTATTTGTAATTAGTTTTTTATGAGCAAATTGTTTTATAAACCCTAATATATGATAAATTTACATGATTAACATGAAGCAAGTAGCATGTTATCTGCTAACTATAGTTAATAACTAACGTACAATTAACAACCGGAACAGAAACATGACGGCCGATCAGATCCAGTAAATGTTGAAGAGCGTACATACACACGAGTATTTAAGCTGTTAAGTAAAAGTTATAGATACGATAATTAACAAAGACAAGCAAAACAAGTCAAGGCGAACCGAAACGAACCCCAACCAATGTTGAACACAGACAGACCCAAACAGACCCCAACACCCGCACACATACACAGACACCAATACTATCATACAGCAAGGATATGGATAATATGTATTATGATCGACGTAAGCAAATACAGCGAAAGCCACTGCTAATTATTGTAAGAAATTCAAACAAAACCGGAAATAAATATTAAATATTGAAAATCTTGTGGCAGAAATGCATTTTAATTATTGTCCCTAGTCTCTACATGATCAAGGATGTTCTTCCGATCACTAAAAGGTATGGGATGTCCAGATCGGATAGGAAATTGCTGAGTTTCCAGATCCCAGAGACTAGGATTTTGGAGTCCTTATCCAAGGATCAGGGATATTTTTCCGATCACTACAAATAACGAAGAAAATCAGTCTAGAAAAAACATCCTTGATCCTTCGTCCTTGAAAAGGACTCCATCGGATAAAGGATTTCATTCCGATCACAGGAAGCCGTCGCACGCCCAGATCGGCCCACAAATAACGGAGAAAATCAGTCTGGACGAAATATCCTTTATCCTTCGTCCTTGATAAGGACTCTATCAGATCAAGGATGTCATTCCGATCACAGGAAGCCGTCGCACACCCAGATCGGCCCTTAAATAACGGAGTAAACAAGTCTGTAAGAAATATCCTTGATCTTTGGTCCTTGATAACGACTCCATCGGATCAAGGATGTCATTCCGATCACAGGAAGCCGTCGCCCGCCCAGATCGGCCCACAAATAACGGAGAAAACAGGTCTGGAAAAAATGTCCTTGATCCTTGGTCCTTGATAAGAACTCTATCAGATCAAGGATGCTCTCCCGATCACGGGAAGCAGTCGCACGCCCAGATCGGCCCACAAATAACGGAGAAAACAACAAAACAAATATGCGTTGTTGTTGTTGTCAATTTCGTTACAACAACAACAACAACAACAACAACAACATTTCTTGACAACAACAACTTTCAACCTGCGACCGAAAGTTGGCCAAAAACCAAGAATTTCAGATCTGGAATACCAGGCGAACAGAAATCAGCAGCAAGCAACTCACGAAAAATAAAAAAAAATAAAAAATTGCAGCATACTTTTGGGGGCAAAAAACCAGCGACCTTCTGCTGATTCTGTTCGCCTGGTATCCCAGCTCTGAAATTGCCAACATTGCGCCACTTGAATCAGAATTTTTCATTTGGCTATATCTCGGCTATTTATGGGCCGATCTGGGCGTGGCATGTCTTTTCGTGACCGGGAGAGTCCTGCCAACCGATTGCCACCAAAAAAAAGGATATCCAAGCCATCGCGTTTTTCGCCAAAAGTCGTGATGGTACCATCACTGAAATTGCCGAAAATCGTCTCGGCTCGGATGTCCTTTTTTCTGGTGGCAAACGCTTGGCAGGACTCTCCCGATCACGAAAAGGTATGCCACGCCCCGATCGGCCCATAAATAGCCGAGATATAGCCAAATGAAAAATTCTGATTCGAGTGGCGCAATGTTGGCAATTTCAGAGCTGGGATACCAGGCGAACAGAATCGGCAGAAGGTCGCTGGTTTTGTTGCCCCCAAAAGTATGCAACAATTTTTTTTTTTTTTTTTTTTAGAGTTGCTTGCTGCTGATTTCTGTTCGCCTGGTATCCCAGATCTGAAATTCTCGGTTTTCGGCCAACTTGTGGTCGCTAGTTGAAAGTTGTTGTTGTCCACAAATGTTGTTGTTGTTGTTGTTGTCACGAAATGTACAACAACAACAGTGCACATTTTGTTTTGTTGTTTTCTCCGCTATTTGTGGGCCGATCTGGGCGTGCGACGGCTTCCTGTGATCGGAATGAAATCCTTGATCTGATAGAGTCCTTATCAAGGACCTAGGACCAAGGACATTTTTCCAGGCGTGTTTTCTCCGTTATTTGTGGACCGATCTGGGCGTGCGACGGCTTCCCGTGATCGGAATGAAATCCTTGATCTAAGAGAGTCCTTATCAAGGACGAAGGACCAAGGACATTTTTTCCAGACGTGTTTTCTCCGTTATTTGTGGGCCGATCTGGGCGTGCGACGGCTTCCCGTGATCGGAATGAAATCCTTGATCTAAGAGAGTCCTTTTCAAGGACGAAGAATCAAGGATATTTTTTCCAGACTCTTTTTCGCCGGTTTTTGTGGCCCAATCGGGGTGTGCCATGGCTTCCTATGACTGGGGGAATATCCTTGATCTGATGGAATCCTTATCAAGGACCAAGGATCAAGGATATTTTCTACAGACTGCTTTTCTCCGCTATCTGGCGGCCGATATGGGCGTGCCTGGCCTTTTTGTAATCGGGATAATTTCCCCTTTCCTCTGAATGGATGACTTTTCAATAGTTTTATTTATCAGAACTTAGAAAATACGTTTCTGTATATAAAGACCTACATGTAGCCTTAAACCTAACAACAACAACGAGATCTATCTAGAGTTTATCTCTATGTATAATGGAATCTAACTCTATATGATGTTAATTTCAATGAAAGCCCTTCTCGCTTCTGTAGTGCTCCTCGGCCAGCAACTGCAGCTTGGGTACCTCTTAGAAGCAGTCATTGGCAGCCCAGGGCAGCAGCGTCCAGAGGTCCGTATCTTCATTGTGCGCCGAGACTAAGGCAATTGCCTTCTGCTAATTCTGCAGGCTCGGGTGAATGGTAGTACCCCTCCGCCAGCAGCGGATATATAATTCACGTTCTAGCTGATGACAGAAGCATTGCCCACCGTATCGAAGGTGCCACAGGCGAAATTCCCAGCCAATGGTCCATATCTGTAAAGGAAGATGATCTGTGAAAATAGTTTCCCAACCTGCGGAATTTGTTCCACACATTTGATCTCACCTATGCTCTATAATCTTGACCGAGGCTATTGCCCAGGATCTTGGCCGATGTCTCAAGGCCATCGTAGACAGTGCTTAAGCCCTCGAAAGCACCCGCTGTTATTGTTAGCCAAAGCTCTTCTGCAACAGCTTCGAGTCCTGCTCCTGGATGCCCAGATCAATGCCCAGGTCGACTGATCGCAAAATATGTACAGCTGCACGGGCGGGATGGCATAATGCAGATTAACTTCTTAATAGTCATCTCCTGGAAGAAAAATCTTTGAAAATTAACCAATTCCAATACCATTTTTAGGTTCTTACGGATAGACTGCACATCTACAACGCACGGCATTGACAGACGGAGATAGCTTCGACTATTCGGAGGCGCAGGATGAGCAGTCGGACTGCGCCAGCTAAAAATCCAATGTGACGCCGAAGAAGTGTACATGCCTGATAAAAAATAAACAAAAATAAATTAGTATTAATAGTATCGATAGCAATGTTGTATTGTTCTTTTTGTTGTATTTTTATATATTTCTAAAAAACAAAATGAAAAGGCGATCAGATCGTTTTCAGTTTAAGAGCTAATATTCTATTCAAACAGCTAATGGGATACACGCTCAATAAGTGCACTAATTAGTGATACTTATACGAGACAGGACATGCATATACATATATGCACATACATGGATGCGTTGTCTTGCCAATATGCGTGAGGAATGTCTATATCAATCCAAGTTATCCATTCTATAGATATCCCCCAGGCCGTTTCAAAACTAGACAGTTTCTGTATTTGTTTTCACTATATACATTTTAGTTCCGATAAATTATTGGTAAGAGGTAAAGAAACTGATGGGGTGATGAAGAAATCAATTCTATATTCCACAGTGCAGTGGCTCCTCCCCCCTCCTCCCGCAAATGTATTATGCCCGACTATTATGAAGCGAATCATATGCCAAAGTCGCACTGGTGTGCTATCATTGGTTTAATGGTCGTGATAGTTATCATATTCGTTATCATAGCCGTCGTAATGATAATCGGACTAATCAAATATGAGGGCGATTTAGATGCAAGCAAGACAAGTAGTACTGCAATTTTCGTACCTACCACTTCGACGTTTTCTTGGGACGTTGGCGAGGACGGCGCTGGACCTGTTATGGTTCCTGACCGCCGATAATATTCATTGTCAAGTCAAATAATGTAACAAATATATAATGTATTCTAGCAATATTATCGCATATTTCGCATATATACATATCATTTTATAGGTCTAACCACTTCCATTCTTGTTGTTCAGCGAGACGCTTTCGTCCTCCGAACCGATATCATTTGAGTTCATCAGTTCCCTCCAAAAAGTATCCCTAAAATCCATATTATTCACTTTTTCAAAGGAAACCCGGAGTATACCATATTCTTTATGATTTATCGCACGCCAGATTGCACCTCAAAAAGCTGAAAAATACAGTTGAGGTAGCATGAGTCCTTGCTCAAGGATCAAGGATATTTTTCCGATCACAGGAAGTTTTGTCACGTCCAGATCGGCCTACAAATTGCCAAAAAAACGAAATTGGTACACACATTTGAATTTCGCGCCCACATTTGTTAGCTAGAGATGACAAAAAATTAAACTGAAATGTTATCGAACAGTGGCGCCCCCACAAGGTGGCGCCGCCTACTTGTCAGATTGTGTCCGTTTTTGCTTTACAGCACTACAGTTTGAAGTTGTTGGCGCCAAACAACGATAACGTTTTTACAAAAAAACACAGACAGCCAGGCTCAATCTTTGAGTGCGAATAAGCGAACAGCGAGGTTGGCCAACGGCAAGCCAATACTTTTCATTGCCTTTGCCTTTGAACTGGCCAGTATTACGACATGCGAATGTACAAATATGCATAAACAGTGGATCTTTGCTTTTCCTTCAGTATTAGTATTAGCAAAGCGACGACCTGACGTAACCGCAATTGCAAAGGCACTTTCGCATGTACTCGTATCATGGCTCATCATGTATCTCAGCCTCTCCTATTCGCGGATCGCCGTAGCAACCGAGTGTGCGAGTGGGCGTGTGGGCGGGTGGGCGTACAACAGGAAATTACCCATTTGTGTGGCACTTGGAGATCGTTAATCTGAATACATCCTAAGCCCGAATACGAGAGCATTTGCAGGCGGCTAAACGCTGCATTCTGCTCGCATCACCCACAAAACAATTGACAATTGCAATCAATGCGATGAATTGCAATTGCATTTTCAATCAATTCAAATGGCCTCACTGTGACGTCTGTGGGAAAACTCAAATGGAAAGTCGAAAATCGATTTCAGACAGGAAGAGAATCGGTCAGGGAATCAGAGAGATATCAAGATCCAAAGATCCGACTGTAAAACAAAGGAAGAAATTGGAAATGTATGAGGAAAAGGTTCCCCAGTTCGAAGGACTCGAAGGTCAATCGCTTTAAGGGGTATTTGCAGGTAATTCAATTGAAAACTCTGAATTTTAGGTGCAAAAAGTAAAGGAATTCGAAAGAAATTAGATGAAAATTGTAGAAATTCCTGCGGGAAAACTACCATTCAGGCATGTAGCTGCAAAGATGCGAATGACAACCGTGGCTCTGTGATGGGATAGAAGAAATAATCGTAGTGGAAGCGGCCGCGGCGGCGCGCTGATTCGTAAAGTGAGCTCAGTGTCAAAGGAAATCATATTTTATCCAGCAATTAGCGAAGATTTGGTCTAGCTTTGCCAGGCAGCCAGTACATGGAAGTACATACATTATATACAATGATCTCCCGTCTTCCAATTCAATTAAGTGGAAATTGTGTCACGCGCCGCTCACCGCTCGCTGCTCGCTGCGAGAGTCCAGAGTCTTGTGCCCCATCCCGTGGCTTAGAAGTGGCACTGTCTTGGGAGGGCTGAAGCTGAAGCTCGGATTCTCACTTAATGAATCCCGGCAGCAGCAGCAGCAGCAGCAGCACACAGATTCACTTTAGCCACACACACCCACACACATAGGCACATATAGTGCCACGCACACTGGCAATCAGAGAACATAATATTTGATTAAGAACGACACTTGCTGATACTCGGTATCATCTGTGTCGTGTTTCCAGAAACGATGGACACACAGTACAGATCAGTGTCGCGAGGCACGCAACGGTGTCAACTTGGCGTGCAGCGCAAAATCCACAGTGTCCGTGCCCCAATCCGCATCCGCATCCCATTCAAATTCAAATCCGAATTCAAATCCAAATCCATATTCAAATTCAAGCCCCAATCGCCACCGCCAACCTCGCACCGGAGCCAGGAACAGAAGCAGAATCCGAGTCTCCATCCGAACCAGGAGCATCTGCCGACCCATCTACAGGTCCCCGAACCGATCCCGACTCTCTGCGGAGCTGAGAAAGCGACAGCTCGCATCGGACAGAATGCCGACCATCACCGAGGACTGCATCGACGGGTTCCAGCAGTACTATTCCCGGCCGCCGGAACGCCCCAAGAAGAAGTCCCTCAAGCAGATGGTCTACGACTCCGAGAACAACTCCTACTTCGGCCGCACCATCGACAGCTGGGGTAAGTCCCGTCCCACACGGATCCCCAGGGATCCCCACGGATCTCGGCTCTATATATCCCCATACACATATCCATTACGTAAGTGCCCCACGGTCACCGTACACTCAAGTCGTACCGACTCCGCCCCACGGTCTCTCCCTGGCTGTTCGGTTTTAATCAAAAGAAATCTCT
Organism: Drosophila helvetica; assembly: GCA_963969585.1. Classification (NCBI taxonomy): domain Eukaryota; kingdom Metazoa; phylum Arthropoda; class Insecta; order Diptera; family Drosophilidae; genus Drosophila; species Drosophila helvetica. The sequence continues at coordinate 58,865,221 of OZ018402.1, forward strand.
TTTGTTGTCGCATTAGCGCGTCCAAATACACATTCAGAAATTCAGAAAATCAGAAAATACAGAATTCAGAATATCAGACCTGAACCCAGAGATACTCGTATTGTATCCACTTAATCCGCCAGAGCTCTGTCGCCTCTCTGTGCCTCTGCAGCTGTGAGTCCGTTTTTTATTGCCTGTCCAATGGCATTTCGCTGGCCCCACCGCTGGATCCAACTGGACTCGACTGTGTGCTCTGTTCTGTTCTGTGCTGTGCTGTTCTGAGGTTCCATGGTTCTGTGGGGGGCATAAGTATGATCCATAGAGCACTCGTTCAACATATCGGTCAATTATGCCATTATGCAATCAGTCTATGACCCCAGCCACAGCCACAGCTATAGCTACAGCTAGAGCTATAGCCATGTTCTACAGAGCAATCTCTTCGACAAATTAAGTCCGATGGAGGCAGTCAGTCACCTGCTGTTCAGCTTCGACCCCCAAAATGTATCCTCCCACATGCACATACACATACATACATACATACATATTTATGTACCTGTCTGATGTCTCAAGGGCCTGTATACTGCAGAAGCCTATACCTAAGCCGATCTAAGCCGATTCTGGATTATTCACATATTTCATTTAATTGATTTAATAGGCGAAGGAAAGAAAGAAATTCCTCCCTTATCTCTCCAGTATGTAAACAAATTTTGGGTTTTCATTCGATATTTTACTCATCAACGAGAGGCTGAACGAGGCGAGTGAGCCGGGGGTTGGCGCACGAACGAAGCGAGTGTGCAGGGGGCTTGCCCTCTATTAGAATATATATTTGGTACTTGGTAATCATGTGTAATATGTATCCCCCTTCGTCCCTCCTTCTGTTTGCATCCCAAAATCCAATGAAAATCAAATCGGAAGCAATCTTTTGCTTTTATAGCGTATCATACATATATCCTGTCCAAAAATAGGTATGACTCCCATTACATCCCACATTATTTGGGATGATTTTGCAATTAGAAAAACAGAAGTGGACTCTCAAAGATCCCATTACTACAATTTCTACAATCGATGAGCGTATCCTTAGGAATTCGGAATGGTATTGTATTGGGTTTACCTGCAGGAGTCCTGTCTGCCCTTCTTCCTCTTTGTTTTATCCTTCGTTGCAAGCGCTCAAGGACTGCCTTTGATGGCCTGGCCTGGCCATTCCATTCGTATACTCTGAAGATGAAAGAGCAAAGGAGCAAAAGAGAGTTAAATATTTATGTGAAAATGGGAGAGAGTGGAGTGTGGAATCTTATGTGAGAATGTGAGAGATGAAACCTTTAATAGCTTTGCTCTACATTATTTCGGAAAATACCCACAAAGTGCCAAGTAGCTGGTGGAATATGTGAGTTCTCCTTCCCCCAGAACCCACCCCTTGTGTTTGAAAGCCACCCCCAGAGAGCAGTGGAAACTTTAGGCAACTTCTCGGAGTTTTACGCAAATTTGTGGACTGTTTTTTCTCTCTGGATTTGCTTTTTCCACTCCCCTCTTTCAGTTAGTTTCTCTCCTTTTGTTTCTTCGATTGTATCGCATGTCCTGCGACCGCTTTGGTAAACAGGTTTTGCCCTGCCCCGCCCTGCCCTTGCCCTGTGTTTGGCCAACGAATCTAGCTCACGCACACACACACACACAGCCAAGCAGTGCACTATGGGTAAAATTGCCATTTTTCGGGTATTTAGTCATTTTCTCAAAGTATTCAAACTGGGATCTGTTTTGTGTTAACATCTTAAGAAAACTTCAAACTGTAACGGTCAATACCAAAAATTTTATATAACAGACCAATGTTAAGTCTAACAGCTGTTAAAGTCAGCTGTTGCTTTTGAAGAGCACGAGCTGGAAGATCGCAATATTTTTGCAGGCTATTTTCAAATTGTCATTATTCGAACGCGAAACGTTTTTTTTGCAAAATTTAAAATGGATAACAATCAGACGGGCTTGTACTATGTAATAGTTGAACTAATATGTTGTATTTGTGTGTGTTCTATTCATATTTTGTAAAAGTAGTCGATGAACTCAAAGGTCATTTCTTGGAATGATATTTCAAGTTCGTGGAATCATATAAATCGAACATTAGAGTGCATAAGTGTACGTCCAAATGCATGTCGTAGAGGCATTAATTGTGATTTAAAGGCAGTTTGTCTCAATGTGCACTTTTTTGCACTTTTTGCGCAAATCAACTTATTGCAGGTGACTTCGTGTTTTCAAACGCGAAATTCGGCATGCGGAAGTTTGGACAAGCAGCTCCACCTTAGCCGTTTATCCATTGATTCTTACAAACGATACCTTAAACGACGCCTAATTAATGTAAATATCTAAAACAGAAAACACAGCCCAAGAAATATTTTTTTTTTACTTTTCCTGAGTTTTCAAAATCAAACTTTTCGAAAAAATACCGCAAAAAATTTTCAAATTTGATTTTGAAAGCTTAATAACTTCCAGATGGTAAGCTGAATCTACAAAGTATTTAGGTCTGATTTGTAGTTTTAATTGTCAGCTTTTCAGAATTTTAAAGTTCACCACAACCAGATGTAAGATGATAAAATTATATGAAAAAAAGAAGCACTACCTCTAAAAAACGTGCCAGATTTACAAAAATTCTTTAAAAAAAAAACGAGACCATTAAAAAACAACAATAATTGCTTTAAAATTTTAAAATTCATAAATCATAAATCAACCAGATGTAAGATGATAAAATTATATGAAAAAAAGAAGCACTACCTCTAAAAAACGTGCCAGATTTAAAAAAATTCTTTAAAAAAAAAACGAGACCATTAAAAAACAACAATAATTGCTTTAAAATTTTAAAATTCATAAATCTATCAGAAAAAGTAAAAATCATCTGAATCATGCAACAAACTCTATAAAGAAGACAGACTTCATCACGCAATGGATTCCTCCGATCCAACTATTTCATCAAAAAGCCCTTCCCATCGATATTTTTAACATCTCATCATGTGAAATTGAAGACCCTGATCAAATTTTGAAGGATTTCGGACGATGAATTTGACGTTTCATTTTTTACGTGTGATGAAGAAATTAGAAATTAAAAAAATGCCTATTAATATGAACTATTGTTCTTTAAATCCTGAATTTCATCAAAATTATGATTTTCAAATAGTGAAACTTTTTTTTTATGTATAAAAGAGTATTAAAGTCCATAAATATAAATATGAATACTTAGTTTCTTAATATAATTAAAAAAAAAAAAATTTTTTTTTTTTAATGGGTGGGCGGTGACACGCCTACTTTTCCAAAAATGTTGTTAGGGGTGTACATAACATTAATCAAAAAACCGCATTAAAAAATCTTGCTTAGTTTAAAAGTTATTAATTAATACCCGAAAAATTGGAATTTTACCCATAGTGCAGTGCGATAGATGTGTGTGTATTGATCGGGACAGGGGCTGGGTCGGGGGTGGGCTGTTGAAGTTGAAGGCTCAAACGTGGATCGGCAGAGCCAGAGCCAGGGCCAGAGATGAAACTGAATGCTGCACTGAGAGAAAATAGTTATCCTTGGGCTGAGTGTGTGTGCCTTCTCCCAGTGGGTGGGAGGGGAGCATTCGCTCGGTGTGACCATGAGCAGTGTGCACTTAATGTGCATCAAACGCCACTAATCACCCACTGCCGCGCCTAATTAAAGCAAGTGCAGCCAGAGACTGGGCACTCATTCATTTCCACGATAATTACAGAAGTCCCAGCACAATGCAACCCAAAACCCAGTCGAGAAAACCCAGCCCAACCCCAAGTCGGAAACCGCATACCTCCCCCCTTTACGTTTCCGCACGCCACTCGTATGAGAAATGCCGCCAAAAAGCGTTTTCCACTCAAAACAAACTCGCTTTACTCTCAGAGAGAGAGCGGCCTGCAGAGAGCGGGAGAGCGGGAGAGCGAGTGCCGAGTGGTGAGTGCTGGAACCCGGACCAAAACTGAAATAAACCCAACCGAAAACCGACTCAAGCCAAGTCCGTTGCTTGATATTGACAGCATTTCGAGTTTGGTCTGGTCTACAGTCCACAGTCTGGGATTGGTTTCGAGCGGCGACTAAACGTGCGACGGCAGACGGGAAAAAACAAGTCGAATCGAACCGAATCGAACCCAACCGAAATATCAGAGATATTCGAGACACGGAGTTCCTTGCGGGAGTGTTAGTCGGGGACCAAGCAGTGCGAAAAATATCACTAGATACTCGTAAAACCATAAAAATATCCATCAAATATAAAATGCTCGAAATTCTGTCACGCCCGAAACGCTGACACACACACAGCCACGCTCACACACACACACACACACTCTCATTGAGAAAGAGTAAACGAAAAATATCTGTGGGTTTTGGGAGTCTTCGGAGGTTTTGCCTTCCCCAGAAGAACGAGCGAGCGAACGGGCTTCGAAAAGGTGTGGTTGTGAGGTCTGTAGCGCTGGTCTCTAAGCGCTAAGAGCACACCTAAGAGATACAACAAACCACACACACACAGATACGCGCACGCAAACGAGTAAGAGTTGGTGTGAGTGTGAGTGCGAGTGAGTGTGCGAGTGTGTGCCTGTGTGCGCCTTGGGCAAGAGCCAGCATAGTTTGTTGTTGCAGTTCGGATGCAAAAATAAGCAAAGATACATCTGCAGGCAGAAGGCAGAGCAGAGATACAATACGAAAGTATCTGCCAGTTTGCCAGTCTCCCCAATGCCGGGTCAAAGCCAATGCAACAAGAGCAACAGCGAAACGGAACCATGCCGCAGCCTGCATAACACTCTCCCCCTCTCTCCTCTCCACTCTCCACTCTTGCCCAGAGTATCTCGTGGATACACCAACTTGTTGGAGCAACAACTGGAGGAGGCTCGTCCCCTAATCGACGGCGAGTGGGGCAGTGCCTGCCTCCTGTTTGTGGCAAGGCAAGAACCCAGCGAAAAAACGCGCCAAAGACTGCCACAAGGGCGAGAGGGTGGCGGCAAAGAGAGAGAGAGAGAGAGAGAGAGAGATGGGGTGGTGTGGTGTGCGGTGGGTTGCTGGTGGCGAAAAGTGTGTGGAAAAGAGCCAGCAAACGTGTCATCCGTAGATACATCTGTGCCAGTGCCAGTTGCCAGTGCAAAAGAGGAAAAATGAATGAAGAACTGTAAATGGCCAAAATATACATATATATATATATATATGTATGTGTATAATTCTGAAAATGATTTTCGAAATATTCCTCGCAATATTACAAAACAGTCTGCGTGCATAAGACTGCGGCGACGAAACAAACCAGAAAGTGCGGTGCAAAAAGATCCCACAGGAAATCCCTCCTGTACTTCCCTGAAGTGTTCTCATCATTTGTTCTTTGTATCCCCTTAGATTCGAAATATCGACCAAAAGTGCACAATAAATAATAACAATAATTTACTTGAGACAAAGTTAAACCAAAATAAATCATGTCAAAGCCACAGCCAATGTCCAAGTCCTTTACGGACGAGGATCTGGCCAACATACGCAAGCCCAGGCCCTTCCATCTGGGCCAGTTCTTATATAACTCCGAGACGGGCACGGTCATGAACAGAGATCGTGCATCATGGGGTAAGTTATGGGCAGAGGCGGCTGTTTCTGTCCACTCGTAATTTTTTAATGGTTAGTTTTAGTAGTTCAGATATGGATATTTCCAAATGGGCCAATTATTGCCTCGAGTCTGAGTCGTAGAACAGGCAAACGTGATTTTTTCGCATCTATATACTGGGGCTAAGCCCCATCTACAATCATAAATCACTTGCTCACACTCACTGCTCGTTACTCGCACTATTCAAGCAGTGGCATCCACTCTCTGTACAAGTAACTTCACTGTACAAGTACATAATATGCACCTCAAATGCCTCCCCATTTCCATGTCGAATGGCTTACATTTTTATTGAAAATTATTTTAATTACACTCGTTCCATTAGACCCTTTTCCAGGGGGTTGACACACATTTTGAGGAGTGGAGTTGCACTTGAAGTGCTGGCCAAATTAGGGCGATACAGAAACGAGGTCGAGCCAAGTGGCTGAGGCTGAGTCTCTCTCTCTCTCTCTGGCAATTGCCGCTACTTAAGCAGTTGCCTGTACTTTACATAGTACATATGTATATGTTTTTTCATCTTTCAGTTTTCAATTGGATGGAAAGGAAAGGTTGTGCGAGTGGCTCTGTTTGGGGTCGCCAAAAGTCTGAATATTGGCATTTAGAAAAGATATTCTTGGCAGGCCCAAGGCCCACTGGGCTATATATAGACCAGAGACGACCAGTGTGCAGTGTGTCTGTCTAGTGTGCAATGCAATTATGCTGAAATGGGCAAGCACCAACCAGAAAGCCAAAAGAAAATCCAAATAAAAAATATAGAGTATGTGAAATACTAGTGGAAAGTCTGTAATATTTATATGTCTTTTTAATATAAATATAAAATGAAAATAAATGAATCTATCCATCGGAATAATGGAACATATTTCAAAGAAATTTCGAGCTCTCTGTTTTTGTTTAGATTTCTCTTGAGAACACAAAGAAACAATCAATGGCTTAATATGCTAAGATAATTCTCTCATTCTTTCTCTGCCTGGAACTATTGTTTTTCGAGTGCTTTTTCTTCAGATAAACCCAATAAACCCAATAAAAGCAATAAATATTGTTGATATTCTATTGACCCCGAACTTCTGCTTTGATCTTGGCTTGAACTCTCCTGCTCTTTGCTTGGGTCTCTCTCACTCTCCCCACTCACTCTCTTGCTCTTGCTCTTGCTCTCACTCTCACTCTTTGGCTTCCAGATCTGTCAAATTTCTCTGACATTTGCTGGCCAACCAACTTCTTCTCCGTGGAGTGTTGAGGTTATGTCGCTGGTACTCCGCTCTTCACAGACACGCACACACGTGTGCCTGGGAAGAGCGATCAGTCAACACACTCAAACAGAAACAAACAAGAAAAACACTCACACATACCCTTTTATAGAGCTCTAATTGCTTTCTCTTGAGTGCCTCCGACTCATTAAGCGAATGCTCTTAAGAATATCTAAGAGATATACGCGATGGGAGTATGTGTATAGGCATATAGTATTATTGTATCTGGATGAATCAGAGAACGGCTTGACGACGAGTAGTCAGTCGTGTCGGGCGTCAGTTGGCCGCCGCTTTCCACGAACTCGAGAACTCGGGTCTCCGATTCCCCAGTTTTGTTTATATCTGAGTAATGCCGGCTGTCTGGGTGGTGCTGGGTGCCTGCCCTTCCCTGCGCCCCCTTCGATTAATTAGACGGTTAACCCATCGTTGACCGACGACAACTCTCAAGTGATTAATTCAATCAGCTCAATTGGGAGTCTCTGGGGTTCTCTGGGGTTCTCTCTCTCAGTCTTTCTCTTAATTATAATCTAATATGTTGTTTCCCTTGTTCACAGCCAAGATCGGAATATTCTATGTGGCCTTCTATGGAGTGCTCGGCGCCTTGGTGGCCATCTGCATGTGGGTCTTCTTCCAGACCCTCGATCCACGCATCCCCAAATGGACCTTGGACGAGTCAATCATCGGCACGAATCCAGGTGGGTTTTACCCTGCGAGCATATCCCCATATATTACATATGTATATCCGTTTAGGTCTCGGCTTTCGTCCCCTGCCGCCAATGGACAATGTGGAGAGCACCTTGATCTGGTACAAGGGCACACAGCACGAGAACTACAAACATTGGACAGACTCCCTGGACGACTTCCTGGCTGGTACTGTATCCCCACAGATATCCCATTGATGCCACCCCATCTAACCCTCGAAATATTGCAGTTTACAAGGTCCCTGGCCTGACCCCTGGCCGCGGCCAGAACATCTACAACTGCGACTACAACCAGCCGCCGCCAAAGGGCCAGGTGTGCGATGTGGACATCAAGTCGTGGACTCCCTGCACCAAGGAGAACAACTACAGCTACCACAAGAGCGCCCCCTGCATCTTCCTCAAGCTGAACAAGATCTACGGCTGGATACCGGAGTACTACAACGACTCCAAGGACCTGCCCGAGTCGATGCCCCTGAGCCTCAAGACCTACATTGGCGAGGTGGAGAAGACGCAGCCGCACAAGGTACGGGAGGGGTCGGATGATGATCCATCATCGTTATCCATCACTAATGTGTATCATTCAATTCTGACCAACAGCTCAACACGATCTGGGTGTCGTGCGAGGGCGAGAATCCTGCCGATCAGGAGAACATCGGAGCTGTCAACTACTTGCCCGTGCGGGGCTTCCCCGGCTACTTCTATCCCTACCAGAACTCCGAGGGCTATCTGAGTCCCCTGGTGGCCGTTCACTTCCAGCGTCCCAGGCGTGAGTACCGCTAGACCAGATCCTTGCTACACAGATCTCGGAAGTGAAGAGTAAATCCCTTTTGCCCCCTTCCAGGTGGCATCATCATCAATGTGGAGTGCAAGGCCTGGGCCCGCAACATCCATCACGATCGCAAGGACAGGATCGGCTCGGTGCACTACGAGCTGCTGATTGACTAATCGGATCAATCGGACGATTGACGGACGTTGTGAACTATTAAATGTAGGACTAGAGGGCAATCAAGAGACACCAAATCCATGAAAAGGCAAAGTAAAATTGCAAAATTGCAAAATTGCAAAATAATTGTGAAACAGTCCCACGCGAAAAAAGAGAGAAAACCATTTTTTGGATATAACTTTACTATTTACTATTTATCTTTACACGATATTTTGAAAAGCCAGTAGTTTCCCTGGAAAACCAGCCAGCAAAGTAAATTCTTGAACTAATTCGAATCTCTTCTTATACAGAAAATATATAGCTATAACAAATATATATATATATATATATTTAGCGAGAATGTAGTGTACCGCCTAAGAGAATGATTTTAATGATTATGAGCAATGATTTTGCATTACAAAACAAAACAAATAGTTTACAAAACTGAATGCCGAAATGGGGAAATAAATTAAAATATTACTTTAAATATAATACAAATAATAACGAAGGCTAGCCAAGTACGAATCTCATTTAGCGCTGCGACAAAATGTTTTAAATGAAAATCCAATTCAAACTGCCATTTCCGCACAAAAGAAAACCAACAACCATTTCTGGCAAAGAGAGATAAATACAATACATATAAATCCCCCCCCCCCCCCCCCCTTTTAGATATATAAATTTACAATGTTTACTATATACTAACTGCACCGACAACTCCTGTTCGACTAATATACCCACAAACTATTTACTAGATACATATTTACTCGCGACCACCACTGACCAATTTTTGTGACCAAATGAGCCCTTTAATATTTATGTAGTTTCAGTCTAGATCGTATTTTTAGAGAAATGTTAAAGCCCCCCCCCTTAACCCCCATTAGGAATTGATATTGGCATCTGAAACCGAAACAGAATTTAATTGTAAGCTCCACTAATATACCATATTATATTATCCATCTGCAGAGAGGGAACTGTCGCCAGCGGCTAGGCATATGACACGAAATCACTTCACAAAATCGTTTTCAATAAAAATCAAATGACAAAAAATAGAGAAACCCAAAAGGAAAAGCTGTGCCATTTTTAAGGGTATTCTAAGGGGTAACCAAACTGTAAGATCTAAAAGTTATATAGAGCCTATTACAACCTACTTAGATACCACTCAAATTGCACCAAGATTAGGCAGTTCCATCAATCTGGCACAAGTATCTTTGCAGCCTGTACTCCTGGAGGGGGGGGGCACTCATACGCCTTCCCCGTCATATGGCATACATGGGATTTACGTAAACGTAATCGTTGTCCGCCGGCTGATAAGATAGCAAACTGCCTCAAGGCACACTCTGGGACTGTTGATAAAAGGCAAAATCACTGCAATCTCTGCCGTCACCTCGAAAGACTGGGGACTGGGGACTGGGGACTGGAACTGGACAGCGACCAAACTGATCAAAAAGAAAAATAAAAAACCTCAAAGCCAGATTGATACGCTTTCACCCATTCCATCCACACGTAGAGTATCTGCAGAATTTATATATAGGCAGCAGTCGTCGAGAGACACATTTATTGAGAACTTATCGGGCCGATGCGGCCAATTGCGTCATTGGAAATCATTAACAGAATTCTGGTGCTGCTGCTCGGTGCTTGATTTTTGATATATTGTTTATTTTTTACTTTTGCATTTGTGCTAATCAATTAGGGGTACAAACTCATCAGCGAGCCAAAGCGAACACGTTCCCATTCAACATACATACAGAGAGAGAGAGAGAGAGAGGCAGAGAGAGATCCAATCAAATGCTGAACGCACTCGAAGTGTACTCGATCGAAGATCAATATTTGGCTGTGAAAATTCGCCAGATGAGACAATGTTGCAGGGAGCCGGTTAGCCCGGATTCAGGTTCGCACTGGAACCGGCACCACAGACAGCACAGGCAACATCCATCCGATAATGGTGTATTAATCAATGTGCTAAACGAACCTCCCTCCCCAGATCAGATAGTTGAAATATATTGTCGATGGGGATGAGGGTTAATCGATAGCCCCATAAAAACTCAAGGAGAGAGAGTAGCACAAGTAATTAATATTTTAAGTTCTTTGATTAGATTTTGGGCTGGTAAAGCCATCAGAATTTATCACTCAGATGGTAGAGAATACTCGAAACTGTTCTGGCTGTCTGAGAAATCAGAGTTTTCCTCATTGACGTAACAGCATTTGAGCGAGTGGTTTTATGGCTTTTGTTTCCATTCCACAAAACCCAAAATATCAGCGAAATCTTTTCAAAATTTGTATTCAGTGACGTCAAGAGAGAGCGAGAGAGAGAGCGAGAGAGGGCCATTATGCTCGATCGCCTTTGTCTATAGAGCGTACAATCAATAGAATCTATAGGTATATATGCATGTGTCTAGGGGTGTATTTTAGCAACCATCTAATTGAGAGCTAATTGCCAACAGGGGATTGTCCCCTCGCGAAAGCGTAAAGTACAGACTGCAAATAATGACAGAAATCATTCGCTAAATGACTGGAATCAAAACTCATCTCTAATGAGGAAGCTCAATGGGGATTGGGGACTGGGGACTGGGGATTGAAAGATCTCCGTTCTCCGTTCTCCCACACACACTCTCAGGAGGAATCACAGCTGGAAAATCACAAACACTTCGGTTCAGACCAGATAAACTGGTTTGCCAGATACACATACATATAGCCCGAGGGGCCACCATTGGAATAAATAAGTATCTGTCCGCTGTAATTATCATTTGCTTAATTTAGAGTTCAAATTCAAGTCGTGGCTCCACAAGGGAACTTCTTTCATTGAAGGAGGATGAACGGAGTTCGGATATAACCGGATATAACCGAACTGTTGGGCGGTTTTGGTGGCTCTTTCCACACATAATTTCAGGCATAATTTGTTTGGGTAATTGGTCGCTCTTATCACATGCAAATCAGACTAAAGCAAGTGCCAGCATTATGGGTTTTCCTCTTATCAATTGCTGATTAGCATCTCCTTCCACTTCGCTGTGGAATAGGCTGCTTCTCCCGGGAAATGCGACTTACAATTGTTGCACCTAATGATGTGATGTACTCTGACTGGTACTCGCGAGTACCAGGCTTTGCTTGGGGGGGGGGGGGGTGGATGGGTCGTTGTCAAGTGTAATTTAATCAATTTATGATGATTACAAAGGGCTCCCAGCTATGGGAGTAAGGGGGTGCGATGCCAAGTATCCCAAGGATACATTCAGGGCGTCTCTTGTGGAGTTACAGTGCTGGGAGGGGGGTGGGGGGCTGCAGGAAATGCTCGTTTATGGGGATTAATCAACTCAAAAGTGCCATGACATTGTCGAAAAGCCACTCGTTGTAATAAATCGCATAATGATGATTAAGGAACAACGGGAATGAGGCACCACTCAAAAGATTTCCCAGTTCCATGACCAAGCCATGGAAATTTCCCAACAGGTCGCACAAAAAACGATCCTAAAAATTGAGCTTTAATGCAGGAGAGAGAGAGAAGTGCAAGTAGTGGAAATCACATGCAACGATAGCATAATGGAGGAGTCAGTACTCCCCCCGCACCCCCCCTCGTGCAGTGGAGGAGCCAAAGTACTCAACTCTCCGCGCATGTCACACAGTGGGGCAGAGGGCAGCGGGCAGCGGCCAGCGGGAGGGAGAGCGCTAGAGGCAGAGCTAGAGTGAGAGCGGATTAGCGTGCGTGTGCGTGTGTGTGTGTGTGCGTGTGTGTGTGTGCGTAAGTGTTATTCTTCTTTGTGCTTTTTATTTTAATATTTACAAAGATGCCGTTCGTTCCGTTTGTCATAGACGACTGCAGGGGCGCATTACATGGCCCGAGGGGAGTACGGGACATTTATGGCACCCCGCTGCATGGAGATCCGCTCATGGCAATTACCCCCCTCCCCCCTCCCCCTACCCCGCTCAAACGTGTTGTTGTCTGGCCACTGTCTGCGCTCAATCATTTATTCGATTTGCGTGCAGAGAGGAGAGGAACAGAGGAAGAGAGGAAGAGAGAGTGAGAGCTCGCCGTACCTACCGTTGGCAAGGTAAAGCACCCACACAGGCACACGCTCAAATAATCAGCCAGTAACCACCCCCACCACACCCCACCCCACCACACCTCACCTCACCAGACCTCACCATGCCACTCCTCTAATCGAGAAGCTTTTGCTGTTGCTTTTGCTGTTGCTTTTGCCTTTGCTTTGGTCTCTTCTATGTTGTTGCCTGGCAAAGTGTCGAAAACGTTCAACAGCTGTCAGCGTACACTGAGAGAAAGTGTTACTAGATAAGGCCTTGGATATCAATTAAAGATGTAAACATTTTTACACAAAAAAACAAGTCTAAAAATTACTATGGCAATTTACTTCAGTGAATTCTTGATACATTTTTTCTATTCGAAGAAATCAATTTAGTTTCTTCACTGAGTAGATATCAGATGTTAATTCGTATACATAGGCTTGTATAATATGCACTTGATCAGAAGTTATAAGGCAAACGGTGCCCATAACTGCTATGTTTCCCCTATATCTACACTTAATCTTATATTAAGTCAACGAAAATCGATTAAAATATGTATATCTTAAAAAGGACTGTTACAACAACTGTTATTTATGAACAAAAATATTATACATCTTATGTTTTCAAGTCTAAATATTAACCCAATCTTAGTCGTTGGCCCTGACTGCTAGTACCATAAATATATCATGTCGTACTAGAGATATACTATAAATTAGTATACTATAAATTAGTAGAAACGAGGGGGAACGTTATGAGCCGCGTCTGCGCCGCGGCTCTACTTTATACCCGGTACTCAGTCAGTATATATGTATGTGAGCTTGTTGTAATTTATTACATGTTCGCAAAAGGAAAAAATTTTATTTTAGCCAAAAAAAAACAATTTAAGTCGAACCTTTTCGGAGATTTTGATCTATTAGATGTTTCCATATTTGTTTACATAAATTTTTTACATCTGCCATTTCTACATGTTCTTATCTACTTCCTACATATACATACACGACTGTGTGCGAGAGAGAGAGGGAATCAGTCTGCGCTTGGAAGGCCACTGAAATTTCATTTGTTCCTTCTGACTATATTTATGATCCGATCTGATCCAAATTCAATACTCTGATAGATATAGTCATTTTCTATGATTCTGCGTTTTTGGTTTTCCCGTATCTTCAAAATTGTAGATTTTCATCTTTTGTGGGGGCGGAAGGGGGCGTGGCCAAATTTTAAAACAAACTCGTCTCGGTTTGATATCACAGGAGCTTGGATAGAAAGTTTGGTGGTTCTAGCTCTTATAGTCTCTGAGAACTAGGCGTCAAAAAATTCGATCAGGCATAGCGCCTACCCCTGTGTGTGAGAGAGAGCGAGAGGGAACGATGCATTTCGAAATTGTTTTCTTCATTGTGGCTATATTTATGAGTCGATCTGATCCAGATTCAACACTCTGATAGATATTGTCATTCTCTACGATTCTGCGTTTTTAGTTTTCTCGTATCTTTAAAATTGTGCATGCCACAGATTTTCGTCCTTGGAGTGGGCGGAAGGGGGCGGGGCGAAATTTTGAAATACACTTGTAACAGTGCGACAGGACAGGAGTCTGGATACAAAATAGTGTTCCTCTAGCTTTTATGGTCTTTGAGCTATAGGCGCTAATGAAGACGGACGGACGGACAGACGGACAGACGGACAGACGGACAGACGGACGGACAGACAGACATAGCTATATCGACTCGGCTATTGATGCTGATCAAGAATATATATACTTTATGGGGTCGGAAACGCTTCCTTCTGGGTGTTACACACATTAATTTTTTGCACAAATCTAATATACCCCTTTACTCTTCGAGTACCGGGTATAAAAATGTTTACTTTTCTATAAATTGGTTCCTCAAAAATTAGAAATTAGTTCTTTAGTTTCTTTAAATAAATGAAATATGAAACCAATCCTCAATTAGGAGACACCTTGTCGCGCTTTAAGGATAGGACATGGCTTCAGAGCATTACTTTTCAGTATTCTTAAAAGTATCCCAAAATATGACCCAACAGAATATCAATCCCCCCCACTAGGAAAGATAAAAAGTCGTGCAGTAATATTACTTTTGCTGTTACTATTACTTATCAATAGTTTCTCTCAGTGTCAGTGCCACTCTTATCTTGGAGCTTTTTGTTTGGCCTCCCTGTCCCCTCTCCTCTCCTCTCCTCTGCGCTGTGTGCTGCTGCTGCTGGTGTGCTTACTGGCGGCAGAGCGTAAGCGCGAGAGCGAGAGAGCGAGAGGAGCAAGTAAAAAGTAAAGCAAAGACCAGAGACCAGAGACCAGCGTCGGCTGCGTTCAGTGTTCAGTGTTCAGTCGGTGGCATTCATTTGGTGATCTTAACTCGAGAGCGCAGCACGCATACGCATCCGCATTCGCATCCGCATCCGCACCGAGGCAGTGGCCGAGACAGTACCGAGAGTACCGTACCGAGACAGAACAACTCCAAGTTCCGACTCCGACTCGGACTCCGACTCCGAATCCATCATCGTACTACCCAATAACTTCTCTGCTGTGTGTTCTCTTTCTGCCCCCTCTCCCGAACCCCCCCTCCCACGCCCGCTCGTGTTTGTGTGTTTCCGTGCTAAGGTTTTTCCTTGTCAGTTTTACAAGTTTCGAAAAGTCAACCCGAATATAATTGCATAATTAAAGGAATTTTTCAAATATACCACAGAGTGTGCTGCGTGTGCGAAAAGTAAAACCAACACAAAAAAATTATATATAAAGTATTGCCAGACTGCTGAATCATCCGTAATATATATACCGCAGAAACGGAACGGAACGAAACCAAACGTATATTGAAATCAGTTTTCGTAGCGTAGCCTTCAGCCTTCACGAACCCCACGCCGTCCACGTCATCGACAAAAAACAAAAATAAAAATAAAAAATCCAATTTTTTAAGCAATTCTAAGAGGAGAAGAACCCACCAAACGAAAAGTATATAATAACTGTAAACAAGTGTCAGCGAAGAGAACAGAAGAGAGCGCCAGAAAGATGTCGAAAAATAACGGAAAGCCCGAAAAAGTCGAATATGAGTTCTATCAGCCCGCCAAGAAGCGGACATTCGGAGAAATGATCTACGATCCCCAGGAGGGAACCTACTTCGGTCGAACCGCCAAAAGTTGGGGTAAGCAAAAATCCCAAAAATCCCAAGAGAACTGTGAAGCCAGAACCCTTTTTTGGATCACCCCATCGCATCATCCCATCCCCATACGATCCCAGCCGATCCCAGCCGATCCCTCCTCCCTGTACAATCTGCATGAGTCGCCTCGACTCTGTACTCTGTACATAGAAACAAAAATGCGAAGCGATGCGATGCGATTGTTTATATATGTATAATGAGCACACAGCACACATGTCGGTCATTTGGTTATGGGATCCCACTATATAGATAGAAGAGTATTGTATACCCACCAGTATCGCTTATCAGTTCATTTGGCGAGTCATTTTGTCATTTTGTCATTTTGTGCTAGACAAAATAGACGAGAAAAACTGGCTGACTGGAAATGGAAATCTCCACCCGCAGCCAAATGTGTTTAGTCAATGTTTAGGCATAATAAAGCCAAAAAAAAACAGATAAAATATAATTAAGAGACCTTAGCTGCTGCCCTGATAAAGCCAGCAATCATCTAGCGACTTTTATTTGAGAATAATTAAAAATATCATTAGGATTTATACCCACAGAGAGGGAGAGAAAATGCTGCCACCCCCCCCACAGGCAACAGTTGGGTTGGCAACGTGATTCCGTCGGCCCAGCAACAGCCAGATCTGGCATTTTCTTCACAGAGAAATCTTTGATTTATATTATGGGAAAAAGTGATTAATTCTGAGAATTAAATCATATTTAATATCGGATTATTGATCATTCTTCTATGCCTTTTCCTGGAAGTGGTTTGTAGATTTTGTGGGTTGGGTCTGGATATTATTGAAATTATACGATAATATTTACTCAAAGTTGAATGCAATTACTTTGGGATGGTTTTTCCCATTCCCTTATTGCCACTATTTTACTTTCTATAATTTTAAATGTTTTATTCATTGCTTTTCTTCTCTGGGCAATGTCTGTGATAGATCTCCTCGCATATAAATATTAAGATTTAGTGCATTTTTATTCCGCTTTGGCAGACATTCCTTTGAGTTGTAATTACAGTGAAAGCTCTCTAGTGCGGACACCTATGGTTTGATTATTCTGGGAGAACTTTTATTGCAGTATTTATTCGGATTTCCCCCTGCCCCACCGCCCACATGGCCAGCACAGCACTGCGAAGCATATTTTAATGATAATGCAAATTCTTGCCATTCGAAATGGACACGGACACACGTCTACTAAAGAGAGAGAGAGAGGGGGCGAGAGGGCGAGGGAGAACGGTAAAGATATAGTATGAGAGAGAGAGAGGAGAGTGCGGAATGCTCCGCCGCCGTCTGGTCTGAGAGTGGCTCTTGTCGCCTATAATATTCGCCTTTTATAATATGTAATTTCTGTAAACAGACTCAAGGTTCTCCTGCCTCTGGGGCGGGATCCCTCATCGAAGCCCCACTGATATTTCGCTCTGAAACACTGAAATACTGAAGTGCAATATTGATATTGATGTACTCGTACGTTTCCCTGTAAATGGAAGCACGTACTACCTCGGTTTAGCAATTTGAAAATTGTTATCAGAGTTCTGCCACCACCTCCAATGGCAAATGCGAGTGCCTGACGTCATTTATTTGCTTTTAATTAACTTGGCCAAGTTCTCAGCGAATTGATATGTAATTTGTTTGCCCAACTAAACCCCCCCCCCCCCATTTCAATGGAATAGAGTAGAGTCCCCCGAAAGCTCTAATAACTCTAGAGTCTAGATATTCATTCTTGAAATGTCGCAAATAATCCCCGCATTTCTGAGTAATTTTAAGTAGTTTTTTATGAACCTTCTAGTACCAGTCCCAGCACTGCCATGTCTGCCATTAAATCGGGCTCATGCCCCCCCCGCCTGTCTGGCAATTTTTGGCATGTGCATTCGGCCTGGCCTTAATGGCAACTGTCGAAAGTAACGCAATGGTCTCTGGGCTCTGGGTTGGGGGGTGGCCAGAGTGTTAGCTACAGAAATTATCTAGAATTATCTGAATTATCTACACAATTCAATCACACAAAAGGCGAAAAGGCGACCCCCCAGCACAGATCGAAAAACCCATAAATTGACAATGGCTGGCACAAATTAATTTGCTTTAAGCCTGATTTCGAATTCAAGCCAAAAGCATTGGCCTGGCCACCGGACTGGCCTGGACTGGACGCTTGGCTAAGTTTTGATTTCCATTAATTAACGCAATGAGAATTAGTTGTTTAGTTTTTGGTTTTTGTTTAGTTATTTATTTTGTTTTTCGAAGGGGAGAGGAACCTTGCGCTGTGAGGAACCGGTTTTTGTTTAAATCGGGTTTTTTTTCGTTTTTGGAAATGCTTTCGCTTTGTTACAAATTTCGGTTCTGTTCACTCTGAGATATATCATATATATCTGTGGATATATATATCATTTTCAACCTCTGCTGTATGCCGAGTATTTTGCTTTGGTGATCAGGTGCAACCGCAAAAAAAAAAAACTTCCACTGGCAGTGCCTCTGCCTCTGCCTCTGCCACACTGCCCTGGCCAGTTTCTAAATCAGGCTCGAACCGGTTAGAACCGCATTTCGCCGGTTACATCTCATTTCCCTTTTAATCTGTAAATCCCCCCCAGCCCACACCCTGCCCTGGCACACGCCCCATCTATGCACTGTCCCGCTGCCCCACTGTCCCCCCTGCATTGACAGTCGCTAACTAATTGTCACGACAGCGCCCCAGGCACACACCACACACCACACACCACTCCAATTCCGTTTCATTCCATTTCAATTAGGCCACAGGAAGTTGGTCTAATTTGCGCACAAATGTCGAACCCAATTCTATGCAATTTTCCAATCTACACAAATTCCCGAGATATTCCCATATTTTGAGCAGTTTGTGGTTCTAATCAGAGATACATCTGCTCCAACGGGAAGAGATCACTTCCATTTGAAGCTGATCCTATCTGTGGTAGAAGAATCATATAAAGACTCAAACTTTCAGATCTTCTCCGACCAAAGGAAGAGCTTCGTTGAGTAAAACTGCTCCCCTAAGTGATATTTATTACCTTGTTCTCGCTTGATTTATTCGAGTGTACTAGATATCGCCCACCTGATTCTGTGAGCGCTAATTTGCCTCCGAGCGAACGAGAGTCAAGGTTCTCGGGGGGTGGGGGCGTGGAAATACTATATTTTTTTATGTGTACATATTTTACATGATTTAACACACAACTTTTTTCCAGCAAAATAATATTTCTCAACAGAGCAAAAAGATATGGAAAATGCTAGCTGCTAGCCAACTGTTTTTCTCAGTGTCTCTGTCTAGATTCCTATTCATTATAATTTTTTGTAAATATTTTACATGATTTAAACACAGCTTTTTTCCAATAAAGTAATATTTCTTAACTTCCGAGCAACAGGGGAAAAAGATATGGAAAATTCTATAAAAACCAACTATTTTTCTCAGTGTCTCTGTGTTAGATCTCTATTTATATTTTGTATGCATATTTTACACGATTTAAACACATATTTTTCCAACAAAATAATATTCCTATAATCCCGAGCAACCGAAGAAAATATATGGAAAATGCTAGCTGCTAGCCAACTATTTTTCTCAGTGTCTCTGTGTTATATCCACATTTAAATCTTTTATACATATTTTACATGATTTAAACAAAACTTTTTTTGAACAAAATAATATTTCTTAACTTCCGAGCAACAGAGGAAAATTTATGGAAAATAATAGCTACTATCCAACTATTTTTCTCAGTGTCTCTGTGTTAGATCCCTGGTCTCAGACCCTCCTACATCGGATGGATATCTGTCGGCGGAGATCATTCACTTTCTGCTGTTCCACACATTTCCTTCCACTTCTTTCTTTTCTCTTTTATTCCATTTATTTTTTAGCTTTTTCAGCTTATTTTGCGTATTTTTTCTGTGCTTTTTTGGGTGCAGTAAAATGCCAAATTAGCAGAAATAAACATGCACAGTCGCCTAAATATTTCTGAATAATAGTACCCAATCGCATAGAGGCCTGCAAATACTCATAAAATCCACCTTAATTACCCCCAAAAAGACGTTGAAACTTTTCTCTGCATAAAGCAAAAAGTTTTGTGTTTTTTTTCGGGTAATTCGAGTGGTAAAGGGGATCGGCAGGTCCACAACAGAAGCACAGACACAGGGACAGATATCAATGACCAATTTGCCCCGAAGCCCCCCGCACAAAATGACAAAAAAATGTCTCAAACTTTGGTTTGGGCGGAAGGATGGGAGGGGGGAACCCAGCCGCATTATATCAAGGATATAATCAGCAAACTAAACGATTGATTGTTTGGGTTTGGGCCAGAGGGCCAACATGTGAAATTAATTCACTTAAAATGCCGCAAAGTATGCTATAGGCCCTAAACACATACGCATACACGCACACACACACACACGCACACCCAGAAGGACGATGTCTGGGACGATGACGCATGGCACAAAGGGTGCGGCGAACCCTAACGAACAGAACGGCGCCAATGCGTCGGACGACACGCTCTCCATTTGGGATATCTCAGAGGGGTGTCCCCGGCTCCTCACCCAACAATCTGGCTGGCTATCCTGCACGTCTGCTGCTGGTCCTTGGTTCTGCCGCCCTGTTCCCCTGCTCCCTGGATAATGAGTATAATGATGGCAGAACACCAACAAGTTGCATCGTTTCGTCGTTATTCCTTTCTTACGCTGTTCCTTCCTTACGCTTTTCCTTGCCTTGGTGGCGTCATAATTGTTGCTTCCTTTGAGAGCTTCCCCCGAGAAAACTCCGAGAAGTGAAGCTAAGCCTGAGATTCGTTTGCGCAGATTTTATATGCATTTCCCTTCGAAAGTTGAGACATTTTCCCGGGAGTGCGTCGTTGCCTTCATTAACCAAATGAGTTGCGGCCAGGCTTTCCGACTTTCCGGCCAAGAGTACACCGCAGCACCACATTAAGGGCCATTAAAGGTCCCGCCTGCAACGGGTGTCCTGGGTGTCCTGTGCGCATATGTGCCCCCTGCACGAAACTGAATTATTAACATTCGCGTGGCCTTGATGGCTCTACTTGGGTGACCCAAGCAGGACGAGAACCAGGCTATCAATCCTGGGTCATGCAAACTTTCTAGCATTTCACTTGGGCAGTGGAAAGGGGAAGGCAAGTGGAGGTGGAGGTGGCAGTGGCTGTGGGTTGGGAGTGGCCCCTGCGACGCTCTCTCTATATGGGTCACGGGCTCTTTAAGTTTGTTTACCGCATCAGCGGACGGACGGACACCGGACACAAGGGCCAGAGCTGGCTGCCTTCGTCCACTCACTGATTGTCGCAGGAGTGTTATTATTAAAACTTGGTCACTGGCGACTGGTTGCACAATGAATCCAAGGAGGGGGAGCAGCTGAAGGTTTCCTCTTGATGAATCGCATTTACTGTTATGCAGCGAGGATAAACTGCTGCGATACGATGCCCTACAGTTGGCCCCCGTCGCCTCGAAATCTATGACTGACTTTTATATAAAAGTTGAGTAAGTTTTGCGCCATGCCAAGGGGGGTTCCCGGGTGCTCCATGGCATGGAGGTGTGCGATGGGCTGTATGTATAGGGATCTGCCCTCTAGCTACTTTTTATTATTTTCATTATTTTTCTATACTTTCTAATAATCCAATTTGCGTGTTTGAGGCTAATTTTAGCCAGGTAGCTGACCTCTTTAGACACACCAAACATTATTCTCTGCTGTACTCGAACGAACATCTATCTGTATCTGTATCTGTATCTGTATCTGTAGATGCTGCTGTATCTGTAGATCTCAAGTTTATTTTCGTTTTGGTCTGCGAAGAGTCAAAAACGAAATATATTTCAAGGCAAGACAGCTTGCAGGCATATGCCAGAATCGGACACATCGCGTGGCATTCAAATTGGTTCGGAATACTCGTATATATGTACATATGTATGTAGAATGTATATCTATCTATTGTTTGCAATTTGAATTTTTAATTATGTTTAATTCTGCCAAGTGCCAAAGGGAGCCAGACATTAAATATTAATTATTAATTCGATTCCCCAGTAAACAGTAATATCATTTTGCGATTCATCCATTAAGGCAATGGAAAGAAATCCCCGCGGGAGAAATCAGCTCCATCTGGTGGCATGACATGAGCAAATAATCCATAATACTATATGGTATATATGATATATGGTATATGGTAGGGTTCCAGCGATTATCCATCAAGGAGTTGTCAAATGCAGGTTTCTATAAGGAAGTTTATTGATTTGGCATGTGGAGGGTGTGAGGCTTTTGGGCTATTTCCCTTCGTACCCGAAGACATAGGAATGTCGTTTTTTGGGGGACTCTCTACTGTCCCTCTGCCTCTCTGCCCCTCTGCCTGTCTGCCCCTCTGCCTCTCTGCCTGTCTGCCTACTGCTGTTGCTGTCATGTAATCGTAGTAGACTAGAATTCATTATACATTGGATATTGGGATATTGGTTACCAGAGCCACGGGAGGCGTACGTCCCACCTGGTCTCCACCCCTCGCACGGGCGGTGGTTGTGGCGCTTCTGGTGGTTGTGGTGGTGGTTGACTCGCTGGCGTCATACCCCTCATACCCCCACCCAGCCCATAGTCTGTCTGTGGTCATTGCCAAACGTATTTCCTTGTACTTGAATTCGACTTGGCAACAGGCAGGACAGGGCAGGGTAGGGTAGGGCCGGGTAGGGCAGGGCAGGGCAGGGCAGGGCCGAAAGGCAGTGTCTGAAAGTTTGATGAGCGAAGAATTGAAAACTCAAATATGGCGGAAAAAGTCGTTAAGGCAAAGGCGACTGACTGTAGCGGTTAAGGCCATCTATTGATTAGCTATTGATAGGCTTTCCTTCTTCCTTTGGGAGGGGGGGGGACTGTTCAAACAGGTGCTAGTCACTGATGATGAGGGAAATGACAGATGGACAGATGGACAGACAGCCAAAGGGAGTCCCAAACCAATTTCCCCCCAAAAAAAAAGAAAAGTAATCGTTGCAAGTCGTAGAATAGTCTGGTGGGGCGGGGGGGAGTACTGTACTTTGTTCCAGTTCGTGCATTGTATTCGATATTCGATATTCATTCATACGATTCACTTGAGTGTTCATTCGTTCGCTTCGAGTCTGTCAGGTGGCTCTGAGTGCTCTGTTCTGAGTGTTCTGAGTGCTCTGAGTGCTCTGGGCTGTGCTCTGCTCTGCTCTGGGTTCTGTGCTGTCAGTTTCGGTTTGGTTTGCCTTGTCCCAAGTTGTCCGCTTATTTATGCAATAGCTGTGAGGGGGGGGGTGGGCATGGGCATGGGGTCTCCGGTGTACGGTGTCCGAGGCGAAAGTAACAAACAGCCCGTGCGGGTATCCGTCCAACCACTGGATTCTCGCTGAGTCGTCAATGTTAATGACATTGAAATACAGAGCACACACGCCGCCCGGAACACCGCTCCCCTATTCCCCTCCCCTACACTCCCCTCCCCTCCTCTCACTCTCTGTTTGTGTTTGCTGCTGCAACACAGTCGCAAGCATTCGATTAGCTGCGTGCTGTGTGGTGTTTGGATTGCATAAAGCCCACCCCTCGGACAACCCCCACCCCCCGCCACACCAAATGGCCCCCATTTCCGTGAATGAAAAAAACAATCAAGAACGTGTCAATGCGAATCTGCATACGAAAAACACGGCCCCTGCTCGTACGAGCAGATTGCACAGTTCTCTCTTGAGTTCAGTTGTAGATTTCCTTATTAAACCCTCATCTCCCCCTCCCCCCGCTGTCTATTTGCAGGACAACTGATGCTCTTCTATGGCATCTTCTACATCGTCCTGGCCGCCCTGTTCTCCATCTGCATGCAGGGTCTGTTGTCGACGATCAGCAACACAGAGCCCAAGTGGCAGCTGAAGGACTCCCTGATAGGCACCAATCCCGGCCTGGGATTCCGTCCGTTGAGCGAGCAGACCGAGCGCGGTTCGGTGATCCAGTTCGATGGCAAGAAGCCGGCCGAGAGCGACTACTGGATCGAGTTGATTGACGAATTCCTGATGGGTAAGGGATCGAGCCACTTGCCCTGCCATCGAGACTAATCTTTTTGAGACCTTTACAGAATACAATCACACTGAGGGGCGGGAGATGAAGCACTGCGGCTTCGGACAGGCCCACAATCCCACCGATGTCTGTGTGGTGAACAGGGAACTGTTTGGCCCCTGCTCGAAGGCCAACAACTACGGCTACAAGACCAACGAGCCCTGCATTTTCCTCAAGCTGAACAAGATCTTTGGCTGGGTGCCCGAGGTGTTCGATGCGCCCGAGAAGGGCATGCCCGAGGATCTCACACAGCTGATAACCAACACCACTCAGGAGGAGGTACACACATCCATCTCTCAGACTTATTTTCCATATATTAACTGATTTAATCCCGATTTGGGTTTCCAGCGCAAACAGATCTGGGTTAGCTGCAACGGACATCTGAGCAAGGACAAGGAGATCTTCCAGAACATCAGCTACTATCCCAGCCAGGGCTTCCCCAGCTTCTACTATCCCTATCTGAACCAGCCGGGCTATCTGAGTCCCTTGGTCGCGGTGCAGTTCCACTCGCCGCCCAAGGGCAAGATGCTGGACGTGGAGTGCCGCGCCTGGGCCAAGAATGTCATCTACAGCGGCAGTGCCCGCGATCGCATGGGCTCGGTGACCTTCCAGATTCTGGTGGACTAAACCCCGATCCTCGCGGAACCCACTATCGCCCCAACCTTGTGATCGCAACCACAAACACTAGCCATATGCATGGGTCGAGGATATGGCATGGCAAGGCATTCACCACCCACCCACCCACCCACCATCTACCATTCAACCCAATTACAAGAGATACAAAAAGGATACACCCCACAGAGCAAATATATAGAAGATATATGCATATATGGAGGAGAGCCAGCGACGCCCGTTAAATCGTATTGTATATATTTATATGAAGACAAGGAAAAGGAGTGCAAAATGGATATGCATAAATCAAATGAAAAATCTTTAAATGAATGAAGTTCAAATCGTACACACACACATATACACACACACACACACACACGCAAATTGTTGTTATAGCTTGTCGGCTTGTCTACTGCTATAGTGTTATTATTATTAATATTTATCAATTATTTTTATGAATTATGAATTCTTGTAATTACGATCATTACCTTCTGTCAGTTGTATTTAGTTTGTATTTATAAATGTTATACCCATGCCCCAAAAACTAGTTTGTTTTCTCCTCCTCCTCCTTCGCCACCCCCCACCCACACCCCGGTCAATTCTGTACAAAGAAGTAACTAAATAAATTGTAATTGTTAAATCTTACGGTGAAGCATGGAATCGATTCCATTTTCGCCCAAATCCAATGATTATTTCGTTTTACGAACTGACAAAAAGTATTCAAGTCAAGTCAAGAGCTTTGCCACCCGCCACAGAGCAAGCAACCAAGAAATTCCAGCCATATGCAAGCGCGCGCGATTATTACACAACACGAAAAATGCACGATAAAACATAAACAAAACAAAAAGCAAGCAAACAAACCAACAAACATTTGTATCATTTATCTAATAAGATTTTTCGGGATTAATCGCGACTCATGCGACAAACGTAACGAAATGAAATTAAGCAAATTATGTTTTTGTGTTGCAAACATTTAATGAATAAAGAAAGAAACCAGAATTACTCGTCTCACAGGGGGGGGGGGGGGGTTCAATCGGTTCGGAAGAGCTTTTATTTGTTACATATTAAATAAAAATAAATTCGAAATTAGCTCGTACCTTTGCATTTGGAAGACACTGTAAGCGGCACAATCAGCTGATTTTGGTGGCCTGCGATTGCATGTGCATGTTCTGTACTGCGCTGACTGAGAACGCTGTTTGCAGCGTTTGCTGCAGCTGCATAATGAGCTACTACCGTTGTTGTTGTTTCTGCTTTTGGTGTTGCTTTAATTAATTAAATTAAGGACAAACAAAACAACACTGGCTGCCAGTTTGCTAACCTGCCGAATTTGCACTGTTAAGTGCTGCTTTTTATTTGCGCCTAACAGCACTACAATTGCCAAATTGCATACTTGCGTACTTTCTACATAATAACTACATGTGCCTGCAAAGGCTTTTTCTACTGCTGAAAGAGCTGCTATAGCTCTGTTGTTGCTGCTTTTACTGCACAGGCTACTGCTGCACAAGCTAAGGGCTTTGCTTAGTTCTTTAAAGACTCACTTCATTAATAAATTGCCTTTTTTGTGGCAGCAAAACAAACAGAACAACACAGACTGCAAAATGTTACTTCACTGTTAAGTTCGGCTTTTTTTCGCGCCCAACAGCACCACAATTGTAAAGTTGTATACTTTCTACATAATAACTACACGTGCCTGCGATGACATTTTCTACTGCTAGAGGAGCTTCTATTGCTGTTTTTGTTGATGCTTTTGCTGCATAGGCTATTGCTGCACAAACTTAGGGCTTTGCTTAGTTCTTTAAAGACTCACTTCATTAATAAATTGCCTTTTTTGTGGCAGCAAAACAAACAGAACAACACAGACTGCAAAATGTTACTTCACTGTTAAGTTCGGCTTTTTTTCGCGCCCAACAGCACCACAATTGTAAAGTTGTATACTTTCTACATAATAACTACACGTGCCTGCGATGACATTTTCTACTGCTAGAGGAGCTTCTATTGCTGTTTTTGTTGATGCTTTTGCTGCATAGGCTATTGCTGCACAAACTTAGGGCTTTGCTTAGTTCTTTAAAGACTCACTTCATTAATAAATTGCCTTTTTTGTGGCAGCAAAACAAACAGAACAACACAGACTGCAAAATGTTATTGCACTGTTAAGTGTGGCCCTATTCGCGCCAAACAGCACCGTAAAATATGAACTTACATATGTTCTGCATGATAACTACATGTATGTATATCAAACTGGCGACACCTGACGACGCATTCAGCAGCTAACTTCTGCCGCGAAATTCAAAATAATTTCCCTTTTTAATTCAACTTTTTATTAGTACGAATTTAATAACATATTTACGAAATATTCTTTCCTACATTAGAGACAGAATATTGCATGATTATTGGGTCTTGATTTATAACAATGGAATGCTTTGTTGGTGTTTTTGTTGTTGTTGCCAAGGTATGTTGGATAGTTAAGGTATTTTTGCTTTGCTTTGGTTTTTGGTTTTTGGTTTTCGGTTTCTTTGGTTTGGTAGACATTTATGAGTATAGTACTTTCATAGATTTAATTTATATTTATATCTAAATAAAGTAATCACAAAATATTATTATCACAATTTATGGATATACATGTATATATATTAGTATTGTATTCATTTCATTGATGGCACTCCTGCAACTGGCTCAAATCCAAAACTAATTCAAAACTAAGGAAATATGCCTTTATCTCTCGATATGTCTAGACTCCAGAGAAATTATTTGAAAGAAAACAAAACGATCAAATTGAAAATCAAAATCAGTTGCAGAACACCAAAAGCATCCACAAAAAACTGAAAACTATCCAAACTAAAACCTGAACCTTGTCTGCTAAGCTACTCGTACTCTAAGTTGGGATTTGATTATTTTTGGATTTGTCTCAAGACAGAAAAAGGTTTAGCTTTGGAGGAGACGAAGTTTGAAACGCTTTCATTAGGTACTCGAGGAAAAGTAAGAGCTGTAAATACGATCTAGATATACCAGATATATAAGGAATGAAATAAGCTTTACCTTGGCTTATCGTGCGCCCCAGAGTTCCGTCTCATGGTACATGCGATGGACATTGTCTCGGATGAGCTTTGCTTTATCTGGAAAGAGCATGGATTGTAGATATATGGATCGAATCAGAGGCTATATTCGTTTACCCTTGGATAGTTCGTGGCCCAGAGCATGTCTCTTGAGGAAGTCGATGCACAATTCCTTGGATGTGCCCAGCGAATGCATGTTACAGGTCAGGGCACTGAAGTTTCGGATATCAGAATACAATTTCTTAGGGATTATCCTCGGAAAAGCTCACCCCAGATGCCGGAATACAGTGTCCTCGTGCTCTTTGCCCGACAGCGGTGGCTGTCCGGGACTCAGTTTGCTTTGCCTTCGGCTCGGCGCCGGATACCCCGACTGTGTGGCCTGGTGCGAGGAGCTGGAAGAGGAATCGGGTCCGTGTTTGCGCATGGATTTATCTGCCGCTTCCGCAGGCGTGGTCCCCGTTAGAGCTGGCGCTGGCGCAGGCGCTGCCTCCGCTCCTGGTCCTGCCCCTGGTATGGACAGGCGCTGCTGCTTCTTCTGCTGACGTCTCTGCTGGCGCCGCTTCAAGTTGGCCACGCGATGCTCCCGCTCCGTCTGCATGGCGTCCCAGAAGACGGTGTCCCAGAAGTGCAGCTGATGCCAGATGGGCTGCTGGCGCAGGGAGAGGAACAGGTACTCCCGATACGGATCGCAGCCAGGAACTTCAACTGCAAATGGGACCACCAATTAGAGAGGTTTCTTCGAGTTTGGTTTCGGCCAGGACTCACCTTCGTGGTAGAAGAGAAAGCAGAGATTCATGAGCACCGATGCCGGGCCGTAGTCCTCGCACTCCCCACACTCGAACAGGGCGAGGGCGAAGTACTGCGGCAGCCCGTGGAAGGTGACCGACTCCAGGCGCTTCGTTTTGTTGCGCTGCTCCGTGAGGAAGCGCGTGAACCACAGGCGCCCGATCTCCAGGCGGAGCAGCACCCCGAACTCCGACTTGAGCTCCAGGTTGACGCACGCGGTATTGTAGAAGAGCAGCTCGGTGAAGAGCCGCATGAACTCCTTGACGGGCTCCTCCCCGGCGCGACAGTCCAGGCTGATGGAGGAGGCCCACGAGGGCACCGAGTTCTGCGACTCGGAGCGGATGAAGTGCCGCCAGTCGGTGGACTCCATGCTGGGGCTGGCCAGCACCTGGTCCACCTCGTCCCGCAGGCTGGTCAGGGTGCTGCTATTGGAAGTGCGACTGCGCGGTGGCACTCGCATCGAGTTGCTGCCGGCTCCCCACGGCTGACGGTTCACAGAGCCCCCGCCACCGCACTCTCCTCCTGCTCCGCCTCCGCCTCCTCCTCCTCCTTCTGTGGGCGGCTGCACATCGATGTGGGGCGGATTGGCCTCCAGCAGTTCTATAATGCGCTGCATGTCCTTCTGCACGTCCATCTCACTGCGCCGGGCTCCGGCAATGGCCCTGGGCCGCTCATAGCCTCCCGAGTTGCGGCTCTCAATCGAATCCGAGCGCGTGGTACTGCTCACGTCGTGGGAGCGGGGTGGTGCCGCCGCCACCGCCACCGCCGCTGCTGCTGCCGTCGCCACCGCCGCATTCTCGGGCAGCGAGATGGAGCTGCTCTCGTCGCTGCTGCTGCCCCCAGAGCTGCTGGACGAAGCCGAGTTGGACCGCTGCTGGTTGCCGCCTCGCTTCTGGGCGCCATGACGACCCCGCGAGGGCTCCAGGCGGGGACCTAAGTGTTGGACTAGAGATCTGCAATGACTAGTTTCCCATTGGAGGTCTGCTATATCTTACGTGGCGCCAGATTGGGCTGTCTGTAGCGGCCCGAGATGATCTCCTCGTGGGCACGGCGAGCCTTCACCCGACGTCCCTCAAAATCGATTTTCGTATAGTCAATCGTCTCGTCAACTGCGGAGAGTATTGCACGATATAGTCTACAGAGAGATGGGGGGATATTCCAGGGTTCTACTCACATTTGGGGATGTCCTCATCGTCATCACAGTAGTCGGAATCGCTGCTGCTGCAGCTCAGAGTCAGCTGCAAATACGAGAGACATTTCTTGAGAAACTTGAACATCGGATGCTGATTAACTGATCTGTTCCTATCTGATTATATCTACGAGTATATATCTATGTATAATGGGTTCTTATTGAAGTAGAAAATTTAATTAAGTACAAGCCACAATCATTAGACCCAAAGACAATATAAATAATAAACTGAGTAACGCCCATACATTTCTAGGGTACACGATTTTTTCAGCGTGGAATTTAAAAGTGGCTCCTGGCTCTTATGAAGGAAAATTAAATTTTTCATACATTTTTGAGGGAAAATTGTGAAAAAATTGTTTTCCTATTTTGGCAGGATTCTCCCAGACCGAGCGAAGGAGAACTATAATTAAAAAATACTATTCCCATATTAATTGTGTATATTTTATAGCTACCATTCGAAGAATCAATCTGTTATATTTAGCGCCCAATATTGGACTCTATTTTGCCTGTACCACTTAATCTGCCTTCAATAAAATGTTAAACAAATTGTTTGCTTAAAGCTTTCCCCGTTAGCGTGTGGAAAATTAGTTAGATTAAAGCTTTTCCAAACAGAATAACTACCATAGTAGTAGATGTGGCTCAAGGCTGTGGTCGCAGAAGTAAACCGTGCAAAAGACAGAGGTCTGAGTCTAGGAAATACTTAGCCCTAATGAGGGAGATGGATGGCATTAGGTAGGTGCCTAAATAATTAACGGAACCGACAAACGGTAAACACACTTAGCACCCCCTTAGCACTCGTTTTCCCAGTTACCCACTCGTCTGTCTGCCTCTGCCTCTGCCTCTGGTGAATATACAATTAATTTCAATCAAGGACGAGGCTGCAGAGAAAGTCAAGTACAAAGGAAACAGCTGAGCGCGTGCCTCCTGCCAGTCCTTGCCCCAACCTTCACACCTCCCCAACCCCCACCCCCAACCAGCTGGATGGCTCAAAGTGAAGGTCAAGCGAGTGCAGCGGCGACGGCGGCAAAGCGGAAACAACAAGAACAAACAGCATGGCACAGCAGAAAACTATCAAAGTGTCAGTCGCTTTTGCAGCATAGACAGAACAGAGCAGGGCAGAACAGAACAGAACCTACATATGTGCTGCAATCATTACCAAGGCTAACCCAGTTTTCCACCTAGAGATGGGCGTGTCAGGGGGTCGTGAAAGGGAGCTATAGGAAGGAGGAAGTAATTCCATTTGGCGCAGTGTTGTATGAATTATATTCATATTCCTGGAAGCTGGAATTAAATAAGCGAATGGAATTCAGGCACAGCTTTAAGTCTTTGAAATGGTTCTGATGGTGTGCCCCATACCATCTAACTCTTGCTCGAATTTGAGCCCTTCAAAATGGTTCTATTCCTTGTCTAAGCCAGCAATCAGCACTTTCGAATGAGCGGAATATTCAATATTTGTCTCTTCATTGAATCAGAGATGAAGAAACGCAGTGGATACAAATGCTGGGAATTGTTACCCAGCCTTATTTGCATTTTCTTTGATTGTACGACATTCCGGACCCCTGAACGTGACTCACGATGCCCCCTCTAGTCCATCCATCTCCAGCGTACGTACCTTATTTGATATTCCGTTGAGCAGCTCATTGCTGTTGCCCAGCACTGTCAGAAACTTGGACTTGAGTGCCCCAATGCTGGGCGTTCGTTCCATGAACAATTTGATTTTGGATCGCTCACCGGCAAAGGCGGCCAGCGGGGGAGGTGTTCCCGGCACCGCTCCCGGTGTGGGTGCGGGCGGCGGTTTGGCATCCACCATTCTGCCGCCTCGTCCCGCCTCGATGATGGTATCCCTGCTGGGTATGGCCTGGTTTCCGAACACTTTGATGCTTTTGGCTTATTGGCTTCTTTCGTTTGGGTTTCTCTGTGGCTTCGAGGGGGATTTGTCGGATAAGTGGGCGCGGCCAGAGACCGCTTTGCGGTTGCGGCTGCTGCAGATGCTACTAGTATCGATTTTTCATATGTTTGCGGTCTTCTTAGTAGTAGTAGTAGTCTGTGTGCCATATGCCCGTGTTCATTGGGTGAAGGTGAACTTTCTGCTCAGCTGATGCTGCATTTTTTGGCGCATTTTATATATGTAGTACTAGGAAGATTTATGTGGCTATTTGATGGCTATTTCAACCATAGATGTTTTGTGTCCTCTAATATTCTTTTGGTATTTGATATTTTGTCTCTAAGCAACTTTTGAAATCTTTCCTAGTTTTCTTTTTGATTTAAATAACATTTAATAGATTTTTGTTCATCTCTTAGAGATTGTTTTCTTTAACTTTTGCTTATGTATTACTTAGAAATGTTATGTATTCTGGAATCGGCATAATTTGTATTGCTGCCCGAGCAAATATTATGCAAAATACTGACACGAAAATCGTTAAATTCTAAAGGCACTTCTTTCACTTTTTGTATTATATTTTCTGCATGTATTCTTTCTTTTGAGCACCCAAGCGGGATATTAAATTTTCCATTTCCCCTTGCACAGACACACACACACCCGAACACTCACACGCCCCTTTTGTACACGCAACGGGTTGTGGGAGTGGCAGGTGGAAAATGTAATTCTTTTCTGCTGCTGCCACACGCGTCCATCGCCTGCAACGAACGTTGCGCAAATGCAGCCGGAAAATTCCAGCTGACGGAAAGTGTTCCTTCGGCGTGCCACATCTACTCGACGTCTACACAACATCTACATCTACATCTACATGGCATAAAAGCTGCACACAGCTGTTGTGCGAAATAACAGTACTCAGAAGAGAGCTTTCTCTCGCGCGAGAGAGAGGGAGAGAGAGAGAGAGAGAGCTTCTACGTTTTGCCGGTGGTGGGTGGGGAATCAGCTGCAGACGCAGACGCAGCCGCATGCCATGCCGGCTTCGACGTCATGCGTCAGTCAAGGTCATTGGGTAGCCGCTGGACAAGGTGAAAGCGTGGAGGAACTTTGGGGGTGGGCTGGGGCTGTTATATCCCCCCCAAAAGCTGCGTGTCTGCAATTATCGAACTTTGACTCTTGCCACAGGCAATTGACTATGCATTTCAGACTACAATTGGTTGCCATTGTCCCTGTCCTTTGGGACAGACACGTGCACCCCCCACGTGGACCAGCCACGGGGTGTCTTCAATTAAATATCCACATAATACCATACAGTATTCCATCAGCTAATGGTCTTTCGATTTGCACCTCCTCCAGCAGACGGCAGACAGCAGACCGCAGGTGGTGCTCCCATTTATTCCATCTTCCATCTGCTATGGGATTTCGTAATTTATTCTTATGGTTGGGAGGTGTTTGCTGGGCTATATATTCAGATATATTCAAGGTTGCCTTTTTGGTGGGGATTTTCAAAGTGGATGAGTCGGCTTTTGGCTGGCAGGAGATCCCAATGGATTATTGTTTGGTATAAATCATAATAATAATATTATTGTTTTATTTTCTTTTTTTTGGGGTGTGCCCCGATGAACGATTAAGAGTTTTGGTTCTGGGGGGTGCTTGAACTATGAATCAATTATTTGAATATTTAATATGGAAAGTTTAAAGACGGTTACAACCCTATTTCATTCATTTAGAATACAGGAAACTGTCTCAGCAACAGGTAATAAATTATAAGAATCAACCAAAAGCTTGACAACAAAATAAAATAGAATTAAATAATATAAAAGACGCCTTAAAATGTTGATTTTATACAGACAACACACGCTATGTTCCTATACTATACCGATGCGATACGATGTGATGTGATGTATTTATAAGACAACGCGAAAACACTGAAAATAGATGAGGAAGCGAAAGAGACACAAGCCAGAGAGAGCAGAGTATGGGAAATGGAGGAACGAAGCCAGACAAAATGAGAATAATGAGAATTCTGCGTTGAGTTGACTTCTTCCTATTCGAACGCAGGGGAGACCCAGAGACGATCGACGACAACTTGCGGCCTGTCTGTCTGTCTGTCTGTCCGACTGTCCGCCTGCCCGGCCTGCAGTACAAATGCTGTTTCGAATTTTATAGAGATTTCAGTTTGTTCAGTTTGTTGGGAGACGATCGCCGAACGAGACCGTAGCCAAAAAAGAATTCATGTCGCGCAGCGGTACAGACCAATAGAAATATATACATATATATATATCCCTACTATACAGTATATATAGTATATTCATGTGGTACCAGCTGGCAGTGGCAGTGGCAGTTTTGAGTGCGGCAAGACGCGTCAAGTGAAATCGAATTATGTAAGTGAGAAGATCTCAGAACGTATATATATGTATGTGTGTAGGAACCATCCTCCGATACGCAGAACAAGCCAAACAATGCCCAAAAGTTCAATAGCAGAAATCGGGAGAAACGCAGTGGGGAAACGTGTGCTAAAAATAAAGAAAAACCTACCTAAATTTAAACACAAAGTGCCTCCATTAAAGAGTTCAAGGCATTCTGCCCGATCTCAATAAACAACAATAAATAATTAAAAAAAAGATTAATCCCAATCAATATTTGGGGATTTTTTTTTACTTACTTTTCCAACTTTCAATCGTAAAATAAACGCAAATTCGGGCAAGCCAAAGAAATGTTTAAAAATAGTTCTGCCATAAAAATAAAAAACTTTTATTTCATTTTCTCTGTGTCCGCGTGTGTGTGTGTGTGTGTCTGTGCTTTGTGCGTGTCTGTATGTGTGTGTATTCGGTGGCTGCCTCCCAGGGCATCCACCACATGAATGGGTTATGGTGGGTTGGGTTGGGATGGGATGGGATGTGTGATCTCATGCCCCAACCACCAAGCCAGTGCCTGCTGCCTGGTGCCTGCAGGCGGCTTTCATAAATATATCTCTCTGTCCGCGGTGGCAGTGTGACACATTTTCGGCCAAGAAGTATGGACAAAAACTGCAGAAGATTTTATAAATAGTGCCAGAGATACCGAAGAACTGCAAGAACAAGCCCCGGCAACGTTGCGTATACGCGATGTGCGCAGGTAGTGAACGGTTTCTCTTGTTTTCCTTGGGCAAATGTTTTGTAGAGAAATTAAATGTTAAAAGTTATTTCACACTAGAATAATTACAGTGTGCGGAAAAAGGAAAAAGTTTGTGTGTTTTCTTTCCACGAGACAAAAAATTAGATTGTACGTCTGGATGTGTGGATCAGTTCTGCCTACTTGGATTTTGCAATATATGTAACCCCAAAATATTTTAAAAAAATTAATAAACCGCCATTTGGTTCCATAAAGATTGATGGGATGAAAAGAGAATTTCAATAAATTTCACAGGATGTTTCATTTGTGTCTATGTGGATAGTGGATATACCTGCAGATAGATATAGCGACACAAAAATCGTTGATTTTTCTGCCTTTTTTAATGTTTCTTTAAGCTTGAAATTTTTTTGAAATTATTTGGACATCTTTTGGACATTTTTTTAAATTTTTTTTAAATTTTCTTCCTCTTTTTTTATTGTATTCTTTTTTTTAGTATGGTATGGTTTTTTTTAGGCGTTAGATTTTGAGTGGCATTAATTCTCAAAAGAATTAGCCATAGCATTAATAAATATTAAATATTAAAAATTAAATATTTACAATTGTAGCCAACACATAAATGATGCATAATAGTTTCCGAATCGAACAGAAATTAAGTGCCACAAATACTAAGCAAAATGTGAAGGAAACTTTTTCAATATATAAACGAAAATTTCCAACTTCAAGGTATATGCATTTTTTGATTGAAGAATGTGTATAATATATAGCCACATCCACTGGATAAGAATTAGTTTTTCATGATTTTTGGCAGCCTATTGGGTGGGGGCATGCAACCTGCGTCATTAAAACTAAATTCTCAGGTGGAATGTCTCTATCTCGCTCTCTCATTTTCTCTGCTATTCTCTTGTGCACATTTTAAAATATATTACAAAATAGTTTCCCAGAGAGAGAGAGAGAGACAGTTCCATTGTAATGCACCTCTAGGAAACGCAATGAAAAGCTCTGCCAAATGTTTCTCTCATTTAAATATTTACCTACTTAACCCACTCTCTCGTCTCTCCTCTCCGCTTTTCCCTCTCTATTTTCTCTATTTATCTTCTCTTACTATTTATCTCTCTCTCTGCGCCTCTTTTGGGCTCTCTCCTTCCTCCACTTAGCCGCTAGCCACGCTGACAGCCTGCTCTAATTGATCCACTCAAAAAAACAAAAGAAAAACCAAAAAGCATTTCCCTCTTTTGCATTTTTTGCATCATTTCATAAATAAACAAGCCGCAAAATGTTTTTGCCAAAATTATTTGTTTTTGTGCGGTTTTCCCGCTCTCTCTCTCTCTCTCTCCACGCGAGAGGGAGAGATGTTTTGGCCTAAATTTAGCGGCTTTTCGCGAGTATTTGCGATCGAACTCTGGCTGCGTTTAGTTTCCCCCACGAAAAGTGCAGTTTTCCGAGCATTTTCCTAGGACATTGCCTCCGGAATTTGGGTGAGACAGCTAAAAATATTCCCCCACACTCGTAGACACACATTTTGCTGGCAGTTTGCTTAATTGAATATGAAGTCGTTTGAAGTGCCTCAAAAATGTGGCACGGGGAATGGGTTGCAATAGAAATAGAACTATGAACGCGAGGGATAACCCAAATACACCCGATTTATATATGAATACTCTCCATTCTTATATAACCCACAGATTAGAAGCAGCAGAAGCAGCAGCCTCTCTCCCGACCACGAAGACAACGACCAAAAGATGACGACACAGCAATTGCTCAATAGAAATGTTCGGAATATGCCCTCATGGGTGGTGAGTGACAGAAAAGCAAGAAAAATCTATCAAGCAAATACCACAGAGAGGAAACTCTTTTAGATGGAAGCAAATGATCGTATTGGCCCCAAGCCACCGCCCCTGCCCCCCAATGGGGTGGCCAAGGCACCAGCTCTGCCGCCCAAAGTGAAGACCACCCCGGAGCCCGACTACGAGGTCATCGAGTTCAGCAACCAGCAGCAACAGTACTCCAACGAACCCCTGAAAGGCACAGTGATTCGCACAAAGACACCAGGTAGAGGAGGGACTCTAGATGATCGATATAAATATATCTTTAATCTCCTTTAATTGTCTCCGAACAGACAACAAATTGAAGTGCACCTTGTGCGGCTCCCAGAACC
The DNA here is from genome assembly GCA_963969585.1 of Drosophila helvetica. Taxonomy (NCBI): domain Eukaryota; kingdom Metazoa; phylum Arthropoda; class Insecta; order Diptera; family Drosophilidae; genus Drosophila; species Drosophila helvetica. Next base: position 58,901,642 of record OZ018402.1, read on the forward strand.
CCTGGGTGACCTGTTCGGAGTGTGCGGGCCAGATCTTCTGTGCCTCCTGCGACGACATGTTCCACAAGCACCCGAAGCGCAAGCAGCACATGAGAAAGGTATCAATAAGCGATCAATAATTCCATGGAGAACCAGATAATTGCCCTACTATTTCCCTTAGGCCGTGGAGCAGGGCACCCCGCCCATACCACCCAAGGCACAGCCAGGCGGTGGTGGCCCAGCGGCACCAGTGGCGCCGCCGCGTCGCAGCAAGCGCGGGGGGCTGTTGACACCGTTCCTGGGACGAAAGGATCAGGTACGCCACTGCACGATTTCTTAAACCATACCATACAAAAACTCCGCCACTGCCTGGTCCTGGCTCCTGGCCCCTGGCCCCTGGCCCCTGGCTACCACCTACTACTCTTTAGAACCAAGTTTGTAATCTTCACTTTTGAGAGCTTCAATAAAAAAACAATCCTCAAAGCCTGCCAAGCCTGTCCGAGAAACCAAAACCTCAACTTGTACTCGCACTTTTGATTCTGGAAATGGAAGCCAAAAAGCCAACAGAAAAACAAAAAACACCCAAACGAAATCTTTTGCAGATGCTACCGCCGCCCTCGCCCACACCCTCGCACAAGTCCACGCACAGCGTCTGGCGGGGAGGCGCCGCCACGCCCCCATTTCCGCCTGTCTCCGGCCCACCAACGATGAACAATCGCCCGCTGCCAGAGCCACCCAGGAGCGAGGGTGGCGGCAGCTCCCGGTCGGGGACGCCCAAGTCCGTGTTCGATGCCATACAGAGGCCGCCGTCGGTGCAGCTGGAGAAGATCAAGAGCAAGGCCAGTGCCACGCTGGACCGCATGGCCATACTGCAGCAGCGCTACCGGCAGCAGAAGCAGCAGCATCAGCAGCAGCAGCAGCCGGGCCTGGAGCCTGGAGGCGACGATCAGGTGAGAGACGATCGATCCCCTTGGATGTATTGCGAATCCTTTGCGCCTCATTGTATCCGTATCGTATATCGTATTCGTCCTTGTCTTTCTCGTTCTCGTTCTCTGTTCTCTGGTCATTCCCCCACCCCCCTCGCAGCAGCATTTCCTGAATGGATCCGGCTTCGAGCATTGGTCAAACATCTCACCATCGCCCTCGCATTTTCGTTCCGGCAGCATGTCATCCGGTCTGAATTCATCCCATTTCGATCTCTCGGATGATCTCTCACACAATTTTCACTCGAATTCCCTGTTGTTCCAACAACAACAACAACGACGACAGGCAGCGGGTGCCCAGCGGCGTCAGATGAGCACTTCGGTGTTCAACTTGAACACCGCCTCGAACGCGAGCAGCCGCCGGCCCCTGGCAGCGGAGGCCGCCCAGAATGGCGGCGGCGGAGGAGCCGCCTGGCTGGCCCACCAGCGCATGCAGCAGGTGAGTGCCCCCACACAGCATACGTGGCGTATACGCAACGTCTCTTAAATGGCTACTTGCAGGCCCAATCCATGGCGCAGTTGAACTGCGCTGGCTGCCAGCAGAGCCAGCAGCGAGGTGCCTGGCCCGGCCAGCACCCCCAGCATCCCCCCCACCCCGACGAGTGGTCGCAGTTTGGCTCCCAGCAGCAGTTCAACCACTCGAACCTCTCGCTGAACGTGGGTCCCGGCTACATGCCACAGCAGCAGCAGCAGCAGCATCACCACCATCCCCACTATCCGCCGCCTGTGTTCATGACGCAGCGGGGCATGGTGCCGCACATGTATCCGGGAGCACCAGGCGGCTATCCCATGATGCATCCAGGTGAGCAGAGGCCAGAGAATAGCTTGTGTGGCATCAGTAAAACGTTATCCTTTGCCAGGTGTCATGGGCATGCCGCCGTCGACCTCCTCGCGAGCCGCTTCCCGCGCCCGCTATGCCGCCTCGCCCACACCCAGTCGGAAGTCCATGTCCATGCGACGGAAGCGCAGCAGCTACGGGGACGATGAGCTCACCGATGATGAGGACTCGGACCAGGACGATCGCCGCTCTTTGGTTTCGAACAGATCGGCCATGACCAGCGCCTCGCGATCCCACCACCAGCAGCACCACCAGCAGCGCCAGAGGCGTCTCTCGAGTGCCTCGCAGTTCATCGCCAACGACGAGGTCGACGGCGACCAGAGGCATGGCTCCAGGCAGCACAAGATGCGGGATCGCCGAGGATCCATTGCCAAGTCTGTGCAGAGCGAATGGCTGCCAGAGAGACGCGACTCCAATGCCAGCAACGGGGCAGAGACACTCAAGAGAAGCACTCAAGCGGCACCCACCCAAGTGGAACCCACCGCCCGAACGAGCCGCATCTACTCCGATCTGGAGTCCGAGGGTTCGGGCACACGGGCCTTGGTCCAGGCCAAAATACAACAGAAGCTGCAGGAGGCCCAGGACCAGCACAAGGCCTCGAAGAAGTCCTCCGATCACAGACGGAAACCGGAAATGAAGGATGAAAACACGCAGGCCGCAGCAGTGGTGCAGAAAGTGGCGCCAGCCCCGGAGGAGAGCGGCTCCGAGTACGAGGAGGTGGTGGAGGAGGTCACGGCATCGGAGAGTGAGGCAGAAGCTGCCACCAGTCCGGCAGCCACGCCCGAAGAGGTGGCAGAAGAAGGGGAGGCAGACGACCTTGGACCGCCGCCATCCACACCGGACCACGAATGGGAATGCGAGTTCTGCACGTACGTGAACGAGCCCAACATTAAGATCTGTTCCATATGCTGCAAGACGCCAAGCAAGCCCCCATTGCCAGCCAACAAGTCAAAGAAGACACAGCCACAGGCCAAGGCTGAGGCAGAGGCCAGCAAGCCCAAGAAACCAGAGGCCCAAATAGTGCGGAGGTCCTCGTTGAAGTCCACCAGTGGAACGAGCACTTCGACAGGCACCAGGACAGCCCACACAGCGGCAGGCAGCTCTAGGACCAGCCCAGCAGCCACTAGTAATGCCAGGACCTCCCCAGCACCCACCAGCCACTCCAGGACTTCCCCAGCACCCACCAGCCACTCCAGGACCTCCCCAGCACCCACCAGCCACTCCAGGACTTCCCCAGCAGCCACTAGCAACTCCAGGACGTCCCCAGCAGCCACTAGCAACTCCCAGAGGACCACAGGAGCACCAAAGAGCAGCACATCGACCACAACCAACTCTAGAAACTCCACAAGCCACGCCAAGACCTCCACAGCTGCCACAAGCAGCACCAAGAGCCCCACAGCATCCGCAAACAGCTCGAAGATCTCCTCCACACAACAAACTACCGTAAAGCCCAGCCCAAGGCCAACGCTGAAAACATCCTCGGAAAACGAATCCGACAACTCTCTGGCCAGGGGGGGCTTCATGCACAAAGGTAGGCTACAAAAGCGAATCTCATTTTTTGAGGGCACCAAGGCCTAGACCCCGACCAAGACTTAAACCTACAATGTACCACTACTAAAGCATTAATTAATCAACTGTAAGCCAACTAAATTAACGCGCATTTATACGGAGCCAAATACCGAATACCAAATACAGAAACAAGTCCACAACCACAGCCTGAGTTTCAGTTTTGTTTTGATTTGAATACCCGATCCCAATCCCCCCAAAGACTAAAGCTCTCATCCCGTAATCCCGTACCGTTTCCAGAGTCCGTGGAGAACATTTGGAACACTCTGGATGAGAGCATACAGGCCCAGGCGGAGGAGGTCTTCAAGCAGGCCCAGGCCCAGAGCAAGGAGCCCCGCGAGGTGATGGAAACGGGCACCTCGCCGCCACCTCAGAGCATATCCACCCAAGTAATAGAACACCCTGCGAAAGTACTCGACTCGACTTGGCAAGGTAATCCCTTCCCACCATCCCTCCTTGCAGACCTACGACGCTCTGCCCTTTGTCTCCAAGCCGGAGGAGCCGCCAGTGCCAGTCCCAGAGCGCTTCAGGACCCCGGAACCCAGCAACAGAATGGAGCGACGTCCCTACTATCGCAGCAGCTCGCAGCTGCCGCAGGAGAGCGAACGATATCGGAGTGCGAATGACCTGAGATATGGCCACAACGAAGCAGGATCCTATGGCTTGGATCCGTTCAATACAGGACAGGTTACGAGGCGACCCAACTTCATAAACGATCTGCGAATGCTGCAACATGTAAGTTCTATCCATGGAAAGGGATCTAAGCTTACAGTTTTCCTTCTCTTAAAGCAATCATCTTCGCCCTTTGACCTGCCACATGAGTCGTTTGCTCTGAAGCACGAACCAGCCAGAGATCCCGAGACCGAGATGCACATCATACTCAAAGAACTAGAGCTCTATAAGTTCACAGTGGAAGAACTGGAGGCCGCACTGAAGTACTGCTCTCCGGACACCCATCCCATCCAGTGGCTGCGCGAAAACTGGCATAAGCTGGTCCAGACCGTCCAGAGTTTGTCCACGAAGTATGGCCAAGAGCGGGGAGAGAACACCATTGGCAGCATCTCGCAGAATGAGGCGCGAGAGGCGCTGCGCAGCTCCAGTGGGAATGTGTGGCAGGCAGTGGCCGACTGCATCCAGCAGCGGCAGCAAAAGTACCGGAAGCTGGCCGCCAAGGGCAACTTCCTGCGCGAGGACATTGTGAATGCCCTGACGGCGCATCAAGGTAATGTGGAGCAGGCGCTGCTGGAGCTGAACCGCACCCAACTCAAACCATTTCTAATGCGCATCTGGGGCTCGCCGAATGGCGTGGAGAATGAGAGTGGAGCGGCTGCCATGGCGGCCATAGACACCAAGTCGGGTTTGTAGTTTGTAGCTCGAATCAGTCAGTCAATCGCAAGCCTTCAATCACACCATCTCTCTCTCTCTCTCTCTCTGTCATTCCCTTGTTTATGGCGTGTAGATATCACTGACTTCCTCAACACTCACGCTTTGGATTGCTTGCAACAGCCACAGCCACAGCCCCAGCCCCAGATACAGATACAAACACAGTTACAGCCCTTCGACTTCGATGAGAGCCACAGCAGCCCCGCCAAGTCCACGTACGCCACCCCCAGTCCCTACCAGCTGGAGGACAGCACTCTCAAGAACCTCGAGATCCTCATCGGCAACATGGAACAGAACCAGGCCAAGCAGAACCAGGACGTGCTGCGCTCCATCGAGAGCATGCTCGAGACGTTCAAGGGCAAGCCGGAGATGGAGTACGAAACGGACCCCGAGGTCATGCGCATTCTCACCAAGAGTCCCATCAGCGCCTTGAGGCCAGCCTCAGCATCAGCATCATCGTCATTGTCATCAGCTCTGGTCGAGGACAGGTCCTCGGAGGATGTGAAGAACTTTGTCTGGCAGCATATCCAGGATATTGTACCGAACCTAGTGCAACAGGTGGAGCAGGAGCTCAAGGCAGAACCACAAACACAGCCGCAAGCGCCTTCCATGGCAATTCCAGTGGAAGAACCGCCTCCAAAAGAGCCAGAAGAACCCAAAGAAGAGTCTCCTTTGCCCAAAGGGGAGACTCTACCCAAGGAGGAGCCTCCTGTGCCCCAAGAAGTGCCTCCTGTGCCCCAAGAAGTGCCTTCTGTAGCCAAAGAAGTGCCTCCTATGCCCCAAGAAGAGCCTCCTGCACCCCAAGAAGAGCCTGAGCCGGAGCCGGAGACTGTGCCCGAACCCATTGTCGATCCTGGTGTCTATATAATGGAAGAGTTCATCAGACCCAACATCCGGGAAGCCTCCATACGCGAAGAACTTGCCCCGAACTTTATCTATGCCACAGAAATAGCCAACTTTAAATTGGAGTTTGATCGGGGCATGGAAAGGCTGCACGAGGCTGAATGGGAACCCGAGGATCTGGAGGAGGCAGAACACATTGTTTACAAGAGTTACACAGCCCCCAAGGAGGAGGCACCCCCAACAGTAGAGGTGGTGCAAGAACAAGTTGCAGAAACCCCAAAAGGAACTACAGTTGGAACTCCCATGATCCCTATAAAGGCTGAGGAGGTAACGACACCAGTTGCTGCAGCTGCAAGTGCAGAAGATACACATTTAAAAGATACTTTGGCACAAACCACAACTGCAAAGGAAATCAAAGCAGACGCAGTCGAAGATGCTTCAGCAGTCCCCAAGGAGATATTGAAAGAAACAGCCGAAAGGCAATCCCTAGAACCACAGGACCAACTGGACGACAGGCCCAGCACGAGCCGGGAAGGAGCCAATCGAAGGAATAAACGATCGCAGCAATCCAAAAAGGCCCGAGCACGTGAGCAGAGTCAAAAGCCTGCGAACAGAGTGAGGCTTCCTCCTAAAGATGCTGAACAGAAGCCAAATGAAACCAAGGAGGTCCTGAGTGATCCTAAACCTGCAGAAATAGAAGCCCCAAAAGATCCTAAACCTGCGACAGAAATAGTTCTTCAAATCAAACAAGAAATCGCTGAGATTCGGCCAACCACAGAAGCTTCCATTGTCAGAGAACCCATAGCTACAGCAGAGGCTGGAAGTACTTCTGATGAGATCTCAACTGAGATGAAAACTGCTCCCCAAATCGAAGATGAACAAGTCCTACCCGAAGCAGACTCTGTTGTGATTGGATCGATTGTGGATGTGACACCAACAGATACGAACAAATCACTCCCAGTCCAAGAGGAAGCTATTACCCCCATTAAAGATGCACGAACCACTTCGGAAGCGGTTAAGGTCCAACCGGTTAAGACCCAAACAGTACCTCTCTCCTCAGACACCTCAGAATACATCGAACCCATAGATGCTAACAATCTACCTGATGAAAGGACATCTGTAGAGAAAGACCCCGTTCTGACTGTAGCCTCTCAAGAAAGCGATGACAGAGAGGAAACCCTTCAGAGTACCTCTCAGACTTCTCCAATACAAGAAACGCCACCCCTCATGGAAACCCAATTAACCCCTACAGAGTCCGAGGAAACCCCCATTACTTCGCCTGTTAAAACCGATCAGAAACGAGGCCCAATACGATTCTCTAAAATACCCGTGCGAACCTCCAGCACCCATAGTCTGCGCAGTGAAAGTAGAGCCAGTAATCATACTCCAACTGGAGCTGAAGACATCGAAGCCGAGGAGACCCCGTCCAGAGAACAGGACCAGACTATTACCAGACAAATAGAGCACCTCGAAAGGGAAGAGACCATAAGAGGAGCAGCAGAAACAGCCAAAGAACAAGAGATTGGTACTACAAATTCCCTGAACCCCAAGACAACAGTTCAAGCCATCCATTCAGAGCCAGAAATCACACCAGTTAGTCCCGTGGAATCCGATGAGATATTCGAGGATGCCCCGGAATTCAGTAGCAGCGAGGGAACCCGACCACATGACGAGGAGGCTGCCTCCGACACAGAGCTCTACAGCATTGACGACAGCGATGAGCAGTCGCTGCGCGAGGAGACCAAGTCCCCCGAGAACCCAGAGGAAGAAGTGCTCCTAGTGATTGGCGGGGAGTCTGCGGCCCAGGACGTGGCCAACAGCAACATCAGCATGGACTCGCATTCGAGTCATTCGGAAACGTCCCGAATGGTCCTGAAGGAGTTCATTCCCTCGGGAGATCCGGCCAAGCAAAATCTCAGCGAACTCGTCTCGGACACTCAGCGTTTGATCAAGCAAATGCGCGACGAGATCAGCCTGGATGACTTCGAGTCCACCGACGAGGAGGAGTACTCGGATGAGTACTCGGACGAGTACGACGAGGGCGAGGAGGAGGAGTGGTACGACAGCGAGGGTGAGGAAGAGGGCGACTATGACGAGGAGGATGGCACCACCTACAACGAGCACACCTCCTTCGTGGGAGATGCCTCTAGCGGGGACGAGGGCACCGAAATCGAGGACATCATCGAAGAAGATGAAGAGCAGGAGGAGGAGGAGGAGGCGGAGAAGGACGAACACACACAGACACCGATCACCAATGAAGCGCCAGTCACTACCGCCCAATCAGTCGCCCAATCAGCCACGCCCACAAGCCATGATCTCCCAGAGACTGAGGTTGTTTCATCCACAGGAAGCAGCCTTCTCCTGTCACAAGGGGAGGCAGTCCCCTCCAGCACAGTGGAAGCCCTGCCCATACAATCTCCTCCCATCATCGAAGACTCAGAGAGTCGTCCTGTCGAGCCGCCCACAGAAATAGTCCTGGAAGTCCGCACAGAAGAAGAGCAAACCCCGCAAGTGGAAGAACCCATCGCTTTGCCCATAACACCTGCACAACCCATTGTCGATTCCGAGTCCCGTCCGGTGGAGCTGCCCGTTGAGACCGTATTGGAAGAGCCCAAAAAGGTAACAAGCCCCAAACAGGCGAAAACAGATAACAACACTGAGGGAGGCGCCACACCCAAGACAGCCAAGACCACGATCAGTAAAATACCCAAGCCCACAAATGAACCCACTCCAAGCACCACTCCAAACACAAAGAAGCTGCCTCTCCGCTCCAAGTCCTTCTCCGCGCCCATGGGCATATCGTCCGTGAAGCGCATCCAGCAGGAGTACCTGCAAAGGCAGACGACCCTGACAGCGACTGCCTCGGCCAGTCGAGTGCCCGCCCTCAAGAGCAGTCCCACCACCAAGAAGTCCATCAGCGAGGCCATCAGCAGATTCAACACACGGACCTCCGGCATCCCGCCCCTAGAGGGACCCAGCACGAGTGGAGCAGCGGCAGCGGCGGCTGCGGCGGCGGCACTCCTGAAGCCTCGATCCCAGCCGCGCATTCCCAAGAAGAAATACCACGAGACCTGCTTCTCCGACGACGATTATGAGACCTCGGCCAGTGATGGGGAGGAGCCGAATGAGGATCCACAGATCAGCGAACCCCTGAAGGCAGAACTGCTAAAGCGTAAGCTGAGTATCCCCGTCTTCCGGGCATATCCTAGTGTCCAGGAGCCGGTTATAGAGGATCCAGCGGTGTGTAGAGTCAGAGAGAGCTCTCTCTCCCAAAATCTCTAATCCAAATCTGATGTCCTTTCCCTCACAGGTCCTGGCCCGCAAGTATGTGGCCCAAGGCACGCTGACGAGCATTGGCGAGGCGCAAATCGCGGCCACCTTGGTCAACATGAAGTTCCAAGAGGACGTGGCCTTGTGGGCGGCCAGGGAGTGCTCGGACTTGGACCAGGCCATAGCCATGCTGCAGCAGGACTGTGAGCTGTGCATGAACACGTATCCGATGAACCAGATTGTGTCCATGCTCAAGTGCACCCACAAGTGCTGCAAGCAGTGTGCCAAGAGCTATTTCACAGTGCAGGTCAGAGGACATTACTCTCCACAGATTCATATATAATTGATATATGTATTCCGATAGATCACCGATCGCAGTATCAATGATTGCAGCTGCCCCTACTGCAAGCTGCCAGAGCTGAGCAACGAGCAGCAGCACGAGGACGAGCACCTGGAGTACTTCTCCAATCTGGACATCTTTCTCAAGAGTATTCTCGACACCGACGTGCACGAGCTCTTCCAGCGCAAGCTCCGCGATCGCACGCTCCTGCAGGACCCGAATTTCAAGTGGTGCATTCAGTGCTCGTCGGGATTCTTCGCCCGGCCCAAGCAGAAGCGTCTGATCTGCCCGGACTGTGGCTCGGTGACCTGTGCCCAGTGCCGCAAGCCCTGGGAGCGGCAGCACGAGGGCAGCAGCTGCGAGGCGTACCTGGAGTGGCGCCGGGAGAACGACCCCGAGAAGCAGGCCCAGGGTGTGCAGGAGCATTTGGCCCAGAACGGCATCGATTGTCCCAAATGCAAGTTCCGCTACTCGCTGGCCAGGTTGGGACACGCAGCACTCTTAGCCACAGAAATTGTACATTGATCTTCCATTTCCAGAGGCGGCTGCATGCATTTCACCTGCACTCAGTGCAAATTCGAGTTCTGCTACGGCTGTGCCCGACCCTTCATGATGGGCGCCAAGTGCCAGGTGTCCTCCTACTGCGCCAAGCTCGGCCTGCATGCCCACCATCCGCGCAACTGCCTCTTCTATCTGCGCGACAAGATACCCCTGCAGTTGCAGTTCCTGCTCAAAGAGCAAAAGGTCAAATTCGACACGGAACCGCTGCAGGTCAAGGACGAGCTGAGTAGCTCCACCACAGCCCGGGCCATGGCCCGCTGTCCCATACCCCTGCAAAAGGAGACGCCCCAGGGCCTGGTGGATACAGTATGCAACACCGAAGTGCCCGACAAGCATGCGGGAATGTGTCGGTAAGACAGCAGCGGATAGATATATATACCTTCCGATCTTTAGTGCAGATTGTCCCTTCTTTTGCAGCACCCACTATGTAGAGTATTTGGCTGGCAAGGTGGCCAAGGCCGGCATCGATCCGTTGCCCATTTTCGACCTAACAGACTGCGTGCAGGAGCTGCGTAGGCGTGGCATTGCCTTGCCCGAACGCGGACCCTGGGACACCGACGAGATCTACAAGAACATGTGCTCCGAGGTGAGTTCTTTCTGGCCGCCAACATAACCATAATCATCAATCGATCCGCTTTATTGGTTTCCCCTTCCTTTTATTTGTTTGGGGTTTGATTTGATTTGGTTTCTGCAAATGCTTTTTACGCGGAAAAACGCGTTTCCTGCGGCTGGGGGCGTGCTGTTTTGACCTGATCGGAAAATGATTCAGCCACCGCCCCCGTCGATTGATGAACAAAACTAAACACACGCAGACAGACTAGAGGAAAAGGAAAATACAATCGTTTGACTAAATTTAGAACCAGTGCGGCTCTCTGACGTATTTCACACGCGTCTTAATTGATATTCGTTTTATTATTATTTAATTGTAAACATTTCGGGGCGAGAATGTTTATTGTATGCAGCCATCCATCCATCTCTCAATTCTGATCTCTCTTATAGGTAATCAAACAGCATATTCCACTGAAGTCGGCCTAAGGATGAGACGGATTGATGAACATCTGATGCTGATGATGGGGAACGCCTGTTCCGACTGCTGCAATTCTTCATTAATTTTTTATGATTTATGGCAAACATTTTGTACCTATTTTATATCGTACACTCACACATTTTTGACAGCTCGTTAGACTTTAGACACCTACATCCACCCACATTCACATGCACATCCCCATCCATAAATAGACCATCCCCTACTATTTGTTTAGTTACTAAGCGATTGAAAACAACAGCCCCCAAGAATGCCCCCGAAAAGATCTGCACGTGGACCAAAGTGCATCCAATAAACCGAATAAATGTGAGAAACCAATGCAAAAGTATTTTGAGATCGGGGAGACAATTACCAGATGGTGTGCCACCAGACAGGGGGCCACTGAACTGATGATAGAATTCTGATGGATATTGGTATCATTGGCAAAGGGTATAATGATCTGCCATTGTTTTCCTCTTCACCAACAGATATTCAACAACGTTTCCAACAATTTGTTGCATACTTTCGCGCATGGGGAGTGGCTGAGTAATATATGCAAGGTGATGCAAGACAGGGGATTGATATTGGTATTATGGGCAAAAGGTTTAATGATCTGCCATGCATTTACTCCACTGCAAAGATCCCTCACCAACAGAAATATTCAACAATGTTTTCAACAATGTGCCTGAGAGATATATGCAAGGTGCTGGAAGACTCTGATTTAGATTGGTATCATGGGTAAAAGGTACAATGATCTGCCATGGCAATGACCAACAAATAGTCAACAACGTTTTCAACAACTATCAACTTGTTGCATACTTTCGCGCATAGGGAGTGCCTGAGTGATATATAGAACAGTAAAAATAATGATACCAAAGAGTCGGTCGTAATTCCGCAAAACGAAAATAAACCCATTCCTCTTGATCGTTTGCGATATTGCCAAAAAGGCAAATGCGACCCATAAATTATGTCCCGCGCACAACAACAACAACAACAACACCACGACCGAAATCACACAGTAAGCTAGCTGATAGATGGAAAATCGGGAGGGACCCAAAAGTTAGATCTCGGACGAGCGAACGAGAGATAGGAACGAAAATTTCATTGCGTTGACGGAGGAGACATCGTAAAACCTATTTTCGTAGCGATTGAAATGAAATTTATGCGCGCGGCACAACATGTTTTGATATTCCGACAGTTTTACACCAATAGCGACTAATTAAATGGGATAAATTGTATATTTATTGATCCATAAACGATCGGAGCGGATCGGATCGTTTGCTTACTTTGAACTATCCCAAAACCGAAAGGAAAACTAGCAACTGCATTATGCGTTGTGTTCTTGGCCTGAGAATCATGCTATTTGGTTCACGGCTGCGATGCGCGTGGCATGGAAATATGCAGATCACATGGCCCATGTGCCCATGTTATTTATGATCATCCCAATCCATTCGCTAGCTCGTGCTAGAGACATCATACAGGTTGGTGGGGACAAGAGGAATACCCTTGCGTATACATGGCTATATCATATAAATTTATTGTTTAATATTCTAATAATATTTTCTTGATTATATTTGTGATAGTTTTCCATTTGGCAACATATCTAAGGTTCCTTTAATAGTTCATCCCATTTCCAAAGAAAACCATTCAAGTTTCCCGTCTAGCCAACGGTTTGGTCCCCTTCCGGAGGGGCATTAAAAATATTTAAGTGCTGCCATGCGCCCCCATAAAAAATTGCCCTGAATCTGTCTGTCCGTTGTTGTCTTTTATAAAAAAAAGTCAAGGCGAAACGGCACTGACCGTTCAAGCGTTTACCTCAATTACAGGTCACCGATTCACACCGATACCGATTAATCAATCAGACATCTGGCATATTGATCGGCTTCGACAGAGGGCGCCATTGATTCGCGATTTATTCGCAGTTAATGGCAGCGACAAGAAGAAGACGAGACACGTCTAATGCAAACAATTGCCGCCCACTGTCCAAACAAAAGACAACCACATCGCACCGCACCTTTTGTTTGGGCGAATGTGTTTGTTTATAATAAACTAAGGCGTCACATCCTGTCCGATATGTTTGGCCGGGGATAGGGGATATTCTTCTGCCTGCAGAGACCGAGGGGAACCACCCATCTGACCGCGCCCGCTTTTCAAAGTCAACAACAGAGATGACCTTCCGGAATAAGTAATTAGCCACCACCACCACCACCGCACCACCAGTATCTAAACAACAATAAATAATTAAAATTTAAATCATAAATATTTACCGATTACTACGGTTTGTGCTCGCCTCCCCCTGGAACCCCCTTCGCAGCTTTTATGATGATTATGAACATTTCTTTTGTTTAAAAGAGAATCCATCCGTTTGCCAAAAATGTCTAATGAGAGAGAGTGCATCTGGTAATGATAATTTAGCCTTTAAAAACTTTAAACTTTCGGTAAACTTTCATAAAAACTCAGTTTTGGGGTTCTATATTTGTTGCAGTTTATCTTGTATTTTTTTTGTTTGGTATATGGTATACATCGGATATCAATCAATAGATATTTAATGGTAAAAGTCGTATATACAAAATTGGGAGCTTGGTGGACTATGGTTATCATATCAATATGGATACCGATTACAGATAGACATTAAGTTTAAGATCTACTACAAATATACAACAAAACTTAAACGTCTAGTAATTGGTCATCCTCTTAGTTTCTCTCTACAAATATCGAGTATACATATACACGTATATAAATTCTAGATCTAGATCTAGATAATTGCATTAGTTGGTATCGTATCGTACCGTATATGTATATGTATCGTATCGTATCGTAAATTAAATTAAGTAACGCGTAAATCACACATTATATATAGTATATCCCTAAGACATATAGAATATATCGAAAAACAATCATTATGGCGGAAGACTAGAAGGGTAACACTAGTGGAAAGGATCCCTTCGACGTTTGTGTTTTTTGCTCTTTTCTCTAAGTGGTTGGGTGGGGAGGGGGTTGGGGGGTTGGGGGTGGTTCCTTAACGGTACAAATTCTTACTAAATTAAATACCTAGGCTAACATTCGCTAACATTAATAAATATTTGATCTCATAGATCTACAAATTCAAACAGTTCCGCAGAGGATGATATACATTTAGGATCCTTGATCTCTGCCCTCTATTGCACCATGTCCAGGCCATGCAAGCTCTCGACCTCGGGATCGAAGCTGGCATCGCACGTGGATAGCCAGTCCCAGACCCGCCGGCGCACCATCACCGGATCGATGGGTATGTCCAGGCCGTAGCTGGACATCATGCGCTTGAAGCGGAGCTTGTTCTCGTCTCCCGAGAGGCGGCCCTCGCGCTGGTTCAGGTAGATGCACGAGTCCTGGTCGTGGTGGGTGGGCGAGATGAGGGTGGCCGACTTGGAGGTGGAGATGCGGCACTCCACCCAGCGGTCCTTCATGTATTTGGTCACCTCGGTGATCTTGCAGCGATCCTCCGGATCGTGGCTGAGATACTTGCGGAAGCAGCGCATCAGACGGGGCGAGAACCGACGGAAACTGTCCGGCACTTTGGTCGTCTTGCGCTGCTCGTACTTCATGAAGTTGGCATAGGCCTGATCCTTGACCCAGTCGGCCGACTGCCAGGGCGGATTGCCCGTGAGGATGTTGTACAGCAAAATGCCAAACTGCCAGGAATCGCTGATGGGCAGGCACTGGAAGCGCTCGTTCTTGATCAGCTCCAGCTGCTCGGGCGGCACGCAGCTGGTCCACGTGTGCTTCACCTTGTGCACCAGCAGACCCTTCTTGGTGGTCGCCCCGAAGTCGCACAGCTTCACCCGCGTAAAGTCCGGCGTGAATACCAGAATATTCTCAATCTTCAGATCGCGATGCACCAGATTCTTGGAGTGCATAAAGCCCAGGGCGGAGCTCAACTGCTCCGAGATCAGCTTGCAGGCATTCTCGTGCAGGCCATTGGGCCCGATGTTCGAGGCCAGATCCCCGTACGGGGCGTGCTCCATCGCAAACACGTAGTAGTCCATCGTCTGGAAGGCCACCGCATAGGCGCTCAGGATGTGGTGGTGGTGCGACAGCTCGTAGTTGTAGTGGAACTCCTTCTGGAACTCCTTGATCGTGGTCAGTTCCGCGTGCACGGCCTTCAGGGCCACCAGCGTGTTGGTGGGCCTGTGCCGGCACAGCAGGATCTTGGCGAAACATCCCTCGGCCAGGGTCTTCTCAATGTTGTACTGATCCGCGAACGTCATCAGCGGCAGCTCCACGTCCGGTATCAAATGGATCTGTCCGCCATCGTTCTTGTCCGGCTTCTTGTAGATGCTGCTCCTGCGGCTCACGGACGCCGCTCCGGGCACCTCCAGGCGACCCGTGCTGGTGCTGGTGGGTGTCAGGGGGGTGCTGCACCGCTTCTGGTTGTTGTGGTTGGTGCAGGTGCTGCTGTTGTTGTTGCTGTTGCGACTGTTGGTGCTGCCTCCGTCGCCAAAGGAGCGCCGCAAGCGGAAGGAAAATGAACGTTTCTCTGCAAGAGAAAGAGAGATTATATTATTAGATATTATATGTTTATCTCAGATCTGGTTAGGTTAGACTTAAGGTAATGTTTCTAATTTTCCACGACCGCTAATTCCCTTCTAATGTTAATTTTTCCCCTCTGTTTATTCTCTTTCCACCTTGTTATTTATACGCATTTTCCTGCTCCCAGTGTAACCTTCCTGAAACACATCAAACTTGACCTTTCAGACACAATCAATATCACGAGTCTACCTCTGCCTTGACCCTATCCTTGGCAACAGCAATTCCCATTCACACCTCACATCTTTTGGCCAAAAGAGAGACCGCAACAAAGCCACATCTTGCCTGTGCCGTGGTTGGGGGCATTAATTGGAAATATTTCTCGGTTGTTCCTTGTGATTTATAATCAACGTTTGATGTGTTGTTCTTTTATGTGCTGTGTTCCACATTGCGAATTATTAATTTATCATACAAGAACGGACATAGGAAAGCGCTTACAGCCCCCACCCCTCCCAACACCCACGTCCAAGACAGACAGACAGACAGAGAGAAATAGACGACGGTTGTCGCCGAATTGTCTGTGACAAAGTTAGTGCAGAATTTGCGTAGATCTCAGATCAGGCATAGGAGAGAGAGAGAGAGAGCGGAGTGGGGAAAGAGATATACATATAGTAGGTCCAGGGGGGAGGGGGGGTGGCTGTGTCTCTGAGTTATATATGGGCCGGGCCACACAGGCAAAAGACGTCAGCAGTTAGTCACAGATTGTGACTCTCTGCGGCGATTTTTGGAATCCGCACGGAATCTGCGTAGTGCCATTGACAGCCATAGCGCCTCCATCCCACCTCCCACCTCCCAGCATCCACCAGCCACGGAACATTTAATTTCATTTATAGCCTGGGAAAATAGTGAGGAAAATCATTTGATTTGCCGCCGCATGGGACACCGGGCGGACAGAGAATCTATAAGCTAAATGCTAGAATGCGTTAGCTGGAAAATCATCGCAGCTAAGCAAAAGGAAAGCAAAATCCAATTAAATCAAAGCGGAGAAATCAGAGCAAAAACATTTATAGGGCGTGATGTGATTTTCACTCGATTTTGCTCACAATTTAAACACGAATCGCTGGCTGTTTGACGTTAAATTATATGTTCTGCTCAGCGATCGAAATCGTATTTCATAAAGTGTCAACTGCGGAGGAGGTGGTTGGTGGTGCTTCAGGCAAAGGAGCAGCAGGGGAAGGAGCAGCAAGGCAAGGACCACCGGGAAGGTGAATCGAAAATGGCATACATATATTGGAAAATATTTTCGTTTTAGACAAATTACTGTTTAAAGGCTGGCGCAGAAATATTTACCACTCAGGCATGACACGAGAAATGCATTTCTCAGTGTGCGCCTTCAACTAATTTATGACCGTGTATCTCGCCAATGGTTCGAGATACTCATAGCTATATAGACAGTGTCTATAGTTGAGTAGTTCAGGTATTGATATTGGTAATAACAGAGAGAAATATGCATATGGATGGAAGGAGAATGCCTCGGGTCTGGGAATGACTCTGAGAACGCTTGAATCATGCACCCCTTTTCAACACTCAACAATTTTTGATTAATTTAACAACACTCGATTGGAATATATAATAACTTGACTCTTTTTAGTTGTTTTTAGGAAAGAAATTGGAGTTTAATCTTGGATGAAGCATCTAGAAAAGGCTTTGAATTTTTTCTGAGAATTTCCCGTACAAAAACATGGAATTATTATCATATTATTTATTTTATTTCATGGTCAATTAGCAAGCTAGGAATATTCCACTTCCCAACACTTGATTAATTGAACAACACTTGAATGGAATCTCTAGTAACTCTAGTACTCTTTTTAGTAGATTTTAGGGAAAGAATTGGAGTTTAATCTTTGAAGAAAGCATCAAGAAAATGCTTCGAATTTTCTATGCGAATTTCTGTTCTAAGAACACGGATTTACCTGCCATTTCTAGCACTTTTCAACACTGTCAAGCCATCAATTGTCTTTACTAACACTTCATTCGAAACCCTGTTTAAACATTATTTCCCCAGAATCTTTTATCCGAGTATTTTTGTTTTTTTTTGGGGGGGGGAGAGCAAAAACATTTCGCTTAAGCCTCATTTATTATTCCATTACAAGAATCATTCCCCCCGCCTCGCCTCGCCACGCCTCGTGGGGTATATTGAGTGGGGGTGAAAATTCTGGCAGCCCATTAACCCCCCAAACTGCCCGAAAAGAAAACACTCTCGTCGCCCATGAGTCCGAGCAGGCGGACAGGACAGGCGGCAACAAGTCAAAGATTTGGCTGGTTCTTCTGGTTCTTCTGGTTATTTTTCTTTTTCTATTTCTATTTCCGTTCCAGAATCGATTGGCTCTGGGCCAGAGGTGGCATCCACATAGAGATCCCTAATAAATGAGTGCTCCAAACAGCAGAGGGTTCGAAAACTAATTATATACCATTCAGAACCATCAACAGAGATCCAAAAGTCAGAGAGGCCTGCGTGTGGCCATAAATCAAACTTTCACTTTCACTTTCTTCTCTGCGTCGCGGCGCTGCTTCTGCTGCTGCTGCGTCGCTGCCTCTGCTGCTGCCACACTCGATTCAAATGATTCGAGTATTCGTATTCGCATTCGTATATTCGTTATGGCCATTTCATCTCAATAATTTCTTTCGCCGATCCGCAGCAAAACACTTTGCATGCCCATGCCCATGCCCCCCGAAATAGCCAAAGCCACAAATGAGCCAAAAAGGGTCAGGCAGGCAGGCAGGCAGGCAGGCGGGCGGGCAGATGCATTTTCTGCGGCTCTCTAAATATAGAAGCGAAGCCAGAATTTCCGTGGGAATTATCTGCACGACCGACCGACCCAAGGGGGAGTCGCGTATCGTATAAACAGTGGGTCAAAATAAACAATCCACACAGACACAGACACACAGGATTCTATGGGATAGTCAGACATTAGCTGTACGCGTACGAGCAGCAGATTTGTATGCGGCTTCAACAGATTGTGAAATGCAATTGCAACAAAGGCGCCAGGAGAATCGACGACCTGCCAGCCAGAGGCAGAAACGAAAAATTCTAGCGACAGATGAAAATTCTAGGGATATGCCCTGAACGACTGAGGGTTACCCTGGACCCCCTGGATGCCCTGGGAGTAAAGGATTATACTTTTAATAAATAATTGAATATTTGAGTGCAGCTCTTACTGCTACAATTTCATCCTGGATCTTCCTTGGAACTCTTATCCAATTGATTGCTTAATCCCAGAAAATAAACCAATCTTTTTATAATAGAACCTAATCGAATAGATCTAAAGACAGAGTCTGGATTGGGTAACCCTAAGCTGGAATCTACAAACCACTTTGAGGACTGAATATTTATGTATTTGAAAATCTATTTCATGGCCTCGATTGATCCCTTCGCAACCATTCAATCAACCCAATCAATATACCCTTCTCTGTACGAAACAGATCCAGAACCCGGGCAGGCATCAGAGTGTGAGGGGGTGGGGGGCAAGGAGGGGGCATCAGCATCAGGTCTCCAACACCCGTATGAGTGACTGCCAAAATGTACGTTTCGGTTACTCCCCTTTCACTGCCCCGGACAACAGCAGCAGCCGCTCCTGCCCCATGCCCCCTGCTCATGCCCCTGCCCCTGCCCCTGATTGTCGCCCTGGTGTCCAACAACAAGCGAGAGTCGTGTCCCGATTCCCCGCCTGCTTGGCAACCCGCCCGACAGCGTGCGCGACTTTGGGGGCATTGCTGACGTCAATTGACAAGTCGTTGTCGGTCGGCGTGCCACATACAGGCGTACGGGCGCACAGATATAGCCGCAGATACAGAGATACAGATACAGATACATTTGTATCTATACATTGGCCAACGAGGCTGCTGAGGCTAAGGCTGAAGCAGCCCCGTCGGCGTCTCTCCCAGACGGACTGTAAGTTTTTTTCTTTATTATTACAAAATAAAATGAGACCAGGGCAGGGCAGGGCACAGCAGGCCGGAGAGACCATCGACCGGACAATGCCGGACGCTATGTCTGGCCCAAACACTTGGTAGTAGTGCTGCCTCCCCCCCCCATGCTCCTGCCATCAACTCAAAAACAATTGATTCGAATTGATTGCTCAATTCGGGGGAAAATCTCTTGTTCACTTAATGCCTTCGGCTTTTGTGCGTGCTTCTGCGGGGGAAAACTTAAGTTCGTTTTTCCAAGACCTACATCAACTCTAGAAAGAGACCCAGGCATATAGGATACGGAGCAGACCTACGACAATGTGCTGCTCTGCTCTGATTCTCCATGAATCAGTCGTATAATTTTATTTAATTTCTTAATTTTTCCGGCTCTTAAGTACTTGTACTTTTCCGTACTATAAATGCTTAAATTTAATCGTATTTCAAATTTGCCTCGAGTGTTTACAGAAAAATACACACAGCTGAATTTGGGTCAAGAAAAGTTTTGTTACAATCTACAACAACATTTTCTTGGCTTCGAGGGCTATTTGTTGATTTTCCAATTACACGAAAAACCCACCAACAACACTACTTCTTCCCATATATATTCCGATGTATGCTATATGGTTAAAGATTTCAACAGTCGATATATAACAACAAAAAAAATTGGAGGAGGATTTTGCAAGTGTTTACAATGGGGGAAAATGCTTTGATTATTGCCTGCTTCGTTTTCCAGTTTTCTTGATCAAGGATGGAAAACAGAGAGAGGAAGGTCTTTGGGAAAAAAGGTCAGACCACACAAAAATATACAAAAATATAAGGAAATCGGAAAACTACAAAATATACAGTGTTTTCCATTAATGTATCCTATTCCTGCCGCCTGTTCCATTTCTCCCACAATCATGGAGGGAATAAACTAATGAAAAATATATTTGAAGGCATGAACCCTTATAAATTATATAAACAACGGATATAGTAGTATCCCAACCCTTTAATAATGGTTAATTATACCCCTTATATTTAACTTAATTTCTATTAATTTATTTCCTTCATTTCCTGTCCAAGTGCTCATGCACTCGCCTGACAAAGTCTTTTGCAACATTTTCTCCGCCATATTACTCATTCGTTGAGTGGGTTGTGGGAAAATGGAAAAACTAAACAGCATTTGGCAATATCGTACTTATTATACAACAATTCAATAAAAATTAACGACTTAAAACAAAATTTCCGCTGTGGCCACAAAAACAAAAGCAAAACAAAAAGAACAACGAAAATAAACAAAAAGAAATAAAAACAAAAACAAATATTAAATAAATAAATACTAAGAGTATCTTAATGTTTTTTTTTCGAGACATTGTCTACGTGTGCGTCTGTTTTTTATGGGTTAAAACAAAAATACAAATGATATATTTGCTATATTTTGTTGCTGTATTTATAAAACGCGATTAAATTTGGTTTAATTTGCCTTCTCTCTCTCTCTCTCTCTCTTCTGGCCAAAGGGGATATATTTTTAGCAAAAGAGGGCGTGTGTTGAACCGCCCCCGCCATGTCCACGACTTTATTGATATATGGCCAGCACTCTTCGGAGGAACAAGAGAGAACGACCCAACCACCAGCCAGCCGCCCACAGCGAGGGACAGCTGAAGGGAAAACTGCGCACCTGACCATCACGAGTGCAGCACTGGAGCATCTCCTAGACAGCAGATGACGAGCTGAAGGATATACTATATACTATATGCACGAGTACGGGCCGCACAAGTGGTTGTACTCGTACAGGTTGCACACTCTATAGGCCCTGGTTCCGCCTGAGTGCCGCTTGACGCTAGACAGAGTGTCAAGTCAGGGCTGAAGGGCAACCAGAGAGAACAAGGATATATGCCATATAGGTATTCGTTTGGCCCACCTTTGATTCAGATTTATTCAGCAACAAACAATTGCTCTCAGAGCAGCCTGCCCCAAAGAGCACCCCAATTGCACAGTGAGTGGCAAAAGTGTTCACCCACGCCAACCGGCCAGCCAGCCAGCCAGCCACCACATTTCCATTTCCATAAATTATTTGAATAGTTCCGCCTTTACGGTATATGTTTAATTTTCCGTTGCTCGCCTTTGGCCTGTAATTTTATTTGTGTAAATAAATTCTTATAAATAGCCTCTCGCTCTACTATAGCCGACAAATTTGTAATTACGCGCAGAGGAAAAATGGAAAATGAGTGTGTGGAAAAAATGGGAATGTCGTGTAAAAAAAAAAGAAACACAGAAAGAAAAAGAAAAAGAAGAACATTTTCATGTAGCTGACAATTTTCAAGGTAAGGTCAAGGCGAATGCCTACGTCAAAACATTTATCAAACCTATCCATGCTGATAATGATGTTCGGGGGGGAAGGGGGCGGAGTGATGGCCTGGGAAAAAATGCTTAAATATGAGAAATGGCCAATGGAGAGAGTGGCCCTATAAATAATATCGAATAGTTCCCACACAGACACACACACAGACACAGACGAAGGTAAGACAATGTCCGAGAGAGTCCATAAATTAAGATAGATACTTGTGAAAATAAATAGTATAGATATATGTAACTTGCAACAAACAATTCCTGTTTAATATCTCTCTCTAGTGGGTTTTTCTCGGAACAGAACACACTCGCAGAATGCTCGTAAATAATTGTAAGTAAGGCTAATAATAATATTTGCATTGCAAATGCCCGGAGTGAAACAATCTCTCACAAGGGAAACGGAAATGGTTCTACAATTCGGAATAGAGATTAATTAAGTGGCATTTGAGTTGTTTACTGGGTGAAGCAGGAAGCTTCGCAAGGAAAGTGTCTGCAGGTGACCCAAAGAATAATGGATTTTCAATTAATATTCATTTCAATGTCACTGCCACTGCCACTGCCACTGCCACACAATAAGCCCCAGTGAAAAGGAAGGGCAAAACAGTAGCGAGGAAAACACAGCACAAACATTTCAAAAGAAGAAAACTCAATCATCATCATCACGTGTATCGAGTACAAATAGCAAAATACACAAGAGAAATCCCCACCGTCTAGACTCGTTAAAGCCGGCTCCATTTCCATTTAAATGACAGCTTACTCGAAAGCCTCCATCACATTTTCCCATTTTCCAATTTCAAAAATAAACCATGATCAAATCGTGGCAGAGTAGAACATATAGGCAGCAAAGGTACATTAATTAAACAAATAATATGAATGTTCAATCAAAAAATGTTGGAAGGAGCGAGAGACTGCGTAAAATATTTTGTATTTGCCATTTTGCATAGTAAACATTTATTGGCTATCCATCCGACCGACTGCGACTGCGACTACGACTATATAGACATCAGATTCATGTGATGCGATGTTTGGAGGCAGCGCCAAAGCGTAGCAGAAATTAATAATTTATTAAATACTACACACATTCCCGTACGCTACATACATATATATGTATGTATATTCGTGTATGGGTTGGGTTATATGCAAATATATTAAAATAAAATCGGGCAGGAGATGACGGGAAGAGCAACAGCCAGCGGCCCACGCATTCTGCTTCTGCTTTCTCGCTATATGTCTGGCTTTCCCCCTATTCGACTTTCTCTTTTATGCCACGATACAGCCAATACGTGCATACAAGGCATGGGATATGGTGGGGAGAAAGTGGTCGAAGGACTGGAAGTAGATCGTAATTTCGGAAGAACAAAGTCCATGCCATTCGGGAATGATAAAACAATTTTCGACCCCTAATGATAGCAGTTCCATGATATTTACATAGTTCCAAGTGTAATACTCTAAAAACTTGATCTACATTTCAATACCCTCCATACCTGATCTCTCTATAATAGATATTAATCAGTATTTCATTGTCCTATAATTTAATAAATCAGAATTCAGAGAAACCCTGTCTAAGCCATTGCTATTGCCTTCTCTTCAGGATTTCGATTAAGGAAAAATATTCCCATGATTTTTTGTTTTTAAACTTAGTTTTGCAACTTTTAGTTGGTTGTGCTTTCCATTATATATTATAGTAGTGAATCCTATACTATCCATCAATAGAATAATAACTATAATCTGTCCTTTAGGTGTTTTTGGAAAGGGAAAATAAGCCCCAATGACAGCAGTTAGAGGAAAACTCCCTTCTGCTCCCTTTACACACTTCGAGTCGAGAGATTATTGCTCATTTGGGCTCTTCCGATCTCGATGAAAATTTGGGTAAATTTTCTGATCTATATTTTTTGACTCTAGGCAGCATAAGACCTTTAAAATATATTTCGAATTCTCTGCTCAACATAAAATACATAAAAAATGCTAAAGCAATCGAATCGAGTGTCTTTGATTGATTTGTGGCCCAGAGAGGGTTGAACCAATTAAGATCTGTATATGAGGCACATATTTTCGTGTGTGCTGTGTGCTCATTACGAGAGATTTTACAATGTTTTTAAGTAGCATATTTTTATTGCGTGTCAATGGCAAAAAGCGCGTCACAAAACGCACAGAAGGCGACCCCGTAGACAGGTACAGCACCACCCACCCCCCCGAAACGGTTGGCCAAAACCCGTATGCAGTCCACACAGACATCAGTGGGTGTATATGTGTCTATGTATGTGTATTGGAGATCTCTCCGATACTTATATATTTTATCTTTTGGTTTGCCATAATATTTCTCGCGGCGACAGGAGACGGCACGACCTTGTCCCACGGATCAACGCGTAGAAAGCGAAAGAAGCGGCCAGAAGCGGCGGCCAGAAGAAGAAGCGGCCAGAATACTCGTATGCGACAGGAGGCGAAAAATAAAAGAATGAAATCGAAATCGAAATGAAACAAGTCCCAAACAAAACCGCTGAAACGGCGGAGATGGTCAGCAGATTCGGCAATCTAAATTGGTAGTCAATCTTCTGGGTAGGCCTGGATTGGAGACTTTATTGGGATAGGCTCCTGCAATGGAGTGGAGTGGAGTATGATTGAGGAAACAAAGGATGTTGGGGTTGCCTTAGAGATTTAAGTGTATTTTATACGCAAATTTAATGTTTATCCAACCATAATGTAACAAATCAGCGTGTATCTATTAAACAATTAATTACAAATAAACAGAGTGTAAAAAGTAAGAAATCTATTCCTTTTAAGTGCGAAATATATACATATATCCAAGTGGATATAATTTAACAGATAAATTACCATAAGAAAGGAATGCACTATAAGTAGAACTATAGTAGCACTATATGTAGAATATATTTATTCGAGTTTTTGGAAGAAATTAATGTAAATGGAAATATAATACTTTAGGAACAATAATGGAATATTTTTACTTTTTATCACTATTAATGTTATTATTATTATTAATATTATTATTATTAATATTATTATTATTAGTATTATTATTATTAGTATTATTAGTATTATTATTATTATTATTATTATTATTATTATTATTATTAGTATTATTAATATTATTATTTTTTTTTATTAACTCCCTCTTTCCAAGTCCTTCCTTACGTACTTCAAGCCCACTGCTTTCCATTCCACCAATCTGTACTGTCACATACCAGTTTTCCTTCCATTATCCTAAAAGTATTACCGCTTCAAAGGCTAACTATTGTTTGTGGTTAATCCTTCCCTTAAACACTCCTCCATTTGTTGAGGATGCATTCCCCCATTTCCCACCCAACCATTGTGTCAACTATATATTTTTATTTCCATTTAGTTATATTATTTATGAAAAATGAAAAGTTCTCTTCATTCCCACGCCGTCGCCTGCTGCTTGTCTTCAGTTTATTTTTGAGACTTTTTCTTCTTTGATATCTTTTATTTGTATTTTTGTGTACTTTGGTCATAAAAAGCCAATTAGCATAAATCCCATTTTTACGGCTAACTGAAAATGATTCGCTTTGACATTTGCGATATGTCTCTACGGCTTCTTCGAATATCTCTATCTTTATTGCACTCGAGAGGAGGAGAGGAGATGAGTGGCTACTTTTTGTGGTCTTTTCTGTCGAGTGATAATCGGACTTCAAGTGGAGAAATTTGGTTGAGATAAATGAGGGAATTATGCTGGGTAAAATTCAAGGTAAAGGTCAAGAGCCAGACAAGAGCAGACCGACACTTGCGTATGTTTTAAGGGATATTTCTGAACCACTTTAAGATGTTCCTCCTATGCAATGTATTTCCCCACTATTTATGCATATTAATGATAAATAATTAAGGCAACTAATGAATGATCGTTCCTCTTCTTGCGCTCATCTGCTATATCTGCTATATCTGCTATATATGCTATATCTGCCATATGCAATTACGAGTATCTGCCTCGAGAGGTTCATTGCACCTTCCCATAAATCTGGTGGGCCAACGAACACTATCAAACAACACTTTTTGTTCGCCATAATTCAGCGAGAATTAATTACATAAAATGCCAGCCGCACAATTGAAAATAACTTACACACCGAGAGAGAGACAAAGAGACAGGGAGAGAGGGAGAGAGATCGGTGGAAAAGAGCGAGATGGGGCGGAATGGGAGGGTGTACGACTGCCCATTAGCCGGTCGATCGGTCGGTGTTGAGCGAAAACATCTTGAGGGGCTGCTGGCTGCTGGTTGCTGGCTGCTGCTGTCCAAAATAGCCTAAACAGATTACACCGTAGAAGACATCGCGCATACGACGCGTGTGCCGCAGCGTTTTGGCAATTAAAAATTCGAAAAGAAAAAAAAATCATAAACAAACTGAGAGACCCCCAGCAAAATGTGTGCGTTTCGTTTCGTTTCTTTTCTTTTGTTTCAAAAATTCATTTTCAATCTTTTTGCAAGTTTTTGAGGTCTTCTTTTGTGAGAGGAAATTGTTTGGAATGGCATGGGAAAATCTGCATGGAGAAGCGTTAAGTGATGTTAATGGCAATCCACATATCAACCGTTTCAATTATAGAGAAAATTCTAGGGAAAATAGGCAAATATTTTTGCTAGAATATGGTTTCAATTTCCTGAAAATAATTGAAATTTAATTGATTTTAAAGCCAATTAAAGCAGTGTCATTTCCCTTGCAAATTACAAAAAAAAAAAACAACAGCTCCCAAAAAATATATCGTATTTCGTGTAAATATTTTTCCCCCGGAATACATTCAAGGACACGACGAGTACAAGTACTTCCTTGTGACACCCGCCACCCCCGTGCATTGATTGATTTTTTCTGGGATTTTTCTGGGATTTTTCTTTTTTTCTGTTAAATACAATACAGAAATATAATTGTTATTATTGAGGCGCATTTAATATTTGTTTTGCACAAACAATGTACAATGCATACGCTTTCGTTTCGTTTTGTTTATTTGAGTAATATTGAAGGATGAGCCATAGGAGCCATAGAATTCCGCAATCCGTAATGTTTGCTATGAGGCTTGACGTTCGTGCGGTTCAGATTTCCCTCCCCCTTTACTATGCGACCCCTATATGTATCTGTGGGATATGTATGTATATATCTGAACGTATTTCGGAACAAATATGAGTGTATTCACTGTCTGTCTGTCTGTCTGTTGAAGGCGGCAATTGGCTTCGCACTTCATTAATGATGCGGCGGCGCGTCGGTTGCCCAATACAATAACAAAAATTACGCATTTAAAAAAAGATATATACATACGTATCGGTAGAGAGAGAGAGAGAGAGCATCATTCACATCGATAGATACAAATTTCTGGCAATTTAATTTCCGTTTTTGTCGATGCATTCGAATATAAAAATGCCAGAAATTGGGAATCAATCAAAGCATCTTTTCCAATGCTTCAATGAATTTTGTTGGACGGTTCCGACGTTTCCATATTAATATTAATATTATTTTTAGTATATTTTTGATTCGATGCTGATCTCCTTTGTGACGTATTTGTGATTTGATTCGTATATTTTCTGCTGCTGCTAGACAAATCTATTTTAAATCGATTTCGGTGAAAAATTAATGTTGCATAAGTAGCAATTGATTTCCATCTGATTTTTATTAAACAGAAAGAGAGAGAGAGAGAGCGATTTTCGGGAAACAAATTAGTTTAGCCTCAAAATTGATGAAAGAAATGGGAATTAATTTGGATGGCTTAAGGGCACAGTAAGCCTTGTGGAACTTGTCGAACCAATTCCCAAACACAATGACAGACCAAAAGCCACACAGAATGAAGGAATCCCTATGCAACCAGGAGGAGGAGGGGAAGGGGGAGGAGGAGGAGCCCCATTTGACGCCCCAGCTGCAGGATCACTACGAGACAGAGGCTGAGGTGCTGGGACTGCTGGTGGACCTGGAGACGCGCTATCGCGACTACTACAAGATGTATCTGTGCGAAATGGAGGCCCAGAGGATCATCATCGAGCGAGTGTGGCTCCTGACGCAAAGGTATCTCATTCTGAGCAGCTGCATCATTGGCTGCCGCTACCCCGAGGTCTACACCCTCTCCACGGAGGAGGCTCTGATCAATGAGTACGAGGAGAAGATCGAAGTCCTGCGAACTTCCAAGTAAGTCCATTCCGACTCCCATTCCGATCCCATTCGTTTAGTGATTATCTTTCGCTAGCAACAAAATAAAACACTCGGTGCTGGAGCTGGACACGCACTGCAAGCAGTTCTATGAGGCCTACAATCGCCTGAACAAGTCCCTGGAGACGCCCCTGATCATGGGCGATCCGCACCATCGATGCATACAGCATCACAAGATAATGGCCGTCGATATATTCAACTACTTCCATGCCACAGTCCTCAAACTCAAGTGCTACATGCACCAGCTGGATCCCCTCAACCTGGAGAGCGTCGAGGAGTACCGGGAGCTGCTCAAGACCGAGGCCCTGTGCGAGGAGTTCGAGGAGCACCTGATGAACCATTTCGTCTACTGCAAGTGCCTGCACAAGCAGCCCACTTGCCCCATCCAGAAACTGAAGTGCTCCCATCACAATATTGCAAATTTGAAGTATGTTAGTCGCCTCTAATCCCAGTCACAGGCCAAGTGCTCTCGTAAAACGCAACATTAAAGCAGAATCCATTGGCTAATCAATATTAATTTATAGATATTTTTATTATCATTGCAATTATTATCTTGGGGAATAAAGAGCCATTAAGGCAATGGCTTAATGTTGATATATGTCTTAAGTGTTCCTCGAGATCAGAAAAGACCTCAAATCCAAGTGATTATCTGTTCCTTGGTTTCCCATTGCTCAAATTAGAGTTCGGACCAGACAGTCGCTGAAAGCGTGATCCCCAGAGACACCCAGAGACTATGTTTATTCAAGAGATTAACCTTTGCCTAAGGGGACTGCCACTGTCCTGGCATTTTTTTGTACGATAATATCGTATGGCTATATTCAACTATGAACTTTTTGCTGACGCCGTGTCCTGAAAAGGGAAATGTGCTTTGATGATGTTTCAACATTGAGCAGGATGTCGAGCGTGTTTAATGCCACAGCCACAGCCACAGCCATACAAAATGGCACACAGAAGAGTCCTGCAGTGGCTGGCTGGCTAGCTGGCTGGGGCCTGCCACTTGTGTATGCAACTGTCGTGTCGTGTCGTGCGGCACACAATGAACTCATTGAGGCACAAGTACTACCGCCTCCGACTCTCTCTAGATGGCAATCAGAGCGCATTTGTAGCTGTAACACTCTGTGTGGGTGTAGCTTTAGCCCTGGCCGTAGCTGCGGGTGTGGGTGTCGCTGTCAGGACCCAGAGCGGATTTAACCAAGTCCGGGCGCACCCAAAAGGACACCGGCATTTTCAAGGATGGCCACTGGATGGCTGGACAAACAACACAGCCTGATGACTGGCCTACAATGAATGGTTGGATACCCGTATACTATATACTTATATCCGTACATATATACGGTGAAAAATCAGAATCTCGTGCGTCATTCGATTATGAGTTTTAGGGTCTATCCCCAGCCGGAGCCCCTCCCGCCCCCATTTGGTTCGGTTCGGGGCTGGCTGGCTGGCTGGCTGGCATATTATTTATTTTATACATTTTGGATAAACAAAATTCGTAGAATTTTAGCGGCCGGGCCAGGCCCACCAAGAGAAGAGACCAGACCATGTTTATGTTAATGACGTCGCTGTCATTTGTCGCTTGATTTTGCTCTCTGCGTATTTTGCGAGTATTTTTGGTGTTGAAAGAAGGCCCCCCCCAGGCCACTCCCTGCCTTGGCCTGCTCTTTTGTGCGTGAAAGTCTATTTTTAGGCAGGATAATTGAAAAGCAAGCAGTACAGTGGCACAGCAGGAGAGCCGGGCGGAGTCCAAGTGTGGGTGTGCCACAGGAAGGACTCGCCCCCGGACTCGGTTCTAATTGTAAGGAATCCCAGCAGTGTCGTTCGGGCCATTCGAAAAGGGGATTATTCATGGAACTGCTGGGTTGGACCTGGACATGGACTTGGACTTGAAGCCCGTGTTGCCCAGAGAGAGCCAACAATAGATTATGCGATGGGATGACATGTAATCAAGGAGAGGCCGGGGCAGGAAATTGTGCAACTACTGTTCTGTGGAAACGCAGAGGAAAGTGGCATATCCGTAACCAGTTCGAGGAACCATTAAATGGGCTAGAGCGGGCTCGAGGGTTCAGAGAACTATTGCATGAGGGCTCTGGTAAATGCAAAATGGAAATGGATCGATGATGGATATAACTCTGGTATAAAAAGTGCTCGAGCTAACAAAGGAAATGAACTAATTTCCAGGAAATTCGTTAGACATGAATTGCAATTGGAGGAGCGTTTAATTAATGGAAGCTGATGGAAATAGATGGCACAATTGAAGTAGCTCTTCCAGCTAATATCACAAGAGAAGGTTTTCCATGGAAAAGGGGGAAGACGGGTGGAAGCACCCGTGTACTATTACAATTATTTAAATGAGAATTTTGCCAAAGGGATTTGAAAGGGATTTTCCTGGAAATAAGAAAACCAGCTACGAATGGAGACTCACTCCAGTGATGGTGGAATATAAAATGCAATAAATAAAAGCAAGGACATTTTTGAGATGAAATTGTGGAAAAACAGAATTTTCTTAGAATTGTGAAAACTAATTCCAGCAATTACCAGAAGAGACTCGTGCAGTGGAAATCCAGTAGATGAAAGGAAATAAATAAAATGGATTTTCTTAGAAAAAAAAGACTAAGAGAAGCTTGAGTTTTGGTAGAGATTCTAGCGAGTAGAAATATATTTTAATTCATTTTTAAATATAAAATTTAACTCTTTACTTTCGTAGAAAAAAAAGACTAAGAGAAACTTGAGTTTTGGTAGAGATTCATACGAGTATAAATATATTTTAATTAATTTTTAAATATAAATTATAACTCACCGATAGTGCCCATTTCTGTGCTGCTTATTTTCCTCTTTTGATCAGTAATCCAAGCCAAAAACAAACTAGTAATCCCTTTTTTTTGGTATTCTTTCCGTATGATGGGGGTTTAATCCACCCTTTTATTCGCGATTCTTTTGATTCTTCTTTTGATTCTCTTTTTGGCCAACAAAACTACAACAAAACTGCGTTTACACTTGGAAAGTCACATTGCAATTGTCCGAAAAGCCTCACTTAATAATTTGTGTGTGTTTTGTGGCTGTTTTTGTTGTTTGTGCAGTTTCCAGCGTGCGTAGAAAATTTCAAGGTTGCTTTTCACAATAAGAACTACTCGTACAATGCCGTAGTAGTATGCCCGTATACGCCTATACCCCTGTACCCGTAATTTGGCAAACAAGATGAATGGGTTGGAGGATGGATATATTTTTCTTTTGTTTTGTTTGATTTTCGGTTTTCTTTTCTTTTCTTTTATTTCTTATTTTGTATTTTGAGTTTTTTTTGTATTGTTTTGCGCGCGAATGGAATACTAAGTGGTCGTATGGTGTACGGTGGATGGTGGGAGTGCCCGTCAAGCAGTGATATACGCGGCACGGACAGGCAGAAGAATAATTCACTAAAAACACAAGCAGATCGGGCGAAAGACGCGACAGAAATCAGAGGCCACGACAACGCGTCTAAGCACGTCCACACGCCAGGAGTTTGCCGTTATAAATATTTTCGCTGCCGCCAAGAGCTTCGGTTCTTATATTTGTTGCATCGCTTTGGGGCCTCGTCTCCGGCTGCTGCTTCGGCTGCTTCGTCGGCACATGGACAGCCGAAGGGTGTTCGGTTGTCTGATGCTTTGCCACTCTTTTACTCTCACTCGGTCTCTCTCTCTCTCTCTCTGTTTCCGTGTGTGTGTGCGCTCCATGTTGGAGAAAAGCTTCGTGAAAGCTTTCTCCCTTTTCGTTGATGGACGCCACTGAAAGTCGTTTTACTTTGAGTTCAATGCATCCCCCCCAGGCGTTGGGTTTTTTCACTCTTGCCAGGAGCGGATCCAAGGGAAAGTTATTTGAAATAATCTACCAAAGTCTCCCAAAACGTCTGCCCTAAGAACCCATGGAGGATAACAGCCAAAACAGGAGCACCACAGAGTGCAATTTTTGAGTTTTTTTCATTGGGTGTCCTAGATCTAATATTTTGTAGTTTTTCCCAAAATATTTCCCACACAAAAATGGGAATCAAGCAATCCATGCCCCAAGAAAACCCAGTTGTCAAATTCCACATCGTGTGGGAATACTGAAATATTCTCAGTATAGTCCAGACCAGAGGAGAGTTCACAACAACTCGAAACACACAAAAATAAAAAATTCGAAATTTTGGGAACAAAATATTTTGGAATAATTTTTCTAGATTTTAAGTTTAAAGTGAAATTTTTTTTAAAATTAGTTTAAGCAAAAAGTGAAGTACTGAGGGCTGTCCTGTCGGCTCTCAACAAAAAAAAACCAAAAGCAAACAAACAAAAAGTGAGAAAAAAAATTTTTTTT
This sequence comes from Drosophila helvetica, assembly GCA_963969585.1. Classification (NCBI taxonomy): domain Eukaryota; kingdom Metazoa; phylum Arthropoda; class Insecta; order Diptera; family Drosophilidae; genus Drosophila; species Drosophila helvetica. Next base: position 58,933,704 of record OZ018402.1, read on the forward strand.
TATTTATTTACATTTTAAATAATTTTTTTTTAAATAATAGATTGACTAAAGATTTGGCATATCCGTGTCGTATCTCCGTCCATCCCATTATCTTAGTACAGCCTCCACGTTCCACGAACACCCGTGGTACGTGATTTCCAATGACTTCCAACACATTCCAAAAGAAGCCGATACACTCAAAGAACGTGCGATAAAACTACATGTCGCTGGCTGGCATCTCGTCTTCCTCAACCATCCAGCAAACAAGATCGAAAAAGAGGAGCTATACATCGACCAGACACGGTACGTTTACTGTTTACTGTTTACTGTTATCCTGTTCGAATACCAAGTGCCCGCTAATCCCAATCCTATCCCAACAGAACCGAATTTCTCCGAGCGGAAAAACCATAAAAACCATAAATTTGTTATGATTTACTACGATTGTACTCGGATATCGAACTCCCTTAGTTTTGTGTATATTTTATACTGATACTGATACTGATGAAAACTTTATATTTTGATACTAATAAAAACTTTATATTTTGATACTACAAATACAATTTGATTGGATTTATTCAATAGAGAATTGCTAACGAAATGGCAACCAAAATGGGAGGGAGGAAAGCGCCAGCAGAGGGATGCATTCTGGGGAACTAAATCCTTAGATCAAAGGAATTATTGTTCACGATTTATTCGTTCGAATAATAGCCCTTTGACAAGTATTTCAAAGCAAAAACGATTTTACAATCAACAAAATTCTCGGGATCATACGATTTTTGCTCAGTGTATTCTCTGTATCTCTGTTGCCTTTGTATTTCTGTCCCCCATTTATTTCTCCTTTCGTGTAAGAGAGTGAGAGATAGAGTGTAATGAAAGGGACAAGATCATGAGAGCGCACGTTGAGCATGCTCCTCTGCGAGGGGAGTGTGGGTAAGAGGACAGTGATGAATAAATGGGAACTGCGTCGCAGATAATGATGGTCCCAGAACTAGGATTTCTCAGTGGCATTTCAGAGTACAATCCACACCATTGCACCGCGGAGTAATTCTCGAATTTCCTGGCTCTTGTGGGAAAATGGCTGACCAGAGAATTATCTTCGATATATTCGTATGTGTTGGAGAGTCCGAACTACAAGAGGGTCGGTCTCCACCTCCGTGAACCCAAAAAGTATGCTACAAAAACGATTCATTTCCCTATCACTTTCATTGCCTGACCCAAATCTTATGGTTTTCCTGAGCAGAGCCCCGCCTCTAAAGTAAATAAACTTAATCGGCCGCATTACCTCAAATTACCAGGGCATACAGCCCCATCCGAAGACAACAAATCAAGCGAAATTAATTACCGCCCCAGTTACAAGTCTGCGAGTATTTTCTTACCAGTTTAATTTTTAATACAATATAAATAAAATAGAGAGACAGAGAGAGAGAGAGGGGGAGAGGCAGTGAGAAGGGGGAATCTCAAAGTTGTCGGCACGCAAGGACATGGAGTAGGTGTTGCCGTGTGCCGGAACTTTGTAGGCACAACTTTCCGCCAGCTCGTGCAGAAACCGCTACGAATCAAGTTTTGCGGCTAAATTGTCCTTGAACCAAATACCCTTTCGAGACGGAGACATACATACTCCCCCAAGAGAGAGCGGGAGACCCGAGACCCGTGCACATGGCACGAGGCACCGATGGAAAGCCAAGAGCCAACCCCAACATAGCCCCAGTGATCGCTCATGCAGCCCAGGTCCCCGGTCCCAGTCCCCACTCTCCACTCCCCCCGCGGCGCTCTGATTGTGGTAGCAGTTAACTTGATTATTTTACAAATAATTGAAAAGTTACCCTCGGCTGCCGCGCCACTGCGCGAAAATTGAACAAATTGCAGACAAGACTACCATCGTGGCAGCAGGCATCAGGCAGCAGGAAGCAGGCAGCCAAAGCAGTACATCCATCAAGTCTCCCATCTCACCCCTGCCCTGACTTTTCCAAAACGCTTTCCATATGAGAGGCCGCATTGGCGTTGACGTCGTCGTCTCCAGCCACGCGCTTCCCAGTGACGACAGCGACAACGCTGGCTGCCGATGACACCCCCAAGCAGCAGCAGCAGCGCCAACGCCAACGCCAAAGCCAACGCCAAACAACAGCAGCAAACGCTGATGACGGAGACGACACCCACGGCTGCATGGATGGATGGATGGATGGATGGAAAACAAATACTGGTTTCGTGCAGAAACATCATTGGGCACTAGACGCCCCTTCACCTGCCCCTGCACCTCCACCTGCCCCTGCCCCTGCACCTCCACCTGCACCTGTATCTGTACCTGACGGAGATTCGGTTTGGTTCAGTAGTCCGTGGGAGGATTCGTGAGGTAGAGCCACATAGCCAAAGGAAGTGGGTGGAGAAGACATGGAGGCAGAGCTCTTTGCTAGGTGCGGTACACTTGTTTAGGTTCTTGGGACATATCCTTAAGCCATTTGGTATCAGAGATTGTGATTTAAGGTATTTTTTAGATATTACAAAATATTTAAAAAATTCACCATTCATAAATATTAATTAATCTCTTTCCAACATTTGCCTATACATACATTTATATTATATAAAAAAGTTTTGGGCCATCGTCGTTCGATATTTGACTAGTATCAGCGGTTGTCGCAAAAGCTAGTGAGCCAGGGGCTGGCCTATGGGCAAAGCGAGTGCTCAGGGGGCTTGCTTCCTAGTATCTCTATAAATATCTAGTTCAGTCTTTCCACTGAACCCTTAAATTAACCTTCCACCCTCCTACCTACCTCCAATATATCATATAATTAATCCATTAATTTATTTCTCTTTATCATATTTGTATCTGAAATTATCCATATATTTTCTTATTTATAAATAAAATTCATTATCTATCCTAATCAATTTATCTTTCACTCTGTCTCCTGCTCCTTGGTATACTCTCTACACCGAAGTAATTGAAAAGGTCAATAACAATGTATCCTTCATCTCCAATTATCGCCGAATAAAATATGTATCCTTCATTCAAAGTATTCCCCAAACTACTATATGTATTCCTATTCCGTTTTGGTTGAAGGTCATTTTTATGTCACCCAAACATATCGCTTGGTAACCGGCAACCGGGCCGGGCCGGGCCGTGCCTAAACATCCTTCTATTCTGTGTCGACCTAGCCCAACGCGAAAAGTGCAAATTGGGTAGGGTTCCGCGACTGCGACTCCGACTACGGCTACGGCTACAAATGCGGATGTATCTATGTATCTGCCCCATGCACGAGCTTCCATGGCAGGCCAGGACTGGCTCTGGGTGGGGGCAAGGAGCCATCGTATTGTTGAGCAGGTAAATGCTATAAATAGAGTCGTTCCAAGTGAACTTGTGAACTTATTTCTGGCTCAATGGTTGCCAGGCAGCCACCGCCCCCCGGGGGCACCTCCTCCCCCGTGGCTAACAATCAGACAAAGGCAACCAATTCACCCAGTGGCCCAGTCAGAGGCCCAGAGGAGGACAGGGAGGAGGGGAGGGAAACGCGATAATTTTGCACTGCAGGCAAAATCGAATTAGTCGGCTGGCGGTGCTTGGAGAGCGAGCAAGCGACTCCGCAATGCAGACGCGTCCGAGCAGTGAACCGCAACGCGTGAAGGAGCAACTCCTGAGGGAGCTGCCGGCGCAGAAATGCTCCAGCGCCTCGCTGGCCAAGAAGGCGTTGTCGCTGGCCCCACCGGCAGCCCCGCCGCCCACACCGTCCACCATTGTTCCGCTCAATGTGGTGCCCACAATCCAGCTGACGCCTCCACCGCACTCCGGCGACACAGCGCAAAAGCCAGCCCCTCCGACGTCGCCGCCGCCGCCGCCGCCCAGGCTGCCCGAGAAGGCAGTGATTCCCCCTCCGGATGGCAGCAACAAGGAGAACCTGCCCGTGAGAGCCGTGTCCAAGCCTCTGGGGGCACCCGGCAACTATGCGGCACGTCGCACCTGGATCACCACGGAGCGGATGAATGAGCTGCGACGCAAGGCCCAGGAGGCGGCCAAGCAGAACAAGATATTCACCATCCGCGGGTGCTTCAATTCGGTGCGGAATGCCCTGCTGGCGCGGGGCTGGGTGGAGAAGCTCGACGTGCACCGGAAGGTGGTGCCAGCGGGACAGATGACCTACGAGGATCTCACCCAGCGACTGCCCAAGCGGAAGGCGGGCGAGACGCGACGCCAGTACATCCAGAAGTGCGAGCGGAACATCATGTCGCGCTTCCTGGAGCACATGCCCGTGGACTTTCTGTGGACGAACCGGAAGGAGAAGTGCGACTACATCGACCAGGCCAAGAATCCGGGCATGAAGATCAACAAATTCCATCGGGCTCCCTTCACCTCCAAGGAGGGTCTGTGCAGCCAGCTGCGCGACTTCCACTGGTTCTTCGAGGAGGGCACGGCCGAGATGTACTTCCCCCGCTGCTACAACGTCTGGAGTCCCGAGGAGCTGGGCGAGTTCGTCGACAACTTCAAGCTGACGGCCTGCGTGGCCTATCTGCGGGCCATGCTCTGTCGCTACCACAAACAGGGCCCCGATGCCGTCTTCTCCGTCAGCGGCAAGATACCCTACTCCTCGATAGACTTCGCCTACAAGCGCCTGGTGGAGTATCTCGACAGCTGCCAGCACAACGACATCGACTTTGAGGATCCGCCCAAGATATGGGAGCACGACTGGGACGCCTTCCTCTACCAGCACCAGCAGCTGGTCAACGAGGACGCGCGCATCCAGCACGACGGCCAGCGGCTCGAGCACATGGCCAAGAGCTGTCTCTCGCTGGTGGACAAAATGAAGATCCACTGGCCGCAGTACAGTCTCGATGGCTACCAGAATTTGTGGATTGTGAAGCCGGCCAACAAGTGTCGTGGTCGGGGCATACTCCTGATGGATAATCTAAAGAAAATATTGGGCGTTGTGAATCCATCGATAGCCTCCAAGAGTCGCTATGTGGTGCAAAAGTATATAGGTGAGTGCGAACAATCGAAGAAGTATATTTCACAAAAGTTGCCCCATTTTCCCCTAAAGAAAACCCATTTAAAACTTGTATTACGAAATTCACCCCTTCCAATCGATATTGGGATAAAGGATCTTAAGTGCAGACCCACAAAAATGTTGCAAAATCCCAGCAGAAAACGATATAAACAAACGTACAACACAGGAAACGGAAACTAGGTCGTAAATCAGGCCGGTGCCAAAGTTGTTGTACTGCCCACCCCACCCAACCCTCCCCTTCCCACCAAGTTCTCTGGGCCGCTCCTCATTTCGGGGGTAACTTCCAAACGTCAGTCAGTTGTGGTGTCTACACGCACGCACATCTCCTCCTCCTCCTCCAGTGGCAGAAGAGCAGTTGGACTCCTGCGAGTATACCATAACAAATCCTTCGTACAACCGATACAATATCCGTGGAACGATGCATACAAAATATGGCCTAAAAACGCAATCATATGGGCTTTTGGGTTGCTTTTGCTTTTTACTGTCGTGTGCTCGTTTTGCTGGCAGAAATCATAATTCGTTTTACGGTTTTCCGTCTGCCCCTCTGAGGCATGCAACAGGTTGTCTGCAGAGAGACAGAGCAGACAATTGATTTTCAATCAAAGTTTTTCTAGAAGAAAATAATACAGGAAAAGTTTGTAAATTGCGGAAATGAAAAGTCAGTTCTGAAGGATACATATTTGAATCTATTCCTTTTTTAGATTTCGGAAATTAAATCTCTAGGAACAACTTCGTATTTCTCGTGATTCGAATATAAAATTTAATAGATCGGTTAAAAAATAAGCCATGTACTCCATGTACTCGGGTTTTCTACAGTAAATAAGCTGGTGATTATTTTTCAAGGGGTATTAATCCAAAGGTTGAACCAAAGAAAACATAATGATCAAATCTCAGACATCGGCTGCCTCAAGATGCTGTTCTCTCTTTCGAGGACCATCCGTCTCTCAGTGTAGAACGTAAAACGTTTGTTATCTCAGAGAGCCAACCCTCTGGTAGCCGAGAGTGGATGGTCCTCCCTACGGCAGACTACGTCATCTTGGCAGCCCAAAATGACTTATGACTCATACGAGAGAGCATTCGAGCTGAGAGTGGGTTTTGAGCGGTCTCCACTGACCTTTCAACAAAAACTGAAAGGATCCCGGAAACAATTTCCAAATTCCTACTGAAAAATCTCTCACCATGGAAATGTATGGGCGTTCCTAATCTCACTATTTGGTTGAACCCCCCGATGCAGGCTTTATATTTTTGTACCCCTTAGATTTGTGCTAATACTGGACGTGTGGAAGCGTTTCCGACCCCATAAAGTATATATATTCTTGATCAGCATCAATAGCCGAAATAGCTATGAAATAAGTTTACAATCCTTTTCGTTTTTCGTATCAAAATATATAATTAGTATCAAAATATATAGTTAGTATCAAAATATATAGTTAGTATCAAAATATATAATTAGTAGTAGGTAGGATTGTCTACTCGTATAATCGTAGGACTTCGATTGAATATATTTGTATTAAATGGACATTGAAACGTTCTGCAAGCTGTTTATTACTTCTCGGCACAGAGACTGTGTGCCAGCATCTGTGGGAATCTGTTGGATAGGTAGATGGAGTGAACTTATGACCCGAACGGGATTTTAATTGCTTCTTACTTGTTTTTTGGTTTTGTTTCAGTGTATACCTAAACACTTCCTTCACTCTGTATCTGCGATCTGTGATCTGTGATCAATCAATAGTCGTAATCATTTAGCATAAACTAAATATATATGTACTTTTTGGCCTTTTTTGATTTTTTTTTTTTTTTATCAAAAAATTTTCACTTTATACTTAAAACTAGAAAAAAATATTGCCGAATTAAAACTTTACAAAATTTCGAATTTTTACTTTTTGTTTTCTGAGTTGTTAACTGTTTGGAGCTCCGAATAATACTGATAATACTTCCGTATTCTCACACGTTGACGAATTTGACATTTGGGATTTCGTTGGGCATGGATTGCTTGTTTCTGTTTTTTCGGGGGAAATATGTTGAAACAATTTGTGAATAAAGTGCACAAGGCACTCGGGGAGAAAGTTGTTTGTTTCTTACAACTTTTTTAAAATCATAACACCTTGTAGAATACACATATATCATTATACATATATGTATATACATTATTATAGCCAGAAGGAAGGCTGGAGGGCCGCTTACTCATTTCCTCTCTCTCTCTCGCACACAGCCGTGTATGTAAATGTAAGGAAGTAGATGTAGACATGTAGAGAACACATGTAAAAAACAAATGTAAACAAAAATGGAAACAGATAACATCTAATATATACAAATCTCCAAAATGGTTCGACATAATTTTTCTTTCTTTTTTGGCTAAAATTCAATTTGTCCCTTTTGCGAACAAATAAGATTATCTTCAAGATTTGTAATAAATTCTTCTCTGTTTTCCCTTTCAGAACGACCGCTTATCCTCTTTCAAACTAAATTCGATATACGGCAATGGTTTCTCATAACAAACACCCAGGTGAGGCTTCCAATGTTAAAGATCTCACCCATACAAATCGATTATTTATTTCCTAACTCTGCTTAGCCATTGGTTGTGTGGTTCTATAGGGAGAGCTACCTGCGTTTCAGCTCCCAGGAGTACTCCCTGAGCAACCACCACGAGTCGGTGCACCTCACCAACTATGCCATCCAGAAGAAGTACACGAACGGGAAGCGCGACAAGCGGCTGCCCAGCGAGAACATGTGGGACTGCTACTCCTTCCAGGCGTATCTCCGTCAGATCGGGAAGTACAACATGTGGCTGGAGCGGATATTTCCGGGCATGCGAAAGGCCATTGTGGGCTGCATGCTGGCGTCGCAGGAGAACATGGACAGGCGGCCGAACACGTTCGAGTTGTTTGGCGCCGATTTCATGATTTGCGAGAACTTTTATCCCTGGCTCATTGAGATCAACTCCAGTCCGGATCTGGGGGCCACCACCAGTGTGACGGCGCGCATGTGTCCCCAGTGTCTGGAGGATGTGGTCAAGGGTGAGTCTCCCTCGAAAATCGAAGCCCACCGATCTCCAATTAATGTCCTTTGCAGTTGTAATTGATCGTCGCACGGATCCCAAGGCGGACATGGGTAACTTTGATCTCGCCTATAGGCAGGTGGTGCCTCCAACGCCCGCCTACATGGGCCTCAATCTGTACGTCAAGGGCAAGCAGCTGCTGCACAAGGTGAACCACAGCCACAACCACCACAACTACTACTACCAGCAGCAGCGCAAGGAGCGCTCCCTGGCCACCAGCAGCGTCTACCGCCAGCGGTCGGCCATCCTGCATCCCGCGACGAGTATATCGCGCATCCACCGGGCCATGCCCACCTTCAATGCCACCGAGTACATGGAGAAGTACATGGTGGAGCCCTTGAGCAGCAGTCGCAGCAGCCTCAGCAGCAGTCAGCCGGCGACGACGACATCCTCCTCCATCAGATCCCCATCAGCTCTGACCGCAGGGCCTCCTCAATCAGCAGCCTCTGCCTCCGCGGGCTGTCCGTATCTGTTAAAGCAGGCGGGTCGCTCCATCACCCAGCTGCTGAGTGCATCCCACAAGCGGAACACCATGGGAACGCTTCCCGGAGAGGCCAGCACGAGTACGGCTCTGCCGCCCAAGCGGCAACGCAGCTGCGGGCCGCGTCTCAGCTCCACGAATCCCGTGGAGAACTCCGAGAAGAAGTTCAAGATCCTCATCAAGAACTACACATCCAATGGCAGCGATAATCATCTGATGGAGAAGCCAGAGCCACAGGAGACGACTGCAGCGCCGGCCACAGCTCCGATGATCAGCGAACGCAAGTGGCGGAGTCTCCGGAATATCACTGCCACCACCAGCTCCACCACCAGCTCCTCCGCCTTTTGCCGGGCGAAAGCTCAGCCCACAGCTGCCGCTGCCGCTGCCACTGCCGCTGCCACGCCGTTACCTTCGCGTCGCTTCCTGCGCACCAAGTCGGAGATCGAGAGCACGGCCAGCATCCATGCCATTGGCAGGACCTTTGGCAGAAAGTCCAATGGACCCCGACTGCCGATCAGCATCTCGGTGCAGGCCCTGCATCGAGGAGAGCCCATTGTGGCGGCCCTGAAGCATGCCACCAGCGAACTGCAGCTGTCCCAGGCCCAGGTCCTGAGTCCACGCACAGCACTGGCCAACAAACTGAATAACGCAACACTGGCAGTGCCTGCTCCTCCACTGCCCGTCGGCTAAGACGTTTACCAACACTGCCATGCAGAGGCGCAGGTCTAGATAGCCCCCCCCAATTAAAGTCATGTCAACGTTGAAATATAAAGATGTAAAGCTACCTTATGATTCTATATTGTGCATTAGAGGGAGAGCAAAGGAAAAACCTAAAAGCATCATGCTATTGAAATTGAGGAAAAAAACGGTATGCAAGAAGTATAGAAAAATATTAAAGAAAATTCTTACCTTTCGGCCCATCATCTTGGGCCGTTACGTTTTCCCTGCTGCATTTGCTGCTCCTTTTTCCCTTGATTACGTCGCGAGAAGAAACGGAACCGATAGAATACGTAACGTAACCGCGCGGCGATTCCCAACGAACGATTTACGAACTGAAACAGCAAACGCAAACGCACAAGCCAAGGAATTCCAATAATTCCAAGCAATTCCACTAAGATTCACATATTTTGTGTGCATTTTAATATAAGGTGAGGCATTGACGGTGGTAAAGTACGAGCGGACGGAAGAGATTCAGATCAACTTGGAATGCCTCACCTTAAAAATGACACACCTTGGAAGGAGAGCGCCGACGCTGAACGCTTTTGCTGAATTCCTTTTTAACCTCTTCTTCTTCACTGCGCCCGTAACAAGATGGAGTGTGAAAGGGACAAAACTTCGCTCCCAATCTGCAATTTTTGCACCCACGCCACACACGCACACACACAGGCAGACAGACAGAAAGACATCACGTGACCGAATGCAAAATTGTGAGACACCTGGAGCCGCGTGGGTGCTCCCCTCACTTTTGCTCTTGAAAAAACAAAGATGTATGCATAAAATAATTTTCCCTTACTCACTTGCCCTTATTTACGCACTTTTCCTTCGATCTTCGATCTAACTTTTTGTTGCCATTTTGTTTCTTGCTTCGCCCCCGCCCTTGCTCCGGCACATTTATTTTGCGCTAAAACGCAGTTTTTGGTCATTTTCGATGTTTAAACACTGCACCACTACACTGCACTTTCCTCCACACCTGCGCGACATTTTACCGTTTGACTTTTCACTATTTTCCGGCTTTTTACGACCCGAAACGCGGAGCTGACTTCAAAATGCACGCGCTTGGACCGAGTGAAAAAATGACAGTGTGAGAGCGAGCGTCATTCCACGCTCTCTTGCTCGTCGTGCGCTCTCTCATCTCTGCTCTCTTACTGGAATGGCAGATCACAAGAGTGTGTGTGTGGGTTGTGTCACCTGTTGGTGCGAGTGAGAAGGAAATGGTGAGTGTGGTGAGTATGGTGAGTGGGTTTATTTGGGATTTAGATTATTGAGGCTTTATTGAGAGTCCTTATCCTATTGATGTGCATTAAAAGTGGGTTTTCTAGTGTTCCATATTTAAATAATGATTACTGAATTTCACTTTAGAGCAAAGTGTGTTAACTTCCTAGGTAATTTCATAAGCAGACCAGATTCCTCCAGCTTCAATATCTGAGTGTGGGATACAGCCTGCCTCAAGGGTGAATGGATGCTTAGAATATGATCATATTTACCCCTTGCTTATGTGTATTTGCTGTCTTTTCATCCAGTTATCCGGGTACAGTGCTGCCAAAAGTCTTCACTTCGGCGCGGTGTACTGTAGGGCCAGGGTCTCGCGAGCGACTGAGTTCAGGAGCGTCTTGGCTCGTCCCACATGTTGCGTGGACACCTGCTCCGATGGTGACCCCGAGCTGGCCTTTACAGGAGTGGCACTCTTCGATGCTTTCTTTCGAGGAAAGGCCAGAGAATTGTTGAAAATGGTTGGAATTTTCCCAGCCCTCAACTTACCTTCTTCTTGGCACTTTCCCTGGCCATTTTGCCCAGTTTGACCACTTTGGACACTTTGGTCGGTTTGGCCGCTGGCGTTTCGGTCTTGTCCTTGATCTTGTCCAGCCTGCGACTGGCCGACTCCCGCACATTGCTGAGTAGCTTGCGGAGCGAAAGGGTCCGAGGATGCGTCCTGGCCTTGGATGGCATATTCTGGAAGATGGTCATCTGCTTGCCGTTGAGCTCCAGGGGATGGTGGACATCGGCTCCATTGTTGACGGTGTAGTTGACCTCGAAGGCTCGCTCGAACAGGCCCGTGGGTGCCAGGGGATTCTTGGGCAGATCCACCACCACGCGTATGCAGTCCTTGATGGCAATGGGACAAATCCTGGCCGTGACATCCGTCGATGGGGACAGATCCGGCGTCGAGTTGATCTCAATCAAGATGGGATTGAAGTGCTCGTCCAGCATGAAGTCGCAGCCATACAGCTCGAAGGCGTTCTTCACCAGTTCGGTCTCGTCCAGGCTGGCCATCACCACGGCCACCAGATTCTGCTTGAAGCCATTGTAGATCTTCGCCCACGTATCGTCCGGAGCACCCACATGGCGCAGATGCACCTTGAACTGATCCAGCGACCACATGTTGCTCTTCGGCAGGCGGGGATCGCGACTCAGCTTGTTCTTGTAGCGCTTCTGCACGGAATTGTTGGTCAGATGGATCGACTCCCGCAGATCGTCCAGCGTGAACTCCTGCGAGCTGAAGCGCAGATAGCAATCGCGATATGTCCAGACCGTCACCTTGGATTCCCCAATTGTGAGCAGCATATACTGTCGGATGTCGAACTTTGTGCGATACACCAGATAGGGACGTTCTGCAAGGGCGGAAGAAGGGTTCAATGAGGATCGGACTGCTTATGGAAGAACTGCGCCCTCTGCGCCCACTCACCTATGTACTTCTGGACAATGTACTTCTTGTTCATGTTGCTGGATGTCCAGTGGAGAATGTCGTCCAGGCAGTTGCGTATGACGATGCCAATGCCACGCGACTGATAGCCTGGCTTGAGGATCCACAGATTGCGACTGCCATCCCAGCGGTAGTCGGGGCGCAGGGTCTCGATCTGGTCGAGGTATTGCGTGGCCAGGCGGGCGTACTCCGACATGACCTTCTCGTGCATCTGGAACTTGGCCTGCGACTTGAGCACGTCCGTGGAGTGCATCATGAACGTCTGGATCTGTACGATTTCGGCTGGGGTCGGGGTCTTGGCCCGCGTATCGTCGAGGGAGTAGTGCTCCACCTGTCTGACCATTTGCTTCACCTTGGACAGGGCGTAGTCCAGGATGGTGCTCATGATGTGGCCGTTATCGATGTCTATCAGCTGCTCGGTCTTGTGCTCTATGATGTGGCGCAGCAGGGCGCGTGCCTGGGTCTGCTGGAAGTCCTCGATGAAGGCCATGCGCTCCTCCACGTTGTTGCCGCCCAGGCGGTAGAAGCGCGGATAGCTCATGCCGCAGACGCCGTCCTCGCGAAACCAACGCTCCTGCTCGGCGCAGCCGACCAGACCCACCTTCGTGGAGAAGTCCAGGAAGCCGCTGCGCCTCACCCGATTGCGGAAGGGTCGCACCTCGGCGAACTGATCCCGCTGACTCTTGCCCTGCCAAATGAAGAAGGAGGGAAAATGATTGATCATCTTCGATATGACCACCGTCTCGTAGTCGTTGCCTCGTCGCGCATGCTCCAGCAGCGCATCCTCGGACATGGTCTGCAGCTTGGCGTGCCGCGTCGCCGGCAGCTTCTCCAGCCAGCCCCGCCTCACCAGCGCCCGTCGCACTGTGTGATAGTTGCCGTACACCGTGAAGATCCTCCGGTTGCGATAGGCATCAATCACGCGCGTGCGGTAGACGTTCCTCAGCTGGCGCTTCTGGGCATCGGGTGTCAGGGTAGCCAGATGGGGGTCCGCGCCAGAGGGCGTTCTCTGGCCCGATATGGAGCGCGCCCGTGCCAGCAGCTTGTTGATGGTCTCCTGGTCATAGTGGCTGCTCGCCACACTCGCCCTTTTCGGCGTATTCATTCCTGATCCTTGGCCGTGGTGGAGCCCGGCGTTAATGCTGCTGCTATGCGGCGGCTTTGGCACCGAACACTGCTTGCATAGCTGCACCAGCTCAGCGTCCAGGTTGTGGATGAGTGACTGGATCTTCGAGACGGGATTGTAGTATCGGTTGTTGAGATTGGCCGTGACTGACCCACTCGGCATTGGTTGGCTGCTGGTCATGCTGGTGGAGGCAGGTTGTTGGAGGGCTGGTTGTTGCTGGGACGATGATGGTGCTTGGTGCTTGGTGCTTGATGCTGGGAAGGCTGGTGGTCTCTTGGATAATCCTTGTGGATAATACTTGTGGTTGCGATTCGTGTGTTCGTTGCCAAAGCAGCTGGTCCGCCGGCTGCAGATTAACAAGGAATTTTGAAGCTGAAGCCAAACAATTTCGAACAGTGGATCATTCACAGACCAAAAAACTTTATTGACATAAAAAACTTATCCTAACATAAAAAAAATACGAATTTGAGCGCTTGGGAAAAGCAGTCCCGCCCAAATCAGGCATTGGAATCGAAGGTTGCCCCCTATCGGAATTCCTTGGGTAGCTTGAGTTGTGGTCGAAGAAAAAGCAAGGATATCGGATCCAATTGGGTTCCATTCTAAATAAGTTATGTAGAAATATGCGAAAATATCTATCTAAAATATATATTGTACTAGCAGACCAAATGAAATGGAATAGGCGTTCAAGCACACATTTATCACCAAAATTTGAAATTTTTTGGAATAATGTTTAATTTTTAGGATCCTATTTATAGAAAAGTAAAAATGTTTGTTTATAAAAACCTTGCCACATACTCTGGCAATCGTTTAAAAAAAATCTCATGCAATTTGGTGCACGCGTTGCAGAGATAGCCCATTACAAACACACATTTTATAGTATAGATATGTATATAAATGCTCTATTGGTTTGTGGATGACCTAAAAACTCAAAAAGTTCTGCACCGATTGAGCTTAAATTTGGACATATCATCAAAATCAGTCCCACGTTGATTATAGGCTATATATAAAATCGGAAACGCTAGCGTAGCTAGAGACGGTTATGGTGGAAATTCGGCAACGACAAGAACAGGAAAAGATCAACTGAAGAACTGCGTGTTTCCATGCCCTCAAACGAAAAAATATTGTATTGCCAAATTCAACTCATGTGAAAGGTTTACCTTGTTTTGTTCCTTATTTCTTATCAGTAACAACACAGCTTGTATCCTTATAAAAAAAGAGTACATAGTTGTGGTCCAAGCGTATCTATCGGATGACTTGTAGTGTTCGTATTTTCATAATATTAATAGCCTCCCCATGGACCAGTAAACTCAGATATCTGATTCCACCAAACGACTGAAATTACTGAACAAATCCAAGTACAAAAAACAGCTGATCAGAACTCATTCGGAAGATCCCTCAATGAAGTAGTACAAACCATTTCTTTTTTTTTTGGTTATTATTTTTTTTTGTAATAAATTTTAATTTATAGTTATATTTTCTTCATTTTGTTTTTTGTTTTTGTGTGTGTTTTTTGTTGGTTGTTTTTTTTCATCTTTTCAAATATATATGGTACATATATAAAAAACTCCTAAATCGGAATTTTCGCCTTTACTAAATTGTTAGTATTGTTTTTCCATTTCCATTTCCATTTTCATTTTCATTTTTTTTTCTTTTTTCATTTTTCATGCCTTTCACAATATTTGTTTAAATATATAATAGTATTTACATATGCTGCGTGTAATCATTAATTTATATATATGTATTTTTTAGTTTCATTTACTTTAGTTTTTCTTTTCGCGGATTATTCAACAAAAAGTCAACAATTAAACCAACCAACCAATTAATCAATGAATCAATTAATTAATCCTCATCCTCCGTTTAAATTAACTTAGATTTTGCATTAGTAATCGTATTTAGTAAATTTAGGGTTACGCATTATAAATATTTGCTTTAATCTTGGGTGTTCTTTTGTTTTACTTAGCTAATGCTACCGTTTACATACATAAATAAGTTTTGCCCCTTGTTTAGAAGTTTGCTTTTTATGTTGTTATTAATTTTGCTAATACGTTTGAAATAATTTCATTAAGTATGCTGCTTGTCTGCGTTAGTACTTGTTATAGTTAGATATTCTTTACTTGTCGTATAACTAAATCTATAACTCCTTTAATCATACATACATATTGGGTTTTTCAACTTTTTCCAACTTAGAGACAAGCGTTAGTTACGATTTTGGTTAGAACTTAAACATAGAACATCATGGGTATGGATATATGGTTATGCAGGCAGTTTGTGTGCTCTAAATGTAGATCTATCTGCACAGATAAGTACATCGAATAAAACTTAAATGGAACAGAAACAGAATGGACCTTAAACGTAACAACTTGGAAAATGGAAAGGGGATTTTCGGGGGGGTTTGTTTTGAAAAACAATGGATATGCTTTTAGATTTTGTTTTTTGTTTTGGTTTTTTCGTGAATATTCATACGAATTATTTAAAGATGCCAAATAATTATATGATGCTCGAGTTGAGAGAAAGTTTAAGCACAGGCTAAGAGTTTTTTTAAGGTTTTAGATTTTAGGTTTTAGGTTTTAGTTTTTAGGTTTAGTTTGCCCTTAAAGCTTGTTCGATTACTGGATTCATCTCGTATGTTGTATATATAAGAGTGTGTGTGTGTGTGTGTGTGTGTGTGTCTGTGTAAATAGTTGATTTTTCAATGGGCGCTTGCGACTTATTCGATCCACCTTCCCTCCCTCTTCTAATACTTTCTTTTGTTAGTTACACGTATGCTTGGTAATATATTCTATATATATATATATATATTTACTGTTTACTGTATATATAGAAGTGAGCTTTATAAACTATCGTTCATATATGTATATATATACTATATATATGCAGCTGTTTGCTATATATACTATATGTATGCCTGATTGTTGTGCATGTTGTTCTTTCATTTGGAACGACGCCATCTCTGCCACGATGTAAAGCGTTTGTTAGTGTTGCAAAACAAGCAAACAAACAGCAAAAAAAAGAACGAATTAATGTAAAAAAAAGCTGTTTTTTAAATGAATTATAAATAAAAATAAACTGTACAAAAAATGCCATAAAAATTATATAACAAACAATGTTTGGTTACGAATTTGGTTCGAAGCACGCCCGTCCGATCTCTGAACAATCATATCTATATAAAACAAAATACTGTTAGTCTATTGCAAGCCCAATTACACTATATCGTACATATGTATATACATATATATATGTCACTTGGTAAAAAATATGGTAATTATAATTCTACAATCCGAATAAACTGTTTGTTTTCCTTTTTTAGCTTCTAAAACTTGTACACGGCAGTACAGCGGCAGTCCCCGTCCACTGCAAAATCCCTAACCGAACCGAACCGAATCGAATCGAATATTTCCTATATAGAATATGTGCTATGTCTTGTATACATTGTCTTGTGGTTGGTTGTTGTTTTTTATGGATATATATACGTATATGTATATGTATGACTATGCGTGTATTTATATATGTATATATATGGATTAGACGTGCATCATGCTGCGGGGGAGTCTCTTGCGTTGCGTCTTTCTTGTTAGAATTCTTTTTGTGGCTTTTAGTTGATGCTAACGTTTCTCATTTCTAGTTCTGGCTTAGGAAAAAAAGGTCTTTTGCCCCTGGTCTTTTTACTTTACTGATTACTCATCCACCGATGTTGTGGGCGGACTGTAGCTGCATCAGGACGCGCTGCGCTGCTCGTTCTCCGGCCTCCGATCGGTGGCTATTTGCAGCAGATTATTGAACTCGGTGTCGAGTATTTGGCGAGCCTGAAAGCAAAGGATATTGTTGAATGGTTCTACAAGTGGCTGGAATCCTTTTTACCTGAGCATTTTGTGTGGGTATTTGGAGGGCCAGGCCCATGGCAGTGGCATCGAAGCCCTCATCCAGGGCCATCAATGCCCCATGCACACCCGATTCGAGCAGATTGTTGGCGTATTCCTAGTCAAACAAATTCAAAATCAAATTTATCAACCCCTTTCGACTCTCTTCACTCGTTCTGGCCTTACTTTAAGTCCTATGCTGCCCACCCAGCGTATGACGCGTTCATTGCTCCACACCAGCACATCGCACAGTCCGTTCTCGCTCATCTTTCGCCTGTGCTCCAGCTCGGTGCGGTCGTAGTTCAAGCGCTTCAGCATTGAGATGCCATACTGCAGGCTGGTGCGGTGAAAGCTGTCCACCATTTTCAGCTGGCCACGCAAATCCTTTTTGGTCAGATGGTCCAGCATGCGGGCATCGACTAGACACTCCATAAATGTTGTGCGATATTGCGGCAGACCCAGTCCGGGCAGCCAATAGTTGCCAATCCACTCGTGATTCATGTCACCTAAAAGGAGAGAGCAGAGATTAGCTATCGCCAGGAGATTCTCCTTCCTGTTTGCTCACCAAATGCCAATGTGGTTCTGGAGGTTTGTGGCGCCGAGGGAGAGGTCAATGAAACCATTTCCTGTATGGCCAAGCGCAATTTGAGCCTGTGCAGAGGATTGCTGATGCCTAAACAAGAAAGATTTAATCATTGATTGATTGGGAGGCATGGATTCTAGTGTGCCTTACCAATCTCTCGCTGTATTTCCGTGTCGCTGAGGGCACTCATGATGGCACCCGACTTGACATTGGCACGACAGGCGGCCACATACCAGGCGGGCATGCCCACCCAAAGCTCCAGCCAGGCCACAATTGTGGGCCCATTCCACAGGGCAAACGGTGTGCCCGCCTTCATGGCCTCGCCCAGCAGATCGTTGCGGTAGTCGTGCTCCCTGTGGAGGAATCGGAATTATTATACAGGAATCTTCATTCACTATTTTAGCCTTACTTTTTCTGCCTGCCATAGTCGACGCTGCTGATCTTTGATCCCTGCGCACTGGCAATCCGCGGCATCATGCCACCCGTCATGCTCATGGCATCGTAGTTGGAGTCCACTTCGCTCAGGCCGATCGATAGGTTGCCAATGGACATCATGCTGGGCGATCCGTCCGGCAGCGTGTCCTTGACGCCCTTGACCTTTTCCTTTTTGCTAAAGAAGCGCCCCAGCGAGGACTTGATGCCCTTCTTCTTCTGCACGGCCGCAGCGGCGGCCTCTCGGGACACACCCGAGGTGGGTGTCTGCAGCATGGACATGGAGCCCATGGTGTTGTAGTGGCGCAACGACTCCTGGCTGCCGTAGCGCGAACTCAGTGGCGACAGGCCGTAGCTGCCGTGACTGCTCATGGCCATGTGGTTGTGGTTCTGCGAAACGGGCGCATTCGGGTTCAGCCCAATCGAGCGACGACGCAGCTCCTCCTGGCTGTGGGCCAGGGCCTGCGCCACACGCTCCAAGCGCATCGAACGGGCCGTCAGTGGAGAGGCAGCGCCGCCAGAGCTCGAGTCGCCAGTGGTGGACATGCCCCCATGGAGTTCCTCGCGTGAGGCGTCGCTGGACAGCACGGGCAAGTTGAGCTGCGAAGGAAAGAATCGTTAAAAGGGGGGGACTCCAGGAATATCGACGAGTATATCCTCTTACCGTATGATATTTCTGGATGAAATCCCTTTGCGGGCTATTCGGAGTACTCCGCCCGCTCATTTCGGGACTCTGCCTGTCCATGGATCGTCCGCGGGCCAACAGATTCACATGCTCCAGGCTGCCGACCCGCGATTCCAGCTCCTCGGCTCGCGCCTCCGTCGACTGCTTCTCCTCCTGGATCAGCCGTATCTCATTGTTGATGGCATCCAGCTGCTCCTGCAGCATCATGGCCAGCGTCTGGGCGTCCGTGTGTCCTGATGGCGACATCATTTCCGCCGTCGCGGCCGCATACAGGGCATCGGCCTCGTCACAGTCCTGGGCACTGGCCACCAGCTCGTAGGCCTGCTGCTGGGCATGCGCCGCCTGCTGCAGCTTCTCCCACTCCTGCTCGGCCATCGACCGGGCCAGGGCGTTCTCCTCGGTCAGCCGCGACTGTTTCTGGCGCCGCAGCGAGTGCGTCTCGAAGCTGGCATGCGAGGCGCTCCGCGAGAACTGGCCGCCGCCATCGACCACGCTGCTGGGCGAGAGGCTCCTGGTGAGGGCCTCCGTCTGCTGGATATTGTAGGCGATCTCCTGCTGCAGCAGCTGCCGCTTAAAGTTCTCGATCTCCAGGCGCGTCTTGGAGAGCTCCTTCATGATCTCGCTCTTCTCGTGGTGCAGCTCCTCGGCCACCTTGCGCGCCTTCTCCAGCTCCTGCGTGAGGGCGTTCTTCTCGTCCAGGGCATGCATGCGCTCCTTGAGATGCACCTGCAGCCGCTCGTTGGACTCGGACAGCAGCTTGTCCACCGTCGAGGACAGACGCAGATTGTGCTCCTCGTTCATCTTGAGACGCTGGTTCAGTCTTACAACCTCCGTGCTCTTCTCATCCAGATTCGTTTCCAGTCCCCGTATACGATCCTCCGCCGAGCCATGTCTCTCCTGAGCCTGCAAAGGGTTTTCGGTTTTTGTTTTCCGTTTTTCGGAGCCAGAAAAATTTTTAGTAAATCTCATTCCACAGTCCACAAATGTTGTAAGAAGGAAATTAAAAGGAAATTAGTAGAAAATTGTGCATGGAATGAAAGGCTAAAAGTGAGGTCTGATTTTGGTACGGAATAGGAAGAGATAGTTTGAGTTCTAGTGCACTTAAAGGAGAGATAGACAGAGAGAGATTGGTTGGTAGGTAGGTAGGTAGGTAAGAGTTTCGTCTTGTTTTGTGTACAAAAAGAAAAGGAGAACTATAAAGTATATAGCAGATAGAGTAGAATAGAATAGAGTATTGATATTGATATTGAATTTGACTGATACTTGGTCATAGTACATATATGGGAACCTGGCCATGGCGCGCATATTAGTTGTTCGAGTGCATACCTTGTTTCCTACCTTTGTCAGTGCCTCCATGCGGGCCTTCAGCTGCTCTTCCATATCGGGCTGAAGCTTGGCATGCTGGGCAAGCTTCTGTTCGGATAGCTCCAGCTTCTCCTCGATCGCTCCGATCTTTTCCTCGTGCAGCTGTTCGGTTGGTTTTTCGTGTGTTTTTTGTGCGTGTTTTTGTTTTTTTAGGTTGATTGGTTCGGTTTGGTTTGGTTTGGATTTCGATTAGATGCAGTTTTTGATTAGTTACATTTTTGAGGAGGAGGAGAATTTAGTGACCCATACAACCAGGTGCGAGTGTTTGCGGGTACCCACCTTGAGCTGCGCCTCCTTGTGCCTCAGTTCCTGCTCCAGTTTCTCGTTCAGATCGTGCAGCGACGTGGACTCGCGCTGCGCGTTCACATAGCGCTTCTCCAGCGTGGTTATGCGCTCCTCCTGGTCCTCCTTTTGGGCCACATTCTCGCGCAAGTCACGCTGCAGCTTGGAGCACTGATCCTGCGCCTTGCAGTGCTCCTTCTGGACCCGCGACATGTTCTCCTCCAGTTCGCTGATCTTGTTGTTCAAATCGGAGACGCGTCGCTGCCATTGCGAGAGCTCCGAGGTCTGTGGAATCGAAGGGAAGGCAAGGGAAGGGGTCAGGGAACGGGCTAACACATGTTGAGCAGATGCTGTCTGCCGCCGCCGCCGCCGCCTCTCACCTGCTTCTCGATGATCGTCTGCAGCTCGTGGGTTTTGGCCGCATAATCGTTCAGCTCGTTGGCATCCCCATTGACGCCACCTCCAGTTCCGCCCACGCCGCCGCCCGCCAGCTGCCGCAAACCGGAAACGAGAAAAGATTTCAGTACAGCCCGGACCCAGCCGACACGCTCGATTGCAGCTGCGTACGCACCTTCTCTTTCAGACCATTCTCAGCGCCTCCGCCGGGAGCGGAGCCACTCCCAGGGCCCGCACCCGCACCCGCACCCGCGCCACCCGCCTTGTACTGCGTCAGCTCCTCTTTGGTTGTATTCAGCTCCTCCTCCAGCACATTGTTCTTCTCGATGGAGAGACGCAGCCGTTCGCGCACCTTCTCGTCCAGCGCCTTGTGGTGCTCGAACAGGGACTTGAGGGCCTTCAGCACCTCCACCTCGCTAGAGACGCCGCTCTGGGCGGCCGCCTGCCGCTTCACCACAGTCATGCGGAGGGAGCGCTCGTGCCGCGACACCAGGCACTCCAGATGCTCCAGTAGAAGCTGCGGGAACAAAAGAGACCCACATTTAGCAATGGATTTTTGAGGATGTTTTGCGGATGGTGTGCGGGGCGGGGGTGGGACACCCCCAAAGCTTCTTACCCTGGTATTATTGCGTTCCGCCTTGAGTTCGCCAATCTCCTCGTCGCGCTCCAGCAGGGTCTCGCGGGCCTGTGTCAGCTCCTTGGTGAGGGTGGCAAACTCCTACAAATTCAGGGATTAGTATTTGATGGAGAGGCTCCACTGTAGTCGGCTTACCTGCGGCAGATTGGCATTGATCTGACGCTGGAGACTGTCGCGCTCCTTTTCGACATCGCGCAGCTTCCCCTCCGTTTCGCCCAGCCGCTCCTGCGCCTCGCGCAGACTGTCCATCAGCTTGTCCCGCTCATCGAGCATGGAGACCATCAGCTGCTCGAAATTCGCATCCTCGCCGCTGAACTGCGAAGAGCGCTGCGATATGCTGTCCTCCGATATCGTGGGCATAACGTCACACATCATATTCCACATTATTTACGCCAGAGCACGCCGCAACACACACACATAGGCATGCAACACTGCACACACACAAGAAGAGAGAGAGATGAAGGGAGAGAGAGAGAGAGAGGTGGGTTGAGAGAGGGGCATACATAAATTCCAATCGGAATTTCGTTCACAGAAACATGTCTAATGAGACTTTTATTTTATCATAGGCGCCGCATTGATAACAAGTTTTTCTACACACACACACACACACGCGCGCGCACACGCTTAGAGTCACCCACGCACACACTGGCAGGCACAGCATATACACACACACACACACACATATATACGCACGCACACGGCAGCACGGCACGCACACGTCTCTTTCGCACAAGTGACATATTTTTTATCATAGGTGTGTCGCTCTCACGCATTTTATAACTACAATTAACTGAAACACACGCCATTCCATTCATTAAAACCAACAGCTGGTCTCCAACTTGGCCCAAACGCCTTTTCACCTTTACAACTCGTATGTAGAGGACGGCTTTTATGCAAAAAAGAAAAAACCCCAAAAGTGGAAAAGGGGAAAAGAAGAGTGGAAAAAGAGGCAAGAAAAAAACTCTCCCCTCCGCTGCGGCGCTACAATGCTGCAAAACGTACCCCAATCGATCGCACGGCGGCAGGGCAGCAGCAGCAACAACACCTTTTGCCGCTGTCTAGCCTTTGCATATGTCCTGGGGCTCTATTCTTTTAGCAATTCCCTCAAAATTACAATAATTTCCGACTTTTATCGTGTGCGAAAAAAACGAAAACGCGCGGTGTTGCCACTTTGGTGAAAAAGATGTGACCAGAAACGGCGAACGCAAAAAAGGCAAATACCAACATACCTTGTTTTCTGGCAACATCGCAGAGCAACATTTATGCTGGAAACATTTGAAATCGAACCGTTACAGGTTTTTACAAATTCGGATAACAATAAGGCTTCATCCTTGATTTTGGCTAAATTTAGCTTCCAAATTACAATTCGTTTCCGTAAGTCAGGTATGAAAAATATTTACGATAAGTAAGCTTAATAGCTTCCAAGCAACATGAGTACGGATTAAACTGGGCAACATTTTGATGCCAGAAACATCGATAAGAAGTATCGATGTTTACAGCAAACAGCAGTGTTGCCAGAATTTCAAAATCAAAACAAGCCAGATTCGAAACAAAAGTTGATATAACCGAATATAAGGAAGCTAAGAATATATATGTGCCAGAAGAGATACAATATAAATTTAAAGCTATAATATGTTCAATATCTAACACGGTACATACACATAAGAATTTTTGGAATTTTATAAGCTTTTCTAAAATAAGCTAGATTTAGCCTGAAGCAAGCTAAAATCCCAGCCCTGCCGCAGCACAGGCCGTCATCGATGTATCTCCAGCTCTAAGGCGTTTTTGCAAGCGTTTGTTTTATTTATTTTGTAACAACAAATTAACACGGATAAACACCTGGGCCAAAGCTAATTCGTTGCCGCACGAGCCAGCAAAGCGCTAAAGCATACAATTACCAAATACCATGGGGTAAGCCGTGTTTCCACTGCAATTGTGGGTGAAATATTGAAAATTGTGTGGGAAAAATCGACGCCGCGCCGTCGGTGTCGCTGACATTTCCTCCCATGGTGTGTAGCGGGCGGCGTATATATCTATATATATGAGTGTGTGTGTGTGTGTGTGGTGTGTGCAGTGTAGTAGGTGGCCTGTCCAATTATATATATATGTATATATGTATATAGAGGAGAAGAGCGTGTGATGTGTGTGCGCTTGAGACGGGAATCAAAGGCAAGGCTACGACGGGGCCAAAGGCAAAGGGCTTAAGCACATAATGCAATTTAGTCGTCGGTTCGTCGCCAGTGGCCCGTCGCCCACGCAAGACAGAAACAGGAAGAGCATAGAACGCGACAACGCCACGCACGGAATACGCATCCAGCAACAATGTCAGCGTCTTGGTAATAGATAAGGACAGGCATTAAATATTAATTAGTGGGGCTGACAGTGGGGTTGGGGTTGGGGTTGGGGGAGGGGGCTATAAAATGGAATTTTTAATTTAATCACACCTGTGTGTGTCTCTCTCTCTCTCTCTCCCGCTGCCTCTCTCGACAGCGAACAACCGATTTTCACCTGCCAGGCGCATGTTTTCCACATTGATCCCAAGACGAAACGCACCTGGATCACCGCCAGCATGAAGGCCGTGAATGTGAGCTTCTTCTATGACAGCTCACGGAATCTGTACCGCATCATCAGCGTCGAGGGCACCAAGGCGGTGATCAACTCCACCATCACGCCGAATATGACATTCACACAGACCTCCCAGAAGTTTGGCCAGTGGAGCGATGTGCGTGCCAACACGGTGTACGGCCTGGGCTTTGCCTCCGAGGCAGAGCTAACCAAGGTAATAATCGATTAGATTGCTTCTCATTCTCGTTTCCTCCCACCACCCCCCCGTCTTAACGCATCCCTCTCGTTTGGTCGTTTCAGTTTGTTGAGAAATTCCAGGAGGTGAAGGAGGCGACCAAGAATGCCATGAAATCGGCAAATGGCTCGAATGCCGTCACGCCCACCACATCGGCGAATACTTCGCCCATATCCGGCAGGGCCATTGGGGCCATGCAAAACGATAATACTGCCATCGATCCGCATACCGTGGAGCCGCCAAATATGAGCAATACGAACACACAGAACGCCAATCCGGACAGTCCCTCCCACAAGCTGCTGAACACCAGCGATGGCAAGCCGGATATTGGCTCGGCCACGCCCTCACCACAGCCCACTAATGTAGGAGCAGGCGATTTGAGAGGCGGCGGCGGCGGCGGTGGCGGTGGCGGTGCTGTGACCATCTCCTCGGGCGGCAGCATCGTGGGCATGCATACGGGACCCGGAGCGGGCGCCACAGCCGAGCAGCAGCTGAAATACGAGAATGAACGCCTGAAAATGGCCCTGGCACAAAGGTGAGCCATGCCAGAGGTTTATCCAGGGGCTCCTTAAAGTAGTATCCTCTTTCCTTTTGCAGCTGTGCCAATGCCAAGAAATGGGAAATCGAGCTGGCGACCTTGAAGAACAACAACATACGCCTGACCAGTGCATTGCAGGTGGGTGCTCAGATCTTATTTAAACCGCATTCCCTTCTAATTGTCTGCTCTGCTCTGCTCTGCTCTAGGAATCGACGGCCAATGTGGACGAATGGAAGCGTCAGCTGCACACCTACAAGGAGGAGAATATACGCCTAAAGCGTGAAATGGATCTGATGCGTGTGGGCGGCGGTGCTGGAGCTGCGGCTGCGGCCGCTGCTGCTGCTGCTGCTGGGGGAGCCACGGAGGATGAGCTGCGTCGCGAAGTGGCCGCCTTGAAGGCGCGCACGGAGCAACAGCAGGCGGAGCTGCTGCAGCAGGAACTAGAGCTTAAGACGGTGAACCTAGCGCTAAGGGAAAAGTGCAATGATCAGACTGTAAGTTCATATGGAATACCATCGAGGGGCACCCCTCCTATAAGCATCCGTTTTGTTGTTGCAGCTGGCAAAACTGAGCGAACTGAATGTGCTGTTTGCCAAGCAGCTGTCGGAGCTGTATGCCGTGCAGAAGGATATGGAAAATGTCATACATCCCGCCAAGTGCACTTGAGACGCAGAGTCGGGGGTTAAAAGAAAGGTTTGCCCGCGGAATCATTCAGTATTTCTTCATCTATAAAGTGTACTCTCTCCCCTTGGCTTAGGTTTCAGCGCAGGAACAGACTACAATGGCAGGCAAAACTACAACGACATCATCGACCACCACCACCACCAGCACCAGCACCACATCAGCCACATCGGCCGCATCAACCACAACTAGTAAACGTTATTTAAGCAATTTTCTTATGGCCGAGGCCGAGAGCACGCTCTCGAATGTCACCTCGATCCACACGCAGCTGCAGTCGTCGCTGTACGAGACCCAGAACACGGCCCAGCTGAAAGCCCTCGACAAGCACTCGGCATTGCTCCAGGAGCTGCACCAACGACAGGCGGCGCCGCATAGACGCCGCAGCAGCAGCTCAGCTCAAGCCGCCAATGAAGCTGCTGTCGCTGCCGCTGCCGCTGCAGCTGCAGAGGCTGCGGAGGCTGCTGCCGCTGCCGCCTCTGGTGGGGGGGCAAAAACTGCCACAATACTCGTATCGAAATCAAAAACTAAAACCGGGCTGCCCCTGTTGCTGAAGAATTCCATTAACAATTAGAGAATATCGAAGCGAATCGAAACGAAGGAAGGACGAGAAAAATTATGTAGTCAGGCGGCATTTTTGTAATCTTTATATATTGGTAGTTTGTATACAACAACAAAAACAAAACGGAAACAAGGCACGCACCCCCTCTATGTATTTGTACCCCCGCAACTCCACCCACAAGTCATTGTAGGCTTAGATTTCGTCATTTGTATGTATAGCGTTGGTTTTTTTCTGCCCCCCACACCCAGAGCCCCACCCAGAAGGACCCCAGTATTTTCGAATCGTCACAACTTTTTGTAGATCTTTAAGCAGAAATTGAACAAAATTTGATTGAATTCTCGTGCGCGAATATTCCCAGTGCAATACTCGTATTTATGCAATATATAGAACAACAATGATATTATATGTATGTATGTATGTATGTGCTCTACACACACACACACACACACACACACTTTCAGCTAATTGTTAATTAATTTTTAATGAGAGCTTGACAATGAAAACATCTACCCAAAAAACCCAAACTCATTTCCCAAAGAAATTCTATCGAACAAAGCGGACGGACAGGCTTTAGGTTTTATTTTGTAAATGTGCTCGCAAAATTATGTGTTTTTTTTTTAAATAGTATTTTTAGACGAAATTTTGTATTGTACTTTCTAAAACGCTAGGCAAAAACGTATTTAAATATTTATTTATTGTATTTTAAACTGTATTTTGTGTATTTTGTTGCTGTACTCGAAACACCCCTCCAATCATCAATTTATTGCAATTTACATTGATAATTTCCACTCACATTATACATAATACTACTATATACATATATATACGATATAAGTA
The DNA here is from genome assembly GCA_963969585.1 of Drosophila helvetica. Lineage (NCBI taxonomy): Eukaryota > Metazoa > Arthropoda > Insecta > Diptera > Drosophilidae > Drosophila > Drosophila helvetica. Next base: position 58,960,412 of record OZ018402.1, read on the forward strand.
TATGAATTTAACGTATGTATAACTAAACAATGACTTAGACGACGAAACACACTAAAAGAAATGAAGAAAACAGCAAAAAAACGAAAGCCAAATATGGCCTAAAAAAATAAAGAGAATTTTATAAATGAAAGAACGCTCGAGGGCAAAGGTCCCAGTAAAATAACGAAACAAAATAAAACACCTAGCAAAGTAATTTAAACGAATACCAAGTCAAGAGTCATGTGGAAAACTAGTTTAATATATTAACAAATTATATAAATATAAATAAAATTAAATAAAATAAAATAAAAATGCAAACTCGGAAAAAGGCCAGCAGCAAAATAGTACATAATATAATCCTCCACACACACACAGCCCCACACAACCACACACCAGACACCCACTAAGAACGAAACCCACTAAACGGAACGAAGCGAAACGGAACGGAACAGAACGAAACGGAACAGAACGGTTATGAAGTGGTACAGTTTGTACATTTGCGGTTATATTCAAGCCATACTTGTTATGTTATGCAGCATTCCGGTGCATTGCATACATAATACATAATTTATCCCAGTTGACAAGCAAATAACAAAACAAACGAAAATGAAACAGAAGATAAAAATAAAAATGTTGAACATACAAAAACTTAGCAGTTAAATAATAAAAAGCAAACGAAAAGCGAAAATATACATAAATATATGAAAATAAATAAAACTCAAATTCAATCACAGCGGTTTCCTATTTTAATTTGCATTCTTTTTATATAGACTGTTTTGGGGGTTTAGACAGGCATTTGGATACTCTTTTGTAGTATTTGGTATGGGATAATTAAAGCTCTTTTCCTCTGCTACTGATGTATTTTTTAATCGAAACAAAACATATAGCCACATTGGTAAGGGTTCGATATGCGGGCCTATGCCTATGCTCCTAAAATCGTAGATAATACCCTCGATGGCATGCGATGATTCTCTTGTAATTTCAGTTTTTTTCTTTACTTTATAACAAATTTTTAGGCAGTGAAATGGATTGTTTATCATCGATCTAGAATCTAGATCCTAGAGCGAGCCCAAAAGCATAGGCCTGGGCACCCCTGATCTAGATAGATAGAGATATCTGCAGAGTTACAAGTCTCTCAGGAATATCCTGGCATCAGCTTCGGAATGAGAACATTCCAGAGAAATGGAAATACATGCTATGAGCAAAGAATCATTCTCTTAGCTGCATATACTTTCATTTCAATCCGTCTTATCTCTCTTTTATATAAAATATTTTCGGTCTCTGCCCCAAGTAAATTTTAGAATTATTCAACCATTCAAATATTTTGTATAATTACGTCTCTTAATTGTTGCGATTATCCCAGTTCAATGTATTATCAGTCCACGCCGGAATCAACAGAATGGGACCATTCACGGAAGCATATGTGCAGCTGCCTGCAAATAGCATTCAATATTGAAGGTTTAAAACGTGTTTTAAACCATGTAATTTATAAACTTTATGGCGCGGCGGTCTTGCAGCTTGGTGGGGCCGTGCCTTTTCCGAGACTATATCCCACTCTCTGGTACATTGATAACAATAATTTTCATTGGTATTTTTAAATGGAAAGAATTTGTATAATCTATGGGAAAATGTACACATATTTTTCTAGACAAACAACGATTTATACAACTCGTTCTTGGAGCTTTCCGTCCACTCGCTAGCCTCGTTGGGAGCCATGAAATTCGTGAGCTTATTGTGCACCACATAGCTGCAAGAAAAACGGGGGCAGTTAGTAGATGTTTTAGCCCTCAATTGGCTTCAGTTACTCACCGCAACTTGCGCCCCTTGCTGGCCCTGGTGTCCACCTTCTTCTTCATCTTCTGGCGCAGCTTTTGCAGCTCCACAAACTGCTTGGTGATCTCACTCATGTTCGATGAGGTGCTGGCCTTGTACTCAATCAATTCGCGCAGCTGCTGGTGGTAAAAGTCGCTGTCGTCGTAGACATGGGCCAGCCGCTGCGGCGGTTCATTCTCCTGCTGCAGCTGCGGCTGCTTCTCCTTCTCCTTCTCCGGCTGGTTGTTGCTCTTCAGCGTCTGCGATTTCTCAACGAGTGCCTCGCGATTGGCCAACGCACTGTCGATCTTCTTGATGATGTCGTAGTCCTCCTGCAGCGACTTACGCATCAGGCCCGCTCCCGGCGTCAGGAGTTTCGTGCGATCGTCCCACTTGAGCAGCACTTCATTGCGGTAGCCGGACATGTTCTGAAAGTTGCTCTGCAGGACATTCGCAAAGACCTTCAATGGCGGTTCTGTGTCCTCCGTTGACACGGTCTTTCGCTTGACCGATTTCCTCGTCTCCGAGTTCTGTTGACTGAGCGCCGCTTGCAGGGCCAGCAGTTGTTGGAGGAGTCTCGCGGAGCGTTCCCGGGCCTCGCCCAGCACCGACTGGAGTTCCTCGTTCGCGGAGACAAGGGTTTTCAGGGTCTCGGGCGGCGGCAGCTGATTCGCTTTGCTGGTGACCTTTTGCGTGTTGATGCGCAGCTCGAGGAGACGTTCCCAGATGCGTAGTTGGTTCTGGACGCAGAGCCCTTTTTGGATTTCAGCCTGGGGATTCGATTTCGACATGACATCAGAGGGTTTGATGCTGTCATCAGCCTCTTCATCGACATCCTCATCATCATCATGTTCATCTTCATCGTCGTCGTCGTCGTCTTCCTCCTCGTCGTCGAAATCTTGATCCTCCTCGTCTTCTGCACTGTCCAAATCCTTGCCGCTTCCAGATTTAAGCTTCTGATTAAAGGAGGCCAGTGCATCATCATCATCATCATCATCATCCTCTCCATCACTTTCCTCATCATCATCATCATCATCTGCTGCTAATTTTCCAGCTCCCGCTTTAGATTTCTGATTAAAGGAAGCCAACGCATCAGCCTCTTCATCGCTATCGCTGTCCTCATAGGGCATCTCCTCCTCCTCCTCCTCCTCCTCCTCCAGTTCCTTCCGACTGCTAATCTTTCCCTTGTAGCGCTCACTCTGCTCCGACAGCAGCTTCACATTCCGCTTGCGTATGTCCGTGCTGCGGCCATCGGGCAGCTCGTACTCGTCTTGCTCGAAATCGACAACGCGCGGCCCTGCGGCCGCATCGAAGTCGGAGTCCTCTTCCGAGTCGCTGCCATTGGGATGCGCCAGCAGTCGGCTGACCTTATCCGCCACTGTTGGTGGCTGTTTCTTTGATTTGCGTAGCATATTTGTCTACAATTTAATTTATTTTGATTTGGGACCACATGTCCAGGTTATTAGGGATGTTCAAATATTGATACATCAACATATCGATATATATCGAGTGCTTATGCGATATTCCGATGCACTTTCTTACATGGGATTGTACATTTGACATGTATATTATACATGTCTGCATGAACTACCGCAACACTGCGAAGCCGACCCCGACCAGACCCGTTAGATGGAGGACCAAGGCTCTGAAGCGGGACATAAAGAGTGGCAAGCGGATCGGCCATCTTCGGGGAGCTCGGTGCAGTCATAGGAACGCCTACGAAGACGCATGACGAAGGATTTTAGCCCAATAGTTGCAAGAAACAAACAACTTTCTCCCCGAGTGCCTTGTGCACTTTATTCACAAATTGTTTCAACATATTTTCCCCGAAAAAACAGAAACAAGCAATCCGTGCCCAACGAAATCCCAAATGTCAAATTCGTCAACGTGTGAGAATACGGAAATATTATCAGTATTATTCGGAGTCTCAGAGAGTAAACAACTCTGAAAACAAAAAGTAAAAATTCGAAATTTTGTAAAGTTTTAATTCGGCAATATTTTTGTTTACTAATTTAAGCACAAAAAAAAAAACAAAAAAACCATGGCTCCGCGAGCCATGGAAATCGCGCTTTAGTTTTCTTTTTCAGTAAGTAGTTCGCTTTTGATTCGTAATTAGTTCTTATATTAGACCATATATTTGTAAATGGTATATTTGGATTATTTAATATTTTGACATCGCCTATTTTTCATCATTTTTGATCAAATAGACCAATTCGGAAAAAAACTACGTATTCTTGTCGGCCTCCTGCATGCGTTTTTCCATCTCTTGCTGGCGCTCGAGTTGAGCTCAAGCAGGATGTTTAGTCGCAGAGCGATTCGTATGCTGGGCTACCTGGGGTCCGGGGGACCAAACACGCCGAAACGAAACTCCAGAAATGATCCTCCGATGCCAAAATGTTTAACAACGAATCAGATTTACTTGTCTGTCGAGACAATACTCAATTATATTTTGATACTATGTTCTAAATTATATTTTGATACTAATAAATTATATATTTGTATAGAAATGTTGATATTCTCTTTGGCATAAGATGTGGGCAATGGAACAGTCAATGGGGGCTGCATGGGATCCATGAGGCTAGGTCCTTGGACTTCATCAATGCGTCCTGATAGATACGATCCGATCCTGCTTTTCAATGGTGCGCCTGTACCTACGGATATTGGAATTGCATTTGGAGAGAGTGGAATAGGAGCAGAAACGAATGCCATTTCCAATGCATCTCTCTCTCCCATTTCCAGCTTCCATTTGTTGTTGTTCTTAACGATGATTACAGATGTATTATACGTATTGTTCTGATTTTAAAACAGTTGTCAGAAACAAACAACTTTCTCCCCGAGTGCCTTGTGCACTTTATTCACAAATTGTTTCAACATATTTCCCCCGAAAAAACAGAAACAAGCAATCCATGCCCAACGAAATCCCAAATGTCAAATTCGTCAACGTGTGAGAATACGGAAATATTATCAGTATTATTCGGAGTCTCAGAGAGTGAACTACACGGGATACACAAAGTAAAAATTCGAAATTTTGTAAAGTTTTAATTCGGCAATATTTTTTTCTAGTTTTAAGTATAAAGTGAAAATTTTTTGATAAAAAAAAAAAAAATCAAAAAAGGCCAAAAAGTACATATATATTTAGTTTATGCTAAATGATTACGACTATTGATTGATCACAGATCGCAGATCGCAGATACAGAGTGAAGGAAGTGTTTAGGTATACACTGAAACAAAACCAAAAAACAAGTAAGAAGCAATTAAAATCCCGTTCGGGTCATAAGTTCACTCCATCTACCTATCCAACAGATTCCCACAGATGCTGGCACACAGTCTCTGTGCCGAGAAGTAATAAACAGCTTGCAGAACGTTTCAATGTCCATTTAATACAAATATATTCAATCGAAGTCCTACGATTATACGAGTAGACAATCCTACCTACTACTAATTATATATTTTGATACTAACTATATATTTTGATACTAATTATATATTTTGATACTAATTATATATTTGTATACGAAAAACGAAAAGGATTGTTAACTTATTTCATAGAGAATTGGGTGCCCGAAAAATCCAATGCCTATCCACAGTCTTCAAGAACTAAACACTTGCCACTTTGCCGCTTTTAAAGCTGATTTGCATGCCTCCTGGAGCATGTGCTTAATGCCACATGCTCATTCGTTCAATAGTTGTAATTGACAGACACAGACCTGTCCGTCTTATCAAGTGCGCCGCCAGGTGCATCTTGATAGCGCCGACCAACAGGCACGCACACCCATACAGATGCAGATACAGACACAGACACACATTCATAGCATACAACAGCGATACGGAATACGGAATACAGACCCCGAACATGAACATGAACATGAACTTGAAAAGAAAATCCTTTTGTTGAACCAAACAGTGGCCGGGTGCCGTGCCCCTCATTAGAAGTAATGAATGGTTTTGTTCGAGTTTTGCAATTGCGATTCAGTTAACAGGAGACAGTTAACAGGGGCTAGGCTAAATCGTTAGCCTCGGCCTGGGACTGCCGGCAGACGACAGTGGCTGCTCGACGGATTCACAAGTGCTCCAAGAAAGACTCCGGCAAAAGGATAAACTGCGCAGCGGCTGGAGAGTAGGTATCACCAGAGCCCCTTGGGACGTGCCGCTGCGCCACCCAGACAACAGATAAGACCCAAAAGTAATATTCAATTTAATGGTGTTTCTTTTATGGAAAATCAAAAAAAAAAAAAGAGCCCCCTCCCTGCCTGATAACCAAAAAGATGAGCAAAATGTTGAGACATACATATGTGCATGTGTATGTATGTATGTATGTATGTATGTATGGGCAGGCGATCGGGAGGCAGGCTGGCGGCAGACAGACACAGATACTAGCAGATGGAGAGCCGACTGGCGTTGAACTTTGAATTTACACACACACATACATACACACACGGGCGCATTTTATGCGGGCGGACCTGCCGGCACACACACACACACACACACACAAGCACAACAATTGGGGTCGCCCGAAGCTGGGCTGGGCTGGACTGGGCTGGACTGGCTATCGTTATCGCACGGGGCGGCGGCGGCATTGCCAACTAGAAGACGCCCGAGTCGCACTTTTTTTTATTGTTTGTGTTTGTATTTTTATTTTTGTATTACTTCGCTCTTTATTAGATTATCAGTTGTTGTCGAGATTTCGATTTCACGGCAGCAGCCAGTGGGCAGTGGGCAGTGGGCACAGCCGCCGCAGCAGCCGCCTTGCCCGTTCAGTCAGTTCCTGCTCGCCGTTCGGTGGAAATCAATCGAAAGAAGAACCGAATCGCAGCGTGCACCGTTAGCCAATAACTTCGTACCTGGCCCAAATGACCTATCGATAAACGATTAAAACACGCGTGTGGTGTGTGTGTGTGTGCTTGGGTGTGCGTGTGCGTGGGCGGGCGGCAAAAACAGTGCTGTAAGCCGATCGGCAGTGTTGCGAAAGGTGTGCAAAAAAAAAACGTGTAAATTATACGAAATCTTTTTGCTGTTCTACATTATAAATATACTATTCGCGTACACGGTGCGCCCGCGTGTTTAGAAAACACAGAACAAAACGGAAATCACAAAATGAGAGGAAAACTAAATACATACATATAGTATAGGAAATCGTATATAGAGGAAAAGAAATTATATAGCACGTACGCGTACTCGTAATCATTGATTACGCCTACAATAAGTGTCTATATATTAGAGGCGATTAATTGATACTTATTGGCCAGTGGAAACCAGTCGAATCGCAGGGTTATAGAGCACTTGTTCCAGCAGTTGGCTGAACTCTGCTGTTCAGGCATTGCCAAAAGCTAATGCCAAATGTTTTCCGCCCAATTTACTACACGATTTGTTTAATCATGTGTTTGCCCATTAAAATGCCAAGTTCGGAAGGCATCAAACGCGCCGCTTCCCAGCAAATAGACCGTATACGATTGCCCTTCCCGATTCTGACTCAAGGATTGCTCTGCTGGGGCGCACAATTTGTCCGCTGTTCAATTGAGTGAGCGACGCCGACACCGACACCGTTCGATTGAGCGCAATTGATTAGCAGATTAATAAGCCAACGAGATGCGATGAGATGAGATGAGATGCTCTCCCATTATAATTCCAATGCTGGGAAAGAGCACACAGCATAAGTGGAATTTTTATTATCTCTTTGCAACTGGAAAATATTCCGCAGGGGAGTGCTGCGCGTAATTAGTTCAAGGTCACACAGCGAGCTCCATGCAACAAACAAATCCCAAAAAAAAAAAAACAAAAATCAAAACAAAAACAGAAACAGAACTATAATGTAAATAAAAAAAATACAAGTGAACTTTTCAAAGAGAGAGAAAAACGAGTGGAATTCGATTAAATTAACTCAGTTCGGGCTGGGCGAGAGAGAGGACTTTCCAGGAGCTTGTATTGGTACTCGTATTATCCGATAATCTCGAGCGGCTGTCAAATACTCGTAATTAATTCAATAAATCCAATAAAATATATATAGTAATTCAAAGACAGGCCCCCCATAAAATACAGTCTTCCATGTCCTGCACACCGCAGGTCAGTCGAATAGCTTCGTTTATGGCAACAGGAAATCATAAATAAAACTGTATACAAATTACGATAAACACTATTTGCCAGAAGCTAAACAGACTATGTGGAAACTAAGCAAATAAATAGTTTAAAAATAAATAAAATACACCTAAAAAACGGACATCGTACTGCAGGAGCTTAAAGTTTAAAGGAGGATTGATCATTCTATAGCTGCTTTTTAATAACAAATTCCATTTTTAATATACAGAAATAAAAGATAAACCAACAAATAAAAAGAACCCACAAATACAGCAGCGAAAGTGAACCGATTGATTTGGGTTTAGTCGGTGGGAAGATGGCCCATTCTGGTGAGATAAATGAGGTTGTCTATGATCATCGCATACTCAAGGATTGGTCCAACGTCAACAACACCAACGGCACCATGCACCTGTCCAAGGATATGGAATTCAACGATGGCCATCGTCTGTCCATCACAGTCTACAGGTGAGTGCTCCGATCGATCGATCCATCGACCGATCACCCACATATTTGTTTGATCTGTTTCTATGATGCGATTCTCCCTTGAAGTTCCACATCCATTCCCAGTCACGTTGATAAGCTTTGGCTTCCACTATCTCTAACCTTTTTTCTTTTTTTTGTGTTTTGTCATTGCTTTCTAAACCTATCGCCTCCATCGCTGTGTGTAGGTGTAGGTGTCGGTGCTGTCTCTGTCTCTGCCTCAGCCTCAGCCTCAGCCTCTGTTATAAATAAGTATAAATCATCATCCTGCTCTGGCTGTCTGTCTGTCGGATTTTTAATAATTTTCACTTGGAATTTGAACGCTGTGGTTCAAGCCCAGGGTTCGCGTTTTTCAAATTGCTAAAGATCTACAAAATTGATTAAGAGCTGTTCCCCACAGCAAGTCAAGACGTAGAATGTGTTTCGCCAAGTGAAATATTTAATAAGTGTGTTTCCAGTTGGAACACACATGCATATGTATGTATATTGACTGTTTTATAATACTGTGAACTATTATGCAGGAACGGGTATGGTTAAGTCATTCAAATATGGGAAATACAAAGGAAAAATTAATTGAGAATAGTGGAATCTTAAAAGGACTCTGATTCCAAGAAAGAAAATGGAGATCAACGATTCTGAGAAAGCTTTTTGACCCTCCGAGATAAAATCTTTTGATCACAAGATAAGAGAATATATATTCAAAAATCTGTCTGTATCTCAAAAGAGAAAATATAATTATGGGGGCAAGCCCCTGTTCACTAGCTTCGCTTATGCGCCAGCCTCCGGCTCACTCGCCTCTGCTAACTCGCTTCGCTTTTGCGCCAACCCCCGGCTCACTCGCCTGGCTCACTCGCCTGGCTCACTCGCGCCGATATGAGTAAAATATCGGACAAGAACGACCCAAAATTTTTTTAAACATAATAGAGAGATGATTACTGCTTCCTATCGAAAGAATCCAATTCTGAGGAGGGTTCCAGTGCTGCTCCTAAGAGTGAGAAAATAAAGGGGATTATGGAACCCAGTGGATAATATACAGAGAAAAAAAATTATTAATCGTATAGGATAATCGAAAGCTCAAAAGTTACTAAAGAATATCTTCTTCTTTAAAAATAATATTCATATATCAATCACTGATCTTAAAGAATATTTTGCGCGGCATCCAAGGAGATAGCTTAAAGATTTAATCTCTGATTTCACCACAAAGTGAGGATCACTCAGCCAAAGAGTCTCTCCACAGAATCGCATCCACTAATTAGTTCCATAAATTACCAGATCTACTTGATGTTCAAACTAAAGCCATAAATGCTGATGCAAAACTTCTGAAACTCCATCCATGGGTACGTGATCTAGTCTAAACAATTTCAGTGATTGATACTCATTTGCTGAACGCGTTTAAAGTTAAATTAATTGAAACAGAGCCAAGCTCTGATTGTCTACAACAGATCTTCAAGAACTTTATGGCAGACAATTCGTTTTCCCGAATTCAATCTACCTTTCCTCAGCTCTAGAGTTCCAATCGACCTACTTATCGTGCACCCACACACCACACATACACAGAGAGAGAGAGAGAGAGACACCCACTTGCCCCGTTCGGGAAAACTTCTTTAATTTACCACTCACCAATTTAATCGTTGCCCTTTCCCCTGCAGCCACTGCAGCCCCTGCAGCCCCTGGAGTCCATCCTCTCTTTATATGGGTATTTTCCTTTCGATTCCAGCATACTCTTTGTGATCTCAACAATTGGCAACAGCACAGTGCTATATTTGCTGACGAAGCGGCGACTGCGTGGTCCCTTGCGGATTGATATCATGCTAATGCATTTGGCCATTGCCGATCTAATGGTGACGCTGCTGCTGATGCCGCTGGAGATTGCGTGGGCCTGGACGGTCCAATGGCGCTCCACCGACCTGATGTGCCGTCTCATGAGCTTCTTTCGCGTGTTCGGACTGTACTTGTCCAGCTTTGTGATGGTCTGCATATCGCTAGACAGGTGAGTCCCCCATCCCCCTGTCTGTTAGCACTGCTCCGTTGACTGTCGCTAATGGACCAAATTGATAGCCCGATAAGGCGGTCTATGGCTCAGAGTGTCAATCGAATCGTGTCTCTCACCGTTCCGTTCCGTCTCTCTAGATACTATGCCATACTGAAGCCGCTGCAACGATCCTACAACCGGGGACGCATCATGCTGGCCTGCGCCTGGATGGGCTCTGTCATATGCAGCATTCCGCAGGTGAGCAGCAGCAGCAGCTGCAGTCCACCACCCTCCCCCCCTCCGGTAGCCACTACAATTATTAACATCTCTGTTTGGCACCATTGACAGGCCTTTCTCTTCCATCTGGAGGAGCATCCCGTGGTCCGGGGCTACTTCCAGTGCGTCACATTTCACTCGTTTGTGAGCGACTTTGACAACTGGCTGTATCAGATAGCCACGATGTGCGCCATGTACGCGTTTCCTTTGATCGTATTCATATACTGCTATGGGGCCATCTATCTGGAGATCTATCGCAAGAGCCAGCGCGTCCTCAAGGATGTGATTGCCGAGAGATTCCGTCGCTCCAACGATGATGTCTTGAGTCGGGCCAAGAAGCGCACTCTCAAGATGACCATCTCGATTGTGATTGTGTTTATCATCTGCTGGACGCCGTACTACACCATCTGCATGTGGTACTCCCTGGACAAGACCTCGGTGGACAAGGTCAACTCGCTGGTGCGCAAGGCTCTCTTCATCTTCGCCTCGACCAATTCCTGCATGAATCCGTTGGTCTACGGGCTCTACAACATCCGGGGACGCATGAACAACAACAATAATGTGGTGAGTGATCCTTCGGCCAGGACTTATCCATCATGAAACTTCTTTTCTTCACTTGCAGTCGGTGAACAACAGGCATACGTCGCTCTCGAATCGCCTGGACTCTTCCAATCAACTGATGCAGAAGCCGGCGTCGGCCAACAACAATTCTCTGGCCAATAGGCATGGCACTGTGATGGCCGCTGCGGTGGCGGCCACAACAAAGTTGGCCCATGTTGTGGGCCTCAAGAGCAACGGATCCAATGGTTCTGCCATCGCCACCGCCACCGCCACCACAGACTTGGCCACAGTTGCCTCTGCTCCGCCCCTGGCCCTGGCCCTGGCCCTGCCTCTGCCAGCAACCGCACCCCTGGCCCTGACCGATGATGATTCCAGTGTCAGTGTTGTCACCATCAGGTGCCAGGAGCCGCCCAGGATCTGCCACAAGTAATGTCGGTTTCCAGCTGCCACACTGCTAGCCACTCCCCCTCCCTCCACCGCATATTCGCGCACATTCTCAGCCTCATCCTATATTTTTACGACTTGCAGATGAGCCTCAGCCCTATTCTGTATTCAATTTCGATTATCGCACAGTGGTCGGCATAAAGATTCGAGTTTTATGTTGCGGTCTGGATACTTTGCTTTGCCTCCTGCCAAGTCCTGTGGAGAGGATATATATAACCAACTGCCATGCAAAAGTAAACCCAATAAGGCCTCGAAGAAATTGAAAACTAAATGGTTTAATGACTTATTAATGCAGACTACATTGGGGGCTATTGATGCCGTTGATCGATCGGTTTCTGGCTGATTATAGCCAGGCGGTAGTCTCACTCCTTGGCCTTATTGCATCGCCTCGATCGCCTCCGGCTCCGAAGTGCACTCAGTCATCATGCAGTAGCCTTCAATCCCCTCCGTCTTCTCAATAAGACTCCTGGTCGACATCCGGGCCGTGACTGTACCGTCGTCGTTGGCCAAGAACTGAGTGGTGTAGCACACATTGCCCTCGCCGTCGACTATGGTCACCTCGTGGACGCACTTTCCCACCCGGGCTATGGGTCCCGACGACAGCTTCATTCCACTGAGTTCCATACCAATCACGATCTTGTTCATCTCCGGATCGAACTCCTCCGCCAGACGGTAGCTGTACACCACATGCTTGCCCCGAACTCTCTTGAAGCTCCGCCACTTCTTCACATGCGGCTCCTGTTGTGTGTTTTCCTTTGTGCCTTGTATGTTTTCCGCCGACATGGCGTAACGTTTAGTTCTAGAATAATTTGGAAATTCGATTTTTGTGCTGACTGTTTGTATTTGAGTCGTTCTATGTGATATGTGAAGCTCTACGAAAGCCAAAAGCCTGCTGGGCAATAATTTTCTAGGCCTGCCTGAATAATAGTGAAAGTGTCAAAGATTTGGAATGCACTTTTCACCAGACAAAAATTTGGTTGTATGCCTGGTCACACTGGAAATCTAAAAAAAATACTCGTTGTGGTGATTTTGCATATTTTTATAAGTAAATCTTGTACTTCGGTATCCTATATTCGGCTCCTATATACGAAACAATTGAAGGGTTGAAAAGAGTAATCTTTAGCCTTTCATTTGATTTCTTATTTGCGCCAATACAATGGGCATACCTGAAGATATATCAAGTTAAAGTTGCAGTTATCTAATTATTTCTTTCAACTTTGGAATTTTGTTAAACAGAATATTTTTTAAAATTATTTTTAAATTATTTTTTTTAATAGAGTGTTCAGTATGTAATTTTTTTTTAAATATTACTTTTTTTAAATAGTATTTTTTTAAATCATATTTTTTTAAATATATTTTTTTTTAAATATTTTTTTTTAATATTTTTTTTCAAATATATTTTTTTTTAAATATTATTTTTTAAGTATTATTTTTTTTAAGTATTCTTTTTCAGATAGTATTTAATATAATTATAAATATTTTTTTTTGTATATAGCATGGTCAAGTTTTTAGACTTTTGACAAAATAATCATTAAAATATGTCCAATTATGAATGAAAAAGGTGCGAATATTTATTAGTAAATCAGCCGCATTTTATATTTTTCGTTTGTTAATTTTTATTATGCATATAATATAATTTAGTCTATTTTTATCTTTAATTCTGGATTTAATCCATTTAAATGCTCAACTTCTATCCCAGTGGAAGTTGCTGCAATTTTTTTGCTCACGTTTTACCACTCCTTCTCTCGACCAAACAATCCACCTAATCATGTTGAAAAGCTGTTGACAATTTAATGTATTTTCCAAGGTGATGGCTTTCACTGCTCCATCTGGTATCTGGACATTAATTTCCGCTTGCCGATGTCGTCTTAGCTTGGCACAGACTTCAAATTAATGAGAAGCCTGGAAATGTAGTTTTATTCACTAAAAACCAACCCCAATATTCACTTTACTGCAGGGACAAATTGGCTTTTTTTTAGGCCTTTCAATTATGCAACACCTTTCAGAGGCGAACCCTACTTAAAGGGCGACCCAGCCCCAGGTCGTGGCTCATTTGGGTTAATGCTGGCTTACATCATGCCCATGCCCATGCTCACCCACAAGAGATCCACTCCAGCACTCCATACCACTCCAAAAAGCCCTTCCCATTCCCATTCCTCTGGCCACATATCATTTAATGTCAACTCATCGGCAGAATCGAGTCCCAAGCTAAATAATACTCGTTATTGTACTTTCAGTTGGGGCGACTCCATTGAACTGGTCGGTGCGGAGGATAAGTAGACGACCAGTGGAAACCAGACCCAGAGATGGAGAGCACACATGGATCATTTGACGGGGGATCTGCTACTGTTCGGCTTGGAACAAAGGGGGCTCCTCCTCCTCCTCCTCCGCCTCCGCCTCGTATACTCGTAGATTCTCCTTTTGTATTTGCATTTAGCTGGCGACAAAACAAAATTAATATGTTATCGAGACAACAGAATGCGAGTGGCCGATCGAATTGAGTTTCCCTAAAGCTTTGGTCAAAGACAGATCAAAATATTATCGCAGAAATAAAAAATTAAGACGCTTAAGACGTAATACCGCGTACTATTAGAGATACTCTAGTTAGTTGGCTTATTGCTTAATTTAAATTAATTTATTCATTAAAAACCAAACGACCCTAAACGAAAACCAAATAAAAATATCTAAGAAAATTATAGAAAAATAGCAACAAAAAAATTCTTAATTCAGATTTTGGACCCCAAATATTGGTTTGTTTGTATATCGCAACTTAATCGCTTGGTTTATGGCCAGAGCCCTGCGTTTTAGCCGTTAATTATACGCTCGTGTGGACTCTTAAATATTTATAAAATAACTTACATCGGGGCCTATGGTCTGGGGGGGGGGATAAAACCAGTTCCGTTTGTGGATTGACCTTTAACTACTTTTAATTTTCAGCGGCTTTAAGGGAGATAATTACCGATCAAGGCAGGGGACAGATATTCTAGAGTAAAAGGGGATACAAAAATAAAGGAAATAAGCGCAATATTCCAAGGAAAATAATGGTTAAAACTGGTGCTTGTACCAGATAAATTCCCAAAGGATTCTCAGGAGGCAGTTCCCTAATTCCATCTGGACTTTGTGCCATTAAACTGAAATCCAATCCCAAAACAATGTTGCTCTCTTTGGAGTGGAGACCATTAAACCAAATTCATGTGAACCCTTTTTTTTTTTTTGTTTTGTTTTCCTCTCAGCATCATGATCGAGATCCTCGGAATGAACGAAGGGAGGGGGGGGAATGGATGGTTGGATGCCCAGACACGACTCTGTTCGACTCTGCCGAAATGTGGATCGTAAATAAACGGCACGCTCTGTGAGGCATTTAAAAACGGCCCCGAATACTCGTAAAAACTAGACCCCAAAATGATATGCAGATGTGGCACCTATTAATGGCTACTTATGCACTACAAGTGTCCCTCTTTCATTCTTCTGTCCCTCCTGCCCTGCCCCCCTTTGTAAGTGACACGAGACTGATGCGTAACACGGACAGCGGCGGGGGGGAACGGACTGGTGGTGGTGGGGAAGGGGCAGGTGGGAGGAGGCTAGGCTGGTGGCTGCCACCGACCTGTTCGCTGACATTATGTCGACGGCATGTCAACCAGGCCGACACTGCCTTGTGTCCAGGGCCTCCCTCCACACACACACACACACACACATACATATAGTATCCGCAGTGGGCACACCCAGAGATCGTATCCCACATCAACGCTGAATATATTTTTTCGCTGCATTTCGGACAGCCGCTGCTGCGGCGACCACTTGCTGAAATTTCATTATGTGCGTGATTTATAAATAAGCTTCAAGCTTCATCCCAAGATCCCCCATTCACCATTCCCCCCGCCCCTGCCGCATATTGTGGCTGCTCTGCTGCTGCATGTTTCTCAGAGTTCCCAGCATCATCATCATCTCCATCCTCAGCATCATTCGGTGGGTACGACGACAACCCACGCACTTTTTCCACGACGGCGCTCCAACACGAAACAACAGCAACAGCAACAACATCTTGTATGTTGAACTCTGGCTACCTCCCCCTCCTCACTCCCCCCCTCTGGTTGCAGTTCATTT
This sequence comes from Drosophila helvetica, assembly GCA_963969585.1. Lineage (NCBI taxonomy): Eukaryota > Metazoa > Arthropoda > Insecta > Diptera > Drosophilidae > Drosophila > Drosophila helvetica. The sequence continues at coordinate 58,976,112 of OZ018402.1, forward strand.
CGTATTAATCATAAAATTGTATTATTAACATGTTTATTTTTCGGTCTTCAAGATTCGATTACATGCATTCTTCTGCCTCTCCCTGTTTGCTCCATGGCAGTGGAGTTTCGCTTTTGGAAGTGGAAGTGGAAGTGTAAGTGGAACGTGACTTTGTTGTGCAGTGTATCGAAAGTGAGCCACTTTCTAACACTAAAATTGTTGATCGAGTGTGCTCGAAGGATGGGTAGAGTGGGGTAGGGTGGGGTAGGGTGGGGTAGGTTGGGGTAGGGTGGGGGGACATTGTCATTTTATGTCTCTGCTGGTTAATTGGGCTACTCCGTACCCCACCAGCCCCCACCCGCCCACCAATCGCCTCTGGGGAGCTTCCACAGCTGGTCAATGCGTGGGAGTGGGAGTGCGAGTGCCAGTGTGGGCTCTGGACTGGAAAGTTGGCCAAATTAGCCAGGGAAACAGTTGCAGGAGTTGAAGGAGTAACGTCTGGGGTCTAGGGGTTTGAGGAGAGCAAATATTGTTAAGGGGTAAGCAGGTTTTATGGTGAGAATATCCTCAAAATTAAAAGAATTCCAAATGATTATATTTCTCACTTCACATTATGTTTCTTCCTCATAAAGAATATACATATGGCCCTAAAAAAATCCTTAAGAAACATATTAGTAGTTCTTACCCTCAAACCGCAAAATCCTCGCGAAATCTCTATAGAAAAATCGACCAATCTCAAAGATCGTTAAACTATATTTTTCATTTATCAGACAAATATTTCCAATTGTCCAACACAATATACATATGTACCCTTTAAGCCCTTAAAGCTTATTGCAAAAAGATCAGTCAAGTTTTTACCTTTTATTCAAATATTCCATATAGGGGTCTAGGCTTAGTCACTGCAAAAATATTCTGATGACTAATATCTGTTCAAGAAAGCCCTGTAAAACACTTTCTGATATTTTTTAGTCATTTATTTATTTATATTTATTTATAAATATTTCTGCAATGCTTTTAAAAGCTTTTACAAGCCCAAAATCAAATATTAAAATAGAATATTAATCCAATCTACTTGAGCAATCTCTAAAAGAAATGTTGGTAACATTTACGAGGTTTAATTCTGAGAATATCCTCAAAAGTAGAAGAATTCCACCTCCTTCCATCTTTCCTCTAGCATCCTATGCCGAAAATGATTCACTTCCTCAAAAAATATACCAATAAAATGTCCTAGTCTTACAAAAAATGATTGGGCAACTCTGTAACACTTCCAAATCTTTTATGAATGATAAATCTATGTGAAATCGCTGTAAAAGAACCTTGGCTACATCCAAACTTTCCACTTTCCCAATTATTTCCAGTAAAACCCCCAACAAGAGGCTTCCAGCAAATCGCAAAACGAACAGTCTGGCAACACTGGCTCTGGCTCTTACGCAAATTTCGCACGTGGGCGTCTCCGCTTACTCACGCGTCAAAAGAAACACAAACGAAGACAAAATGCTGCCTGTTTGCCGCTGCCGCTGCTGCTGCCTCTGCTGCTGCTGAGAGCGTTTCTCCCAGAAAACAGCAAAAGCATAAGCCAAAGCCAAAAGCAACAAAGCCAACAAAAAGCAGCAACAAGTCAACGGCATCTCAACAGCTGAGAACAAAACAAACTGCAATCAGGCACAACACGCCAATGGGAAACCGGGCAACAACAAGTTGTTCGTGCCGCTGCCGCTGCCACTGCTGCCTCTCTGCCTCAGTGGCACTGCCTCGACGGCGACTGCGACTGCGGCTAGTAGTCGCCTTGGTGTTCCGTTCCCTTCAGAGTTTCCAGTGCGCGTTTGCACGTTGAACAAGACGGTACGGTACGGATCGATCAGCAGGTGAAGCAACGAAACGTATTTCATCGGCATCGGCATCTCGTAATCGCTAATCGGGAAAATGCCCGCTATTTTGGCCCGTGATCTATGACGGCTTTTAAGTGTGTGTTTTCCAAATCATTTGGCTCTTCTTCGGTTGGGATGGGGCGGATGGGGCGCTTGTTAAATAGCCGCTGACAAAGTTTCTGACAGTTCCCAAATGCCACCCCAGAGTCAGAGCCAGAGAGCCAGGCCCCAGAAGCATCCTCAGCATCGTTCGTTTTTCCATTCCATTTCCATGCCGCTGTCAAGGTGTCCCCCCATGTCCGTGTCCATCTCCGTGTCGGTGTCCGCGTCGCGTTTGCCTTCTTGTTGTTAATAGCATAAAAGTGTTTTAATTTTTATTAGCACGAACACCACAGCCAGAGAGAGAGTCAGAGAGCCCCACCGATCCAGTCAGTTGTGGAGCAGTTGCCGTCACTGGAGGATCGTCTTCTCCAATAGCCACCGATCGGGTCGCGTTGCGTGTGGATTTCGTTCTAATAAAATCAGCTCCCAAAGATCTTCTTCGCGTGTGTCGTCTGCCTGCCTGCCTGCCTTTTTTTATACCTCCATCCCGATCTCCGTCCCATCCAGAACCCCAACCCCAACTCCATTTCCATCTCCTTCTCTTCGATCGGAACGGATTTATGTGTGTCGCATTCGGATATTTTGAAAAGGGTTTAAATTATCTAATGCATCCGTTTCCTTATCCGATTTCTATAGTGTGAAGACCCAACGATTGTGCGATTTGTTTGATCTTCGAAAAGCAAAGGAATAAATAAAAGAAAATACAAGTGTGTGTTGGAAAAAGTGTGGAAATAATCGTAAAAATACTCAAACTCCAGTCGTTGCCATTCTAAATTACGAGTTGACAGCCACAAGTGGCCAAACAGCCCAAGGAGCTGCTGTCTCTCTCTCTCTCTCTCTCCGTGCTACTTCTCAAACGGAGAACGGTGGCCCACCAGCACGTTGGCGTGCAACGTCCTTGACTAAAAGGTGAGTGTGAAGGTTGCCCAGATCCCAGATCTTTCGGAGATCTCGGACTGCAAGGCGCTCAAGAGTGTGCTATAAATAGTGGGTAGGCTGGTTGGCCTAGTCTCTGGGAAAGTGGGATAAGTGCTGCTTCTAAGTGGGCGGAAGTACGTTCCGATTTAATTGTAGGATATGACTCTACATAGAATACTTACTATGTACTGCCTGTGGCAGAATTCTTTAAGGGATATGGGATACCAGCACTGGGAAGAGAAGTGCAAAGAATATCTATTTGGGGTCACTTCTAAAGATTCAGCGCTTCAAAAATTGTCTACAAAAAAAACCAGTAATTTCTTTAATATCAAGGAAATCTACACTCAGAGAAAAATTGCCTAGTTTAAGAAAATATACCCGTATTTCAAGGAAATATTTGGGTTTTAAATACAAAATATTAAAAAAAATAAAGTAAATAACCTTTGGATTGAATATAAATTTATTAAAGTCTTTTTAACACAGCGCATATTAAATGTAAATATAAAACACTTAAAAAAAATGTAAATTTTTTAAATTTGTACGGAAATATATTTAATTTTAAAAACTAAAATATTAAATATATTTATTTTAAATGTGAAATATATTTGATCAAAACATTAAAATATTTCATTTGAATATGAAATATATTTAATTCAAATATTAGTTATATTAAATTTTAATATGAAACAATTTAATTTAAAAATAAAATTTTTTTATATATGAAATATATTTTCTATAAATCAAAGATTTTCATATTTATGTCAAACTATAATTTCCACTTTTGGTGCAAAAATAATATATATATCTTAGTGTATGCCTTGGCTAAAGCGTAGAAGTTGCTCTAACATTTACATAGTAGCAGTAAATACTATATGCTAAAACAAGTATTTAAATCATTAAAATTAATAACTGGTAAAGAAGAGGAAATCAGAGATTTAACGACTTGGGCTCCGTCTTGCCATGGGTTCTTCAAAATCAAAACGAAAAAGTCTTCAAACATAATCTTAAATATCATTCAATACAATGAATCCTCTCTATCATCTATTTCCCCTTTTATTTTTCCATATCGAAGACTCGCTTTCATCTGTCTTTATGGCATGATAATCGCTGGCTTATTGATTGGGCCAAATTATGAATATTTTTTATACTCTGCGCCTCATTTCACCGCCATTTCATATCTGATGATAAATCTTGCTAATTGTTGTTGTAATTCAAATACAATCCGATACATATTAATTAACCACACCCAATACGAGCCACAGAGCACAGAGCGGCGGCAGAGGCAGCGGCAGAGGCAGAGGCCTGTGGCATCCACCATCCACAGAGCGGGCCGACACATTAATCTATTGGTAGATCTTTGGGCCTTATCTGCGCCCATTGGCGCCCATAAAATACCAAAGAGTCCAGCCATAATTTATTAATTACTGGACTTTCCACACATATTTTGAAGCTACGATTTGGGGGCTTATGTCTCTTTGAGAACTATAATTATCCGATCATATAGAGGCATGGTTTTGCCATGACCAAAAATGGGATCCCAAACAGCAGCCACAATTTGTTTACTGCTTTGCTGTTGTTGACCAAATGTAGTCCAATGGAGAGACAATGCCATAGATTGGTATTTATATTTGGTTTAAATACATTCTGTGGCAATATATTTCATTTGATTTCCCCCCATCAAGTGGAAGCAGAGGCCGCCGCTCTACTGCTCTATTCCAAAGCGATTCAATTAAAAGACGCCCACAGCCCAGAGCCAAGAGCCAAGAGCCAAAAGATCTCCATAACAATTTATAACTGCCTTTCGAAGAGATGTCTCTCAGAGAGACTTGCGGTTATTTTTTTGTATTTTTATTATTCGAATATATTACGACAGGCAGTGGCAGTGGCAGTGGCGTCGTGGCCTGAGGGGGATGGAATACTTGTAGCTTACTTTGAACTTGGACTGGAAAGGGTTACCTAACTGCTTGCTGGACTAAAGAATATATTTAAACAATCAAATATAAGCCCAGAATAATGAGCATTTTAAAGGAATTTGTTTTCTCAAGGTAGAAAATTTTTTTAAAGCTAAAAACAATTTATTTTTAAGCCCAGAAGATAGAAAGCTATTTATTTTTTTTATTATATATTATATTATATATATATTATATTGGTTAGACGATGTTTCATTGGAGTGCATTTCCATCTGATTCAAAGCTTTATTTTTGATTTATTATTTTTATTATGTACTACTGCATTTTATTAAAGTTTAAAGGGCATTCCCACAGATACGTTAATCATACATATATCTTTGCCCAAAAACCTCTATAAATAAATGTCAAAAAAATGCTATTTATTCACCTCCCATTTAATCCATTCCCCTATAACCCATTCAGATGACTCAAGATCTCTCTCTGGCTCTATCTATCTCTCGTTGTGCTGGCCATATATAGAGTGGCTCAGTTTATTATTAAAACATAAATAATATTGCTGTGGCTATTGCTATTGTTGGCATTGGAATTTCCGCTTGGCGAAGCGAGTTATGGGTTCGTTAACAAATGCAAATCAAGTGGAAAATCGTTGCAGCAGCAAATTAGCGCATCGTCAGATGGAAAGTCATTTCCGACACAGGGCTAAACAAATTTGTTAAATCGAAAATTTGCATTTCAATTAAAACCCTAGCTTAGTCGCAATAAAAAGATCAGTCTTGTCTTTGTCTTTTTATGGTTATAATATTTGGACTGGCGACTGGCGACTGACGACTGACGCCGCGGCGTCAAATGTGATTCAAACTGAATTCGAATGAACAGATCGCTTTAATGGTTCATCAGCATAAGTTAATGGGCTTTCGATTTTTGGCCTAATGATGGATTAAACATATTCTAAAGAGTTTTGACAACACAAACACACGCAAAAAATTAACGAATATTTATACGCTTTTGCCAGGCATAAAATATATCATTTATAACCTGTTGATTACGATCCGATCCGAATGGATCTGCTTCGCTTGGCTGTTTGGTTTGGCTACAATTTGATATTCTGCACAGATATGCAAATGTCGAGAGGTGTGGTCCGGCAAACACCTGGGACGATATCGCATAATTATATAGCCGCCATATACATATATGTACGAGTATGTACGTGGCATGTGGTTTTATGGCCATCTAATATGATTTGGGACAGATTCTAGCTGCCGGCTATAGTTAATACGTATTTAAATAATATATCTTTGTACCCAATCTATAATTTCGTATTAGCCTAGGCTGGAATGTATTTATACTTTATACTCAATGACTTTTCATATATTTTCTGTTTGCTGTTTATAAATTACATCCCTCTATAAATAATTATACCCAACATTTTACACTTTGTTTTCCTGCGATTGAGCAACTCTTGTGGCAGGTGGCAATTACCATACCAGAAATCTCCATCACACGCCGCCACCATTTAATTGACAGACCTTTCAATATTTTGAAATAGGACTCCGACACCTGAATGGCCAACATTTCAAGCTGTCAACTACTGCATTTTTTGGCTGGGAAAATAAAATGTGGAAAAATCCGAAAAGAAACGCAACTCAACGCAAATCGATGAATCAATGAAAATAGAGGACCGTCAAGTCAAGTGCCGCTATTGAACTCGACTTTGAATCGTTGGGTCCCGGTCCCTGGCCCTGTCCCTCTCCCCGTCCCTGTACCAGGGTCTTGTCTTAATCTTGTCACTTTCACGCACTCCCCAGACACTCGACTCGCGCCGGAAGTTATACAAAGTCCCATTATGATGATGAAACCAATTTATCAGGCAGCACAAAATCAATTCAGTTCAGTTCAGGCTTCAGCTTTTTTTTTTTTTTGGTCTCCAATTATTGAGTGCCTGGAAAATATTAGACAAAAGCTAAAGAAAGTTTTGCTGCAAATGAAAATCCGCTGAAGAATTTCCCTAAGTGGCTTATAGTTGGGTCTGCACGCTCTCTCGCTGTGGCTGCGGCTCGGCTGCGGCTGCGGCTGCGGCTCTCCCTGTCTGTATCTGTATCTCTTTCTTGATGCCGGGGATGCGTAGGCGCCGCCATAGATTTTTTCCATGTCAAACCAGCATCTGACAGCAGGTTTGCCAGCCCCGCACCCCGCACCGCGACTCCATCCGTGGCTCGAACTGAAGTTTTCGGCTGAGCATTTAAGCGCGGCTGATTTGATTTCAGTGACACGACGCCTGCGGCACCAACGGCTAAAGCTGCGGCTACGTTGACGCGAAACTTGTCCTGCCCACACGCGACTGCAGCGTCAGCGGCAGCGGCAGCTGTGGCAGCAGCAGCAGCAACAGCGGCAGTCGCGCATGCGCAGTAGCTCAGCTCAGCCCAGCGCTGTGCTTTGCCTCTTTTCGTTATATTTTCTGCGCTGTTTTTAAACGCCCTGGGGGGACGTGGCCGCCGCTGAGGTTGCATGCTGCTTGCGACCAGCGAAAAGAGTCAAAATATTTGAATTTCTAATGCGGCACGAGGGCCGTCACGAGAGTCCATCAGTGAGTCATGTGAGGTGCATTAATGTAGTGCTTGAATAATAGTTAGGTGTGAATATAATTGATTTGCATTTATGAGTAGATTGCTTAAGTTTCAAGAGATCATGAGAGTGGATTGATATATACACATACAAATTTTGAAAACTATTACTACTTAGTAAATGCTAAAAGATATATGTACTTTTTCTGAAGTTATCTGGGAATATAGAGAAGTACTTAGTCCAGGTCTTTAAAAATTCTCTGAAGGAGAAGCGTTTCAAAACTCATTTGATATAATATCTAGAAGAATGGACATACATACATATGTACGAGTAATTAATATAAATATTAAATATTAAAAATACAAAAAAAAAAATCTAAAATTAAAAAAAAAACAAAATATTTTTAAATAAAATAAGAAACAAATTTAAAATCTATGTATAAACTAATATACATATGCGGCGGATATAAATAAAATACTAGTTTTTATATATTCAATTCAATTTTTTTTTTTTTAATAATTGATGAATATTTATTATTTTTTTAAGTTTTTATTATTTTAGTCCTTTATTTTGTGTTGTTATTTTGATTATATATACGTATGTTTTGTTTATACATTTATTTTACTTATATATATTTATGTCATTCCATTAATTTATTTTTATCTTAGATTTTTCTTAATTTTAAATGTATTTTCTCTTTCAAAAATGTCAAATATCAAAACTATTAGAAAATCTCTTATGAAATCCCCCCCGTTCCCCATTCTCCTAGTAACGATATTTGCATAAGTTCGACCAACCCTCGCTACCCAGAACTCAGACTCGTGAAGGTTCTCCAACTGCTGGCTTCCCCCAGGCAACTGCCACGGCTACGGCTACCCATTCGATCTGATGAAAATGACTTTTCCGATAAGCATCAAATTTCCTTTGATGATAGACCAGAAACGCCTTTTGTCACTGGCTGCAGTCACTCGTCGTCTGGCGATGACGCTAAACTTGTTCAATCGGCTCTGTCGGATCAGCAAGGGGGGGGACCCCTTAGCCGGCTCGGACTGGGTGACTAGTGGGTGAAGATCCCATCTCGTGGCATCTCCTCCTCCTCCTCCTCCTCCTGCCTAACCAGAACCCCCCCTCTGGCCATGCCCTGCCATCGATGCGAGTTTTGGATCGTCAATTGTTGGCTTTGCGGCTTCCGTGTGCATTTGCCTTTTGCTTAATTAAATGTCAATCAGTGTACGGAGGGTGTACTCCTCTCTACGAGTATATACTCGTAAAGACGGACTTTGTTTTTGATTTGTCCGCTTTATTAACTCGATGTGGCATCGTCGTCGTCGTCGTCGTCGTCATCTGAGCGGCAGTCATCATCTTGGGGTTGTGGTTGTGGTTGTGGCTTTGGATGAATGTCGGTGCGATTTGCTTTGGCGTCTCCATGGCGCGCGGGGTCTTATGCTGTTGAATGCGTGGGCGCTGGACAGAGATGTATGTATGCCTCGTATATGCATGATCTATTCCAAAACCATTGGCATTAAAAAGTATTTAATAAATTTCAGGCCTGAGGATTATGTGTTGTTTAGATGTTCCATTCCCTGAAGGTGTCTGCTGTCCACTTCTGGTTTTCTGTGTATGTCTATGTGTGTGTTGTGCGTTGGGGGGGGAGGCGGATTACTCGGTGGGAAATGACATTCGGTGGGAAATGTTCTGGTTGGTGTGGTTCGCGGTAGCCAGCGGTCTGGTCTGGCCTGGACAACTTAACTGGCTATTAATAAACGTTTCACTGAACAGATCTTGGCACAGATCCGTGGCACTGCCTGGGGGTTAAGTTCTGGGCAACCTTTCACAGTATCGAAAGACTTAAGCCTCCAAGAACTTATGGTTAATGGTCGGAAGAAGATGGGATTACTTACGGTTCAGTTTGTCATCGGTTGAGATGATATTTCAAGGGAAGAAGATCTGTGCTGGCTTTTCTCTGAATTTCCTGATTAATCAAGCATATATAGATTCTGTTTTCGAGAGGAAGAATAATTGGATTCGCGTATAAAATGATTAAATTGATTCCCAACAAGATTATAGGAAATATTGGGGAGGTTTTCTTCAGTATATTTGCACTTTAGAAGTAGCTGTAGGCTCTTTCAATGTATGGATATTTTATAACATTATTATCCTATACCACTTAATCCCCTTCTTAATCCTGCCTTCCTCTGGCACATAAAATCCTTGAAATACTACCGCAAACACTCTCTGCTCTCTGCTCAAGAAGCGGCTCTCTTGGCCACTGGTTTTCTACTTTTACTGCCTCAAGCAGAGAGAGAGAGAGAGAGAGAGACCCATAAGAAGTTGTGGTTATTGTGGTGCTGCGCTCTCTGGTAATTGCGATTACACCCATAAACGGAATAGATCCGACATGTGACTCAGTGACATTGTAGCCAAGAGAACGAGCACCGAGAGCCAGCCAGCAGCAACGCGGGGACTGCCCCCAACTACCTACCACCAACTGCCAACTGCCACTATAAATCCATAACTGTCAGTCAACATTTTGGACCAGTATCTGAGAAGTTGTCGCTGGGCTTGTCGTCTTGTTTGGCCATAACGACATTTGCTTTTGGCTTTCTGTGGACTCTTCTGTGGCTCGGGGAGCATCCACGACCGTTACCGCATTCCTGGGACGCCTTTGAGCCACAAATCTTGGCCACATTTCTTGTGTTTATTTAAGCATGAAAATTGTGTAATTTCTTCAAGATGAGATCTGGGCTATTTCTCTCACTTCTTGACGTTTTTGTGGGCCACTCAAATGCCTAATTGCAACTGGGTATCGTTTCTTCTTCATTTTACGATTTCCACCGCTCGTTATGCACTTATTCCCTGAAGCAATCCTACTACATTTTATTTTATTTCATAGATCGTTAAACTTGTGTATTACCCTGAATTTATGAACACTGAAAACTGAAAACTGTAGAACTTCAGTTCCTCTTTGATCGCTGAAGATTTATGTGAGTAATAGAAAATTGTCTTCAATTGACAGAAGCCGTTGGAGAAGTATCCTACATGGATACATAAATATGTTGTCCGATTGACGGGGTTTTCACAAGGAAAAACAGAGGATGGGATAGCTAAACAGTTGTAAAAATTATGTTTGTGGGCAAAACTTGTTGGTGCTTAGAGATAATCTAATCAAACTTAAGATATTTTAGCTATTCGAGGAGTATATCTTTCGGCATGGCTAAAGTAAATTATTCCGCCATTCATTAGACGATTACCAAACTGGAAAATGGCAGGCGGCATCTGTTTGCGCAAAAGATAGGGAACCCGATCTTGGATTGCTTAATTTAGAGCTCGAAAAACTTGAACAAAAATATAAATAAAACTGTATGAAAATCGGGATACTTTAAAGAAGAAACTTTGTCGATTACCCCTTCCCCTGGCCAGACATTAATTTCTTTCATAAATAAAATCAAAATATGTGACCCCACTCTGGCATTACATTTCCAGGAATTACATTTACAAAAAAACAAAAACAACAGCAATCTTTCTTTTGTTAGGAGCTTCCAGCGAACTTCCGCTGGGAGGAAGCACCTGAAAACACACCACTAACTTACGGAATTAAACAAACATTTATTTAAGTAAAAAACAGGCAGACGTGAAAGAATGATTGCAAAAATCCAACATAAATCTCGAGCAGCTCAAAGCCAAAATCCACGCACGGGGAAATTACAGAAAGAAATATAAAACATTTGCCTACGAAATGCTTTATTATGTCTGACGCCCACAGATGGCCAAACGAGATGGAAGATATAGGGGGAGGGGCGATCCGTAGATGTATATATAGTTATCTAGGTGATACCCGACCGAGTACTTCCGGCAAAGTGGGGTGGAAACGGGCACGAAAAGTGTGGGAAGGGGAAGGGGAAGGAATTCCCGATGAACTATTTCAAATATGCTGCCCAAACATTTCTCTTGCGCCGTTTCGTTTAATTCTTTTCTCGTTATTGCATTTTTAATTTGAATTTTATTTATTATTTTATGCGATTTTATATGATGCCTGCCGACGCCACCGCCGGGCCCCGCAATGCATTTTATCGGGGAACTTTATTTTTAAAACGAAAATAAACAACCACCGACCGACCGACCGACGACTGATCTCTGATTTTCTGCTCGTTTTTCGTTTCATTTCATGCTTTTATTTATATTGCAGCGGACGGACAGACTTTTGTGGAGAGAAGAGACTCGACTCGACTCGGCACCATCCATCGCCTCCAGTGCCATACGCACAGCTATATAGTCGTACCATCCCAACCCACAACCCACAGAGCTGCTGAGATTGTGACGATGAATTGGACGCGCGTGCTGCTAATCGGGTTGACCGCCTTGGCGCTGACATTCGTGGAGGTTGCATCACTCTCCCTGGATCCAGGTAAGAGTACAGCGAAGCGTCGCCACAGAGACTATCCCCATGTATTCCACTCAACTCTTTTCCTCACCCAAATTCCGTTGTGCAAATGCACTGAAAGAAATCGCTTAAACAAAGTCAAGGTACAATTTAAATACTGTTTATGGGAGGAAACAAGTTTCGAGTGCCATAGATTCGATGCCATAGAAAGTGTAATTTATAGAGAACTCCTACTGGTTCCTTGCAGATGCAAATCTTGTTAGAAAATATACAGATACAGTTAAGATACAGTTCAGATGCAGTTCGGATACAGAAGACGTTTCTCATTAATGCTATCCGTTTTTAAAGAATTCTGGTGCATGACCGTAAGAAAATTAAGAGCGAACTTTGTATATTAAGATGTATAATAAAATCAAAGTATTTTTAAAATAATATAAAAAACAATAATATTAATACCTAAACTCATAAAAAAATAATAAATTATAATAAATAATAAATTATAAATAATTATATAAATAAATAATAAATTAAAAAACCAAATAAAAAAATCAAATAAAAAAATAAATTGAAATAAATTAAAATATCAAATAAATAAAACAAAGGATTATTAAAATCATAGTAATATATCAATATATCATAAAAAAATCAAAGTAATAATAATATAAATACATAAATCAAATAAGAAAAACCACTAAATAAAAAAATTAAATATATAACTTTTTAATTTCAAAACTTAAAAAGTTTAAAAAAATATTTAAAAAAATAAACTAAAAAAAACTAATACGTGAAATGAAAATACCTACAATAATGTAATTTGTTTTAAACAATTTTAATAAAATTGTAGGTTGTTCAGTTCTTCAATCAGTCTGCCATATATTCCAGTAGGCCAATCGTAAATGTATTCCCCAGTATAGCATAATACACAGATCCGCAAAAAGAATCCCCTCTGTAATGATCCACTAATATGCTTTGAAAGATATTCCCTCCAGTGTATGTCTTTACATATTTTTACCATTTCTTTTATGGTCACAAACATGCGAATGATCGCCCTGGCTCCGGCTCTGACTCTGGCTCTGACTCTGGCCCCAGTGGCAATATTTGCCATGAACAACCGAGCCGAAACACCATCCATACCCGTACTCGGATCCAACTTGGCGATTTATGTAAATCTCTGGCTCGAGCTGGAGTTTAAATCCCAATGAAAACGTCGTCAACTGTCAGATAGGTTCATTGGTTGTTGAGCTGGTGACCTCCCTGAAGCCCGTAGATGGCGTTGGCGTTGCCCGATCACGAGCACGATCAGAGAGAGAGAGAGAGAGAGACTCATTCGCTTTAAGCTCCAGCTGCAAGCAGTTGGCCAATGCAATTTCTGTACCCCACATGTCCATAGCCATGTCCATGTCCATGTCGTGAAGGTCACCCACCCCGCATCATGAGCCTGTCAAAATCTAGACAAATAACCCAGCAAATGCGTGAAATTCTATATAGAGACGTCTCTTGATAGATTCTTTTTTGCCTGACAGTCCGCGGACCCGTACTCGAAAAGCGGATTGTGCAAATACGGACCGACCACAGACCCCCGACTACGAGTATGTCTTTCGTATTTATTTGGGTTAACATGCCGCTGGATTAGAGACAGAAACCACCGCAGCGATCTCTCTTTTGGGGTGACCAAAATAAACAGTTCCATGTTCCCTGTCCCGAGTGTCGTAATCTTGTGGCAGGCGCAAAAAAGCGACTGCCAATGTTTGGTGGATAAATAGAGCAAGTGGCAAAGTGTCTTGGGTTTACTCTCTCGATGGAGATTAACAAACAAGACCCTACACCCTACCCGATGTTATTTGGCCGAGTTTTTGGTATTTACTTGGCTGTCGATTTGGTAATCGATCTGTTTGATTGCCTGCTGGAGGAACGGAAGTGATTCTTAACAGTTCTCTGATAAAAGGAAGTGTGATAAGGTGTGAGGGATTACGCGGGATAAGACTTAAGGGAATGTACATATGTATGGTGTGTCTTATTTCCGCATTCTTCGATTTGTTCTAGAAAAAAAATAATAAAAAAAAAAAAAATAAAATAATAATACACAAAAATAATTATAACTAAATACATAAAATAAAAAATAAAATAAAAAAATCTATTTTAAATTTATAATAAAATAAATCAATTACCAAAAGCACAATCAATAAAATAATTTTAATTAAGTTATGAAATGTTAAATTAAATAAAAAATATTTATTAAAAATTAATAGTACTAGGATAACAAAAAAAGATTTAAATAAATCAATTAACAAAAATCACAATCAATAAAATAATTGTAATGAAATGATAAAATATTCAATTAAATTTATAATAATTATTTAATAATTAATATAATTATAGTAACTTGTAGCAGGATAGAAGAAAAAAACAACAAATTTTTTACAAAGATATTTTCCATATCCCCCATACTATATTGCTTCTATATTCCATATTTCAAGGATGGGCCTTTGTATCCATTTTTTCTAAATATCTATATATTTCTATAAATATGTATCTTCCTTTTTTCTTACCCCCAGTTGCCTCCGCCGAACTCGAGCAGTTTATCCGAAAAGGCGATGTCGTCATATCAACCAGACACATAAGGTAAGCACATCTACAATATAGGATTATAAGTATCCACTTCACAGTCTACAATATCTGGGCCCTTGCCTCTTTCAGACCACGTCGAAAGCTGCACATTTCCATAGAAGCCCTCTTCATGATCGATTTCCCCATGCTGAAGCACAAGATGTCCTTCTTCTTGGACCGCAAACAGCAGCGGGTCACACTGGACATCAGTGCGAATGGAGCCACCGAGTCGCGTAACTTTGATATACCCAACATCAATGAGACGAGCACCATACGATCGCTGGCCCTGCAGTTCGCCAAGAATCGCATCACCCTCTATGTGGACTGCAAGGCGAGCACGCATCACGATATTGACATGAATCTGGCCAAACTCTACACCCAAATGGATGATCCAGTGATCAAGCTGGTGAGTGGAGGGAGGATCATTCAACTAATCGAGTGGGATAGCAATTGCAGTGTGTGCATCTTCCATTGACAGTTCCGTGAGCGAAAGTATCCCCTGCACTTTGATGCGGACATGGAGCACTCCCTGCAGCGGGCCAACTGCCAGAAGGGTCTGAATCGTCGCGGCAACCGACGCATGCTGCGGAACAAGATCACGGAACGTGGTAAGTACATATATCTGAGAGAGAGCACTGTCTGCTGTCTGCTGTCTGCTGCCAGTCAGTCCACCACAACCCACCGATCCATTCCAGAGAAGAACAAGAAGCGCGATGTTCGCGGCTGGTACGAGCCCACCATCGCCCGGGGGGAAGGAGTCACAGATCATCGACACCAGGAGGTGCCCACAGACGTGGAGCGCGGCGATATACCCATTCTGCATGGCGATTGTGAAGGTAGGTTGCACCACACCACACCACCCATCGGTTTCCACACACACACACACACACAGTTTTTCTTGTCAGCTGACAGTCGGTAGTCCCAAAGCAGTCAACGACTCTTGGCCCAGAGGCGTGCCCTGATCTCAGCCCGAAAGCCTTTGGCTTAGATGCCGCCTTGATGAAATTGTTTGGTGTTTGTCGTTGTCCGTTGGCGTTTATGTCACTTGTGGCACATAATTCAATTAGGCAAATGTTGCAGAGCCATCGGAACCGAACCGAACCTCAGAGAGTGTAGGTTGGAGAACTGATTTGAGGGATCGTTTGGGTTTGCCTTCTTTCGTTTTGGCTTTGGTTTGAGTGGGGGCTTGAAATGTCAATGGCATGTGTACGAGACCTTGAAAAACCCGCACGGACCTGGCCTACTCCTCCTCGAATTGCAATGGGAATACAAGAAGTATTAAAGCTTTGAAATTCTTCGAATTACCTATATGGATTTACCCTTACATCAGTAAGAAATTCAACGCTATTCCCATCTAATCTAATGGAAGAACCATAAGTAAAATCAATACATCCCTCATATTATCTGCCATCTCCATGCCTCTTAGGCTGTACAACATCATGTAAGACACATGGCAACAACTAAACTAGTTCAACATCGTCGTCGTCGTCTTCTCTGGGTTCCCCATATGCACATCTGGCCTAAACTAATGTCTGACTTTGTCGGTGTTGCCTGCCTCACTGCCTCGCTGGCTGCCTCCTGCCTCACTGGCTGCCTCCTGCCTCACTGACTGCCTCTGCCTGCCTGCCGGAGTGAGTTTTGTCAACATTGAAAACGCCGCCGCCGCCGCCTTAACGCCCAAACGCATCCGTTCCAAGTCACAGATCTCAGAGGTCTACGTTTCTCGATCTCGTTTTGGCAACCTTCGCTTCTATCTCTCGCTCGTTCGTCGTATCCGTCGGCATAGCCACGTAATTCATTCATTACGTTTTCTGGCTTTGCGATTTATATGCCGCCCCGTACCGTACCGTACCCAAGTCAGCGGAGAGAGAGAGGCTGCTGAGAGATTGGCTGTGTCGCGCTGGGCAGATCGTGGGTACAGATCGGAGCTGGCTACCAATTTGGTGCTGCACTGAGCCAGATAAATAATAATTATGCTGGGTCGACACTAGTAGGCTGGGCAGGGGGTACGGCACCGGTACCCGTACCCGTACCCGTACCAAACGAGTGCACAACTTATATGCCTGGGCTTTGTCATATCTTGGCGTTCATTAGCCGCTGCGCTGCATCTACGTGGGCGCCTCTACCTCTACATTTCCCTCCCTCTCTCTGTCTCTGTCTCTCTCTGGAGCACTTAGCGGCGACTTATTGGCAAAGACAGTGAAATGACTTCGATGTGGGTACCACGAGGGCTTATAGCAGATATATATATAGCTGTCTGCAAGTGTGGTTATTAATTGCTTGCCAGATTTGTAAGGCATTAGCCAGGTTAATACGCAGATAGTTGTTTTCGACCCTAATGAAGATCATAGGCCCAGGCAAATTGGTAATGGCAGATAAGAGGATCAAAGGCATTAATCATAGGAGTACTTTTTATATTGGTAATTCAATTAGCAAACAGCCTAACCGGATCTTATCTATTTCTTTCAATATTGCACTTAAACTTGGGTATAGTCATATACTAGGGAAACAATATCTATTAATCTATTAATTATCTCTCGATTGCAAATGAATACTTTATAGATTGCCTGAAACCCTTTATATTCTATTTTATATTATATTTTTTTTTATTTATTTTTTTTTTTTACTATATTATTATTTTTTTATTTTATATTATTTTATTTTTTATTTATTTATTATTCTGTTATATTACTCAATGTAAATGAAAAATCAAAATCATTTTATTTTACATTTTTTTTTATTATTTCTTTTTTATATTATATATTTTTTTATATTATTTTTAATTATTTTAGATTATTTATTATTTTATTATTTTTTTTTTATATTACTCATATTACTCAATGAATTTCTCCATGATTTGATCCTCTTATGATGTATTATCTCTGCCATGAAATCGGTATTAATCTGCTTTAATTCGCAGTTTAATTTATGCCACAACAAAACTAAATAAATCAAATGCATACTTATGGTATATGTTAATCATTCTCCTTCCACTTACCATTGTAAGTATATAGTCCCATATTCGTGCCATCGGTGACTCAATCAATCAGGGTCCTGACTCATCATCTCTGGGGAGTAGGAGTAGGAGGGATCGGGATGCTTGGCTTTTGTTGTCCCATTGCATTAAGCTGCACTAAAACCCCTCTGAACGCATTAGCTGTGCTGTTCAAAGCGCCGAAGGAGTGCATTGGTGCGACAAAGCGGATTAGGTTGCAATCAGAGAGAGAGAGAGAGCACCACATACATGCTACATGCTACATGCTACGACGTTGTGTGCGTTGTTGCATGGCTTAAAATGAGTGCGATTTTTGCATTGGTTAGACCTTAATCTTGTCAGACGCTTGAACGCTTCCCACACACATGGCACCATGGAACAACCCAGAGAGAGAAAGAGAGAGGGAGAGAGGGGAGACCCTCTCCTGTGTGTGTGCCTGCGCCGAGGGTGTTCATGAATTATTGTTGCTTTATTTAAAGCCTCAACTCAACGGAACTCAACGGAACTCTACCCTCAACTGTTGTTGTAATTTTCTCTCTGGTTTTTTTCTGTATCTTTCTCATTGTTCCAACTCAGACGCCCTCGCACGATCACTGAGCGATTTACTGGCTTTGGTTAAGCTGCTCCGTGAAGATGTCGCCCACCAGCGCCAGGAGATTGCCTACCTGCGTATGCTCTTGGAGAACTGCGCCGGCTGCAAGAATCCCCTATCCGGGGATAATCAGCTGCGTCTGGAGCCCACTTGTCGCACGGCGAATCCCTGTTATCGCGGTAAGTGGCGCATTTATCGATATCGCTCGATAGGTTTACATTGCATTTCAAAACATTCCTTCATTCTTTCATTCCTTCAGGTGTCGACTGTCTGGATTCGGCCGCTGGTCCCAGATGTGGCCGTTGTCCTGCCGGCTTGATTGGCGATGGCAAGATCTGCAAACCGGGCGTCACCTGCGCCAACTACCAATGCTATCCGTAAGTCTTGGCACAGTCCTTCCTCTCCCTCTCTCTCCCAAACAAAATTAACGCAGTTTGTGGAGCTCTTAATGGCGTCAAGGGCGTGGCCATTGCATTCACGTTAATTGTATTTGTCATGCTGTGAGCTGCAAGGGCTTGAAAAGCGCCGCCGCCTGGATCCGGCCAAAAGGTCCTCTCGCTCCTCTCATCCGATTCTGACTCGGCAATTATTTGCATTTGGCCTTAATGGCAATTTGATGTTGTTTATGGTTTGATGATCTAGTCAGGCCACAAGCTCAAACAACTCCCCGACTAGCTAGCACCTCCACATCCACATCCCCATCCATATCTACCTATCTGAATATATATCTATATCTATATGTGTGATTGATAAGCAAGCGATGCCCATTGAGCGAGCGAGAGGATTCACATTTAGTGGTTTATTTACTTGGTGAATTCTACGAATAAATAAATGCCATAAGCAGGTTACACAGAACAGAACAGAACAGACCAGAGAGTAAGTGGAGTGGAGTGTGCTTACACTCAGAGAAATAAAAGCGACCATATATATTATATTTATATTAAAAAAAAGTCCCCAAAACAAATTCTATTTAATTCGACCGAATTTTTAATTTAAATATTTAAGGAAATACATTTATTTTTACTGTGTCAATTTTCTCCAAGTGTAATAGTCGTGCGAGTCATTTGAGTGATTCTGAAACCAGTTTCCTCTCGCCTTTTCCATCTGATAAGCTTCGAAGATCGTAGATATGTCAATCCGAAGGCGAAGAAGAGTTCCTAATCCCTTGTCACTTCGAGACAGTTTAGTCCAATCAAGCTTTGGCCAGGGGAAAACTACATACATATATTCAAATGATCTCTATGAAGCACATTTGCTATCTGGCAAAAGATCTCTTTGATATGTTGGCGATACCAAAATGGGAGTAGGTCTTATCTCTACGGACCGAAATCGCTCTCCAAATATGTCTTCCGACAAGGAAAACCTTTCACTGCACAGCCACCCACAGCCCCCATATTAAGATATCATTTTCAACAACCGGAAGAGTGCCCCACAGTCGGAAATCCATAAAATAGTTAAAGACTGTTCTGGGCTCTGTTCCGATGCCAAATTTGTGTCAATCTCAATCATCGAATTATGCAAAAGACCCACAGCGCTGTGCTGGCGTCGGACCCTAATAAAAACATAAATTCTGGCACCGGACAATATCCCCATAAATATGTTAAACAAAACTATAACAAGTTATGCGATGTATAACGGTGATGGAACCTCAAAGAATACTTTTTGGTAGATGTCTGCTATTGTTGAACAAAATGCAACAAAACCTTTGCAATACACAGACCTGGGAGACCTGGTAGACCTGGTAGACCTGGGAGATGTGAGGAGGTCTGGACCACAAATGGCACTTGAAACAGCCGCATAAATTAGTTGAAAAGAACCCGCACCTATGCCACAAGAACCCCAGAGACCCAGATCCAAAAAAAAACTGAAGACTGACTGACTTCATTGTGTCAAAACACTTAAAGTGATTTCTGTTATTTTTTCCCTTCGGACTGGGAAATGCGAGAAGTAAGCGCCTGCCTGCCTGCCTGCCTGCCTGTGGCCACGCGCATAGGAAGCATTCGACCATAAATTTGTGTAAATTATTGAACAGAGCCCCCACAGACCCGAGACCCAGGCCAGAGAAGACCCTATACCTGGCCCAAGGAACCAACGAGTGTTGTAGGTGTCTACTAGGGATCGGTTTTGGTATTAGGATTGGTTTGTTTTGTTTTGGGTAAGGTGCGCCTCTGGCTCTGGGCTGACCGTATTTTAATTTGCATAAAATTGTTTTAAATGCTGTCACGATGCGTCGATCGCCGCCGCCGACTCTCGTTACTGTCATCTTTCATTATCGATGAAATGTGGCCCAATGCGTGTGGTAAGCCGCACCAAAATCACCGCACTGAATCACCCTTTCCCCCCCCCATACCTTTTACCCATTCCCCCCCAATCATTTTAATTTAGAACCCACCAAATGTCATCTGTACATGGTCAACGCTTTGTTTGTTTCCACTTTTGATTCTAAGGTCCATTCTTTATAGAATAGTCTTTCGGGGACTCGATCGATTCTATTAAAAGGCCATAAAACTTGTGCTAATGACATGCACACCTGTTGTTGTTGGTTTGTCCTTTTGTTGGGCGGGTTATCCACAATGTTGTTGGTTTTTTATAGGGGTTACCATATCCCATGTTACATAAAATAGCCACATCCCTGTGGTGTCTCTCTTTTGTGTAGAAGCGCTATATATTGATTGAAAAATGGTACTCAGATATTCCAAGAACTTATGAAATAAACATGAATGGGTAGCAGAGCAGCGTTCTAGGGATTCATGTTCAAATTCCCATCTGATTCTATTTTTTAAACACGTTTATCTCTTCACACATTTCCTTCATCTTCCAAATGAAGATCATTCGCATATTCTCCCTGCACTTTCCATTTCCAAGAGGCCGAGAGAGCTGCTCAGGTGCTCCATCGATTGACCACCTGAAAAGCCAATCATAACTTGGCCCCAGGCCGATGACAGTCGGCAGAGACGGCGCCTCCGCCCCAAGAAAATCACTCTTCTCCACTTCTGTTGTTTCTGTTGTTTCTGTGCTTTGAATTTACAAAATTATGCAGATGATGAAATAATCAGCAGTGCAATCAAGACCACTAGGGAGATTATATTACCTGGCTATAGATACCAGGGAGAGATTCCGATTTGAAGACCGATTGCAGGCTCTGCAACATGTGTACGAGGCATGTTGGACACTTTTCGAGACAGAATTCCATTTGATTGTAGCCAACTTTCCCACAGAATATCTAGCATATCGCTATGCATATTCCCCCTCCCCCCTAGTTTTTCTCTCTCTGCCGCTCTTGTGTTTCTTTTGGTGGCCCAAACAAAACGTTTACGGCCATGGCTTGAAGCAGGAAAAAGGCAGAAAGAGAGGAAGCAACTGGAGAGGCTGGTTCACAGCTTCGACAAAAAACATCAAAGTTCGGTGGAACGGTGGAACGCATATCTCAGTGGGAATCAAGTTCGCCTACGCATCGAGGAAAAAGTGGATCCATTGATTCCAAGTCGTCGTTGTTGTCGTTGTCGGTGGGTTCGGTTCGGTTCGGTTCGGTTCACTTCGTTGTTGTTGTTGTTGCTGGTGTTGCTGGTGTTGCTGTGGCTCTTGACTCGCTGGGGCCTGTGTCTGTGGCAGCGTTTGACTGCTTGAATTCAAATTAATAGTCGACTGGCAGCGAATCCAGCTCGGGCCATGTTTACACGTTGCAAATATCATGATATTCAGGTGGATAATACATTGAATTTGTATTTACTTAGAGTTCCGTATAGTTTGGAATTTTTAAGATTTTAATGGTGTATTCCAGTATTTCATTTTAAAATATATTCTTCGCTTCCCTCGCTAACTTATTTCTATTTCAAGAATTTATATTCATATATTTCTCAGCTAAGAACTTACTTAATGATTTTTTGTATTTCTTAGTAATTGTTGCAACATTTCTTGGAAATTTATAAATGTTTGTAAAAATATATCCCCATTTTATAAGACTATAATTTTTCTGGCATAAAATTTAATGGTCCTTATCGTTACATATACAGAAAATATTTGTATAATTAATTTAGAAATTATTTGAAATATTTAACATTTTATAAACACTTAAATTATGTTTAGAATTTAAATGGGATTTCCTTGTACATTTTTGAGGCCATATTTTTATTTATTTACTATTTATTTATTATAAATATAAATTTTTGTAAGGTATAGCCCTACCTATAGATATACCCGAGACCTTTAAATATCCTTATTTTTATCCTTTATTTCCTAAACATAATTCCCAAATTTTCGCACCGCATAAACCCAATATCTTGGCACATTGCCGTTGTCTCTGCGGTTGTCTTGGCCATGCGCAGGCGCAGCAATGAAAACAAAAACAAGCCCAAGCCCAGGCCCAGGCCCGGGCCAAGTCGAGATCAGGCCCGAGCCATTGGAGGCAGATCCGAAGGCACGGCTGAAGTCGTAGTCGGAGTCGGAGTCAGAGTCAAGCCACCTCACAGATAAGTGGCCTGTGGCAAAATAAACGCCGCTTTATGGCAGTTAGCTGCAGTTTGTCCAAAGCGTGCGCCACATAGGAGGAGAGGATGAGAGGAGAGGCTGAGAGGAGCATCTGGGGGATGGGATGGAGATTGAGGATGGTGGCACATGGATGGATCCCCCTGCCTGCCTCCCTGCCTGCCTGCTCTCCCCAAAAAGGGAGCCCCAGATTGTACGAGTGGCAGCCACCAAGTGTGTTTCTTGGGCTCTTTTGTTGTTGGTAGTAAGTGCTGGGGCATTTGCATGGCATTTGCTACCATTAGAAGCAATTTGGTTGAGGGTTAATGGAAGCTAGGAAGCCAGGAAGCGAAGTGTGGCGAAGGAAACCCATAAGAGTTAGGGTTACGATCGATGAAAGACCATTGAAAGAACTTCAAGAAGGACTCTTAGTGGGGAAATGAGTGGCTAAAATCTGTGATTAGTTGTGCCTGCAAAGCCCTGACAAATCCCGAGTGTCTATCATATAGAAATTCCTTCCAGTGTAATCCCCCAACTGTAGCTCGACCGGAGCGGCAGATGCAGATGGCCTAAAAGCCTTTGCATGCTTCAGAACCATGTTCACACATTACTCAGGTCTGGGCCCTGTTCCTACAGGAGGAGCTGCCTTCTAAGGCTCCTTGGGATGGTGTTTGAACAAAAAAAAAGGGAACCAGGGGCTAGGGGCTAGGGGCAAGCCAGCAAATTGGAATTATGAATTATGAATGCGTGGTTAATAAAAAGAACGTCCAAGAAGCAGGCAGTCAAGACAGAGCATCGAGGCCCAGGCTCCAGTGCGAGATCCCAAAACTCCGAGTGGGTTCGTCATGCTAACTATGGAATAACCATAGGATAGTATGGGGGATGGCTGGACTTTGGGCGGGGTCAGTGGCAGAAATGCTAATGCGTTCCTCGTTGCGCTCGACTGGATATTTTCCCAGCACTCAAACGATGCCGCAGCAGCCACAGCAACAGCCACAGACACAGACACAGACAATATGGTCGAATGAACTGAAACAAAGCAGAAAAGCGCAAAGTGCCAGTGCCGGAGCCGGAGCCAGTGCCAGGAGGAGGCGTCTGGGAACGTTGCCAGAAAGCGAAAACCCCTACGCAATATCCAAAATGGATATGGCCATGGCAGTGGACGGACTTGACTTAGACCGCTTGCCACTTAAGTACTTAACACTTTTTGCTAATTGCGCGTTGCGCGTTGCCAGTTTCCAGTTGGAGGCAAGGTAGGTAGGCCTTTTGGTCGAGTCGTCCCCCGTGGTGGCAGCCACAGTCGAACTCCCCAAAATGCTTACGCACACACCCCGGACACCCCGCACTCCCTACTCCGGACAAGTGTGTTGTTGCCCACCAGGGGATATGCCAAAGTCGAGAGCTAAGCCCGCAGGCTGATGAGTCTCATCAACTGACAGCGCCAAAGAATAGAAAAAACTAAATTTGAATCTTTTTCGTCTTTTTTTTTTGCTACCTCAGGTTTGTTTTTCGTTGCGCCAACGAATGAAAATGTTGTTATAATACTCTGCCTGAAATGGCAGTATGGAATGTCGCATAAGACTGGGTCCAGAGAGGGGGGCATTTTAATAATAATAATACATTAAATTGAAATGGTTTTTAAGTGCCTTACCTTATTAGTAACAGCCGCTGGTCTCGTTGTTGTTGCTGCTGCTTGAGTTGACAATAAAAAAGAGATGAGAATATCCCCCTCCCCCAACATACAAAAATATGGAATACACCTTTATATATAGAGGGATAATATCCAAAATATTCATATGATAGACTGTTTACAGTGAAAGTTTCTTTGGGTGGACATATCACTTCATTGGGTAAATAGATAGAGATACAGAGCTATAAAAATATACATAAATTGCACTCACCATTTCCTCAAAATTTCTTGAGAGAGCTTTGAGCTCTTTATTTTTCCCGCTCGACAATCACGAAGGTCGCGTGATCGCGCGGCGGTTTTAAGGTTAGGGCGAACGAACGACGGAAACGGGTTATTATTTTCGCCAACTTTTCCCATTTTTATATCATTCCTTTCTCTGATCTCCTTTTTTACTGCATGATTGTCGCCTTTTTCCCAAATTTGACATTGGATTTGCACCTGCAATGAGAATTTCTAATAAGAGCACATATTTTGAGTGTATTAAATTAAGGTGAGGCGTTAGAGGATACACTTCCAAGATACTCGCATTTTTTGCCCGATTCCGCGGGCACACACTTAACAGAGAAAGAGACGGAGAGAGAATCTAACCTCCGACTCACCTCACCGTTAATTGTGGCACTTGGAACGAGAGCGATGACAAAATGGGAGCGCTCGCTCCTTTCTTTTTGCCTCCTCTCCGTTAATTCGCTCATTACACATGAACATACATACATACAAACAAAAAGACCGCGTGGACAAACGAAAAAAAAAGTGAGACACGCATGGGACCCAGGGCTGCTTATTGACACAACAAAAAGTTAATAAATGAATTAAATAATATAAAACACACTTGTTGTACTGCACTTTAACATATTTGGGGTACATTTTTAGCCATGATCTGTTATATTTATTTCCTTCTTTCTCTTGGTACGTCCACGCTCTAGGCACACGCACATTTTCTTGAATTGAGCACTTTTAAGCCAGGATTTTGGATATTTTTCACTGCCCTACACAAACACACATTACGCGGCAATATTTCCCGTATGATTTTCACAATTTTCCCGGTTTTCACTACCCGAAACCGACAAAAGAACGCGGAGCTGACTTTGAACGCGTGCAAATGGAAGCTGGAAATGGGAGAGAGGAGAGCGGCGCGTATGAAGCTTAGTACTCGCTCATCCCATTCCATGCTCTCCGGCTCATTCCATGCTCTCGCGCTCATTCCACTATTTGCTTGTGTGTGTGTAATAAGTTGTAGAAAAGCATAATTGTTGTCTCTTTTTGTGTTCACGTAATTAACAATTGTATTTATTTCTTAATGTTAATGCTGGGAAGATACTTATAATAGCTACTTTCTATTTAAGAGTATTCACACTGTGACTATGCCCTCCTTAGTGGCTTAAGCTTCCCTCCATGATTACTATTTACTCTCGGGGCAAAAGCTGGGAAGCTGGGGCCAACTCCAAGGGTCTTCTCTCACTGACTCCAGAGTCTAGAGCTGTAACTCTGACGGAGACTTCCGGCAAGCGAAAAGAAGCCATTGTGTGCTTAGTCATAAAATATGGGAAACTATGGCTTCTGGGTCAGTTGGGCACGGTAGTTCTCGGTGATGGGTGATGTCCGATGGGTGATCTTTCCTAGAAAATTGGACTGCTGTGAGTTATGTTCTGGCAAAGCCTGAAAATTAAGTTTCAACTGCGCAGACGAGGATGCAGATGAAGATGAAGCATTGCCCAATGGGCAGAGGGTAACGGGTAACTGTAACCCCCAACAGAACTGAACCGAACCATACCAAACCGCAGAGACCGATGCGAACTAATGACCATGTCATGATATGTAAATATTTTGCAAATCCCACACTCTTGAGCATAAATAAGGCCCCTCCTGTCTTCTGTCTCCTGTCTCCTGTCTTTGGGTGAAATTTACATGTACTCGTACTCTTTGCCATGGGCCATCATATCATACATATCTCTCATCCTACAACACAACCTACACACAGCCCAGAGTCTCCTGCCTCTTGCCTCTTGCTCTCTCTCTCTCTCCTTTTTCTTTTTTCCTTTATTTATTTGTGTTTCTCTGGGTTTTAATAAGATTTTCTTGTAATTGTAATTTGTTTTCTTCCTGTACGGTAACGGTGGATCAACGGAACCCATAAGCATCCGAAAACAAACTGAGAAGAAGAGGAGTGGAGGGGAGAGGAGAGGAAGAGCCCCTTGGCCACATGTCGCTGTCGCTTGTCGAACTCTGCGCTTTGTCGGTGCGCTTTTGTTGGTCCAGTCGGGTCCCCTCAATGTCCCTCTCTCTCTCTCACTGTCTCTGTAGGGGTAAACCTTTTCTCTTTTCACAGATCTTTCTCTACGCTGGTCAAAGGCACTGCCTTTTGTGTAGCACTGTTTCCACCAAACATCATTAATAAATTTGCCTTTGTATGAGGTTTACCTTTTTGTGTTCTCCTTCTCCATTAACATTAACAGTCTTTTGTTGCTGTTTGTTCCTGACTGTCAGTATTAATAATAATAAACAATATGTGGGGACCCACAACACATCCTCTGCCCGATCCACCATTAACCCACCGAATCTGTGTCTCTTTTCTGTTCTCTCTCTCTCTCTCTCTTTGCAGAGGCGTTCAGTGTCACGATACCGTGAACGGAGCCCAGTGTGACTCCTGTCCGGCTGGCTACGAAGGTGATGGACGCACATGTTCTCTACGTAATCCTTGCCTGGACACACCATGCCCCTCAGGTAAGTCTTAACCCAAACCAAACCAACCCAATCGAATGGAAATGGGAATGGGAATGGAATGGGCTCTTTCCTCTCTTCTGTTTTTTTTCCTTTCCTTTCCCCTCCGATTAGTGCTCAAGTGGAGTTTTGTTTGTGGCTAGAATTCGTCGGACATTTTGTTGATTTTATGGCTAATTTGAGTTGGTCGTGCCACTATTTCGGATCGGATCGGATCGGATCGTGTTCTTGTGTGGGTCGATAAGGGATCGTATAACTGGGAACTCAAAAAAAGTTAGAGGTCTAATTTGATTAGAATTTGATTGAAGAAATGCAATCAGTCGAGTTGGTAGAGAAAATAGATAGGAAAAATTGGGGGTTCCCTAAAAAATATATACGAGATTTTAAATTAACAAAAATTTAACAATTAACACTTAATATTTGTTGTTATATCATAAAAGTGCTAGTAATGCAGATAGTCCATGAGTTTAAATTACATTGAAAGGTTTACAAATTTTCTACTTTTGAATTTTCTATTTAAAAACTATTTAAAATTAAATATTTAAATATAATTGAATTTGAAAAAAATAAAAATTAAAAATTTAAATGTTTACAAATGGTCTACCTTTGAATTGTTTATTTATAAAAAATTTAAAATAAAATATTAAAAAAAATAAAATTTAAAAAATTAAAAATAAATGCATTGCTAGTTTTTCAATGTTTAGAACCAGGTTTTCAGAATTTTTCGAAGTAGAACATTTTACTTCTGAATTTTCTATTCTAAAAAATATTAAAAATAAAATATTTAAAAATATTTAAATTTAAAAAAAAAAATTAAAAAGAAATGCATTGCTGGTTGTTTGAAAACCACATTCAGGTAATATCATAAATTCTTCAAACAATTCGAAGAGATTTAATTCTTTAAGTTTTTTGGGGATTTTTTAAATTTTCAGTCCATAATTTTCCATAAGTCGATATACCCCTTGAAACCGACTGTAGGGCGCTCAATTCACACGACTATTTGATTTATTAAGACCCCACTTCGCCTGAACCCTGGGACCGAGACTGAGGACTCGCTCTGAACCCTTTTGATTGAATTAAAGACGAAAACCGTCCACAAATTATATGGTATGCAGGGGTAATCTCTGGGCTTCCCGAGAATGTGTGAAACGAGGCAGCTAATTAGAGCTCAATCCGAGTCCAAGGCAGAGGCAGAGGCAGAGAGTCATCGTGTCTTGAGGCGTGCTGGAATGCTGTGGAGGCCTTATATGTCAGGTTTTAGCTTTGCTAATTGATTTCGGGGCGGTTAAAGTTCAAAGTACACGAGGCAGTAGGTGGAATATATTAGCGAAACATGATCAATTACATATACGATTAACTAATAAACAATTCTCATTTGTATTAGGCAACATTCACTATCAGAGGCAGAGCCAGTACACGGCCCGCAAATACTCGGTCATAACGAACTAATCCACAGAGCGGGAGAGCAGCGTTTCGACTAAGATATACCAGATATACATATGCATATATGCAAATTACGAAAAACAGAAGAAAGTGTGCACATAATGAATTACTACCTATATAAAATAGTCATAAGTTGTAAGATCTATTGATTGGCAAGAACGGAGGAACGGAAGAATTTTCAAGTATTAGCCATACCCCCCCCCAAACCTTCGAAATAATAATAAACAAAAATATACAATACCCTGTACTAGTTTAGAGTACTATACCCAGTCCCTCCCCCCCGTACATATGTATGTCCTTCAATCTTAATAGAATGCCCAGAAAGTGGAGTCTATAAACGTGTAACGAGATTTGTTGTACCCCCCACTCCCCCCTTCTACCGGCCCTACTACTACTGTAATAAAATACGAATAGAATCTAATAAACAAACAAACAACAAAAATGTATGCTGTAATTTTTTTGGTACTTAATAAAAAAATAAACTCAATCATTGGCTCTACATACATATGTATGTATGTAATGTATATACTATACTATGCATCTCTGAAATATCATCTTCCACCACATTCCCACATCTCAATGAATCGCTTCATGTTTATACACTATCATTTTCTGGTCAGAGAGAGAGAGAGGTGCCATTTTTGAAGGGTAAGTGAGTAGCAAGTGTCAATGGAGCTAAACACCTTAGAGGTTTATCATATTCGTAGTATCATATACATATGTTTGGGCAAAGACAATCCCCACTGGGTTCTATATTGAATAGTGTTTGATATCGCTGTTTAAATCTCACTCTTCATTCGACTAACAAATACTTTCCATAACATTTTCAATCTCTTCAATCACTTTCATCTCTCTCTCTCTGGATCGACTCAGGTGCCCAATGCCTGCGTCTGGGCTTTCCGCCCTACTTCCAGTGCATCTCCTGTCCGAAGGGTCACCAGATCAACGGCACCAGCTGCCGAGATGTGGACGAGTGTGCCCTCTATCAGCCCTGCGACGATCTGACTGTCTGCACCAACCTCAATCCGGGCTTCAAGTGTGCGCCCTGTCCGTCCGGCTTTGATGGCATCCATGCCCATGGCTATTTCGCGGACCATCTGTCGGTGGACTACAGGAAGCAGACCTGCCTGGACACCGACGAGTGCCAGTCGGGCTACTTCAGCTGTCCGCGTCATGCCACCTGCATCAATGAGATCGTAAGTGAAGGACAGGCCTTGGGAGTATCTCTTTTTGCATCCCAACTCTCTCTCGTCTCCTCAGGGCTCGTACAGATGCCAGTGCAACGATGGCTTTGTGACCAATGGCACCTACAGCTGCCTGGACAGGTCCTCGGTGGCCGTGTGTCCGGATGGACGCATCTGTGACCGGAATGCCGTGTGCGTGTACTCCGACAGCGTGCACTATCAGTGCCGCTGCACCGTTGGCTGGGCGGGCAATGGCCTGATCTGTGGCCAGGATCGGGATCTGGATGGTTGGCCCGACCATCCGCTGGCCTGTCCCGAGCTCCACTGCCAGCGCGACAACTGCCCCGATCTGCCGAACTCTGGGCAGGAGGATGCCGATCTGGACGGCCATGGCGATGGCTGCGACGACGATGCCGACGGGGATCAGGTGCAGAACAACAAGGACAACTGTCCGCTGGCCTACAACACCGAGCAGCTGGACGCCGACGGGGATGGGGTGGGCGATGTGTGCGACAATTGCGGGCACAAGTTCAATCCGCGGCAGCTGGACGCGGACGGGGACGGTGTGGGCAATGCCTGCGACGAGGACATCGACAACGATTCCATCCCGAATGAGGTGGACAACTGTCCCCTGCTGCGGAATCCCAATCAGTCGGATGTGGACAACGATGGGGTGGGCGATGTGTGCGACAATTGCCCCACAATACCCAATCCCATGCAGGAGGATCGCGACATGGATCTGGTGGGCGATGCCTGCGACAGTGGCATCGATGGCGACGACGACGGCATCCAGGACTCGGAGGACAACTGCCCCATGGTGAGCAACTCCGATCAGCTGGACACGGACGGCGACGGCAAGGGCGATGCCTGCGACGACGACATCGATGGCGATGGCATACCCAACTACAGGGACAACTGTCCCCTGGCCAAGAACCCCAAGCAGCTGGACTTCAATCGGAATGGCAAGGGCGATATCTGCGAGGAGGATGAGGACGTGGACGGCATTCCGAACATCATTGACAACTGCCCCAACAATTCGATGATCCATCACACGGACTTTCGATCCATACGGGCCGTGCGCCTCGATCCCGAGGGCGAGTCCCAGCTAGATCCCAATTGGGTGGTCCATGCCAATGGCACTGAGATTGTCCAGACCCTCAACTCCGATCCTGGCCTTGTCGTGGGCGACGATGCCTTCGGCGGCGTCGACTTTGAGGGCACATTCTATGTGAACGATGACACGGACGACGACTATGCGGGCTTCATCTTCAGCTACCAGAGCAATCACAAGTTCTATGTGGTCCAGTGGAAGAAGGGCTCGCAGACCTATTGGGAGTCCAAGCCATTCATTGCCTCCGCGGAGCCTGGCATTCAGATCAAGCTCATCGATAGCCATACGGGCCCGGGTTCCATGATGAGAAATAGCTTGTGGCGCGACAGCGACACTCCCGGGCAGGCGCGTCTGCTGTGGAAGGATCCCAGGAATGTGGCCTGGAAGGAGAAGACCTCCTATCGCTGGTCGCTGGTCCATCGTCCAGCGATTGGTCTGATACGATTGCAGTGAGTGATTGCCTCTTTCTGCCTCCTTCTCCATCTTCATCTTCTTTTCCCACAGAATGTACGAGGGCCAGAGCCTGGTCATCGACTCGGGCAACGTCTACGACTCCACGCTCAAGGGCGGACGGCTGGGCGTGTTCTGTTTCTCCCAGGAGATGATTATATGGTCGAATCTGAAGTACAAATGCAACAGTGAGTAGGGGAAGCCCCTCAAATGTTCTTCCACATCATCATTTGACTTTGATTTGTGTTCTCTTTTCGCTCTTTCATCAAAATCAGACCACGTTGACCCTCTGATCTACAAGGATCTGTCGGACCATCTGAAGCTGAAAGTGCAGTTGGATGGACAGCAGTCATAGAGGAAAGCTCATCTGCCATGAATTTTAACCAAATTAAAAATTAACTACCTAAATTCTATCTATGCTTAATAAAAGAGTGTTCGACACAGTCGAAAGTTAATAACTAAATGCACGCGCGTTTTTTTTTATTAAACTTTTTGCAATAATTCCAGAAAATATAGATTCAAAAGGGAAACAGATTCGAAATTCAAACGTCTCCATTATCATTTTACAGCACTGAGAGCAAGGTCAGGCAATAAAGAAAAAACGTTTTGCAACACTCACTCTTGTCAAGCGACCTCGTGCGCCGCAAAAAATTGTCTCGTCTCGCGTAAGTCAGTCGCAAAATCAAATTCCAAATAAAATTAAGTCCCATAACGAAAATGGAAAAAGCCAGTAGTAAAGTGAAGGCGACTCCCTCCGTGGAGGCCAACGGGGAAGTGGCTGCTGATACCTTGAATGCCACTACGAATGAGGCCAACGGTTTTGGCGACCAAGAAGTTGCCCCCCCACACCCCCCACACCCCCCACAAAACCCTCGAGGGACAGTGGGAGCAGGGCCGTCGCCAACTTGGATAGCTCGCACGCACCAGGGACTCGCCCAAGCCGGTGCCAGATGACACCAGTTCCGAGGGCAGCTCAAGCGAGCTGGACAGCACCAGCTCCGAGGCCGATTCGAACTGCGCGGAGGACCCTAGTAGTGACGCCGAGGTGGATTCCTAGCCCCCTCTGGGACCCACCCCTATCAATAGTTCCAGTGACGATAGAGCCCGATAGAGCGACCAAGGTTCCATCAGACATAATACATTTAAAGTTTAAGCAATTAAGAAGTTCAAGCGACTCCATTATAATTTTGCAACACTGAAAACAGTGTCAGGCAGCGAAGAAATAACTTTGTGCAGCACTAAAATGGCAAATACCTTACAAAGCTACAATTGTATTAAATATAAAGGAACTAAAGACTTGGCTAAAGAAAAACATTTAAATACGAAGGGCATAATCAAGCTAAATTAAATAATTTCTAATAAAATCAAATTTATATATAAAAAAGGGTTTTACTATATTGTGCAACCCTGAATAAATTGGCAAATGTCGAGTAGGCCCTGAGAAATATTATTTGAAGTGTCATCCAACATTCATTCACACCGCAGCTTTGGAAATTTGCAAAAAAAAAAAACAACAAAATTCTAAAAACCTAAAAACAAACAACAATTGGAACGTGGGAAAAGAGGAACGTTTTAGGGTGTGGAAATATCTATTTGGGCTAGGAAAACGCACTAAAATTGTTTTTTTTTTCACGTAAGTCAGTCCCACAATGAAGTGCGAATACAAAATCATAAATGAAGTCCCAGATTTATACATAGATAAGGAAAATGGGAAAGGCCAGTAGTACCATGCAAGCGCCGCCATCCGTGGAGGCCAAGGAGGAAGTGCCAGCTGATACCTTGAATGCTGCGCCAGCAGAGGCCAACGGTGTTCCTGTGCTCAAGTCCAGCTATATTCCTGGGCCCAGCTACAGCTTCAGCTGTGCTAGTCCACGCAGGTACAGGAGTACCCTGAAGAAGGACGACAGCAGTGCCTTTAGTCCCGCCCCCCCCAATGATGATTCCGGCATTGGCTTGGACAACTCAAAGGAAGACAGTGTGTCCTTGGATGGTTGAGCAGCTGACAGTGGTCTAACAGCTATAATTAGGGTGGCAGAACTGCATGAAATCTATGCAAAAACATGGTGAAATATATGTTTAATAAAAGAATGTTTCGACAGAGTCGAAATTTGATATTATTGAATTATTATTGAATTTTGTTTGCCACACTCTCAGAAAATGTAAATTAAATGGTAAGGAAACAGAAAAAGCAAAATGGCTCCATTACCAATTTGCAACACTGGCAGCACTGGTTCAGACAAAAGAAAAATAACGTTGTGCAACACTAAAATGGCAAAAAAATACAAATGGAGCAAAATGTTTCAAAATGTTTTAAAATCGACTGAAAGAGGCCAATTTTCCAATCAAAGCATTAAGCACTGAGCTCCAAACTAAATTAAATTTAATAAACTAAATAAATTGCAATCAAATCAAATTTATATAAAACAAAGAAGGATTGTATTCTGCAATCATGAACAAAATTCGCAAAATCTCCTGTCAGGCTAGTAGGCAATGAGAATTGTTTGTGCCTCACGTACATCGTTTAAGCCCAGTTGGAAGTGGCATTCAACGTTCAAAAAGAGCCCAAGCCACACAGCAGCTCGGAACATTTTTGACACAAAATAATTCTCAAAATAAAACAAGAAAAAAAAACAAAAACAAAGCAACTTCGGTGTAAGAAATAATTAAATTCGATCTAGTTGGGCTACGAAAATTCACTCTCTTCAATCGACGCCAACCGCCCCGAAAAAGTAGTCTCGTGTAAGTCGGTGACAAAAACCAAATGTGTGAAAAAACATAAAATACAAATTCCAAATTAAATCCCAAACAGTTAGCGACAATGGCCAATGCGACAATGAGTGCGACTACGTCCGTAGGGGCCAAGGAGGCAGGAGCCGTGGCTGAGGCCGCGGCTGCGGCTGAGGCTGAAGACACCTTGAATGCCATTAAAGAGGAGGCCAACGGTGTGTCGATGCGCAAGTCCAGCCATATTCCGGGGCCCAGCTACAGCTTCAGCTGTGCGAAGCCACGCAGCTATACGAGGATCATGAAGGAGAAGGACTCGACCGGGGACTGTGTCAAGGACCGCAGTAGCCTCAGTTCGGGGCAGCGCACGGACGACTCCGGCATTGGCCTGGACAACTCGATGGAAGACTGTGAGCCCCCGTTGGTTAGCTGCTCCAGTGGCATGACCGGCATTGGCCAGGCGGAACAGGAGTCCTTGAGAGCTCTCCAGCAAGCTGTGGCCGAGATGGAGGCAGATCTGGACATCCTCGACAGTGATGGCGACACCGTCGTCGACAGTGGTGCCACCGTTTCTGCCAGGGAACAGCAGAAGGAGGTGGAGAGCGCCGTAATACAAAAGGTAAGCCAGCTGCTGCCAGAGTCGTTGGAGCCGCTACAGGAGCTGCTCGTGGCACCCGTGGGCCAATTGGTTCAGGAAAATCTCCAAGAACTCCGCCAAGGACAGCAGAAACCAGAGGGATGCCTAGAGCACCTGACAGATAGTGCCGCGCAAAACAAACAGGTGGATGCCATCAAGGAGAAGCTCTACGAACAGCTCCAGGAACTGGCCAAGGCAAGAGCGGAACAGCAGGATCCCAAAGAACTGACAACCGAAACGAATCCCGTCTGCGAGTCAGAGGATCAACGATATGTGAGAGAGAATTTCGAAAAAATCTCAAGTGTCCTATTTCCCACTCCCCCCATAATGCCAACGAACCAGCAGACAAATGAAGATGGTCTACAGTCCATGTCTAAGGCAGTATTGGCAGTCAAAGAGAAGCTACAGGAGCCGCAGGAACTAGAGTCTACCGAAGAGACAAAGCCACGGGATGTGCCTCCATCGATATCAGTGCTGGTAGAAGAAATGGCCAAGGGAGCACCGGAGGAGGAGCAGGAACGGGAAGAGCTCGAGATCGAAACGGATGCCGAGCATTTTGCAAAGATCTCACGTATCCTACTTCCTGCTCCTACTCCTCCTCCTCTGTTGACAATGAAAGAACAGACCATGGAAGAGCCACAGAACAGAAGCACGTCTAAGCCTTTGGAAGATATAAAGGACAAAGAGAAGCTACAGGAGCCACAGGAGCCACAGGAGCTACAGGAGCCACAGGAGCCACAGGAGCTACAGAAGCCACAGGAGCTACAGGAGCCACAGGAGCTACAGGAGCCACAGGAGCTACAGAAGCCACAGGAGCTACAGAAGCCACAGGAGTTACAGGAGCTACAGAAGCCACAGGAGCCGCAGGAGCTACAGGAGCCACAGCAACTAGAAACCAATGCCGAAAAGCCAATGCCAGTTGAGACGGCGATCGATGTATCAGTGCCATTAGAAGTGATGCCAGAGGAGCCACATGACCAGGCTCTAGGCCAGTCGTCGCAGCCAGTGGAACAGAAGCAACGCGAGGACGTTCAGCCAGTAGAAACGATTATAGAGGAGCCAGAGAAAGAGCATGAGCAGGATGAGGTGAAGGTGGAATCTACCGACAAGGCAGCAGAAGACACAATGCCAGAGGAGCCACAGGAGGAGCAGATGCTAACCATCACGTCGGAGGCAGTATTAGACGGTGAGTAAGACGAGCTGAAACACCAGCAGTCTGATAAGGTTCTACCATTTCCCTCTAATCCAGTTGAAGAGATCGTCGAGCTGCAAGGGGAGTACCTGCAGCAGCTGGAAAGGGAATCCAACGACAAGCCAGAACAAGGCACAATGCTGCAGGAGGTAACAGAAGAGATAGCGGTCGAGGTGATGCCATCGCTATCCCTACCAGAGGAAGAGATTCGCTTCAACCAGGAGCCACAGGAGCCACAGGAGGAACAGGCAGCAGCAGAAGGTGAGTGCCATGAACTGAAAAGCCAGCAGTTTGATCTTATGATCTTATCCTTCCAATCCAGCAGAAGAGATCGTGGCTGTCCAGGAACTTCCAGCGGAGAAGGAGCAGCCGGCTGTGGAGAGCAGTGAGCAGCCAGCGCCGCCAGCGCAGCTCCTGGACAACAGCCATAGAGTCGCTGAAGAGATGCACAAAGCGCCAAATGATGAGGCTTCACAAACGACATTGGTGGAAGATGCGGAAGCGCTGGAACAGGATCAGCAAAACGAACCACTGCAATCCAATTCGGATGCAGCAGAGGGAAGCCCTCAAACGGAGCTACAACAGGAGCGAATTGAGGAAATTGAGGAAGTTCAGCCCAGTACATCCAGGACAATAGCGGGCCAACAACCTGCTACGTCCGGGCTGTTCGAAGAGTTCGTGCAGTCGCTGGATCATGAGAAAAAAGACGACCAAGTCCAGAAGCTAGTAGAAGAGATCATGAAGATGCAAAACGAGCAACTGCATACGTTCCACACCGAAGAGGAGATCATACGCATCCACGAGGAACAGCTGGACGAGGAGGAGAAGCAAGTGGAATCCGATGGCCGTAGCTATAGCCCCATTTTGGGGATGGCTGGGCTGAGATCTCTGGAAGGACATATGCCGAATGGTATACTGCGCCATATGATGCCCAGAGAGGCGGACCGAATCGAAGTTGTTCCGGCTGAGCTGGTTGAGGAAAATACCCCCCATAGCCCCTCGGAGCTGCAGGAAGATCCGGCTGAGCAGGAGGATGCTCTCGTGGAGGAGGAGACGAACCAGCCGTGCGGCAAGAAGTCGAATCGCTTTCGCCAGCTCCTCGATCAATTGCGGTCTTACTCGAGGCCGATACCCCTTGCCCTGGTCGGCACGGCATTTCTGTTGTTGATTTTCTTCCGCAAGATCTAGGCGTCCTAAAATCAACAAATTAAAAAAAAACAAAAATAAATGAAAAATCCAACAAGTACAAATACAATATGCCCAGATCGAGCGCTTCAAAATCGCACAATGCAATGTTGTTGGGTTGCTAAATTATAATATATTTCAAAATAAATATTCATGCAAATGCAACCCGTTGTATGGTTCATTGCTTTTTTTGCTTAAATCTTGAATTTGAAATGTTCGCGCCAATGTATGGCATTGAAGACTTTACGCTAGATGGCGCCAAGATATTCAAGTGTTGATCAACACCAAGCTATCGATTGCAATAGTTAAACCTATCGGTGGCTGAAATACATATACGGCCAAAACGAAAGTGTCTTGTGCGTATTTCTACCGTGGTTTTTTAATGACAGAAGCTCGAGATTATGCACAGGGCATTCGGCTCATACAACCGTATGCCCGTTTTTCGTGCGAGGTGGCGTTAGTTGGGTCGATCTGTATGGCAAACGGCTCCGAGCAGCAGAATGCTCTTCTGAAAATGGGTTTAGGAATATACAAAGAGCACATACAAACAAAATTTAAGTAGGGAGAGCGACTTCGCGCCAATTTTTGTTCCTTTTTTCGCACACATGCAAACAAAATGCAAAAATCCTGTGACAAGCACGGACCCAGGGCTTATATACACTAAAGAACAATAAATTAATTAATAATTGATAATTTAGTATTATATTATTAATGGTATTTATCTACGATCTGCCAATTTTGTGCCTTGCCGTTGTTTATCTTTGACGCACGTCCATTTTCTTAGATTTAACACTTGAAAGCCAAGACTATTGATATGTTGTACTGCCCTACACTAAAACTCGTTACACGACAATATTTTCCGAATGATTTTCACAATTTTCCCGCTTTTCACGACCCGAAACCGGCAGAGGAACGCGGAGCTGACTGTGAACGCGTGCAAATGGAAGCTGGAAATGGGAGAGAGAGATGCATTGGAAATGGCATTCGTTTCTGCTCCTATTCCACTCTCTCTCTCTCTCTCTCCTAATGCACACGCATTGGAAATTTGTATTCCAAATGCAATTCCAATATCCGTAGGTACAGGCGCACCATTGAAAAGCAGGATCGGATCGTATGTATCAGGACGCATTGATGAGTTCCAAGGACCTAGCCTCATGGATCCCATGCAGCCCCCATTGACTGTTCCATTGCCCACATCTTATGACAAAGAGAATATCAACATTTCTATACAAATATATAATTTATTAGTATCAAAATATAATTTAGAACATAGTATCAAAATATAATTGAGTATTGTCTCGACAGACAAGTAAATCTAATTCGTTGTTAAACATTTTGGCATCGGAGGATCATTTCTGGAGTTTCGTTTCGGCGTGTTTGGTCCCCCGGACCCCAGGTAGCCCAGCATACGAATCGCTCTGCGACTAAACATCCTGCTTGAGCTCAACTCGAGCGCCAGCAAGAGATGGAAAAACGCATGCAGGAGGCCGACAAGAATACGTAGTTTTTTTCCGAATTGGTCTATTTGATCAAAAATGATGAAATATAGGCGATGTCAAAATATTAAATAATCCAAATATACCATTTAAGAATATATGGTCTAATATAAGAACTAATTACGAATCAAAACCGAACTACTTACTGAAAAAAAAAACTAAAGCTCGATTTCCATGGCTCGCCGAGTGTTTTTTGTTTTTTTTTTTTGTGCTTAAATTAGTATACAAAAATATTGCCGAATTAAAACTTTACAAAATTTCGAATTTTTACTTTCTGTTTTCCGAGTTGTTAACTGTTTGGAGCTCCGAATAATACTGATAATATTTCCGTATTCTCACACGTTGACGAATTTGACATTTGGGATTTCGTTGGGCATGGATTGCTTGTTTCTGTTTTTTTGGGGGAAATATGTTGAAACAATTTGTGAATAAAGTGCACAAGGCACTCGGGGAGAAAGTTGTTTGTTTCTTAAAACTATTTTAAAGTCAGAACACTTTGTATAATATACATATAACATGCATTGTATATAATATACAAAATTACAGAGCATCTAACCACTTTGGATGCTGGGCACAACCATGGACTTGAGCAGGCGTTCGGAGTCCTTCCCGGACAAAGTCGGAGAGGT